>JAWWLZ010000139.1:12051231-12062773 GCA_035041345.1 Poliocrania exsul
GTGGTGGATTCCCCATCCCTGGAGGTTTTTAAAGTGAGATTGGCCGTGGCACTGAGTGCCATGATCTGGTAAATGGAGTGGAGTGGACCAAGGGTTGGACTTGATGATCTCAGAGGTCTTTTCCAACCCAATCGATTCTATGATTCTAATTGCCCATTTTCTCCTTGCCTGCAGTGTAGGTGGGGTGTGCTGTTGGCTTTGCAGTCACACAGCTGATGGCCATAGGGAGAATTAAAGCTTGGGCAATACTAAAGACTGGTTGATGTAAGTAAAGTAGGACTGCTTTACTTTTGGCACAAAGGAAGGCTTATGTTTAAACAGAATCTCCTGTTCCCCCCATGCTTATTAGTTTTGAGACTGAAAGTCAAAACAACTCATTTTGTGCAGATGCTTTTGATAAAGTATTTCTCCAGCTATTGTGACCCTGACAAAATATGGAAGTAGGATAAATGTAAGGGAATCAAGACTTAAGGAGACAAGGCATTCCAAGTGTACTGTGGGAATATAGATAAACTAAACTTTTGGTTCAGGACCAAATAAATAACACATATGAAAGAGAGTTGCAAGCTGTCTTCAGGGTTGTACTTCCTAATGTTTTTTTTACAGTTTTAGCTGAAAAAGATGCTGATACTACCCTTTAGTTTCTGCTCAAGTAGCTTGTGGGTTTTGAGTTCTCGTAGTGTAACTGGTCGTTTGAGCTTTGCAAATATAGTAAGTGTTAATTAAGTTTGCCACAATCACAGTCTGATCTGATTTGGAGCCTATAACCAAGACCTCCACTGTCTGTATTTAAAAATAAAAATCTATTATTTTGAACCTGAGAGGTGGTTGATTATATAATAAAGGTCTTAGTAAAGTAAAATGTAGTTGAAAGTAGCCGAGACTGCAGCTCCCTATTTGTGTTAAGGTTTGCTGCCAAGCTCGTCCCAGTAACTGTTTCTATGACAAAAGGCCCGTTTGTTTATCCTCTTAGTTTAAATATTTATTTGCTTCTGTAGAGATAAAATAAAAGTGCTCACCCTACTTCTTGTATTTCTGAGTTCCATAGTCCAGTTTCTACTGTTTCACACCCTGTGCACACACGCAGTGTTTGGTACTCGTTGGTGACTCAGTATTTTTCCCCATGAACAGGTGAAAGTGAGGGGAGACAAGACAGGTGGGAGCAGAGTATAAAAGCTTTCCAGGGACAGATTGTGTTGAAAAGAGTGAGGATACTGTAGGGTGGTTCTCTGGGCTTGATGGCTCTGTGTGGCAACCTGGACCTGGTGTGAGCCTGGACCTTCACACTGGCAGAGGAGCATCCACAATACTGCACAGCTCATGGGGACTGGGGCAGTGACACTGTGGCTGGATTCTGGGACATCTGCTGGTCTGAACTGGTCTAGTTTATTTTCTCTGTGCTGACCACTGCAGGTGGGTTTCTGGAGCTAATCTCTTGAGAAGATTGCAAGTAGATGGTGTGTGAGTAGGAGAGGTAGGTGAGCTGAAGGAGCAAAGATACTTGAGAATGCTGATGGGGGGAACACATTAAGTGCCTGAGTGGATGGATCCCTCTGGAAATTGAATTTGTTAGCCCATCATCCTGTGTACTGGTGGGTATTAGTGTTTTTTCCTGCTTGATGCTGAGATATTTTTACCAATTGCCTAGACTAAAATAGGAGTATTCTTTCTAAAAAGAGATTTCACTTAAAAAACAAGGGCCCTTAGCTTTACAACAAGATAAACAATTTACAAACTCCTGAGAGTCTCAAATGGCATATTTTGGTAATTGATTTCCCATCCCTGAACAAGGAGTAGCAGAAGGTCATGGAGGATGGAGTTAGGAGAGAACCAGAAGAGAACTTCTGCTTTACTTGTTAATGCTGAACTCTTGCACTTGCCAGCAAGTTTTTATTGCAGACAACAACATAGTAATAAAATGATTTATTGTTTTAAGCTCTGCAATACCTCTCTGAGCAAGATTTTCATATTAGTGTCATCTCTCTCACAAAGCCTTTCAAAGGTACCCAATGATGTGCTGCCTTTTTCACCCGGGTCAGTTCCCCCCCCCCCTCACAGTACTTTCCCTGCTCCCTTTAATGTACAAAATAATAAAACAATAAATGATGGGGATTGGATTATAAAGTTTCCCCAGATACTTCAGGTCTGTACTGTGTACTGCACCACACTGCAGGAACACCAGTACTACTGGTGCCAAATGGGGCTGACTGGGAATCAGAGCTAAAATAATCAGAGGTCTGCCATCTCATGGCTAATTAACCAAGGTGCAGCATTTCGCATAGTTGTTTACCAGGTCCTACAGTGAATAGTGCTGGTTTTCCTGCCTCTGCCCCCTGCCCTGGGTTAGCTGGAGAATGTGACCATGATGGATTCATAGAATCATGCCCAAGTGAGCTCATACTTAGTGCCCCTTATTGGCTTGTGTGTCCAGTTGCAAATTCTAAGAGGAATATTTTGAATATATGAAATAAAAAAAAATTCTTTACAGAGAGAGTAATCAGGCATTGGAATGGGCTGCCCAGAGAGGGGGTGGATTCCCCATCCCCGGAGGTTTTTAAACTGAGTTTGAACGTGGCACTGAGTGCCATGATATGGTAAAGGGACTGGAGCTGGACCAAGGGTTGGACTTGATGATCTCTGAGATCTTTTCTAACCCAATTGATTCTATGATTCTATGATATGAATATTTGAATATATGAAAAAAGAGTCAGACAGAGTAGGGAAGAGACCAGGGAAAGCCAGGCCCATTCAAGAACTTCACAGTTGCTCAGCTGCGTTGGGGTCAATGCAGCTTAGTTCTTATTCTCCTGCTGTAATGATGAGAAATCACTTAGTTCCTCTGAGGGATGCTCTTGCTGATCACAGGCTGTCAGTGCATTAATTACTGGGCTTGCACTTTGTATTAACTCTTTTAGCAGTTCATGTGCTCTCAGTGAGTACCATTTAAGCAGAGAGATAATGCTTATTTAAGCTCACTGCTGTGTGTCGGTTTCTAGTTTGTTACAGTTCCTTTTCCAGCAGCTATTTAAAAGATTTCTTAGGTTTGTGAAAGTCCAGTTGTCATAGGAATCACTGCTCTTCCATTTCAGAGCAACAAAGCACTGTGGTTTTATTGTCACATTTATGTTCTAACCTTTTTCTCTTTTCTCTAGTGGGAGAGCGGCTTTGGTGTTGAAGAGAAACCTCGGAAAGGAATGGGCCCTGTTCTCTTGAAGCTGTTTGCCCTGATCCCAGGAATGCTGTAGAGGTTAGTGACGTGAATGCTGAAGAGCTTTTGTGGAAATTGCCTTTTGATTTGTAATTGGCACACTCTTCAATAAATTCTGTGTGAAGCAGTTCATTTGCCTGTCACAGAAAGGGAGTTAATTCAGGCACTGTCAGAATGCAGTCAGCTTAAAATTGCTCTACCCAAACAAAATTTAGGATTCTGTTTATCTGTTTAGATGCTGTAGAAGCACATAGCTGGGTGGTCACAGAAAGTCGTGTGGGTGCAATGCATGCTCGGAGACAAAGCTGCATTACACTTGGAGGTTTTAATTGATAGGTTAAAAAAACAGGGTGAGAATGATCATAATAATGGCCAACCTTTGAGAATGAAGATTTGGGAAGGGCTCTCCCCACGTGGGTGGGCCCTTCCAGCCTGTGCACTGGATTTTTTTTAGGTGAGGCACAGCGTGCACAGAACTGGCCCCACCGTTTTAAGTCCTGAGGTTCATTTGCCACGGCCGAGCAAGCTTGGACAGTGACAGTGAAGTTCTCAGGACTGTCACAGCCCCCGGTACTGACCAGGGCTGACCCTGGTGAGCATCTGAGATGTGATGGGATGGGATGGCAGGGAGGCTTGAACTGCCAGGGGATGGTCCCTACTGAGACTTGAACTTGCGACCTTGGGATTCAGAGACCGGAGTGCTCTCCGTTACACCACGGGACCGCCCTTATGATCATAATCTTGAGATGATAATGCATGGTTCCTTTTTGAGTTTGTAAAGTCTCTCATTTTTACTTTTGAGAGAAGCATGCTGCTGCTCTTCACTAGAACTGACAGGCTAGGAAAGGTCCATTCTGTATCCACACAAGGGTCATGTTATCTCTACTTCTGCCTCAAGTGACTTGATTTTGGAATTATGTCCTGGTTTTCTTGAGTTATGTACAACTGTATAGACTGATTGCTGTGAATGTTTTTCCCAATAGCTGTATAGTCCTGCTACAAATCCTATGGCCTACAAGAGGCTTCCTCTTGCAAGCAGAATATTCAGTCTAGTTTGCTTTCACATTTTTGGGGAAGCTAAAGAGGATTAAGTGGATTTATCACCCAATGGATTTCTTCTTAACTAGTGAAGTCCAAAAAAGCTTGTATAACTATCAAATCCAGTAATGCTTGGTTTTGCTGATGAAAAATAAATGTAGCAAGAAAAATTTATTGAAGTAGTGGGAGGGGGAATGGAAGGGGTAAGCCTGTTGAAGTGCTTCTAAGCAAAGAGGTAAATTTCCACAGAACAGTTGAGGTAAAATCTATTAAATGTCTGGTATTTTAAAGGATTCTAATCTCTGTGAGCTTACTTTAAAAGCATAGATGTGTGTGGTGTTGCTACTGAAGAGTAATGTCAAAGCTTTGCTAGGACACCCTTTAAAATAAAGACCCTTCTGGAGCAAAGAGAAACAACACAGTAGAAAAAGGGCTGCATCAAGTCACAGGCACAGAAAGTGAAGAGGTGACTCCAGTGGGAGAAGACATTAGAAAGGAAATTCTAGTTGGCAATGCTCTTTGAGGTGTGTAGAGCTCAACAACTACTCTTGTAAGTGGTGCCATTTCTTATCGAAAGCTTTAGTTATTCATATGTTCTCACCATCCTTATTTTGTATAAAATCGAGAGTTGTAAAGTGTTCAAGGGGAGTTATCTCTTCTAACAAAAGCATACAGAAAGACAGAAATCCCCAAACACGTCCTTCCATCTGAAATCCTGCATTCCAACATCAATGCTTTCATTCTAGCTCTGTGCTGCTGCTTTTGTTTCAATGTTTTATTTATTAACAAAAAAACTAAAACAAAATCAAAAAAACCTGTCCAGAAGGGGAGTCTGATAGAAGTATGCCTTTTTTTTACTTTCATAGAAAATACCTTGCTCCCTTCAACCTATTGTGTTTAGATTCTTTTTTATATGTATATATTCTACTTTAGGGAGAGTAAAAGGGATGAAAGGCTCATCTCCTTTCTTGTTAGTCTCAGTCTTGACTTAGGAAAAATTTCAAGCAGACTGTTGAATGCAGACTATTTTGTGAATCTGTGAAGATTCTCTTATTAGTATCATGGTGTGCTGTTCAGATACTTATGTAGGAAATACTTCCTTGGAACTTAATGCATCCTGTTCTTCCAGTTCCAAGGACATACAAGAACTGACAGAACAGCTTGGGGATGGCACTGTTGTGGTTTTATCCCTTTCAGGACTGAGCCTGCTCCATTTGATTTGGTTGAGCTCTCCATGGGGCTGTGTTGAGTTTCTTTCTAGCTGTTACATGACTTTCCTGCAGCTACATGGATAGTAGTAAAACATTTGATGTAGTTTATGTGCACATAGATGATAATGAGACAGGGGAAGACAGCCAACCAACATGAATTTGCCAGGGAGAAAATTGTGTCAAACTGATTAGTTTGCTTACTTGGCAGATGAATTATATTAATGTATAAGGAAGGGAAGGGATAGAAGTGATACAAATAGAAGTGTTTATGGTTTTGAAGGATGTTCTTTGAATGTGGTGTGTGTAGTGTTTTAAAGGGATCTTCCTTAAATTATTATATTGCAAGAGGAAAGTACATTAAAAATGATCCATTGGAACAGTTAACAGGGATTCAGGATCACTTGGAAGGGCATTTGAAGTAGGCTTCCATAGCAGCTTGCCATGCATGGATTTGTCAATAATGGCATCCATGAGTAGAGATCCATGGAGGAGAGTTCTCTTACAAAACGAGCAGATGATGTCAGTTTGGGAGTAGAAGGTATGGGCACCACAAAGGATTTACATGAAGGTGTTTGTAACTGGGATAGGCCAAGTGTTTGCATGTGTTTGTTTGGCCTGGCTCACCAAATGTCTATTTGTTATAATGCAGTAGCTCAATCAGTGTATATAACCTAACTAATTTGAGTTTGCTGAGTTGGATGGCCTCTTCCAACACTCACAACACAGTTTGTTGTACTTTTCTATCCTTTAGTAAAATTACAGCACTGAAACCTAGAACTTGAGTGGAAGTGGTTGTTGCCACAAAAAATGGTGTATCTGGGTGTGGGGTCCTGGCTCATCACTGAATTGCTTGTGTGGAAGGTAAGCAACACTCTTGGGAAGTCCCAGGATTTTTCTCTTGTGCCAGAGGGGAGCAGAAGGTTGGGCACTGTCAGGTACTCAGCTGCTCTTGCAGCTTCTAACAGAGCCACCCCCCTGCCTTTCCACCCACAGCACAGCAACAGATCCAGCTGGGAACCTGGCACCAGGGCTGCCTCCCTCCGCTTGGTCTCCATGCTGTGGCTAAAGCAGCTGCTCAGACTGAAAGTCGGTGCTCCTGCAGCCCCTCTTCCCTTCCTGCATTGCTGTGTGCACCATCCAGGACACACACTGCTATCCCAGTGGTTGGCTGAGATTCAGGAAGGGTGGAAGGGCAGTGATGGAGAGAAGCAGGGATGGAGAAGGGTGGGGCCCCGCTAGATCTGCTGTTTACAAACAGAGAGGGGCTGGTGGGAGATGTTGTCATCGGAGGCTGTCTGGGGCACAGTGACCATGGAGTTTTCAATACTCAGGGATGTGAGGAGAGCCATCAATAAAACTTCTACGCTGGACTTCCAAAGGGCAAATTTTGGCCTGTTCAGAAGACTTGTTCGGAGCATACCCTGGAAAACAATCCTTGAAAATATGGGGGTACAGGAGGGATGGATGTACTTCAAGAAGGAAGTCTTGAGTGCACAGGAACAGGCTGTCCCATTGTGCTGAATGTCAAGCCAGTGGAGAAGACAGCCAGCTTGTTTGAACAGGGATATTCTGAAGGAAATCAAGGCAAAAAGGAGAGCTTACCGACTGTTGAAGAAAGGGCTGGTTACTCCTGAAGAGTTTAGGGACTTAGGTCTTGAAGAAAAAAAATTAGAGAGACAAAAGTGCAATTTGAAATCAATTTGGCTATGATTCTGTGATTCTAAGCACTGTCTGAGGTGTTCATGCTGTGAATTATTGTTTGGCTTGCTGAAGAGGTACATGAGGGAAAGATAACTTCTTTATTGTCTTTCTATGTTGCTTGAGGAGTTATCAGAGCTTCCCTCAGTACCTCAAGCCTTTTTCCATGCAGAACTTTGCCCTAATGTTTGTTTATTTGTAGAAGTTTCTTTAGTCTGCCACAGAGAGAAAAGATATGGTCACTCCTCCCTACTCATGCACTTTAAGAGCTATTGTAGAATAAGGTAGGAAATGTGGAAATAATTATCACCTAGGATGGTGTGAGGGAAGTCTGACATACTGCTTTGTTTGAAATTCCCTGTGATAGAAAGGGATGTTTGTGTGCCATGCTTTTGTATACAATGTGCACTTCCCATAGTTGTCAGGTTATCATGAAAGATTAATTTCCTGGCTCCTTTAGAGGTAAACACCAATATTTCACACTGGGTCAGTAATTTTTGCTAGTGATAGATTAATGCCTGAAACTCCCTTTGACATGTTCCCATCTGTTGGTGATGCCACAGTCTCTTAAGGATGTGAAGCGTAGCAAGGGGAAAGAATTATTGAGGTTGTTTCTGTGGAGATGCTGCTCTCTGTTTCATGATCCCTCCTGCTGCTGTTTTCCTGACTTCTTGCAGTATGGCTTTTGCTCTTTGGTATCCTAGTAAATGTTTTTCTAGCAAAACTACAAATGAAGTTGATAGTAGATACACCTTAGCAGCAGAGACCTGGTGCACCAGTGGTGTAATTGAAATAACAAGAATGCTGTGAATATTTCATGCTCCATCTTCTGTCCCAAATTGAGGGTGTTGGAAGAGCCACTACTGATAAGTGATAGCCTGAGACAGGCAAGCCTTGGGCAATCCCTTGGAAAGACTCTTTAGTCTCATAAATTGAAACAAACTGGAGGCACAGTAAACCTAGTTTCAGAGCATTCTCTTGTTTGATTTTAACTTTAAAAAGCTGCCTGGGAGAAGTCTCAAAGGCAAGGTCCTGTAGATGCAGGGAGATGAAACTGATGTGCAGCAATTTTTATAAGTGAGGAAATAATAGTGGAGAAGTGGGCTGCCACCTGGCTGTATTGCAGTGAGAGCATGTGAGAACTGCTGTTTCCTCCTCAGTGTTGGCAACAGGTCACCTTAGGGGAGACAAAGTCACCCCTGTAACACCTGCATGAGAAAAGTGCTATCAAGAGATTACTCCCCCCTGCTTTGCTCCACGGTTCCGGATGATGGAACTTTTTCCTGTACCAGACCTGGATATCTTACTACACTTTCTGTTGAATGGATGTTCAGGTTCTTTTCTGGCATAAATTTAGTTAAAAGCAGTGTCCACTGTATTTACTTAAGCAGCCTCCTGTGGCACTGTGAGAATTCTTTTCAGAGAGCAACAACTTCAATCGAAATATTTTTCTGTACCTTTGGTTATTACTGGGGAAAGGGGCTAAGCAAAGTGGCAAGACATGACATGTGAGTGTCCACTGTTATTGATAATGGATCTCCTTGGACAACACTACCACTTTCGAATAGTTGTTTTTATTAAAACAAAACACCTGGCAATTCTAGATCGTATGGTGCTGTGTGTGAAAATAGCATTGCAAGCTGAAATAGTAAACACTGTGGGGAAAAGAAAAAACCCCACAACTAACCCCAAAAGGCAGAAAAGTTAAAAAAACCCCTGCATTGTATCTGATACAGATTCTAGTAAGGAGTGTCTCTTCTACTTTTATTTTTTTTCTAGAATATTTAGTTCTATTGTAACAGGATATGAAACATATTTACTTTTCTATGAGATAAGTAAAGCAGGAAAATGTCATCTTAGAAATTCATTTGTAAGCTGAGATACACCACTGTCACTTGCAGTGTCTGTGTTGCAGACCAGATGTCTTCTTACTGGAGTGTACAGTTTTTCCTTTTGTTGTGCCGCTTGTGTGATTTTTGATTTATTCTTTGTAAAGCAGCTGCATCAGTTACTGTGGCCGGGGCATTGCAGGGCAGGAGGAGGGATCCCTTCCCTTCATCCCCTGGGAGGGACCAGCTGCTCCTTGCTGACAGTCACACCCGCCTGGGCACTGGTACAGTCGGCGCTGGGGGATGGCGGCGCAAAGCTCGGGAGGTCCAGCTGACTGCCAGGAGGATGTTTACTAACGAAGGGCTGGCACTGGCTTGTGGGCAGAGGAACTTGCTCACTCCTATTAGTAGTATCTTGCAAGGAGAGGATTTGAAAACTAAGATGCTTGCGCTGAAATTCAAGAATTCAAGGTAGGATGAGACCTAAATGAATCCAACTACTCCTATTTCTTTGCGTGATATTTTTTCTCCCCTTAGACTTGCATTTTATTACATGACTGGCTTGTGCAAGGTTGTAGTTTTTCTTGTCAGGCTCTTCTGGAGTTGTACTTGATGTTATAGGAGAAACAAAAAAATGACAAGCTGAGATTTAGTTAAAATACAGTGATATTTTGAATAATGTAAGTAACAGTGCACAATTTTCTGTGTTTAGGTTGTTGGCTGCACAGAAAGAAGTCAAAAATAGGTAAATTGCATCTGCCATTCCACCTAAGGAAGAAAATAACTGATTTCAGTGTGACACATGCATAGTTTTTGAAATACAGCTATGAGCCTGTTCTCAAGTGCAGTAGTTCTGCTGTGAAGCAAGTGTGTTATCCAATTACCTTAGACAATATTCTTAGAAATTTAACAAAGTTGGAGAAGAACTGATCACATTAAAATAGTATTTTCCCCATCTCTGAGTGTTATAGGCTTCAATTTTTCTTTGAATAAAAGAAGCTAATTTTTTGGAGGATTTCTAACTCTTCTATTTAATCTTGTAGTATATTGCAAACTTCTGTTGAGAAGGTGTATATTCACTATTTTGGCATTTTTACCAAGCAGGAGTAGAACATGAGTAGTGAAGGGAAGAACAAAAATAGTTGTGAAAGTAGTTATGGTAAATAATAAATACACCAACCCCTTTACTGGCTATAAAAAGTAAGCCAAATAAGCATGGATTTTTTAAAATGTTGCAGCTTTGTCCCTGTATGAGACACACCAACTTTAACGTCCAAGAATATCTACACCCACTTCAGTCATATCATAAGTATGCCAGCGAACATCAGAAAAAAATTTGACCAGAGAACTGGAAGAATGCATTCATTTGAGCAATGAATATTACTTTAAAAGTTTGCAGTTTTATTTTGCTTTGTAGGTTTGTATTTGTGGTGTTTGGTTTTTTTGTTTGTTTTTTTGTTTAGGGTGATCATGACCTCCCTGGGCAGTCTGTTCTAGTGCTCTGCCACCTCAGTGTAAAGCTCTTTGTCATGTTGAGATGGAATTTCTTGTGTTTTACCTTAAGGCCATTGCTCCTCATCCTGTCACTGGGCACCACTGACAAAGGTCTGGCAACATCCTCTTGGCACCCACCTTTAAGATATTTATATGCATTGATGAGATCCCCTCAGTCTTCTCTTCTCCAGACTAAACAGACCCAGCTCCCTCAGTCTCTCCTCATAGCAGAGATTCTCCAGATCCCTCATCATCTTTGTGGCTTCTGCTAGACCCTCTCCAGTAGCTCCTCATCTTTCTTGTACTGAGGAGTCCAGAAATGGACACAGCACTCCAGATATGGCTTCACTAGGGCTGAGTAGAGGATCATCTCCCTCAGCCTCCTGGCTGTGCTCTTCCCAATGCACCCCATGATCTCATGCTTGATCTGGTGCTTGGGGTTACTCCTCCCCAGGTACAGCACCTACACTTGCCCTTGCTGAACCTCATTAGGTTTCTTGACACTCAACTCTGCAGCCTATCAAGGTCCCACTTAATGGCAGCACAGCCTTCAGGTGTTTCAGCCACTCTTTCCAGTTTTCTGTCATTAGGCATCAAATGGACTCAGGTTGTGCCAGGGAAGGTTTAGATTGGATATTGGGAAAAATTTTTTCACAGAGAAGGTTGTCAAGCATTGGAAGAGACAGCTTGGGGAAGTGACCAGTCACCAGATGGTGACCTTCACTCACTATCCCTGGAGGTATTTAAAAGATGTGTAGATGTGGCACTTGGGGATATGGTTTAGTGGTGGGCTTGACAGTGCTGGGTTAGTGGTTGGACATGGT
Source organism: Poliocrania exsul (assembly GCA_035041345.1). Lineage (NCBI taxonomy): Eukaryota > Metazoa > Chordata > Aves > Passeriformes > Thamnophilidae > Poliocrania > Poliocrania exsul. Next base: position 12,062,534 of record JAWWLZ010000139.1, read on the forward strand.
GATCTTAGAGGTCTTATTACAACTTCAGTGGTTCTGTGATTCTCTGCTGTATGGTGTGCAGCAGTTGATTCCAGTGGAGCTCTGTGGATGTCTTTGGACTATCCTAGTTTTGGGGCGGTCACGTGGTGTAATGGAGAGCACTCTGGACTCTGAATCCCAAGGACCTGAGTTTGAGTCTCAGTGGGACCATCCCCTGGCAGTTCAAGCCTCCCTGCCATCCCATCCCGTCACATCTCGGAT
>JAWWLZ010000139.1:12086887-12105482 GCA_035041345.1 Poliocrania exsul
AACTCACTACCCTGAGGTTGGGAGAGCAAACTTCAACCTTTTCATGGATCCTCTAGGTAGAATATTATGGTATAAAGCCCTGGAGGCAAGAGGGCCCAAGAAAGCTGGTTGATATTCAGGGATTGTGTCCTCTAAGCTCAGGGGTGATGCATCCCAGCAGAGAGGAAGTCAGCATAGTCTCTGTGCCTCAGGTTCCATGAGCTGAATAGCCTGGGACCTTTTGGTTTATCACTTGTGTGAGTACCTATACCTTGTACATGAAAAATCCCAACTACTGAATAGCTTCACATTGGAAACTTAAAAGTAAATAAAGCATTCCTGCCCAGGTCAAGCTCTGAACCTGCATAACTGAGTGGTAATTTCTCGGCTGCAAGAAACAGGGCAAATACAGAGTACACTTCTCATACTTCATCACTTGAGTGTGTGCAAACCTGTCATTTGGTACCTTGTAGTGGTTATTCCATGTTAACTAAAATTAGTTTCTAACTCAGTCCTAGTTGTCTGCATTTCAAGCACACCAAAGGACATCCAGTCAGCTCCCATTATTTCATACATTAGCAGATATCACGGGGACGTTCAGAAGGATCCCTATAGTGATGGGCAGTCCTGCAACCTGGAAGGTCCTTCCCCAATCAGAATATGAATAAGTGGTTGGGAGGAAAATCCATGAAACTGTGCAGAAGGGTAGAAAATTGAGGAGTGAGAAAACAAAATGGTACATCTCTGGGCTGGATGTTTTTTGTCTCATTTCAAGGTCAATTTCAGAAGTTTAGTGATTGTTTGGTGGGTTTTTTTATGATTTTGTGTGCTAGTCTGTGTACATCACTGTTTTATGCACCTCTTAAATTCAACTTAATGTGTCTTTGTTAAATTCAGTGTTTCATTTTGTATTTACATTTTCTGTATGTATTTGTCTCCGTGTTTACTATTTAATGCTAAATTTATTTTTACCATACTTCTAGACTGTTCAGCTAATCCTTTCTTCCTTCAGAAGCTACAATATCAGTTACTGTTTATACCTTCTGAAAGTGGTGGTGGTGCAGCCTTTTGTGGTATTTTAGGGGGTTTTTTTATTTGTTTGTTTGCTTAGGGTTTTTCCCTTTTTTTCATTTATTTTTGTTTTGGTTTTTAGTTTTTTTGTGATTCTACCCCCTGCTTTCTTTCTTTTCCTCCTTATTTCACAGATTTAGTCAAACTGTTTCACCACTGAATATGCTTTAAACCTCTTTAGACACTTCTCTAACAGACCTGCTGGAAGACTGTCATTATCTCATCTTCAAACCACTTAGGGAGATCACATTGGTAAACATTCATCATCATCATGTTTAACCATTGCAGAAAATCACACCAGTGGTTTGTCTCTGGCCTCTGACAATACCTGCCTTTATTCTTCTTTAAATTCTATTGATCTGCAGACTCTGTTTTTATTGTTCATTTTTATTGCAGTTTATCACACCAGCAGAACTCATTTTATTTTTGTCCTAAATACACAAAAGTTACTGTAATTTGTTCAAGTGCATCTTGCCTTTGGGTGAAATACAGATCATAGTTAAAGGAATCTTATCTTCTACTGCTAAGCAGCCTTTTGGGCTCCTCCATAAGGTAGTCTGAAGTTTTCCTGATAGTGTTACTTTTAATGTCTGCTTCTCTTTGAAGATTTGAGGATCTTCCTTGATAAAATAAGTGAACCTAGGGGCAGCTTTCAGATTTTTTTTTTGGTATGTCAACTTTTCTTCTGCTGAGAAGAGGCTTAGGTTGGAAATCTGACATGCTGTGGAAATATCATACGCTGTGACTACACGTGTCTTGGGTTTTTTCATTGTATATATGTTTTTCCTGTCTGTGGTTGACTTTGCTTTACAAGATGGTTCTGCTTTGAATTTATTGAAATTGCTCTGAAAGGGTAACAGAAGTGTCCTATCAGCTACTTTTCATCAGCAGTCAGTTCTGATCAATGACTTCTGTATCCTACTACTTTTGGTTTACTTCCTGCTTGCTTTTGAGGCTTTTTACCAGATCTTATGGAAGGCAAGTGTAGTGCAATATAGAGCCTTTCCAAGAGATCCTAGAAAGCATATTCTTTTATCATCTGAGTTAGTGAGGCTAAACCCTGGCACAGTTGAGTTGTTTATCTTTGGAAGAGCAGCCCTCCATTTCTGCACACTGCAAAGGCATCAGCCACTTCATATCTGCGACTTGTGATGACAGCCCTGCACTGTTCCTGGTGATTGAAGGCAGACTTTGCCATCCCCTTTTATTTAAGTTAATAATTCTCTCTTACTATGTAGGTAGTTGGAATGATTTGTGTTTCGTAGCTCTGGGTGTCTGACTGTGTTTGCAGGCACAAGAAGTAGTAGAGAATTCTTGAAGGCTCAGTTAGAGAAGGGATCCCTGACTCCAGGTTTGCCACCCCCAACACACCCACTCATACCTCCCACCTGCCCCCTCCTTGGCATATGCACAGAGAGTTTTTCATTAATACTCCACTCTAGAATAAGAATAAGCTATACAGAATTCTGATGACACTGTTATATGCTCTTTAAGGTCCTGGGAACATCTAACTAAAAGCTTCATGTACTGAATTTGTCCTTAGTGCTCTTGTTATAGGCAATGACATTGCTTGTACTGCAGCACTGACTTTTACTAATCCCATTGCTTTCTACCTGCTGGTTTCCTGAAGTCCAGGATGCAAATCACCTGTGTCATCTATCACATATGAAACAAATTCTGGTGGTTTATTCTACTAAGCCCCTGTCCCATACATGGGCAATCCATGCTGAAAGATCTGAGTCCTGTGCATTAACTATGTAACCACATAATTGTGATCATGCTTATGCATACATGCTTGCACAGTTGTCACAATATGGATGTTTACATATTATTTTATAGGCTTTTCTCTTTGCCTTTTTCCTGTTTTTACTAGCTGGGCTATCCCAATCCTAGATTCCTTTCTTCTGCAGCAGGAGTTGAAGGGCTAAGCACATCAGAGTGGTGCACATAGAGGGTGTTATAATGAAAGGTGACTTGGGCACTTCAAAACCAGGGGAAAGGTACAAGAAATAAATTAAGACTAGTGCTGATGATAGAAATTAATCTTAAATGATAATGCTATCAAATTTGCTCAGAGCAGATGACAAGAGAACGTCTTCCAGCACTTAAAATGCTGTCTGTGTTTTAGGTAGTGCTTAATTAAGACTGACAGTTTTGAAACTGCTATTTATGGTGTGCGACTGCTATGCCATTTAGGATGCCAGCAGCATGACAACTTTTTCAGAAGCATGGACTTAACCCCTGAGTCTCACTTGCAAAGATGACTAAAGGAGACCCTGCTCCACAGGTGGCTTTTGGAGGCTGTGCTACCCTGTTTGGCACCAGCTGTACCTGCCTGTGGTCAGAGGCTGCTGGTCCAGCTCTGCCTGTGATCAGACAGAGAACAGAAACACACCTAACACTGGGCTGGTGGGGCATGGTCCTTGTAGAAGCAGTGCATGCTTTAGGCATGCTTGACTCTCAGAATTTAGGAAAAATTGCTTTTGTCAGGAATTCTGGCATTTTGTCTATGCATTTAGTGTAGGAAATAGGAGTTGTGTCATAGTAGTTATGCTTTCTGAGTCAGTCTGCTCAGACACCTGACCAATGTTCTGCACTGTTTTTTTGGGAAAACAAAGTGCCCACCAGGTATTTCAGGTCCACATGCTGGCAAATTGCTGCCTGTCTGCATTTGTGTGAGTTTTAAAAATTGTCTTACCTTTTTCACCCTAGTATTTCAAGCTTTGCTTTATCTCTAACAGGGACAATCAGTATCCTGCAGGGAAGAGGTAAGGGCCTCTTCTTACTTCAGCACCATGATTGGAAAAGCCAGTGGTTTGCATAAAAATGTGTTACAGGAGTTAGTTTGCAAAACAAAAACATGGGAGAAGAGCTGTTGCACAAATGAACCAAATCTGGATTTTTACCTTATATAAATATGTGTCTCTGTATGTTTTTTTGGTGTTTTTTTTTTTTTTTGTTGGTTTGGTTTGGTTTTTTTCTTTTTTTCCCTAGGATTATTATCAAAGAGCTTCTGGGCTTTAGAGAAAAATACATTCTCTTTGCACTGGAAGAGATGAAACTCACCAGCATGGGTGATGTGAAATCTCCCTGAATGAGACATCAAATAGACCTTTTTCTGTGTAAGAGAAAACCAAAGGATAAGAGAGGTCTGTTGTGTGACTTCCTGCTCACACTGTGAGATAGGACCAGGGACCAGAATTGGATGCAGCATTCCACACATGATCTAAAGGCTGTTGTGCAGAGGTGTTTAGCCACTTCATCTGCTGGTTGCCCTCCTGTTGATAAAAGGGTTCCTTTACACCTTGATTTTTGTTAGGAGGATTCACCAGTGATGATGGATAATGACGTTGGCTCCATATGGTGGCAGTTAATCTTGTGCAAAGTTAGTTAGGAATGTAAACCAAACAACTGTAGACACCTTCTAGGATCATCTACTTCACAGTCCAGCACAATTTACAGTCTGGTGCTTCAGAAAATTAATTCTCAGTGTAGTCAATGCTAAAAGTTTGATAAGTACTTTGCCATGTGGAATGTGTTTACTTTCAAATAAACTCCTTCACAGGTATGTGCTGGGAAATCTTGACAGCAAATGAAGCAAACAAACCAATATTAAAATTGGATTTTAGGTCAGTTGTGCAATTATTCCTCCATTAGTAATCCCTTTGTAATTTCTTTTTTAAGTGATATTGTTCACCTTCCATTTCTGGCTTGGTTGACACTAAAAGCACTGAAGATGATTGATACACAGGTATTAATGAAAAATGGTTTTAGATTTCCCTTAAAGGTAATGGGCAGTCATCACAACTGGCATTATAGACTTCTTAACATAAGTGTGTGTTCAGACAGCAGTGAAATAGGATCACATTTTCTGTTCATCTATTTATTGAGGCTGATAACTTGCTTACTTGCCTGAATATTTGTCTATGGCTCTGCCTGATACAAAATAGCATCTGATTCCAGAAGTGGTCCCTGAATCATAAGAATTAATCTTGTTAGTGTTTTCAAAAAAATGTAGGATGGGAATATTGTAATTGCTGATCTTAGTCCTAATTTTACATTTTTCCTGTTTTATATTCCTTTTGTCTTTTTCCACCTTTGTTTCCCTCCAATCTTTTCCTGTTACCCTCCATGCTGTTGTTTCAATGCAGTGGTTTTTTTTCAGAAACTGAATATCAGCTTTTTCTACTTAGACCAGTAAATGAGAGTGACTTCATATTTTGGGAAAGAGTGTGCCAAAATACTCAAACAAAAGCTGCTGCATGTTACTGAAATCTGTCTGCTGGTTAAAGAGTGATGTGTGACATAATGTACTTTTTGCAACCTTGCTGGTGTCAAAGTCAAGTGTGTGTGTAAGACTGGAATGTGTGTCTGAAAAGTGTGGGCCTAAGCCTAGTCATTTTTTTTCAAGTAGTGATGTAGAGGTGAGCTTGTGCTCAGGACTGCTCAGAGAGGAGTGTTCCCTTCGGCAGACTTGTCAGACTGAGTTCTTACTGCACTTTTTTACCTGCCCCCTGCAGAGGCTGCAAGTCGTGCCATAGTCCAGTTCCTGGAGGTCAATCAAAGTGAAGAAGCAAGTAGAGGTTGGATGCTGCTCACCACAATCAATTTACTAGCTTCATCAGGACAGGTTAGTCTCAAACAGCAAAGCTAAAAATAAATTGTGGGGTGGGAGAGACAAAAGTAATAATATAATGGCCTGCATAAAAACTCACTCAAAGACATAACTATATTCTACTTACTGTGTTAAAATCCTTTTTCTCTTATACTGCCACAGAACTTCTGCTTTAACTCCTTGTGGTTTCAGTTGCCTAAAAAAAAAATAATAATTTTGGAACTTTAGTTTATAATGTTCTTTTGAATTATGCATGCAACTTCTGTTGCTCCCAGAGGCTTCTCTTGGATGCTGCCACTGCTGAGTGCCCCATGAGATGTGTGTCACATACTGCACCTAAATAGTTCAGGCTTTGAACTTTGGGCACCTCACTGAAGGAGGGCAAAGCAGTTGCAGAAAGCAAAGCCAGTGGCAGTGATGAGTGGGTGGTGCCGTGAATCATTCCTGCCTGTGCTTCTGGTGCTGCCCTCACAGGGACCCCATCTCTGGCAACTTACTGCACAGCTGTGTGGTTTGTTTTTTCTGCTCTAATCTGCCTTTAGAATTCAGCACATCATCTTAGCTGTGTTTTAGTGTGTCAGCAGCCTCCACTCCAATTTGTCTTTTCTTTCCACTGATGCTTTCATATTTTCTACTGCCTTGCTTCTTATGCCTGCTCATACCTTCATGCCAAGTGAGCCCTAAATTGAATAGTCCTCCTCCCACTCCCTTTTCCTCTGCTACAAAGAACAGATAAATGATGAGGACTTGGCTGAAGGTCTTGTAATTAACTTGTAAGCTTCTGTTGGCAGAGACTGACAGGTTTTGTTTCTGTCCTGTGCAGTGACTGCTCTGAACTGTGACTATTAGATGCTGTTGTCATGTAAATAAATTACCCTATTTTTAAAGTTACTGTTTAGGTATGCATTCAAAAGTAGGTGATAAATCTGTACTGTCATGTGAACACCTCATCAAAGGTGTGAGAAATTAAAACCAGCATTTCAATCAACTGCATTATAGGAGTGTGATTTTTTAGAGTAATATGCTGAACTGTTCTTTTTTTTTTTTTTTTAATCTATTTTCTTCCTCAGAAAACTGTGGACTGCATGACTACAATGTCAGTGCCTTCCACGCTTGTTAAATGTCTGTATCTGTTTTTTGACCTTCCCCATGTGCCTGAGGTAGTTGGAGGAGCACAGAATGAACTACCTCTCGCAGAGCGCCGAGCGCTACTACAGAAAGTCTTTGTACAGGTAAGAAAGGTGAATTAGGTTATGGAATTTGCAAGAGGAATGGAAATGCTGCATGTGAGAAAAGTCTAGAAACTTTTCACTTGAACCAGTTTTTACTCTTCTCTGATTCTTCACAAACTGATGGCTCAGAGAAAGGTGAATTTTCCTGCTAGCACTGTTGAGGTTAAATTTCCACTCCTCCTGCAGTTTTTGCCCATGGCAAGTACCCCCTACACTAAAATGCATGCAACTGCCTCACAGATGCTTAAATGCAGCAACATGTGCACTATTACTCTGTTTTCATCTCACTGGTCCTAGTATTTGGTATCTTTGGCTGTTACTGATTGAAATAGACACAATAGAAAACATTTGTATTTATAATAATTTATTGATTAATATAGAATACACTATTTTCCCTACAATCATGTGGAGAAAAAAGTGACTACAGGAGCAAGTAGTTTAAACATGGGAGCAATCTGAGCTTGCAGTGACTATTAAAATTATCCCTGGGATTTCCCAGGGAGACCAAGGACTTCATCTGACTTGCTTGTTTCTGACGTTCCAGTTGGAGATCCTGCAAAGAAATTCCTGTGTGTTCTCCTTTCAGAAGGAGCTGACACTTACTGCTAGAAAGGGGTCAATGGTCTCACCACCAGTTTCAATGTGCAAGTTGGGTGCATCTCTGAGCAGGGTTGTTGTAGACATGTATGCAAAACCATAGAGGTCTATCAGAACTTGAACCCTTCTGGGATTTTAAGGCCATGCCAGGATTTGTAAGTACAATGTCTGACAGGCATTTTGGTGCCTGCACTACAGAAAAAAAATGAGCCTCATTTCCACAATTACTGACCACAGTGTATGTCCAGCAACAGTGACTGTATTAGAACATACCCATTTGCCTTTTTTTTTGGCTTCAGTACTACAGGCTCTCTTCCAAATCAGAAATCACAATGTGCTGTATGCTATCTGTCAGAATTTGATGTGCTGTGTTTCAGTCAGCCGAGTTAATTACCGATGTTACCACATAGGGTCCCCCCAGCTGCACTACCACTCAGCTGTTTGCTGTCCCTCTTCAAAGGGACCTAAATTGGGGCTCTCAGATGAGCTGGATGGAGTGGGTGGGGTTTGAGATTGCTTCCAAACCTGCCCCTCTGGACGCTGACAGCCTTCCAATGTCTTCCTCCAGTTTTCTGAGAGGAAACTTCTGCTATTCCTGCACAAGACACAAAATGGAGATCAGATGTCCTCAAAAATATGCCACAAAGGCAATGCAGCACAGTAGCTTCACTTGTGTGGTTGCATTTTGTCTTGTTTATGGCAACATAGAAATGTAGATCCAGATGCCAGTTATTCAGGTGGATCTGCAGTGTTGCTGTGGCCTTTCCTGACACACTGTTTTGGCAATAACCCATTGATAACCTTCTTCCTGCATTAGGAAGGGATACAGCAGTTTGCTTCACAGAGCATCTGCCTAATGCAGCATTTAGACCTGGAACTTTGGCAACTGGCAGAATCTCTGAGAATGGAATAACCTGGTATTCATATAAGTATGCTGTGTCAGCTTAAGAGATTTCAGCTCTGCTGCTCTGTTTGGTGGTTATTTTAAATTGAACTGGGACTTGAAATAACCATGTGTTGAATAACCTTGTCTTCAATTCAAAGTACAGAAACACATGAAGGGGAAATAGTGTGTTACTTTTTTAATGTGTTTGCTAAATGGAAGAATGTTTTGCCTTTTACTAAGTCTAGGCAAAAATAACAATGATCAAGGTATTAATTCCAGTTGTTTAATGACTTATTATTTCAGATCCTAGTAAAGTTGTGCAGTTTTGTGTCCCCGGCAGAAGAACTGGCTCAAAAGGATGATCTCCAGCTTCTATTCAGTGCAATAACCTCATGGTGCCCTCCCTATAATCTGCCTTGGAGGAAGAGTGCAGGAGAAGTACTAATGACCATATCTCGTCATGGCCTTAGTGTCAATGTAGTGAAATACATTCATGGTATGCATTTTTCTTCTGTTCTTCTTTTGGAGTTTTCTTAGTTAGAAAATAGGCATCAAAGTTAAGGAAAGCTTCCAGGCTTTTGGTTTGTACAAATGTACAGGTAAAATTTCAAAGCCCTTGTGTAGTCAGACAGGTGATTGTAGCTAAGTCTGTCTCATTCACATTTCAGTATAACATTGGAGGATGGAGTTTCACCTCATGTTTTAGTGTAGAGTTTATGATGAGCAAAAGGAAAGACTATCAGTAACTTCAGTACCTGCCTGTACAGAAAAATATTCACTGAGAAGGTGCATAAATTTGTCATTTTTGCTGTGAGCATTAATTCTTAGTGGGAAGGAGTTGAGTTTGGTCCTGTGTTTCAATTGTCAGCAGCAGCCCCTTGTAGAGGCATGAAGCAAACTAGCTGTGCCCTGTTTACAGCTGCTTCTCTGGGTACCACTCTAGCTGGCAATAAAAGTGTAGAGACATCTGAGGAAGCTGCAGGAAGAGGAACAAGCTCCGTGTGTTCTGCTGACACAGTTGGAGCTGTTAGAAGGCCATGAAAGCTGCTGCCCTGTAATTAATACTGGTGCATTATGCAAACCATGGAGAGCTAATTGGGGTGTGCTGGGAGAAGATTCCTTCTCCAAGACATCTTGCTTTTGCAGGAAAAGACTGCGTGAGGCTGTTAAAACCACCACTGATTTGCAATGTACTCTCCATTCTCCAGAACATCAGGAGTGGCATATCCTGGTAACAGCAAAACCTGTGTTATATGGGCACTAGGAAATGCTCAGAGGAGCCTGGGCACAGAAGACTTGACTGCAGTTCTCCAAGAGTTGATAGATGGAACAGGCAGCTTCTTCCTGGCCTGTGGTCCAGCCCAGCTTCCCCAACCCAAGGGTGTTGTCTGTAGGGAGGCTGATCCTCACCTGGCTGAGTCATACCTGTGCCCAAAAGGGGCAGTCTCTCAGTGCTTCTGGGAGGCTTACACATAGCCTGTCCCAGAGCCTGTGTCACAACCTAGGGTGGAGAGTTTGGGACACAGCTGGGAAGAGCCTGGCTGCTGGATGGGTTTGCAGCCCCTGTTTATTCCTTGTTGTCTGACTGACTAGACTGCTGACTCTTCAGCCAGCCTGCATTTCTTCTGCCAGGCCTTTGCCTTCCCCACTTTGCCATACAACTTACAGATTACAAGTTTTGTGCATCCTGAAGGCTAAATTAAATTATCTCATGGGCTTAATTTAACCTTCAAGCCACCAAAAGAATGAAGAATCTAGAATCATTCCACTTTACCTCCTGTCCTTTTTTGAGAAAAGTAGCACCCTGACTGTTGCAGGCATGGAAACTGTAACATACAGGGGCATTTCTGTAGCTAATAAAAGTAGCAGTTTACTCATCATGTATCTTTGCAAAGGGCTGGTAAAGGGGAGGCTGCCAAGCTGGTTCATGACAAAGAACTTGGAAGAGCAAAACTGGAAAAAAATAAAAAAAACCCCAACCCAACCTAAACAAAAAAAAAACCTAAACAAAGCAACAGCAGCAAAAAACCAACCAATGTTGGAGCTGCCTGGAAGGAGCTTTGCATGCAAAATACTCATGTTGCATTTATTGAAAACCGCACAGGTCTGTAGGTATGTAGGATTTGAATTAGGTAATTTGGTAAAATAATGTTTCTAATATTCTATTTGAAGGTTTTAGACTTCAGGACCACATAAAAGCATTTGTAGTTTTTAAACTGGACTGACTGTTGAAGTGAACTAACATCCTGGTCATACATTTTAGCAGTGTACAGTTACTGGAAAAAAAGAAACCCACAATTTGCTCACACCTTGGAAAGCAAATAGTTATGAGGCTCCACAGAACCATTTTGACAGTTTATTAAATAGTCACCCTTCTCCCACATACTTCACAGAAAATTTCAGTCTGTGTGTTTTCTTGTGCTTTGCAGTGTGTTTCCAATTCCAGTTAAAAAGATGTAAATGTAAAGTATCACCTGGAAGCACAGTATAGTCATAAGTTAAGTTTTTTCAGATAGGGCTTAAAAGGTAATAGGCCTTTTGCCTGCATCTGTAACAGCTTTGTGGTGGGGTTTTTGATGAGTGTAGAAGGTGTATGTGTATATGTGAAAATGTTATAAAGGGCTACAAAACAATGAGAGGGTTGACTGTGTCATTTGGCATATTACAGCTACAACCACTGTCTCTTCTCTGGGGGCTTCATTCACAGAGGAGTGAAGCTGGCATGCCAAAAGATACTCCAGGTTCTTTAAAAAGTGAAATAAAATCTTAAAACCAGTTAATGTTCCCTCTTGCTTGTTGATTGCAAAAATGAACCTGACTAAAGAGATAACAACATCTGTCAAGAGGCTCATCTCGTATTCAGGAAAAAAAACTTAAGACATTTCATGCAAAGGAGCATCCTTTTTCAGTATCTTATGCTTTAATTTGGCCTCTGGGAAATTTTGTTATCAGCCTAGCTAGAAAGATTAGCACTTTTGCATTGTGCATGCTGTAAAATTTAAAATAGCAAGAAAGGAGCATCTTTAAAACAGTGTGCAACCTAACATCTCACTGTGGATTTGGGAAAACTTTTAACTACTGACCAATGAATTAATGCCAAACGAGACAAGCTGTGTCTCTCTTTGATGCCAACCTGAGAAATACCAACCAGAATTGCAGTAAGATGATGTGGTGTAAAGGAAGGCTTATGTGTAGGGTTTTACCTAACACCAGAAACAGTTGAAATCAGTGTTTTGTATAATTTTGTATTTTAAAAGAAAAAAATATGTTTTAGAATTATTTCTGGTTACCATATTTGTCTTTTAATTCTGTTGAGTTATCTGATCGGACTTTTTAGGTAAAAAACAGTATTTATCTACACAATTTCCTACTTACAAGAGCAAAGATTATAAAAGGGAAGAAGGGCTTGGCAAAAGGATGTTAGGGTTCAGTCCAAAGGCACTTGAGGATCCTTCTCATCAAGTGCTCTGTGATGATATTCAATGTTATGTGATAGGAGATATTTGAGTAAGTTACCTTGTTGTGCTTATTGTACCTAGTTCTGCTTCTTACTGTGATCAATGTCAATAAAATTCTTAATTTCTTAATTGCAATTCTTTTCAGAAAAGGAATGTTTGTCCACATGTGTCCAGAACATGCAGCAGTCTGATGACCTTTCTCCCCTAGAAATAGTTGAGATGTTTGCTGGACTCTCTTGTTTTCTCAAAGACTCCAGTGATGTATCCCAAACACTGTTGGATGATTTTAGGATATGGCAAGGATACAACTTCCTCTGTGACCTCCTCCTCAGGTATGTAAAAGTGCTTGAAGAAATGGAGACAGATCCCTGAGCTTTTTTCAAAAAGGGCATCAACAAAGAATAGGTGAATAGGTTTGAACAAGTAAGTGATTGTAGATTATTATGGAATGAAGATATTAGGACCAAACCATGACATTATGTGCTTTTCTCCATTTATGGAACCACATTGTTCAACCTTTTAATCTTTAGTACTGGTTTATTACTAAGTGTTTCTCTCTGTGTGAAGAAAGCAGAAGCTTAGAAACAACTGGTACTAAATATTTAGAAATAGTCCAGAACATAAAATTTTGGCTGCGATTAGTGATTTGTGGGGTTGGTTGGGGGTTTATTTTGTTTTGTCTGGTGACATGGTTCAATTGTGGGCTTGCCAGTGCTGGATTAACAGCTGGACTCACTGATCTTAAAGGTGTTTTCCAACCCAAATAATTCTATGTTTATATTGTCTTGTTTTATCATGGTATCATAATGAAAAATCATGTACATAAATGTGGTGCATGTTATGAGGGAATCAGTGTATATAGAGAGTTGGGGGATTTTTACTTGTACATTTCATTGAAGATATTGCAAACCTGATAATGCAGCAGAAAATACAGTAATGAAAATGCCTGCCCAAACAAAACTTGGATGTATAATCACTCCATGGTTTTATTTCTTTCCATAAAAGAAACTTCTTTCTTTTCTTTCTCAGTCAGCAAATTAGTGTCTGTTGCATTATTTGTGTAAAATCTATGGTCAATCTGTGTTACTTTCTTTGGATATGAAGAACTGAAGAAGGGTGCTTGGCTGTTGAAATATGTTTGTGTTTTACAAATGCAAGATGGAAACTTGCAAATTATGTTTCTAAGTGTACACCTTATGAAGTATACTTGGGTCCAAGATGTCTCTTAATAAGAAATGTTAAGGTTGTTATCTCCTTCTTTCAAGTCATTCATTTTTGGTTCTAGGATGCTGGGGTTTGGCACCCAAGTATTTGAACTAAATTTTCCACTGCATTGTATGTTTGAGGTTTCTGTTTGTTTGTTTGTTTGTTTGTTTGTTTAAATGGACACCAGACATAGAGGTGGCATTTGAAAATGTTAATCACAGTTAAAATTATTCATAAATTATCTTTGCAAAAGCTAGAATGCCTGTTATGGAATTGTAATTTTTCTTGTATAAATGGAGTGTTGGAGTATATTATATTTACTAACACGTTGATTCAAAGCCGGGTAATTCAAACACAATTGTTTCCCAGAAACTATCAGTCAAAGTTTAGGTAAAATATGAGGGGAATTCACTGTCAATTAGCAATTTCATCTTCAGGTACAAAAGCAATCCTCTGTAGATAAGTGTTGTACCAAAACTCTCTCCTAAACTTGCTCATCCTTAAAATTAAACAACAAGGGATCCCTGACAAGGCTGTAGGAAGACTAAAATTTGCAGGTCTGATGGGAGGAGAGCACCTGTGTTCTCTAGGTGACATCAGTAAAGGTTAACAGCACTGGAGTGTATTATCCTTACTTCTTCCAGAGGTGATTTTCCAGAAGAAAATACAGGTTTTGTCAAAAAGCAATCATTTTGAATAAGCCTGTGTATTGGTCAGTGAGGAACAACAGTAACAAATTCTCCCTGGACGTGTTTTGGGTCAAACTTACTGACAGAGACTTGTTCAGCTATATGGCTCTGCTTGTGAGGATGAATATCACATGAGGGTATGAAATCTGGGCACTGGGCCACAGGCAGCCAAGAAGAGAAAGGCTTTGGAGCTGGAAAAGCAGAAGGATGTGTGAAAAAGATGGCTTAGTAAAGAAATTTTAGAAGGTCTGTGAGGGCCAGAGGAGTAAGTCTGTAATTTGACCTGGGTGGTGTGACAGGGCAAAGAATGGGGAGGAATTGTGGAATGGCAATAGGTGAACTCAGTGCTTCCATAGTGACCGTTTGCAGGATGAACGAGGTTCCTTCCTCAGCCACATCTGACTGAGAAGAAGATGAATTGCAGAATGAGCTACTTCTAAAGGGCTCCCATGTCAGCAGGAAATAAAATAGAGCTTGCATTGCATGAGCAAATAGGAGATGGTGGTCCCCAACTCACTCCTGAGATCTGTAGAGGCTATAGAGTTAGTAAATAATTAAACATGGTTTAATTTTTGATGAAGTGGAAGGAAAAGGAGGATGGTTCAGAGTCGGTTTTTAGGGTTTGATCTGAGGGTGTGTTGCTGGCAGGAAATAATGGTTGGAATGGGATGTTAATGTTTCCATTCTCTTGTGCTCAGAGGTAAGTTTGGAGTTCAAATGAAGGTGCTTCATGCAGTGCTTCTAAGTGTTAGACCTCTACCAAGATGCCATTTCATTACCATGTAATATTAACTCTCAAAGTGGCAGATGTAATCTAGTAAGTTAATTATGGATTTATTTAATTGCAAACTATATATGTGCTTTTCTGACCAATAGCTTCATGTCTGTGAGAGGATTTTAAAAGTAATTTTCATGTCCGTGCTGCTTTTTTTGGTAAACTGTTGAGTTCAAGGAAAGACTTATGAGGTGAATTTCTAGGGCAAATAACTGTATGTTCCTATAAGTCTAGTGTTGACTGGCATAATGGTATGACTTATAAACATGTAAGATATGGCAGTAAAACTGTGGTCCCTAAATGAATGGAGTAAAATGGGTCTTATTAAAGTGATTTGAGTTGAAACAAAGTAGTGCTGCTAATGTGATCTGTTGTATTTTCTTTAGATTAGAACAGGCTAAAGAAGCTGAATCCAAGGATGCTCTGAAGGACTTAGTTAATTTGATAACTTCCTTAACAACATATGGTGTCAATGAATTAAAGCCAGCAGGTGTTACCACTGGGGTACCTTTCCTCCTACCCGGATTTGCAGTCCCACAGCCCGCAGGCAAAGGTGAGTTGGCTTTCTTTCTCTCTCTGTTTGGCTTTGTGTTGTTTTAGATGTAAACAACAAAATACAGAGATGCTGTGTACTACACAAACTGTTTGCATCTGAGTCGAGGTTCTTTATCTAAGATTGCATATCAAACACTCAGTCCTGTTGGGTTCAAAGGTTTTTGTTTTGGAGTTGGTACCCAAAGAAGAAAGGACTGAAGCCAAGTCCAGCCTCTCTCACTGCAAAGCTGACAGTTTCTGCATGGACATTGTGAGAGATTATCATAGTGTAGAGATGCACTGATTTGATATATTGTCTTTTAAGCTGCTCTTACTAAACTGATACAAGAGGCTGAAGTGCTGGGTTGATTTTTTTTTTTTTTTAATCCTCCTCCCACCCCATTTTGCTTTCTGTTAGCTTTTTTCAGCTTATGAAAACATAACTTGTGGGCTGGAATCTGTTGTTTCATCACCAGTGTTCACAGAGGGATAAAATCTGTGGTGTGCTTGCAACCACAGTCAATTATGATATAGAGATTAAGTTGAGGAAGCCCCAGGGGAGAAAGGGCTTTATAAAAATAAGCTTATGTTTCACATCCTGGGCCGAAACTTAAAATTTAGGTAAGTCTTGTATATAACTAAGGAGCTTGGAATTTAAGAGTCACAGTGGAGCTGGTTTTTCACTTGAGCCTTTTGTGAGATTGAATAATATCAGTGATACAAGAAAAAATCTTATGATAGGATTGCATTTATAGATTTATAGGCTAATGGATTTACTTTCACTGTTTCTCTTGTATGGCTTGCTTGGACAATGACTTCCTTTCTCTGCTATTGAGAGAGTTTATTGTTCATGGGATTTGTTTTTCTTTTGCACTAAATAGTGGAAAAAAGTGATACACTCAGAGTTAAATTTCTCCATGTTTTGATAATAACACTAAATTTTTTTTGGACTAATCAGCTTTTCTGATACAGCAGCATAAGAGAACCATGCCTGCTGCAATCCACAAAAGAGTTACTTAATTTCATGGTATTTGTCTCCACATCTCTCAGTTCCTTTTACCTGTTTTTCATTATGGGTGCAAGTTGTCTTTTTATGAAGACCATACTCATTTGCTTAATTGCCTCTATTTAAAATCCTTTTAGTTTTTGAATTCTGAAGAGCTGGTTAAAATTTGGTTTCTTCAGGGGTCCTCATAATAATCAAAGTTAATTTAATAATCTTCTTGATTGCCTGGAACAACTGTTGGTACTAAATTGGAATATAAATAGTTGTATCTGACACTATGTTCCTGTCACATTTAATAAGCTCTAAATCCCCTTTTTTGACATTTTCTGTAATAAAGAAAGCATGTTAAAAAGTCCTTTTAGAAACAACTGAGTGTGACTTAGAATGTAACTAATATTCTTCCAGAATGTGAAATCATTCCATATTCCTTTTCAAGGGAGTTTCCTGTTGCCTTCTGGAGAAATACTGGCATGACAGGTGGTGAGGCTAGGCATGAAAATAATTGAATTTACTGTTAAATTGGACAACTGAGTTTATAAACAGTGAGAGAGTAGTATGTAATAAATCAGGATTCTTTGTTTATGAAAGGGTTTCTAAATCAGATTATCACTTTGCATATACCTTGTTTGAAAATAGGATTTTATTGTCAAAACATCCTAAATGCTTTGTTTAGAATGTTTTTGAAGTTCTCACTCTTAGTGGTTTGTTTTGTTAAAATTATTTTTTACCATTAGTTGTTTCCTATATCATGGGATTTGTACTTGTACTATTCGTACAGAAGTTTTAATGTTCTCTTTGAGAGATCTTTTTAGTAGAATAAGAGTTATATCTACTCACAGAAAATTCTAGGGACCACAGGGAGCACTCAAAAATGATGCATTCTTTGATTGGATGAATGAGATTTTAATCAACTTGCTGGTACTTATAAGAAGAAATTTGTACAACCTGGCCTTATGCTGCCCTGTGGAGTTTCTCTACACAGGCAACTGCCAAAAAGAGGAAGGAAACAGAGAATTTGGTGGCTGTGTGTATTGTCTGGCTTTGAACCTGACTGGCAAGGATTTGCCATTGCCTGTTGCTCCATTGAGTGAGGGAATGTGGGTGCCAGAGTTGTGTTCTGTGTTAGGGAATGCAGAACATGTTACTGTGGCTGTGATATGTTCTCTCATGGCGTGGGTACATGATGGGCAGGCCTTGTTTTGTCTCTAGAACTGTATCCTTATGTACATTTTAGCACTGTCAGCATACTTACTAATTTAAAGAAATTATCTTTGATTTAGCTGCTTATGTAAACACTTTCAAAGATGAAGATGCCATCTCAGTGAACAGCAGATTGTAGGATTTGCAATGAAAGTGGTTATGTAGAGGCTTTTTATTATATGTGACGTATATTGTTATTTTATTCCCACTTGTTAAAATGCATGGATTGTTATTAATAAATGTACTCATTGTTTATGATCTTTCTCTTTCCTTTTTCCTCCCATCCCCACTTTGTTTCCTGATTTAGGTCATAGTGTGAGGAATATTCAAGCATTTTCTGTCCTCCAGAATGCATTTTTGAGAGCAAAAACCAACTATCTAGCACAAATCATCCTCGATGCCATCACCAACATTTATATGGCAGACAATGCCAACTACTTCATTTTGGAATCGCAGCACACGTTGTCTCAGTTTGCAGAGAAAATTCCCAGACTTCCAGAAGTGCAGACCAAATACTTTGAGATGCTGGAATTGGTTGTCTTCAGCTTGAATTACATCCCCTGTAAAGAACTGATCAGTGTGAGCATCCTTTTAAAATCCAGCACTTCCTTTCAGTGTAGCATCATTGCCATGAAGACACTCCTGAAGTTCACCCGTCATGACTACATCTTTAAGGATGTCTTCAGGGAAGTGGGGCTTCTGGAGGTGATGGTAAATCTGCTTCACAAATATGCAGCTCTTTTGAAAGATCCCACTCAGGCGCTCAATGATCAAGGTAGTGTGTTCCCATCTATTTTTCTAATACGTGTCTTTTTTTGGCTGGGAGTAGTGGAGTCTGGCACTTAAGAGGAGGAACAAGAGAGTCTGAACATGTACCTCAAGGGCTGAGTTCTGCTGGGGGCTGCTGTGCCATCTTCAAAGCTCATTGAAATTGCTTCTTTCTTAATGTCCTGAGAGAAGGTGGAGGCAAACTTTAATAAAAAAATGCCATATGAATGCAAAATAGTAGGAGTTCATATTTTCCTTTTTAAATGTTTTTTTTATGTATTGGTTTAATATTTGTTACTTAACATGAAAAAAGTAAAGGAGCTATGCATAGTATCTGTATTCTTCTTAACAGGAGTTACTTGTGGGTTTCCTTGTGTCTAACTCCATCTCTGAAAAAACACTAGAGAGCTCAAACCTAAGATCTTAATAGGAGTATGCATTCTAGTTGGCAGACTTCTTTATAGATTGAGTCTAAATTTTTCTAAGCATAAAAAAAAATAGTGAAATTACTTATCTTGTCTGCAGAACTGAACATCACAGAGATAAGCTACATTAGCAGCTAGGCCCGCAAAGCAGGTT
>JAWWLZ010000139.1:12129256-12171693 GCA_035041345.1 Poliocrania exsul
TTGGTCTGCTGGACTGCATTTATTACAGGTGTAGTTGCACACATCATCACAAAAATCTCAGCTAAGTTGTTTACTTTTACATGTTGTTAGAGGCTATTCACCTTGCAGGAGCCTGGTGTGCTGTGGGGTTAATTGAACATGGTTACTTAGTTTAGAAACGTGTTAGGTCCAAAAACTAAGTTGAAGTAACGTGCAATTAGTGGGAGCAGCCTAGAAGATGAAATGGGATCAGATGTTTGTGCTGGAGAGATACTCCTCAACAGAGCTTCTTCAGTGAGTCACACGTATGGAAGAAACACTTCATCACGATATTAACCATTTCTGAATGCCTGATACTTTTCTTCTTTTTTAGTCTAGGGAACTGAAACTGGATTGCTCTGAATAAACACAGCTTCAGAGCTGATTTTTGGTTTTAGACTAGAAAGGAATAGTGTGCATTTTTAGCTTTGCTTTGTTTTGAAAGAAACCCCTCTGAGCTAGCTTTGTGGCTTTTCCTCCAAGCTTGAGTCAGAAATTAAATAAGTAACACTGAAGTCCATGAAGGAAAAGTTTGAGAGAGCACAGCTGACATCAGCTGAGCTGATATGAAGAAAGGAACAAGCAGATATCCTGTGTACAACCTACTGCAGATGTGTAATGGGCTTTCTTTTTTGTTTTCAGGTGAAAGATTTTTCCCACCACCATCTGGTTTAACCTACTCAACTTGGTTTTGTATTGAACATTTTAGTACCCCTCCTAACAACCATCCTGTGAGACTTCTCACTGTAGTGCGTCGTGCAAACTCCTCAGAGCAGCACTATGTCTGCCTTGCCATTGTCCTCTCGGCCAAAGACCGGTCACTGATTGTTTCAACTAAAGAAGAATTGCTTCAAAATTATGGTAAGAGTTGTGCCATGTCATTAGTTAATACTGACAATATTATGGGGATGCAACAGCAAGTTTATTTTAAACCTAGTATCTGGAACAATAACGTGTGATGCAACTTTCGTTTCAGCTTCACCAGTTCCTAGTGGGTTTTGACAATGGAAAAATGCAAAATGTGAACATTCATGTAGAAATTTAGGAGGCTTTTATAATTCTGAAAGGAGATTCGATATCTGCATATAAAGAAATATTTTTGCCAAAATCCAAAGTATTATATATTCAAACGAGGGATTACATCATTGGTTTTGAAAGGTTTTGCCTGTTATTGATCTTGTGCCATTCATTTTATACATCATCTCTTGAGGTCTTGAGGTGCAAATTTTAACTATCTTTGCTTTGAAGAAGTTTGGAAATAATAAACTAACAGGTTGTGAAGGCTTTTTCAATCTGGATAGTCCCAGCACTGGAGGGCTGTTTGAAGGTGATCAATCATTCACTTCATGTTTTAATGCTGTGATCTGTTTTCAGAAACAGTTTGTAATTTCATTCAGTATTTGTGACCCAAGGTGGAATTACAAGAGGTGTATGAAGATCTAGGTGAAGCTGGTGGTGCCAGTAAATTTGCTAGAGAGAGCTATCAGTGCAGTTGGTGCCTTCAGGATTTGCCATCTCCAGTCTCCTGCTTTGTCCTCCGTCAGAGCCTCCAAAAGGGGTCAGTTTTGACAGGCCAGTTGGCACACTGGGCCTATGGAGGGAGCTGAGAGGAGCAGGGCAGCCTTCTCCGTGTGTTTCAGGCTTAGCTCTTCACCAGACCAACACACTGGGTTACAAGTGGTTATGAAAAATGTGTTCCTGCTTCTTTTGTTTTGAGTAGCAGGCACTACACTAATAAAGAATTCGTACAACTGTTGTTATTAAAAATCCTCAAAGCAACACAAACACCTAAGTGGACTGTTACTATGAACATGAGGAATAATCTATAAGCAGACAGTCACATCATTAACTGCAGAAGTCTCCCTTAGTAGAAGTCAGGTTCAAAATCTGAAACTTGAGAGCTGAAGAAGCATAGTATGAAGGAGGAATTAAACCTATTGAATTACAAAAGTACTGACAGTGTTTTCTTTCTCAGAAGACCAAATTCTTAGAAAATGAAACATATTTATCTTCATTGTGAACTGCTTTAGCTGACACTGAAGCTATAGATCATATGTTTTTAGTTTGCAAACCCTTACTAACTCCTTTAAAGAGATTGGATTTCAAGAGTCAGTCAGAAAAGACCTGAAGGTGTCTGTTTAAAAGACTGGTTATTAACTGAACCAGGACACTTTGCTTTACTTGAGTGCCACCCTCTTGCGGCTATATCATAGTTAGTGATGTTACCATCAAGTGCAGAGCAGGTAAGTACCTGAGGAACTGAGATGACAGGCCCAACACGGGGACTGGAAGTGCTGAAAGTCTGTTTTAAGGCTAAATAGGGTTGTTTAAGGACCATGAGAGCAAGAATACTGCTCAAAGATGTTTTGGTGAGAAAAAGAATTTAAGATTATTTTTTTATGTGAAAGGTAATTCCAAGAACCCTGCTTTCATCATTTTCTTTGTGCTATTTCTAAGGAAATGAGTGTTCTCCCTGTGCAGGCAGCTGTTGTAGTAAGAGTGGTAAGAGGATAGAGGATTAATGGTTCCTTTTCATTCAGTATGAAAGAAAGAAGAGAGATCTGAAAAGTTCTGTTTTCTGTCAAAACATTCTCTGAGCTTTCTTTTTCCCCCAATCTTTTTTTTTTGTTGGAGGGACTTTCAAGTGGGTCATTTTGTTTTGTGATGGAGGAGTTAATGCACTTGCAAACTGATCTTGCCCTCTGGTATGAAGTCAAAGGATGCCTTTTGGAGAAATTAAAATAGCTCTGTGCTGAGGACTAAAGTGTATTTTAGCATTTAGGAGAAGAGAATTGAGCACTCAGTAGTTTAAAAAGACCTGGGAAATGCTTGGAGAGTGTGAATGGATGAGCTGGGGTTGGCTGGTCAGCAGTTTGTGGTTTGCAGCCCCTGCAGAGAGGCTGGGAGTGTGTTCCTGTGTCCGTGTGTCTGGAAGGCAGGCATCCATCTGCGACTCCTCTCACTGTTGGTGCAGAGGTGTCTCTTGGAGTTGTGGGTGCAGTTTGCCTCATCCCACAGTAGCTGGGGCTGGCACTGACCCAACCTCTACAAGCAGGGCCCCTCTGCTGATACGGAGATGGGAAGGCAAGGGCAACTCGCTGTGGTTACAGTACTGAAGTGGAGCAGATGAGACATTGTGAGGTCTTGGTTTTGACTTGGGCAGAAGTGTCTCAGTCCTGAGCTACCCCTTCTTTAGTGCTTCAGAAAATTAATTTTCCTTAGAACTGCAAAAAGGGAAGAACGAAACCCACCATACTGAGGCTTGGTTCCCCCTGGTTTGTGTTTTGTGTGTTTTGCCAGCCCAACATCCTATTTGTGGCTTTTATTAAGGAAAATGTCTCAGGCTTTCAACTGCACCTTTAACTTCACTTACACTTCGTTATTCAGCATGATTCTGATGCAGACACTTTTACAAGGCAATCTTTTCACTTGTGTCTTCTTTTATGTGTGACCTAATGGTTTAAGTAAGACAGTAGTAAGTTTGTACTGAGTGTCTGGCCAGCTGCAGTGGGGGCAAGCAGGGACTTGTGGGAAAAGGCCAGGGCTGTCCCATGGCAGACATGGGTGGGTTGGACCAGCCCCACAGCATATTCCCTGCAGTACACAGCAGAGCCCAGCAGCCAGGCTGGTGGCACCTTTGGGAAAAAACAGGGTGAAACACTGCTTGGTGTAAGGAGTAAGGGGAAAAACGGTAAGCAAAAGCACCCTGAGGACAGGTGAGAGCAAAAGGAGGGGAGAGGGTGTTCCAGGCACTGAAGCAGAGATTGCCAGTAGCCCTTGGAAAGGGCCACACTGGAGCATGTTGTGGGACTTGTGGAGGAGACCATGGTGGAGCAGGGAAAAGGGAGAGGAGAAAGTCTGGGAGTATGAGTATCATTCTCTCCACAGTGTGAGAAAAGTGAAAAAAGCTCTGTTGGTTTGGAGAGACATCTGTTATTTCTTGGGGACTACTGCTGTAAAATCTTTTTGGAAAAACAATACAAGATCTTTCTGTGACTTACATGGTGGCATGAGAAAGTTAATAAAAACTTGAAGGAACTAGTAATTCCAGTTAAAGTTTCAAAGAGAGGGGAGGAGGTCAAAAGTCTGAATGTATCCTGAGAATTTTGTTAGAGAAGGCAAAAGAAGTAGAGATCTGTTGCTGATACTTCCAAAACTGTACTTGTTTCTAAATGTGCAAGTATTTAAGGATGGTCAACCTGTCAAACTGGGACTATTTGGTCTGAATACTTCCCCAGAAAAGCCGAGTTCATTTTTTCAGTTCTTGTATTTGAGTCTGAAGTAATACTTGTTAACTGTACAACTTTATTCTTACATTGTTAATTTTAATTTTGTTAATTGCATGCTTTATAAAATATTGGTTTTAATGTACTGCTGTAGTTCATATTGCATAAATTCTGATAGCATATTTGTCTGTTTTAAGCTCTTAAAACATCTTTACTGGTGCTCACTAACTGATCCTTTTCCTTTAGTTGATGACTTCAGCGAGGAATCATCATTTTATGAGATTCTTCCCTGTTGTGCCCGTTTCCGCTGTGGTGACCTCATCGTGGAAGGCCAGTGGCATCACCTCGTTCTGGTCATGAGCAAAGGCATGCTAAAGAACAGCACAGCTGCTCTCTACCTCGATGGACAGCTTGTTAACACTGTTAAGGTAATATAAATCTTTCAGTCCTCATTTTCAGTGCTTGGAGTGATTTTTCTCCCTTTGTGCATAATATATGCACAAAAACCCCACAAAAAACAGGAGCAAATCAAACCAACTCTGCCCCACTACCCTCCCCCCCCAAAAAAAACAAAAACAAAAAACAAAAAAACAAACTAAAACCCCCCAGATAAACAAAAAATAAAACCAACCAGCAAAACCACAAACAAACAAAATAAAACAAAAATAAATAAACCCACAAAATTAAGAGCCTTGGGAACAAAGGGGTCTTTGTTCACTAGATCCCTCACATTCAGCCCTAGTCCTCTTGAGAGGAGAAGATAAAAAGTGAAGTTACTGTGTTGCATTGAACATTAGACAAATGTGACACGGCTGTGCTGCTGACTAATTAAAAGATAGACTTATCCCAGGACCATGTACCAGATCTAAGTTTGACTAATATGAAGATTACACAGCTTTGCCAATCTATTCAGGTTGTTCCTTTTCGAGCCCTCAGCCCGCCCCAGAAATAGCATCTCCCTGTCAGTGATAGATACCAAGATATCTGGTGTTGTTATTCATTGATTGTAGATGAAACACCACAGTTAGTTGTAAAGGTATCTTGTTGTTAGGTAGAAGAAACTGGGAGGCCAAAAGCAGAGAGCAATGAAAAGCACTGCAGACCTGTTCACTCAGCACAGAGTATTTCCAGCCTGTAACAGTTACCTGAAGATCATTTGGTATCTGGCAGGTATGGGCCTTAAGGGAGAAAGCAAAACCTGTTGTGGGACATGAATTACCTGGTGTTACTGTACTCCTATAGGTAAAACAATATGTTGTCTTTCAAAGTTTACCTTCCAGTATTCCTTTTGCAGGACTTGTAGTATAACTATACTATACTTGCAGTAACAACAACTATAGTAACTTATTTTGCTAATAGCTGTAATACATGAGCATATGTCTGCCCATACATGACTGTGTTCAATAGCTGGTAGCAGAATTTTTACAAGGTAGATAGACAAAGCCTGCTAGATTGTAACTGTCATTATATATATGCCAGTATCCTACTCATGTGTTTGTTTTATTGTTTGAAAAATCTTATCAAATTTAGTTCATCACATTTGCACTTCAGCTTGAAATAGTATAATTACCCAAGGCATGTTTTCACAGCCTAATAAAGGTAAGAGAACACAACTTTGGGATTGTCTTACTGCTTTTGCAAAAAAAAAAAAGATGGTCATAGAGCACCATGTTTTTAGAATCAAGATACACCCTCTTTAAGCACAGGATCCTCATGTTCTCATCCTGTGTTTCCATACATACCTTCATCTTTTGAAAGCCATTTAACTTCTGGTCTTTGCATTTACTTTCTGTTTAATGCTCTTTACTGTCTATGTCCGTATGAGAACACCTTGAGTTACGCAGCAATCACTTGATACATCCCCTGGTTTGCAAAAACACTTTCCCAAATTTCTGATCGTGTTGTGATTCCCAAGCCCTCTCAGTAACTTCACCATGTTTCTCTCCCTTACAGCTTCACTACATTCATAGCAGTCCCAGTGGCTCTGGGTCTGCCAACCCCCCTGTGGTCAGCACTGTTTATGCCTACATTGGCACCCCGCCCGCACAGCGCCAGCTCTCATCCCTCGTGTGGCGCCTGGGCCCCACGCATTTCCTGGAGGAAGTTTTGCCTGCCCCGGGAATTAGCACCATCTACGAGCTGGGACCAAATTACGTCGGGAGCTTCCAAGCAGTCTATGTACCATGTAAGTGCACTTGAAATGGCAGCTGGTAACTTGGCCTGGGCATAGTGGAATCTTTTGTGTGCAGAAGAGGTGAGAGAGTGCACAGTAGCAGAGAGGAAAAACTATGGCTGGTCACAGGAAGAAGATTAGTAACTGCTATTGAAGACGACACAGAAATCCAAATTACTCTTTTAACATATACTTCTAGTAGTTTTTGTACTGAGATATGATAGTGATGCCGTCAGGGAAACCAAAAACAGGACTCCCAGCCAAGTTAATGTGGGATGAGATAAAAAGGTAGAGTCTTTAATGTCCAGGCTTAGGACTTTTAGGAATACATGATGACATCTTCGTGCCCCCCCAATCATTACTTTACACATTTCTCAGTCCAGCCCCAGTCCCACCCCTGTTCCAACCCTCTGGATTTGGGGCTGGGGTCGGCGAGACCCTCTGTCTTCATCAGCTCCTCTTCTTTAGCACACAAAGGTCTCTTGTTCTTCCAGTGTTCTGAGTCCCAAGGTTGTTGGTTTGTTTGGTCTTGTTCTGCAGGCCTTTCTGATAGTCTTCAGCTCTTGTACCTTGAAAAGAGCCTAAATAACTAAGAGAATTTGAGCTACTGATAAATGCCAAGGATTAGGATACATAAACAATGAACTTAGGCTGCCAGAATACTAGCACATTAAATCTACTTGCTACAGTTACTGTGTTCCTAAAATCTATGAAAAATCAAAACCCCCTTTGGCATCAATAGAAGTGTATTCCTCACTTTAGTTTTAAACCAGTTAGAAATGCTTCAAGCTGTCCTTATTTGTACTGTATATTATATTTATCTGTAGAAAGTGAAATTAGAAAGGCATTTTAACCTGTCAGTTTCTAGTGATAACACTCATTTGCAAATCTGCAATCTATTCTGTACTTTAAACACACCTGTCTTGAAATGTCATTTGTAGTGGCCCAAATGGGGTCAACTGAGAAAAAATGTCAAATAGGAAGGGATTGTGGTTCAGCATGTTATCTTTAAGTATTAAGTCTTTAAATGTTCATTGCAAATAAATATAGGAAGTTCTACTACATTTTTTTTAACTGTTCTTATCTGAAACTGAGGAAAGTGCAACACAAAAATAACCTTGTTAGAAATGTGTGTCCATAGCCCTGTTTTTAAATGTATTCAGGCACCCAAGTGAGGCCTGAACAAGTGAGGTTTGACAGACTTGACTCTGGTTCAACAAATTATGTAGACACCCAGCTTCTCTCGTTTCAGTGTTGGGTAAGGAGCTTTTGTGGTTTTTTTAATTCCATTCATGTGGTTCACCAGAGTTGCATGTTTTGACCTGAGTGGAGTTGCAAAATGAATCTGTGTTGAGCTTTCAGGTGCTGAGGTTTGTATGCTCTGAGGTTGTAGACAACTGTCAATCACAGTATTTGCAGTGCCTCACAAGAAGCATTCACTTTGGGAGCAGTGGATACAAAATACTAAAGATACTTACATATATTCTCCTTGAATCTTGTATCCTTTGCACCATTCTAAGGTGGTCTTCCTAGAAAACCATGATGAAAAGCCAGTTGTTACAGACAAAGATGTACATTTGTGAAATACTTCTCTGGTTTTTGATTACTTTGCTTTCCCTCAGGTGGGAAGGGAAGTGAACAGCCCTTAGGCTGAGCAATATCACATCTCAGCTATTGGTAAAATCTTTCCTCTATACCTATTCTACAGTATAAATAGTTGAAGATTTTACTTTTGAAACTGAAAAGAAAAACAGTGCTATTACTGAAATGAACTTTTATTTTGTCTTCAAGGCAAAGATTCAAAGTCTGAAGGAATCAATCCATCTCCAGTATCTTTGGTACCAGAAGAGAAGGTGTCTTTTGGTCTCTATGCACTGTCAGTTTCTTCATTTACAGTGGCAAAAATAAGGAAAGTTTACAACAAGTTGGATAGTAAAGCCATTGCCAAACAGGTATGTTTGGAAATCAGTTGGTTCATGTGTATTACTTGTTCCTTTCTTTTGACTTCTTTAAAGAGAATTTGGTCAATGCAACCAGGAGCAGTGATGTACTTGTCAGAAGAGTTGCCTGTGATGACTGCCGTGGTTGGGGTTGGGGATGGGGGCGAAAGAAAAGTGTATCCCCTAGATTTTATTCACATTCATGAAATTACTCCTAAATTTTATGCCCATTCTTGGAATTACTATTAGCTCTGTATCTTAGCACCTTTTGAAGGTATTTTGCCTTTTTAATGCATATGATAGTTGTATCCTGTTGCAACACAGTTTATATAGTTGAACAATGTTTCTACTGTTGCAGATGAACAGACCTGATAGTTTACTGCTGACTGTGATTCAGATCTGGGAACAGGAATATTAGTTTAATTTTTTTCTAATCAAAGTACATTAAAGTCAGTGAATTTTTTGTTCAAAAGACCATCTGTGAGGAAAGGCTGAGGGACTTGGGGTGTCTTATCCTGAAGAAGAGAAGGCTTCAGGAAGTCCTTATGGCAGCCTTTCAATACATGTGGGAGGCTTGTAAGAACAATGGAGAGAGACTTTTTTACCAGAGCCTGTAGTGGTGGTACAAGGGGTGGTGGTTTTAAACTGGAAGAAGTTGGATTTAGATTGGGCATAAGGATGGAACTTCTTATGAGGAGGGTGGTGAGGCGCTGGAAGAGATTGCCTAGAGAAGCTGTGAATGCTCAGTTCCTGAAAATGTTTGAGGTCGGGTTGGATGGCACTTTGAGTGACCTGGTAGTTGTTGGTAGGGAAAGATGTCCTTGCCTACAGGAGTGGGATTGGACGAGATGATGTTTGAATGTCTCTTTTAATCCACACTCATTCTGTGGTCCGGTGGGATTCTTTTAGAAGTTACTCATCTTCTTTGAACTTTGGAGATGGGATATTTCTTTTAACTTTAGAGAGTTCTTTTAACTTTAATGACTCTAGTTCTGTTTTGTTATGTTACTGTATATCACAGGAGGAAAATTTACAAGTTATGTTTAGGCTTGCATTACAAAAACATCTTCCCTTCAGCCCCTTTTTTTTTTTTCTTGTTTTCTTCAGCTGGCAATTTCTTCTCATGAAAATGCCACACCTGTGAAGCTGCTCCATAACTCAGCAGGGCATTTGAATGGACCAGCACGCTCCATCGGTGCAGCTTTGATAGGGTATTTGGGTAAGTTGAGGACTTGAGAATGATGTTTAAAAAAATACTAGTTAGTTGTCAGTAAGAACTTATGCCTAGAAGATAAATTGTGTAATTGATGAATGTTAATGATGCATTGTTATATTTATTGAACATATTTATATTTCATGGACATACTATTATCTTTTTTTACTAACATGGGATGCTTTTTACAGTTTGTATGATTTAGCATTATGAAAATATGCTTAATTGCTTTACCTTAGGTCATAAACTGTTTTCTAGTGCAATATTTTTTCATTTGTCTTCTGAGGTATCATAGTTCTTCTAGTGACATTCTTTTCATAAATCAAGCAATGCTGAAGTGCAAAATGCTTTCACATTTTCACAATTGTTTCCTGGAAAAACTAGGTTTTATTTGATTTTAATTTACCTTCTCTGCCTGTGCTTAGGAGTAAGAACATTTGTCCCCAAGCCTGTTGCCACTACACTGCAGTACATTGGTGGAGCTGCTGCGATTCTGGGGCTTGTAGCCATGGCATCAGATGTAGAAGGGTTGTATGCAGCTGTGAAGGCCTTGGTCTGTGTTGTAAAGAGCAATCCACTGGCCAGCAAAGAGATGGAAAGAATCAGAGGTTACCAGGTATGTAAGAATTGTCTTAAAACAGCAGGCTGTTTAATTTCACTGTCTGTCACAGCAGTTCCCATGGAAATTCCTTGTGTTGTGGTAACTTGAGTGTCTGTTCTTAAGTTTACTGAGCTCTTGGCTAATTAGCATAGATGATGTATTTAGGATGGCTTTTAAAGGAGCTGAGGGGGAGGCATAATTTTTGTCTAAGTCATTGTGCACGTTTAGCTGCTTTGGTGAAGCTGAGCCTTCATTAACAGCACATAACAGCACAACTGTAGTACTTGGATGATTCTTTTACCATGATTTTCGGATGCACCCCTGCAAGCCTGGGAGCTTCTGTCTCTCTGATCCTCCAGCAAGAGAGGAGGATAAGGACACATGAAGAAAACCAAACAAGTGGACAGACTCCTAGAATCATCATTTTGAGGAGACTGCACAGATTTTATAGTTAGTAATGCTGTTTGCTTTCAAGCTGAAGACTTATTACTTCTCCATTGGGATGGGGAAAGGGCAGTCAGTTATGCAGAAGGACTGGTTGACTGATTTGAAAAGGTCTTCACATGAGCAATGAATTTTATGTTTCTCATGAAGACTGCTTTACTGAAACGGAAAGTTCTGTGGTTTGGGCAGCGCATTTACAAACCTTGTAATGCTTAATGCCTGGTGTAGTTACATCAAAACATTATTCTAAGTAACCTGTTGCAGACCTTGGCTTACTTTGACCAAACAAATCTAGGCAGTGTCCTCCTTGTACTGTATAGTGGATCATCACATATGACCTTACATTCCACTTGTATTGACATCAGCAAATAGCGTGGTTTAAGAATGATTCTTAAACTGTGACTGACTGCCAGAGAGCCGAGAGGTGTGTGTGTGTGTGTTCCTAATCCTCAGGGCCTAGATCCTCTCTGCAGTGTAGAACAGATGTTTGATGAGCTGGAGAGTGTCTTGGATGTGCCCCTTTTGTAACCAACTGTAATGCCACTTTCAAGCTCCTTCATCAAGACTATCAACTATCAGATTTACTTTAAGGGCCTCCTCAGAAGGGATGCAGACATTTCATCTGTTCTTCTGTGTGCTTAGACAGCATTGCTGGTGCTCATTGGCTGCTAATTCCCCTTCTGTTTACTTGTTCCAGTTGCTGGCAATGCTGCTAAAGAAGAAACGATCCCTTCTGAACAGTCACATCCTCCATCTGACCTTTTCCTTGGTGGGAACTGTTGACAGCGGGCACGAGACGTCCATTATTCCAAATTCTGCTGCCTTCCAGGATCTGCTCTGTGATTTTGAAGTATGTAAAGCTGCACAGAGAAGTGGTGGTCATGCTGGATAGTGATTACCTTAAATATTGAGCAACAGCAAACTAGGTTATCTTGAGAACTTACTATTTCTTACACAGCACAGTAAAGCAGCAGAGCAACAGGATTATTGGTAACTTTTCCTGCTGAAGTCGATTCACTACTGAAACACTGAATGGATGCCACAGGTGTTTCTGATTTTTGTTGTTTTAGAGGATACATTTTTTAGTTTTTTGTTCATCAACTTATTTTAACCTTTGCATTCAACTGCAGTGCATATATCAAGGCGTGAAAGGTGCTCTGAAAATAACAGCAAAAGATAAACTTTCAACATAGAACATGAGATTCATTTTATTATACTTCTCCTGCAGGTTAAGTAAGGGAGTTAAAATTCTTCTTGCATGACCTGTGAAATATTTAGGTGTTGTGTTAAACGAAGGCAAGTAGCAAAGTTCAGAAGGCAATGCTAATGTAATAGAGGATGGTAAACAACTCATAGAACTTGTCCTTTAAGTGTTTTCTCCTTTGGTATTATCTATACCTGATGCAGACCGAGTAAAAGAATTCTGACTCACATGTACTAAAATAAATAAATAAAAATACTGCTACCACTACTAAGCTAGCTATAGATACTGACCTAATATCACAAGTCCAGACTTAGCCATTTCCCTTTTTTTTGAGATGTCTGAGTGTTTCAAAGCACTCCTGGAAACATTATTGAAGGGTCTTGTCTTTGAAAAAAGCT
Organism: Poliocrania exsul; assembly: GCA_035041345.1. Lineage (NCBI taxonomy): Eukaryota > Metazoa > Chordata > Aves > Passeriformes > Thamnophilidae > Poliocrania > Poliocrania exsul. The sequence goes on from JAWWLZ010000139.1 coordinate 12,141,474, forward strand.
CCTAAAGCTTACTATAGTGTTTATTTTAATGAAATTAACTGGTCTTGTTAAGTTTACTTTTTGGTGACCTTAAAGGCCTTCCATGCCTCTAACATCCCCACTTGTGAAAATCAACAATATGTTAAAATTATGGCATATAGAAAGAGGAAATGAAAAGGGCAGACCTGAGCCTTGGTTTTTTTAACTTTAGTGGGGTTCTAATAAGAGGAAATTTGTCACCCAACGAAGTTTCCTCTTTTTTATTTTTTTAGATGTAGTGTTAAAACTAGGAATAAGCTGGTGCTGTGTCTAAACAGGGTTTTAAGTATCATGTAACTAATTACTCTTTAACAAACCTTATAAATTGCAAAAATGCTTCCTTTGTGTTCAGATAATTAAAGATAGACTTAATAGAAGTTACTACATCTGCAAGAGATGATGTGTGTAGTGGAGACGTTAAGATAGATGACCTGCTTAGCAGAGAAGAGCCTGAGTCACAGCCCTGCTCCTGTTACAGTGAGGCAGGAATTCTGCTGGAGAGGACTCTCCTCTCTTTTTTTTTTCCCTTTTTGTCTTCTTTCCCTCATAAAAGAGCCAGCTGAGAAATTTCATCAATCACATATAGTCACTCAGAATCAACTACAAAAGATCCAATTTGATGTTGTTTAGTTCTTGTCTGTCTCTTCTTCCCTGAAGACTAAGAACAACTAGAGAATGAATACACTCAGGAGAATAAAAAAAATTTAAAATGTGCAGGTATGTGAGTCACTAAGAAGAAACTTTCCAAAAGTCTTGGGATTTTTGCTTGGTTGTTTTTTTGGAGATGTTTTAAATTATTTATTGTATTCTGCATTCAGAAATCAGTGACCCAAGCATTTCTCTCAAATTGGATAAATTAGGTGTTCTTACTCATGCAGAACAGGGAAATTAAAAGATTTGTTCTCATCATTTTAAATGATAAGAGTCGAAGGAAAGCAAAAGCTAGAAAGCTTCTCATTTAAGCCAGTTTTTTACACCAGAGCATAAGTATTAATTTTGCTTCGTCTAATAGCAAGTCAATATTAAGATTTGCAGTAGTAAGTGTGAACTTTCTGGCTTTTGTATCTTTTATTACTTCTATTGATTGAACAATTGATTTTTTTTTTAGAGAATCTAATTAATTTAAATGCAGGAAATGCTGGGTAAAAAAAAAAAATCAAAATCAGGGAGGAGCTTGAGTTTAATCTTGGCATAAGTTGATTTTACAAAGACAAAAATCTTCACTTAAGCCAAATAAACTTAACACAGTATTTCACATCAGCCTTGTAAACTCCAGTAAGTGCTTTGGAGTCATGAAACCATCTGTTTAAAGAGATGTTCCATATAACAGACTATCCTGAGTTGGAAGGGACCCACAAGGGTCATCAAATCCAACTCGTAAGTCAGTGGCCCACATAGGGGATTGAACCCACGGCCTTGGCATTATTACAACCAAGTTTTAACCAACTGAGCTAATCTCAGGGTCCTATAGTGTGTAACTTTTTGTCTGGAAGTTTTAGAAGTTTTCAATGTGATACAGTGACAGAGAATGTGTTTAGAACCAATGTGTGTTTCTTTATGGCCAAGTAAATAGTCATGTACACAAACGGATTTAATCTCTCTAAGCCTTTCATAACCATTGGTATTAATTTTCATTTTTAATCTACAAGTCAATTGGTGTACAAATGGTTCATTCTGTATTTCAGGTCTGGCTTCATGCACCCTATGAGCTTCATCTGTCATTATTTGAGCACTTCATTGAACTTCTCACTGAGTCAAGGTATGAGCCAATGCAAGCCTGGTAGTGGGACTTACAGGATTAGGTGTAATATGGAAAGGGTGCCCCATTTTTAAATTGCCACCTCCTTTCTTTACTTCTTCCAGTGAAGCAGCAAAGAACGCGAAGTTAATGAGGGAATTCCAACTGATCCCAAGACTGCTCTTAACTCTTCGGGACATGTCTCTGTCCCAGCCCACTATTGCTGCAATTAGTAATGTGCTCAGCTTTTTGCTTCAAGGCTTCCCCAGCAGCTACGACTTACTCAGGTAGGACACACCTGTGATAACTCTGTCTTTCTTCTTTTTATTACTTTGGTGATCTCGGTCAAAAGTACTTAATGGTCATATGGCCATTGGGTGTGTAACATGGAATGCTCATGAACTGATTTTATTTTCATTTGATTCTCAAAGAACTAGACTGAACAAGACATAGCCAGTAAGTTAAAAACTTGATTTGCATGTTATTTTCAGTTTGAATCTGACCAAGTATGACTGGATTATCAAAAAAAGGTGCTTTATTGCAGTTACCTTGTTCATGTGAAGCACTGAGCATTTCTCTTAAATACCATTATTGAATATTATGAATATTACTTGAGTGAGTCTATAATGATACTTGTGGTTAAAATGCAGTTTTGATTACTATCCTGAATGAAAGGTTTTGTTCCAGATTTTTTCCTAGTCATCACAGTATAAAAAACATTTAAGACTCTCAGATATAGTACCATTAACTCTGACTGATGGAAATGACACAAATTATTGCTATTCATACATACAGGAGTATTTGAAATGCTATAAAATTAGTTCTGCTCCTGGATAACTTGATTTTTCTCATCTCACATTTCATTATAGAGGAAATGAATAAAATATTGCAGAGCTTGGAAATTCTTTGCATATGAGAGGTCAAGTTTTCAGCTTCTCATTTTAAGTGCAGTTAAAGGTATCAGAAGCCTCAACCTGAACATCTTAGCTGTCTTTGTTTTAATTATATAGAACAAAAAAAAATGAGTCAAGAATAAAACCATTGATTTTAAGCATAAATGGTTACAGAACAAATTGTGTGATGCCTGTTTGAATGTTCCTTGTTCTTCTTCCTGGAAATAAAAAATGAAAAACATTGCATAACTTGGGAAAAGTTATACTTGCTAGGGATCATTGCAGGTTAGTTGCAGAGGAAAGAGGAATGTATCTCATCTCCTTTCTTTGAGTGCATCAACATCTTGTCATGGAAAACCATGACCTTGTGTTACATAATCTCAAGCTATAGACATAAATGTTATTCCAGAGTTGAGTAAGCATTGTTTTAATATAATAATTGTTCAACTGTAAGGATCTGAGAATAATGTTTTGTTCTTCTCTTTAACTTGAGATGTTCCTTTTACTGAGACCTGGTGGTATCTCTGTTTGCTTACTTGAATCTTAGCGTTTTCAGGATCTCTTATCTACAGACTTGTCTGCAAACATTCCATTAATTACTACGAGTTAATTTGGGTTTTGTCTAGTAACTTGAATTGGAGACCCTTTTCCTCAATCTTTAGATGTGAGAAAGCTGATATTTCTGGATATCTCCCTGTCAGTAGTGTCATAGTTTTATATTTAAGGTGAATTATTGATAGATGAGAGTGCATCTGTCATATCAATGACTGATGTTTTTTCTGCCTACATCAAGGTTTGGACAGTTCATCTCTTCCACTTTACCTACATTTGCAGTCTGCGAGAAGTTTGTGGTCATGGAAATAAACAATGAAGAAAAACTTGACAGTGGTAGGTGTTGACATCGCTTAGAAACAGTAGAATAACAATACTTTGTGATCTCTTCTGTGCTTGAATACATAAAACATAGAAAAATCATTAGCAATGTTGTAATTTTGTTATAACCTGCCATTTGGTAGTGGTACTTTAGTTTTCAGTATTGAGTGCAAAGCAGAGCAAAGCCTGTTTACTTTTCGTTTCCTTCATTTAACACTGTATAATTTTGTTCTCTTTCCTCCATTTGCTCCTTTAAATAGCTGGGCATCTCTGCTTCTTTGTGGGGAAAGTTAAAAAAAGGCAACTGATTGCTAGGGGCATCTTCCTTCCAGGTGTGGAGGAGGTGAAAGAATTAACTAAGCCTAGTTATTTTTTCTTGGCAAAAAAAAAAAAGAGAAATGCTACTTTCTTTCAATAATTATTACACTGAATAGTTTTGAGACCATTTCTACCCTTGTTTTCCTAAATTAAAAAGGCTTATGCAATTGCATTTTCAGTCAGTCTCCTTGAACAGAAATGTTTTAGTCCCACAGTGGATGTCACCCAAATAATTAGGAGTATCCAATGATCCTATGTTTTTACATCTCTTGGGAATATGCTGGTGCACAGGGACAAGAGAGAGAGAAATGTTTCTGCTTTACAGTTAGTTTTATTGGACTGGTTTCCTCAAGAGCAAGGTTTGAGGCAATCTGCACATTCTGGAGAGGGACTTATCACAAGGACAAGCAGTGATGGGACAAGGGACAGAGGCTTCAGACTGAGAGAGAGTAGGTTTAGGTTAGATGTTGGGAAGAAATTCTTTACTGTGGGATTGATGAGGCACAGGTTGCCCAGAGAAGTTGTGAATGCCCTATCCTTGGAAGTATTCAAGGCCACTTTTGCTTTTTGTGGTCTCAAAGATGAATAAATTTGAGCTTTTTAGTGGGTATTGGAAAGAGATCCAGTCTGGTGTTCTCATTACAGGCCAGCCATGACTTTTTTTGTCCCAGGCTAACCACAGCCTGAGCTGTTTTTTGCCTGTCTGGGGGACTGAAGAACACTGGGGAGAAATTCAGGGTGTGGCAGGAATGGAGAGAGAAGGTTTTGAGGCAAAGGACATGAAATTTTTAGGCTACTGGGGTTCACCAGCTGGGCTGTGTTTCTGCCATAGAAGATGCTTTGTATCTGTATCTTGTGCACAAAACCTTGGCCCAGAAAGTATTCATTCATCTGTCTTTATTTTTGCACATGTTACCTCAAGTTGTGATGTTATTTCTTTTAAATAATATAAAAGCATGGTCCTCCTCTGATAGCATAAGGTACAGAAAGAGGGATTTGTAAACTAACTGTAAAGCTAGTCCTGAGCTGCATGGATTGGCTTGGCTGCAATAAGTATGGTTTTCAACTGATGATGGGCTTGGGGATCTATTGAAAGAAAAGGAAACTAATTTTTCTCTCCATTCCTTAGATTTGAAAGGATTTGGGAAGTGTCAGGATTCCTACCCCGCCAACCACGCAGCTTTCAAGATGCAAAATGTGTATTTAATGACCATGTTCCTTGGTTTTGAGAGAAGGAAGGGGAATGGGGAGGAGTGGTGTTAGATTGTTTTTCTATCTCTGCTTGCCAGGAGTGACCACTTTAATTTAGGTTATTGTCTGAGGGGTTGTGATTCCATTTACCTGTTCTTGAAACTGCCCAAGCTCTGTGTGACAGTGGGAACTGGGCACCAAACATCTCTCAGCAGTGTATGTGCACTTAAGCACAGCTTCCTTTGCTTATGTATGGAATTTATGAATAGCCTTTAAAGTGCCCAAGTTCCAAAAAACTAAATTTGTTTTTATATGTTTGGGGGGTTTTTAATACTTAGGAACAGAGGATGATTTTGGAGGACTTGTTTCAGCTAATCTGATTCTGCTACGGAACAGACTTTTAGATATTCTCCTGAAGCTTCTGTATACATCTAAAGAAAAGACAACTGTTAATTTGCAGTAAGTACAAAAGACCCATGAGGTAGAGAAAGGTTGTGAGAGAATTATGCAGCCCATTTGATTCACTGAATTACCTTTAGATGTGCTGGTAGAAATGGAAGACATCATTCATGGTGCTGTCTTCCCATAACTTCGTGTGTGAGAAAATAAAATCTATCAAAGAGAACACTTGTGTTTAGAGAGGTGGGATATTCAATTTCTCATTTGTTTGAGATCAAATGGCTTCAGTAGGGGTTATTGTTAGGATCACTGACCCTGGAATGCCCCTTAGTAACTTAAAATTCATGTGAGGGAAGATGATACTATAGTTTAATGAGGCCATAGAGTCACATGGCAAATTGGAGAAGAGGCATTGAATCACTGTCGAGTTAAACCTTGACACCTTTCAAGTCCAGTAGGCTGTCTGGAGTCTGTTAGAGGCATTTTGTGAATGTATGGCATCTGTAAATTATGTAGTGACTGACTGAGTGTTGATGGACACACAGCCCAAACCTGTTTAAGCTTTTCAGGAATACTGCTTAAAAAAAAAGGAGGAAAACCCCATGTTTTTTCAAATATTCCCAAGCAACTCTTCCCGTAATAAAACCATCCAAACAACCTTCCACTATTGTTTAAATACCAATTTATTAAGAAGACCTGTCAAAACTTCCTGTGTGGCTCAACAGAAAGTTTCCCATTCAGAATTCCATATTCATTATCACTTGCAGCAGTTGGAGAAATCTCCTGCAATGGAATAATCTCAAGAACCGTAACTAGTCTTTCCTTTCTTCTGAACAAATACACCTTACCTGTTTCATCTAACAAGATTCAATGAGTGACTTTTTGTTTGTAGCAAACTTATCTAAGAATTCAGTTTACTCTTTGGTAGACCTGAATTTGCTCTTCAGGTTTCCCCTGCCAAGGACATTGGTATTTACTGTCTGGTAGGAAACTAAATGCTGTAAGGTGTGACTTTATTTTCCTCTCTTTACTTAGGGCTTGTGAAGAACTGGTCAAGACTCTGGGTTTTGACTGGATTATGATGTTTATGGAAGAACATCTGCATTCCACCACAGTCACAGCAGCCATGCGAATTCTTGTGGTCCTGTTGAGCAATCAGTCCATCCTGATCAAGTTCAAGGAAGGTCTCAGTGGTGGGGGCTGGCTCGATCAGACGGATTCTGTCTTGACCAATAAGATTGGTACGGTGCTAGGTACGTGTCTCAGCCCCTCAGGACTCATGGATTACAGGGAACTCCTGTGCTCATGTCTGAGGGGGGGTTATTGTATGGATGCTGTCAGGGAGTGCATCCTTACTGTTACGGTTGTCTGTACTGCCATCAGATGATGCTTCTCCTCATTTTTCTCCTCATTTTTCTTACAACTAAGAGTTAAGATTTCCTTCAGGAAATGGTTTTACAAAACTGCCCTCCAGCTGACATTACACAGATGATATTGTAGTTCAGTTTTAGCTCATCATCTGCACAAACCCTGTGTAGCCAGTTGGGTTTTTTTTCTGTTGCCATTGTAGTAAGGTTAAATATGTCCCATGAGCAGGCACATCTGAGCTGTAGATGCAAAGGTTGTACAGTGCAGCACCTTTACACAGCTAATAAAGGTTCAGTAAAATTTGCTTGCTTGTTTACTTCTGTTAGTTAGAGCATCAGGCAGTGTTATTACACCTGAGCTGCCTTGTCTAATGACTTCTGTGCCAATTAGATTTACCAGTCTGGATTTTTGCTGTCTTGGGAATTCCTGTGTTCATGGCATCATCTCTGTTTCTTCCTCTCTCCCTCTCCTGTGTTCTTCCATATGCAAGCATACTCTGTCTTATTAAAGACTTCTTTTGCAAGTTCTTAAAGCCTCATTTATCTGAGTTATCAGACCTCTCAGTTACCCCATGGGACCTGGAATTCAGTGTATAACACTTTAGTCTACAGGACCCATTTTGGACATCTCTGAGCTGTCTGAAGTGCATCTCCAAGTGTCTAAAGTAATGGATGTCAGTTCTTTATAAACAGGTGTAGCAGCAATTTCACATAGACCTGGGGCTTTTTTCAGTCAAAATGAGATAATGCTTTTTAGATGAATGTCCATTCAGGCCCTGGTCCAAACACTGTGACTGACATTAAATGGGAGTCTTTCACAGGCTTGAGTGGCCTCTAGACCAGGGCAGTGATATCATAGTACTTTCAGCTTAATGCTGCTCCTACAGTAACTGTACTAGGAGCCACCTCTCTTTGTTGCAGCAGTTTATGATCTGTGTCTGCACCAAAGGCTTTTCTGACTTGGTTTATTATAAAGAAATAATTCTGAAGTGTTGTTGAAGTAATCTTGTTTCAGGAAGAGGGCTCTTCCTGAAATGAAAATAGAAAAATAATAGACAAAGCAGAAAAAAATTTTTTTATTTGATGAGTTTCAAAGTATGTCATCTTGTTAATTTTCCATCAATAAAACTCTTATTAAATCTGTCTGTTTACAGTTTTCCATAATATATCCCTCAGGATATTTTCTTTAGGAGCATTAGGATGGTTCTTTGCATTGATAATAAATTAGGAAGATTAACAGTGTTTCTGAAGCCACATAACACTTGCAAATATTTATTTTTAACAGAAAAAGCATCTGTTGTTTTGCTCCTTTTTATTAATGTTTTGTATTTTGTTTAAGGAACAGTTTTTGCACATCCATTGCCCTTCCATGGTTGTGCCTTAAAAACTTGAAAACCATTGTTATTTTAGGGAACAGACTGTTGTTTTTTTCAGTATCTACTTTAAGTGTCCAATAACATAAACATTTTCTTCAGTCACAAAATCTTTCTAAATAAGATTTTGATTTACAATCACATTTGAAGAGCATTTGTGGAGTTTTCCTGTTTTTCTTATTATAGTATCACTTTAATTGAATCCAAGCTAGACTGTGTCCAAACAGATATTTTTAAACTTGTGTCTCATCAACTGATATGACAGATTATCTAATTTTCATGGCATGTGCTTTCTGATAAGTCATAACATACTTGCCCCAAAATTTCTCGTGGAAACAAGTATGAGCCATTTTTGTTGAAGGTTTCTGATGGAATTCCCACAACTTTGTAGCACAGATTTCCTTTGTCTGATTCCTAGGTGTTTAAAAAGTCAGTTCCTGGTGGAAAGTATATCTGTATTTGAGTCTCAGAAAAAACAAGCTGACCTCTGGCAGTGTCAGAAGAACGGCTCACTGTGCTGATGTGGAGACTGAACTGTCTTCTGTATTCTTCCTTAGCTGAAAATAAGTGCTTCTGCCATCCTGGTGTATTCTTTTTTTCATGAAAGAGAAAATTCAAATACCTAGGTAGAAGCAGGGTCACAAAGGTGGCTCTGACAGCACTTAAATAAAATTAGAATACTTAAAACTTAATAATAGCTGATTAATCATGAACAAAAACATCTGAAATAAGATGCCCCAAAGACATCTTTGGAGACAAATTAGCTGCCCATAGACTTAAATGGGCCATGGAATTGCTGCTTGACAGTATAAATCTGTAATTGAGATTAAGGTGATACTTTCCTCTCAGCAAGCAAAATATCTTTATTCAGAAGCTTGGGTGTTTTAAAAGTCAGAAATTGCCGTCACAGCCAGCAAATGGATCTGTGTGTGTAAGCAGTAGCACTAGGCAGCCTGTATGGAGCAATGTCATCTGTGTGGTACTGGAAGACAATCATTTCTTTTTTTCTTCAGTTTTTAAAAAAATTAGATATCTGAAGCAGAATGGTGTCGTATGTGTGTGACAGTCTGTATGCACACATTCATTTTTTACAGCCTTGGTTTCTGAGGAGGCCTCTCCAGCTTACTAAGAGTGATCCTTACAGGCAATTCCCTGTTAACATTGTTGCCTTGTGTGTTATTATCCCTCCTAGGGTTCAATGTGGGCAGGAGCGCTGGCGGCAGATCCACAGTGCGGGAGATCAACCGGGACGCGTGTCACTTCCCAGGCTTTCCCGTCCTGCAGTCCCTTCTCCCGAAGCACACCAATGTACCTGCACTCTACTTCCTTCTCATGGCCCTCTTCCTGCAGCAGCCAGTCACTGAACTGCCTGAAAACCTGCAGGTCAGTGCACCTGTCAGCAGCAGCCAGTGTAATCAGGGTTCCCAGGTAGGGATTATCTAGTAAGATGTAAATGTCATTATTCTGTCTGTCCTGAAAGAAAATAATGGATTAACCAGGCCCCCTGCTTGTTCTCTGCAGCTGATTCACATCATGGTGTGGTGTTCAGTGCTGAGCTGTCTGGGGTGGGAGGACAAGGTACCTGGGGGCTATGTGGAAGCCAGTCTGTCATGGCTGAGCTGTCACTGGGGTCATTCTGGTCCATTTTGGGGTCAAGTGAGAAGGAGATCCCTAATTCAAGCTGATGTGATGGGGACATTGAAGGGGACATAATTTTTTGCTTGCTGTCTTTGGTTGTGGGGAGAGTTTTATGGCTTTTGTTTTGTTTTAAGAATTAGAGAGTTGCTGTGTTAAAGAGTGTTCACAAGGTTACAGACAAAAAAAAGGTAGCTTTTATTTCAGAAAGTTTCCGGTTTTGTAGGGAGACAACTCAGTTGTTGCTGGAAAATGTTGGTTGCTCTTGTTCTGAACAGGTTGATTTTGGGCTTGTTTGAATTGTATGTAAATTATAGATGTTATATAGTCTACAACAGAGTCCTAGGAAGCCTTAGGGTAGTGCTTTATGAAGAAAAGCCACACTTGAGGTAAGATGAGGTTCCTGTTTAGAAGGGATGCAGTCCTAACAATTTATGTATCAGTGAGAACAGAAAAGTAAAGATTTCAGAGCAGGTTTTCTCAAGAGCAATACTGACAGCACATTCAGCACTGTGCTGCTGTGAAACAGAGGCCTGGAGCTCACTCATCTGCTTACAGCATTGAAGTTTGACACTGTTAAATCAAAACTAAATTCAACTACTTAGTAGCACTCCTAATGCTAGAGGTGGGAACTCTGTCCTTTTTTTATTTTTTAATTGATTTAATTATTTAGACTTTCTGGAAAATGCAACTTAATTTGTTTGTGTTATTTGTATCTTTTTTTCTTCTGTGAGATACCATGTGGTTTTTACTGCTAGATGTGAGTGAAGTGAACTGAGAGGATTGTGCAGTGTATTTGCTGACAAGTCTCTTATTTCAAAACACTTAAATAGTTTGAGAAGGTGAAAGCTGCAGTTCCATTAGCCCATCATTGAAAGAAATTTTCTTCAGTGACATGTGACCTTCATATGAAACTTATGGTGATAAAATTTGGAGGACGCAAAACAATTTTTTTGATACTACCAAATGAGTGTATTGTATGTGTTAAAAAAAAAGCAGTATCCGATTGCATAGGAGAAAGGGATTATTTCATGTCTTCTTTCTTCTCTTTCACATCTTACAGTTTGATTTAGACTCTATTTGGACATTCATATTTGGAGTTCCTGCCTCCTGTGGCACTGTTACCTCTTCAATACACAGCGTTTGCACAGAAGCTGCCTTCTTGTTACTGGGAATGCTGAGGAGCATGCTGAATTCTGTAAGCATAAAAGAATTTTGCTTGTATTTGAATATTAAGGGCTGTTTGAGTTTGCCATGTGGTCAAAAGCCAAATTAGAAAAGTTGAGGATTTGTAAAGTGTCATGACAAAACCAGCTGAGAGATAGGCACATAATACTTGGCTGAAAACTGTCATTTTAGTGGGTTATTCTATGATATTTTTTCCTAGTGTCTGTAGAAATATTAGTGGTCACAAAAAAGCTGGGCTTTGTGTTTAGCTGCAATTAAAACAAAACAAGAAAGCAGAAGGATAAAATGTCCTTGGCAGAGAGAACTGAATTTCTTTGCTGATTAACATTGTGAGGGAATGTTAGAGAGACTATATCCCATCTGCTCAGAGCTATATGAGTTGCAGATTTTGTGCATGAACCTTCCACATGCAGAGAAGTCTCAGACTATGAATAGCCACATGCTGGAGGAAATGAATTTACTGCCAGAAAAATGTGTCATCATCTCATCTTTGAATCTAATGTCAAGAGTAGTGGAAGTCGGTCTCTCAGTGGGAAAATTTTGTATTTCCTTGAAGCTAGAGTGTGTTATCTGCTGAAAATTATCTCCCAGAATGTTTGAAAAGCAGCACCTGTTTGGTTGTTGCCTGTTTGATCATCATGTGTTTTCAATGTGCTCCATTGTTTGCATGTTTCTCCCATGGTAACATGTTCAGAACCATCTTCTGGACACATGTGCTGCTTATGCCCTTCATGACGTGCTGCAGGGCACATTCCCTGTTGTCACGTGGTCTGTCTCTTGCTGGTCACCTATGATGGTGTTTGATCATGTGTTTATCATTGGATGACATGCTCAGACACTTGTTCTGCCACATTGAGTCAGGATTGTCATGTGTTAGTGATGTGCTCAAACACATTTTCTGTCACTTGTTTGATCAGAATTAGGTCACCTGTTCAGACACCATGTTTTCAGTCAGGTGTTCTGACAGGTCCTCCAACACACATCGGGCATGTTCTGGATGTGCTTTTCAGAGTTAATCATGTGCTTGGCCCCCTATTCAATCACTTCTGCTCTGCTTGAACAAGTGCTTGTCCCCGTGGTTGATCACGTTTGGCCCCATCTTTGTTCACATGTCACTGTCACGTATGTCATTGCATCTTTGGCAAGGTATTTGACTTTATACTGACCCTGCAGCATCTCTTCCGTTCTGAAATAAACTTACTTCAATTAGTGCTATCTGTGCTAATGTGCTGTTTGTTTTTCAACCCAGCCTTGGCAGTCAGAGGAGGAAGGCTCTTGGCTTCGAGAGTATCCAGTCACCCTGATGCAGTTCTTTCGGTATTTGTATCACAATGTGCCAGACCTCATTTCCTTGTGGATGAGCCCAGAGTTCCTGTGTGCGCTGGCAGCAACAGTGTTCCCTTTCAACATACGACCTTACTCAGAGATGGTAGGAAATCCAACTTAACTGTTTTATTTTACCCTGGATGTTACTTTTGAGGATTTATCAATTGACAGTCAAAACTCACCCTGCAAAGAAGTCATTGTCAAGGCTGGGCTGGACATTTTGTACTTGGGTTTTGGAACTGAGAGAAGTGGATGTTCAACAGCAGGGCAGTTCAGTGACATCTGAAACAGCATTTTAGGGGGAACATACACAATTTGTTTGTTTCTAGTGGGAGATTATTTTCAGTTGCATGAACAATGTTATCTCAGATTTACAAGAGCAAAAAAGACTGAGTCAGCCTGTGCATTCAGCCCTCTGGTCTGGAGGATGTGATAAAATCTAAAACTTCTGTTTCCTTCCACTTCTCATTTCTGCTTTTGTGGTTAACCATAAAACAGTGCTCTTGCATTTCCTGGAACTACTGAGTTCAAGCCAGGAGAGGGTGTGAATTCAACATTGCTGCCTAAAGTATTGTTTGAGCTTAGTGTAATTTACAAATGATACCATTTCTAGAACATGAATGGAAAGAACACATACTGTTAGCCAACATCCAAGAGTAATTTTATTAAGAACATGGAAGGATAGTTGGGCTGCAGGTTGCCCAAAGGTAGAACTATGGAGGATATGATAAAACACTTCAGGAAATACTTACTGTTGGCATGCTGTCATTTTGTCAAGAAAAGTGGAAGATGAGGTTTTAACAGTGCATGTTGATGAATCTCTCAAATAAATAGGGGTTTTTTAGCTTTTATGAAGTGGATCCTACAAGTCTGGTCTCCCTCTCAAAAAAAGTGCCACTTCTAAACGGGTAATGCTGATTTGGCATTCACCTGTAGAGTTTTTAGAGGTGCCTTGTGTCTCTGAGCAGGTTTTGTTGTAACTACTAGATCCCTTGAAACTTAGTGTAGCTGCCTGACAACTTGAGCTCCTCACAGTTTGAGGGCTCTTGTGACTCCAGATTGGTTTAGTCCAGCACTTCCATCTGCCCAAATGTGTAACACTAATCAATCCCTTGTGAAATATTGCTGAATAAGAGCCAGGTTTCTGCAGCAAAATATTATAATCCAAAGTCAGTCTTGAGAGAAAATTCTCAACTGATCTTTCAGCTTTTTCTGAGACTGTTGTTAAAACCAGAAAGAGCACACATTTGGAGTTCTCTTAATTTTTTGAGAAAACTCTCCTGCTGGAACATACCAAATGTCCAAAACGTTTGGTTACTTCACATGTAAGCTGTCAATATGATAAGCTTGTTGAGGGGAATCATATTGTCTCTTCTTTCATTTGGAGGAGGGAGTTGCCATAAAAAGAGTCAGTCTTTTGGATTTGACAGCTTTCATTACTGTTTGTGCTTTTGTTACAGTCCTCTTTAAGAGCTAGCCTCTCCAAGGTTTCTGTTCATCAGAAATGGGAAAGCTGTGGAGACCCTTTTTTTTTTTCTCTTTTTTTAGAGATTTTTGGGAAACCGGCTTACCCATAACTGCACTCTGATGAAGGTACCGTATTACAAACAGAAAAGGCTCAGTTACTTTTTTGTTTTCTGTTATGTAAGCTTGATGGCCTTTTTTAGTTGGTTTCTGTCTTGTTTTTATTTTAACTGCTTTAGTTAATGACTTTTTCAAAACTTTTCTTTTTTTTTCCTTTTTTTTTTTTTGCAATGAGAAAATTTATTTTTGCCAAGTATCTAGAAATTTCCCAAGTACTTCTGTTGGTCAGTGAATATGATATGTGACTCACACCAGTTTTCACTGGTTACTATTTGCCTTGGGAATCTGAAACTGGATATTTCTCCAGTTGTGTATTAGTGAATTGATCCTGAACATCATAATCTTGTAAAAATGCTTCTTAAGAAGCAGAATATGAAATGAAATAGCCTTAGAAAGACAAGCAAAGAATAGAAAAGTGAAAAAACCTGCCAATAATTTGCTGATCTCTACAGTTTTAACCTGCTGTTTTTCACAGGTCACTGATCTTGATGATGAAGCTGGGTCCCCAGCTGAAGAGTTTAAAGCTTTTGCAGCTGATTCTGGCATGAACAGGAGCCAGTCAGAGTACTGCAATGTTGGCACCAAAACATACCTCACCAACCACCCTGCAAAAAAGTTTGTGTTTGACTTCATGCGTGTGATGATAATTGATAACTTATGTCTCACACCAGCCAGCAAACAGACTCCACTGGTAGATCTTCTGCTAGAGGTAGAGTTTCTTTGGGGTTTGTGTTTTGTTTTGGTTTTGTTATTTGAACTTCTTATGAAGTTGTTGCTGTCTTCAAGTTTTATTTCTGTGAAGTATGTTTCATTTGTTAAACACCTTTCCAACCATGACAGCTGTATGGACTTCATTGATGATATAAAATCCCTGCAGAAATGTTAAGGTTTTTGTTTCATTCGTATTAGATAAAAAGAAATTGTGCCATACATGGTTCCAATTAGATAAAAAGACGTATGGTGCCAAATGCTATAAAACCTCATAGAGTAACTGTGTTATCTTCCTGCAAATTAACTGTTAAAGCTTGTGACACTTGAAGAAAGCATCATCCTGTTAATGCTGAGGCAGGGAGGTGAGGAGTTCAGTTACTGTTTAGCTGCCCACACTTTCTTCAGACAGTGTATTTTGAAATGTTCAGTTCACATCAGTTCTCTTTTTAACCTGACCTACCTATTTGTCACTTCATCTTCTGTGTTACTGAATCTCCCTGATGTTTTTTGAAAGCATCAGGAATTTTGGACCATGCTTGTGTATTTCCTAAAAAATTTCATGGGCCAGTTGGTCACCTCTTTGCTGTCACAAAGCAAAAACTGAAATGTCAAAAGATGCAGTTATCCACAGATATCAGGAAGCATATTTGAGACCATGTTCAATTGGTTGTAGTAGTTTTACAGCAGTTTGAACTTGTTGCACCTTGTCAGTGTGACTGACTCCAGCATAAAGAGAATTGGGTATGTAAACCCAGCTAAACAATGTTACATTACTTTCTAGGACTGTTCAAGTGGATTGTTCAGTTAGGAGTGATTGTATTCATTGACCAACACAAGGTGACAAAGTCATTTCCCCCCTTTCACTTAGCCCATCCATCTATATGACTGTATCAAGGCTGATTTAGTAACATGCAGACCCCACACAGAAGTGATGATTGACTACATGTTTGATCTGTCCCGTTTACTCCTGTTTTACTGAAGGAGATCACTGTGTGAACTGAGATCACAGTTTAACCATATGTTTAACTGTAGTTAGAGTTTTGTGCATCTTTTCAGAATGTGTTCTTTTCCAGTGTTATGGCAGAAGATAAACTTACTGGATTTAAATGGGAATCATGCCCACTCTGTAAGACTGCCTGCAGCCAGTGTATCCTCAACATGCCTGCTTAAAATAAAAGCAGTTCACAGGAGCTGAGAAAAGAGAAAATCACCTAGAACACCCTCTCTCTCCCCTTTTTTTTTTTTTTCTCAGAGATATTAATTATCGTAATATCTTTTTTCAGGCTTCCCCTGAAAGATCAACACGAACACAACAGAAGGAGTTTCAGACATATGTTTTGGATGGAGTGATGGACCACTTACTGGCAGCTGATGTTTTATTGGGTAATGTAACAAACTTTATCAGTCTCTTGATAGGAACACAAGGGCTTGATTCTGTGATTTTTTCTTTTTTGGTGTTCTGTTATGTTGCATCCTTATTGTCTTCTTTATTTTTTCCCCGATTGTCTTTACTTTTTCTTCTCCCCTTTCCTTTCCTTTGATGTATAAATGGTGTTGCTGTGCTTGCACATTCCCTCACTACCTTGATTGTGCCAAAGCTGTAAAATAGGTTATTCAAAAAAAACTACATGGCATAAATCTTTTGGATATGTAAGTCAGACAAACTGCAGTCACATCAAAAAGAACTGAAACTGGATCTTACATCATCTGTCGTGTCCTTATTACCTTGGTAGAGAATCTGGAGCTTTTGTCAGTTTATCACAGATTTCTTCCTGCTGTAGTTCTATTCTGAAGGCAACACTCTAGAATAAAAAAATGCATTAGCACTCCTCTTATAAAAGGACAGGAAGAGAATTAGAAGCTTGTAACTTGGATGTCAGTAGGGTAGACTGTTCCACCAGTGCATGCATTTAGATGGTCAGGAAGGGGCCTATAGGAATATCACTGCTCAGGGGCCCAGCTGAATTTCATGGTGGCCTCCTGGACTTCCCAGGAGCTCCAGGTCCGCTCTGTCTCCATCCTAGATGTCATGGTATGTATTTCTATTCAAAAGTGCTTTTAAGGCTCCCCATTACTTGCCACAGCAGTGATTGGTCTTCCTCTGGGTGCAGTGCATTAATAAAATAAATCCAGAACCATGTTTACTTACTATCAAAGCTCATTGTAGGGAAGCCATGAGGTTTTAACTTTATCTGTGAATGAATCTCTGTCTCTTCTACACAAGTCTGGAAAGCATAATGTGAATGTATTCATGCAGTTGGGGCTTTTTGATAAACGAAGAAAACTTTGGGGGTTTTTGTTCTCTAGGTGAAGATGCATCTCTGCCTATAACAAGTGGAGGAAGCTACCAAGTGCTGGTGAACAATGTGTTTTATTTTACACAGCGTGTGGTAGATAAGCTTTGGCAGGGCATGTTCAACAAAGAATCCAAACTTCTTGTGGACTTCATAATCCAGCTCATTGCACAGGTAACAGTGTTGTTCTATTAACCTGCCTAGAAAACCGCTTTTGAAGGTCAGGTGGAAATGTGTGGAGTGATGTCACTAAGCAACCTGCTAGTGACACATGTCAGGTCAGGATTGAAATACACTTTTATTCCCCAGGCTCTCTCTCTCTACTGAGCTTTCTTAGCTCATCTTGTCAGCGTGGAGTGCTTTAATATGGGCACTTGAGTAAAAACTGCTCTCAGATGACATTGTTTTTTAGAAATCCCCCAAAATAAACAATCAACTATACCTTGCAAGAATTTTGGGATGCTTCCTAAATTTACCTTGATATTTTTGGGAAGCTTCCCCCTACACTTTTATTGGAGATTGTTAGAAGACTTTTACTGTTAGAAATCAGAACCATCTTTTTAGATGTTAGAATTATAAATGTATTATCATTAATGTCATTTTCATCCTTGAAATTCATGAAATTGACACTTTTAGTGAAATACCAATTTTGAAAAATGAGCCTGGGTCAATTCAAGGGAAGATTTTATGACAGTGAAATGATTTTCTGCTGCTGTCTGATCATGACTTTTTTACTTCCCATCAGTCAAAAAGAAGATCTCAGGGACTATCGCTGGATGCCATTTATCACTGCCTGAACAGAACCATCTTGTATCAGTTCTCAAGAGCTCACAAAACTGTTCCTCAGCAAGTGGCTCTCCTTGATTCCCTAAGGGTCCTTACTGTGAACAGAAACTTAATTTTGGGACCAGGAAATCATGATCAAGAATTCATCAGCTGCCTTGCTCACTGCTTGATTAATCTGCATGTGGGAAGGTAAATATCTCAGACAGGAGTTCATTCCAGAAGCAGGGCTGTTAAGTGCTAAAATGTCCTATTCTTTCTCAGTAATGGCACTCACCTTGAGAGTAAGTCAACAAATTCTGGATGACTGGTTGTAACTTTCCAGGCAGTGAATTGTAAACTACCTGCAGAGGTTCATTTTGAAACAAAATTAGGTTTGAGGATCCTGGGTATACACACCATTTTTATATCCTTTTACAGAGATATTCTAAAACACTGACAAGTGTTTACCTAACCATTTTGTTGTTATCCTTTTGTAATTTGAAATGTTTTAAAGATAGAAAGACACATTGGTGCTAAGTGATAATAAAGGGTCTCGTCACTTGATTTATTGTCTATTGAATCATTTAATACAGATTCTGTATCTTAGTACTTGTGGTGTATATCATTGAGTAAGTCCAGTCATGCATGAAATCAGGTGCCCATGACAAATGCTGTAGACACCCACTTTTCTGCATTCCTTTGATGCCAGCATGGCATTTTCAGTTGTTCTTTCCCAAAAGATGCACAACTTGTGTTTCATCCAAGGACACTTGGCAAGCATCATCAAAGCCCTAATGTTCTCTGTTTCTGGCCTCTCCTCTTTTGTGTTTCTTCAAATACCACCATCTTCCTCTAGTGACACCGGTGTCCATGGCATGTCATTTTCTCATAAACCTTCAGTTCAGCCTATGACCACACATTGTGGGAACTTAAGTGGACAGAAGTGAAGATACTTTGCTGTAGTAACATGTATTAGTCTTTGTGGTGCTGTTACAGGGACTCAAATGCTTTAGCTTGGTGTGTTGGGGTTTTTTCCTGGTGGTTGTTAATTCATTGTGTGTTTGTAGCAATGTTGATGGGTTTGGATTGGAAGCAGAAGCCAGGATGACAACTTGGCACATTATGATCCCTTCTGATATAGAACCAGATGGAGTCTACAATCAGGATGTCAGTGAAGGTAATCTGAGAATGACAAAGCCACAGATGTCTCATAGTGCCACTTCTGTATTGTCATCACTAATATTTTTACCTCAGTTACTCGGGGCGGGAGGGTTGTGGTGCATGTGTGTTACCCAGTTGCTCTCTGGAGGGGTGTGTGGGGGGTGTGTGTGTATAAAAATACATTAAAAATTAATAAAAAGACACTTGGAAATATGAAGATAGGCATATCCAGGATAAGTTAGTGTTTTAGTAAGAGCTCTTTATTGTTTTCTGGACATGAAACAGAATTAGAAATACTGCTTCATATGCACTGTGTTAAATGGAATAGAAACAAGTTCTTACTTTAAAATAAATAGTTGGTATAAACCATAAACTTATTATTTAGTGGCATTCTCAGGACCTTCCACTTTAAAGGACATTTATGAGCTTGCTGTGGAAGAAAGTATTCATTGATTTTTTTTTTTTCCTTACATGTGTATATTTAATATTTATGCTTATATGTACTTAGGCACACAGTCATATGTAAAAATACGAAAGCATAATGCATGTATGGAATTCTGTACATATGTTTACAGACACAGACTTCTGTAAGGTTTTTTCAATCTCATTTTGTTAATAGATGGATGTGGGAGATGAATCACAGCTAATCAGAGCCAGTGTTACAAATTCACAGGAGGAAAATGGCCAGAATTAATTGGATGCTTTCTGATTGCGTCTAATGGCAAGAAAAGACAGTCTGGTCAAAGGCATTTCACACATCATGTAGGAGGGGAAGAAACTCAAGTTTAATTGCAGAAATTACTCATTTCACTACAGGAAAAATACCAGTTCTGTAAGCACTGTAGAGAGCTTGCTGTTTGTGATCTTGTACACATGCAGGTCGTCAGCTTCTTTTAAAAGCCATAAACAGAGTGTGGACAGAGCTGATCCATAGTAAAAAACAAGTTTTAGAAGAAGTTTTCAAAGTGACTCTGCCTGTCAATGATCGTGGCCAAGTGGACATAACTGTTGCGAGACCTTTTATTGAGGAAGCAAGTTTAAAGTGTTGGCAAAATCATTTGGGTAAGTATCAAGGAGGATTCTTCTGTCCTGAATGGTAGATTTCCTTGGATTGAACCAGGCAGGGAGAGGGACCCCTCTTGAGTACATCTGGATGCAGCCTACAAACTCCTGCAATAAGATTGGAAATGGGCAAGTCAGTGGTCCTTCTCTAGCAGCCAGTGATGCTATAGGTACTTCTTGGCTGGGAAATTTTTCAGCATAGGAAGCAGTTTTTCAGGAAAGGGACCTGGGAATCCTGGTGGACAACCAGTTAAGCACAAATCAGCTCTGTGCCCATGTGATAAAGAAGGTCAACTGATGCTCGACTGAATCAGCAAGAGTTCAGACAGGAGAAAATAAAATTCCATAGACATGACTCCTTTGATGATTACACAGTTCTGAGGCAATTGAGGTTAACTTGGATGTACAGAAGGCATTTTTGGAAACCTGTAATACTTGTTTTTGCAGTCTGTATTTCTAGATGTGCTTTGTTCCTGTCTGATGTTTGCTCAGTTTTCCAGTGACTCCCTAATAGTATATTTGCAAAAATCTTTTTGAGTAGAGTTACACCTTTTTGAAGCAACAGAAAAGGTTATTCTATTTAAAAAAAAACCAACTATAATTGGAGAGGGGGAATAAAGTACCTAAAAAGTGCTCCCAACACTTCATTTTTCAGCTCACGAGAAAAAATGCATCAGTAGAGGGGAGGCTTTGGTTCCAACCACCCAGTCCAAACTGTCCCGAGTGAGCAGTGGATTTGGCCTCTCTAAACTGACTGGTTCCAGGAGAAACCGCAAGGAGAGTGGGCTGAATAAACACAACCTCTCTACACAGGTAATTTCTGTCACTTAATAACATGCAGTTCTAAAATCCAGCATTGTGTGGTCAGGGTTTGTGGTAAATATCCCAATTTAGGGAATCTTGAGGAGTGTGAAGTGGTATCTGGTGCTTGGTTTTCTTTCCCTTTTGTGGCTATCCAGACTGGGCATCTTGCTTCTGTGTGTCCCAATTTAGTGGATCATCTGCATATCTGTAACATTAAGCCTGGAGTTAAACTCTTCATTTTTGGTGAGACTGCTCAGCTGCTTCTGGTTACCTGTGTGCCTTATGGCTTTGTGAGCCTGGGTCTTCAATCCAGTTTGCAATACTGCACTGAAACAGAAGCTGAGAGACAAATGTTTGTCCTTTTTTCCATCCTGACCTCAAGATTATGTTGTTTAGGAATAATCCCTATGTGACTGTGCATGTACCGTGACTAAACCAATGCTGCTTTGTGCAGTTCTTGTTGTAGTACAAAGAAGAGTTCAGCAAAGCAACACATGATGGTAGAACTAGACATTCATTTTACAAACCTGCTTGCTTTAAAAAAAACCTAAAAAGAAGTTTAGAGCAGAGTAGCCCAGCAATGGTACTCTCAGTAGAACAGTACCTAGTGGGGCATTGCAAGGAGGTAGTATAAACTCTTGGGTCATTGAAAACAAAGGAAAGAGTGGCTTGAAAGTTTTAAGGGATTATGTTCTTACTGTATGTAGCACTTGACATATTTGGGACACGGTGGTGGAAGGAGTATTCATGTCATAAGGAAATGCTGAACTCCTGTTAATTAATCACAAGTTTGTGTCCTGTGGAAAAAAATACATTGCTAGTTCTCTTTCTGATCTGAAAACTAGTCAGTAGCTTTGATAAAATGAAGAATTCTCGGTGCTCTCAGTCCTTGTCCTGGTGAGCAGGCATACACTGAAAGTGAAGGGAAGGAGCGCACAAAGAGCTGATGGGAGCTGTTGCTGGCTGTGTCAGTAGAGGGAGCAATAACTGAGAATGGGTGTGTTGTGGGACAGAGTGGGGAGGGATGGGTGTCTTGAAGATTTCCAGCAAACAAGGGAGCATCCACAAAATATAGGGAAACACAGAAAAGAAGAAATATTTGTCAGTGCCAATCTTTGGCTGTTTGGGAATGTTCTGAGACATTAGTTGTGTGTTTCGAATATTTTCCAAATGTTTACCAGAGTTTTTGTTTTGTTGTTTGGGTTTTTTTTTATTCCTATACATGAATTTATCACCTTTAAAAATAAAAGGCACTAAGCAACAAATAAATATTGCTGTGTACAAAAGTTTGAAATTCATGATCTCAGTAATTCTTTTTAAGAAACTATTCTTTGTGATCAAGCTTAGCAAGGTGATGTATTCATAGGCTTTTCATTCAAGCAAAATCTTTTCTATAAAATTTCATTCTGTCTCTTGTCTTAATCTTTTGTATTAGGAAATTTCCCAGTGGATGTTTACTCACATTGCAGTGGTTCGGGACCTGGTTGATATGCAATATAAAGAATACCAGGAGGTATGGTGTCTGAGAGAATTAATTACCTTACACTGATACTTTGGTCTGTTAGGTTATATCAATGCCATTTCTTAGCATGGGGCTTGTAAAATCCTGGCTTGTCATAGGTGAAACACTGGAATGTTTAGATACAGATGTTATTTTTAAGGGGTTTTTAAGCTCAATCAAATAAACAAATGAGGAAGCTCATTCTGATCTGTTTGTACATTAAAATTCTTTTAGCAATATTACATGTTAAATCTTAATTTTTCAAGATGCTTAAATAGTCTTTCCTTAGAAGTGTGAAGGAATAAAAAGCAGGGAAAAAAAAGAGGGAGATGGGAAATACGCTGTCTTTCTAAAATGCTGTACAAAACTAAGAGAGAGGATGTGCAGAAGCATAAAATTTTCTGGTCTCATGCATTGATAGTAAGTGGCTGCTCTGTGCCTTCCTGAATGAAATTGCTGCACCCTGTGGTTTCTTCCAAACATTCCCAAAGGCATTTGGTTCAAAGTACTTGCTGAGCTGCGTGCTATAAATCCTAAGGAATCAGCTTCTGCGAGAAAGGAGTCATTGAAGCAATTGGTTAAAAAAACCCAACCACTAAACTCTGCTTCATTAAACTTCTCTCTACATTGCAAATATAGGCAGAAAGGCCTCCAAAACAATTTTTAATTTCTTTCCTAAAATCCTTTTTCAAATTCAGTGGTCTAGTGTTAACATTTCTTTCATATTTGCCATTTAGAAATATATTGAATTAATACTGCAAACCAAAAGCAGAGCTTTTACCTTCTTTTCTTTTGTGGTCAGTGACACCACAAATACTAGAAAATGCTACTAGAATTACGACTCACATATTTTCCTGTAGTGTAGTGGAAACATCTCTGCTCGTATCAGAGACAGGTTTAAAAGCATCCCTCCTGATGCATTTCCCAATGCCTTTGTGTTCAGCGTCAGCAGAATGCGTTAAAATACGTGACAGAGGAGTGGTCTCAGATCGAATACGAGCTGCTCCGAGAGCGAGGTTTGTGGGGCCCCCCCATCGGCTCCCACCTGGACAAGTGGATGTTGGAGATGACTGAGGGTCCCTGCAGAATGAGGAAAAAGATGGTGCGAAATGACATGTTTTATACTCAGTATCCCTACATGCCTGAAGCTGAGCAAGAAACAAATTTACTGGTAAGTGTTCAAGAGTTTGCGATGGATAATTTTATATCCTGTTGCAAAGTCCATTTTTTTAATAATTTTTTCTTAAGAAATATATTTTACTCTTGATATTACCTGGTATTCTGTCTTATATGTCCTAAATGGTTGGTAAAGTCCAGTTGTTCCTCACAGTGTATTTAGGGAGGGGACTGAATCACTTTGTTCAAAACTAAGCAAACTTGAAGACCAACAATTGCAACATAAGGTGAGGTATGTGGGGTGATCCTTCCAGCAAACAGCACAGGCATCTTCACAAGCCTCTAGAGGCTGAGAAGTACTGTAACTGTGGGAGATTTCAGTCTGAATTCTCATCCTGATGCAAGATGATGTGGTAATAAACAGTGATCTGGAAAAAAAAAAAAAAAAAAGGAAAAGACCAAACAGGCTGTGGTCCTTGGTCTGTTAAATGTACTTTCATCCATCCGTGAATATGACAGTGGGCTGTGTAGCAGAAAGGTGTGCAGGCTCTGAAAGCTTAGCAGTTAATTCCTGTTGCTTTTGGGACACAATTTTTAAGAAATGGAGCAGCCTGTCATGTCTTTTTAGGGATTTGTGTATGCATGCAGGACTTTTTTCCCTCAAATTAAGCTTGAGTGTCAAAGTACTTAAGTCAGTCATAGTAGTCAGTCAGTTTTAAACCATCAGGTGTATTTTGCCTACTGTGGTCTGACACACAGTAGGGGTAGTGACAGTCTAATTCACATGAAGTAGAGAACATGCCATCATGCATTCTTCTCAAAAGTGTCCTTTCTCTGATGCTTATGTAATTGATGCCCTGTTTTCAGTCTGACTTCTCTAGTAGACTGCCTGAGACATCTGATGATACCATTCCTCAAAAGGTAAAGAAACAAGTACACTGATTGAAAGAATGTAAAATAAATATAACTTTTTTCCCTTCTGCATGTTAGGCAATCTTAACAAGGCTTCTACATTTGGCTTTCAACTTGCTCTTTCAGTCAATAATTCCAGGCCTAAAGGTTTTTTCAGTAATCACATTAGAAGGTGTTACTGTGCTCTCCTTCACCTAATAAAACTTTCTGTAGCTCTTGCCTTCTTTGCTGCACACTAACAGGCTGTGTTGGGCTGTGCTACCACTGTTCTCACTGTGTGAAGTGTTGTGGCCTTGGGATCTGAACTAATGGTCGGTGGGACATGTTTAGTAATGGGCAACACGATCACCTAGAAATGTTTCTAAGAGGGGCTCTGGTGAGCAGTTTTTCTCCTTCTTGGCCATAATGGGCTGTAACAGGCCTACTTCTATTAAAGCCCATATTAATTTTGTCTTAGCTGACTTTTCTCATCAGTCTTACTATTAATGAAATATAGATATTTATTTAAAATCATGAATACTGCCTTGAAAAGAACAGATTGGAAGTGGCTTCTCTGCAGTATTACTCTTTTCAGTATTATGCTGCTTCTCTGTTAATTAGATTTGCAGTCTTGCCCATCACTAAGTACAATGTGTAATGTGTGTTCACTCATTTTAAATTACCTTCAACAAGAAACTAATACATGTAAATGAAAGTAATTCTATTATACAGAATATCTAATATAAACTGTTGCTGTTGTCCTTTCTTCATCTTAGCAGTGCTATTTAGGATTTCTTTGTAGGCTCTAGAGTTTTGTTTCCACAGATGTTTTAAGCATTGTTTAGGTGGCATTTTTGTGGTCATAAGAAGTGAAGACTTAGTTGAATATCAATGAGAAAACTAGATCACAGTGCCTTAAATTTTTTATTTTGGGAACAGCCAATTTGACATGAAGTAATAAATTTCCATGTTTCTAATCTTAATCGCTTCATCAGCTTGTAATAAAGATAGCTTGATTCTGGGTTTTTTTTATGAGTAGTTTAATTTCCTGCTGTAGTATCATACAGATAAACACAAAAAAAGTAATTAATTTCATATTTTATGTGTTTCCAGTTATCACTGCAAAAGTGGAGCAGGGAAAATCTTGACTTAAATTTCAGTGGTAGTATACAATTCTGCATAATGTAAAGCACTGAACTGGATTCATAATAATACTATTTTGTAATTATCCAATCTAATTTGAAATGCATGGGAACCAATGCTACAAAGCAAAAAAAAAAATTATTGTGATGTAGAACTGAACAAATTCTAAAAAATTCCTAGAGTTTGAAGGTGACTTTAAACAGTCGGAGAAGGAAATTTCCAACTGCAGTATAAAATCAATGGGGTTTTATCCATCCATGTTTCCGTATCTTCACCTGTATCTCCTGTGATCATTCTGACTTATTAACTGTCCTCATTTAGTCCTTCTGGATGTTGCCTTCGTAATCAAGTGAGGACAAAGAATTAGCCCATGGCGGGAAAAATCACTACATACACCCCCCCAAAAATCCAAACCTAAATAACAAACCCTCTACAAAACAAGCAAACAACAAAAAAATAAGACCAAAAACACCACCCAAAGGTACAAACTGTGGTCAAAGAATTACTTCAGTTAAATGCATACTCTAATGCCAGTCTGCTGCCCCATAAACCATCAGAACCTTCAACAAAAAGAGGAACAACTGAATTAACAGCTGAAGAATTTTTGAGCCTTAAAGCAGATCCCTTTAATGCTTTTAGTTCATATCAACTTCAACATATGTATATCTTTCCTTCAGGCAACTTTCTGTTTAAGCTATTGCCTTACAAAGAAGTCAGCTGGTTAACAAATGAGCTGCATATGTTGCAGGGAGTTATGAAAGGTGATAAAATGGCCAGCTGATCAATAAATCTTAAGCACAAGAATCCCAGCCTTTTGTGTCAGTTCATGATATGCTGGCCACACTTTTTATTGGCCATGCTGTAGGTTTATCTGCAGGCTTTTCTGCAACCCCACTATTACTTAAGTGGCTGAATATCTCCCTTGCAAACTAGCTGGCAGATGGGGTCTCCTGAGCAGGGTCTGTTCCCGTTTGTGTCGGTGTATGACTGAGCATGCACAAAGCACTTGATGGGCATGCACTGTGCTGCACCCTGTGTTCCTGAGACACCTTCACTGAGGGAGTGAGGAGCTGACTGACCAAGCAATTTCTGAATTATTTCTAAGAAACCTGCTCGTTACCGAAGAGCCATAAGCTACGACAGTAAGGAGTACTACATGCGCCTGGCTTCTGGGAACCCTGCAGTCTTTCAGGATGCCATTGAGGAGAATACAGTGGGTGAGACAACTCAGCAGGAGCCAGAACATGGGGAGGACACCATTGCAAGAGTCAAAGGTTAGATCATTTCGTTTGTTCTGAACAGTTTTCTTTAAATTTATCTACCTTTAAATCTTCTCATGCATTTGTATGAAGATAAGCGTAACGATCCTGTAGGACTCTTGTTTTTCTGTCTTCACATTGGGGCAGTGTTTTGAATGATTAAAGGTTTTGTGAAGTTAATTTTTTATGTTTCAGGGTTTTATTCATCTATCTCTGTTCTTCTTTTTCAGGCCTGGTGAAGCCTCCCCTGAAACGATCCCGCTCTGCTCCTGATGGAGGAGATGATGAGAACCAGGACCAGTCACAGGATCAAATTGTTGAGGGGAGTTCGATTGATGAAGAGGAGAAGACTGACAATACAACTTTGCTTCGACTTCTTGAAGAAGGAGAGAAGGTACAGTGTACTTCTAACACACTAAGTACTTACTGCTTTGGAATTTCTGCATTATGTATCACAGACATGAATACTGTCCTATATACCTTCCCTGATCTACAGCTGAATTTGTTGTATATTTCATCAGTTTTCCTCCTAGAAACGAAGTGTGTGCTCTAGTTCAAAGAGATCCTGACCGTAAAAACCCTGTACTGGGGACATTCTTTGTTTTTTCCCTTCTGCCTACAAGGGAAAATTAACATGTCCTGCCTGAAATGAAATCTGTGAGCTACTCCGTGCTTGGAATATTATGTCAGGTTAATGAGTCCAGACAGAAAATATAAGTTGAAAATACGAAAACTGAAAATAGGAATACCCTGTGCTTGGAATATCGTGTCAGCTTACTGGGTCCAGACAGAAAATATAAGCTGAAAATATGAATACTGAACTTGTCACACTGTTTGTGAAATGAATGAAAAAGATTGGTAACTAGTATTTCATTTTTTATCCCCAAGAACAATGTTGATTTACCATGCTGTATTTTCAGACTTTGTACATCTGAAGTATAGCTGTAAATACAGTTGTGATCAAGGTTAAGTGGTCTACATGTTCTGAAATACGTTCAGGAAGCAGTAGTGCAAGTGGTTAAGTTGGTAATTAGACAAATCTATATCACAGTGAGAAGGCTTTAATTTAACTCCATCCCCCATTGCTAGTTGCAGGTGTTAGGTATATTTCTGATTAAGGGAGAAAATGGCAGGATTTTTGCTCTATCTACAAGTGATAGAGCAATGTCTAGGGCTTGTTCTAACAAGGCAGTGGTCTGAGCCTGAGCCTGTTAACAGGCTTATTCTGAATGTTGGCTTTTCCTTACAGATCCAGCACATGTACCGCTGTGCCCGGGTCCAGGGCCTGGACACCAGCGAGGGGCTGCTGCTCTTTGGAAAGGAGCACTTCTATGTCATTGATGGATTCACCATGACAGCCACCAGGGAAATACGGGACATCGAGACACTGCCTCCTAAGTGAGTAGATAACAGAGTCTCCTCAGTCTCTAATAGCTGAACAAAAGGTATTTAATGAAGTTTTTGAGGAGTCAGCTCCAAAATAATGTAAGATACAGCCAGGCTTCAGTGCAGTTTCCTTTGTGCTTACAAATTGCTCAGTGTATGTTGTGAAAATCAGCAATTTCTGTAACTGGACTCTCATGAATTAATAGAATTATTCTTTTAATTGCTCTTCTTTTTAATCATCTCTCTCTTGCCTGTTTGTGTTGATTTACAGGATGCATGAGCCAATCATACCTAGAGGAGCAAGGCAAGGTCCAAGTCAGCTCAAAAGAACTTGCAGCATTTTTGCATATGAAGATATCAAGGAAGTGCATAAAAGGAGATACCTTTTGCAGGTAACTTGGGCACCATGTTTGGATTGAGGAGACAATAAGTTTTGTGATGATGTTGTCATTTAAAAAAAAACTAAAATCAGTAAGTAACTGATCAGCATTTGGAAAGTGAAGCTATTCACTGCATCAATATTGAAATGTTTAAGTTGGGCATCTGTGTTGGCTTACCCTGGTTTAGTTTATTGCCTGTGTTAGTGAATATCAGGGTTCCAAAAATAAGACATCTGGCTGCACTAAGCTAAGTCTGCCTCTCCATGACTTGGTGCCAGATGTAATATGACAACTGGCCTGCACTTGACCTGCAGAGGTGACAAGCTGGTGTTGACATGGGTTTGTCCTCTTTGTTTTCAGCCAATTGCAATTGAAGTTTTCTCAGGAGATGGACGAAACTATCTTCTAGCTTTCCAAAAAGGCGTCAGAAACAAAGTTTATCAAAGGTACTGTAAATGTAAACTAAGTTAGAATATTTACTATGAATATTTGCAAAGATCCGTGTTGAGCTGGTGTTGATACCTGGTAGCACCTGAGTGCTGCACCAAAGAGCCACTAGAAGGCGCTAAATGCCTTTAAGTGAGAAAAGTGTGGTTTGTTTTGTTGAAGATGTTCAGTAGCTGCTCAAAACGAAGTCTAAAACTGTACTAAGTGCTGAGTCTCAGGAAATTACATACCCAGGACAGAAACACTAACTGTAATCTCCTTTGCTCTGCTGATGTAGATTTTTGGCTGTGGTGCCATCTCTGACGGACAGCTCAGAGTCAGTGTCTGGGCAGAGACCAAACACCAGCGTGGAGCAAGGGTAGGTGACTGTGCCTCACAAGCTCTGTACCTCATCAGTTTCCAGTAAATGATGCTTGCAGAAGTGTCAGGATTATCTGGGAAGTTCTTCAAGTTCCATTTATAGTTGGGCATCACCAAAATAAATAACTCGTGATGTTGTGCTCCAGGTACTTTTAATTGGCCAAATGTCATTGGCAGTTTTGGTGTATCTTCTTACTAATTAATATAGAGCATCAGGATTAATATTGTAAGTACACAGATACACTCTGAGAGAAATTGGAGTGCTGAAGCCATTAGATTTGTCCAAGTTGCTAAAAATATTTTACTCATCAGCCACCACTTGCACTGAATTGCATAATTAGCATGCATAATTTTTGCAGTATGTGTTTAGAAGTAAAAAGGACTAGTGCTAAAGTGAAAATGAGCAAAGGCCCATTTTTCTAGTTGTTGCAATTTACAAGTTTTGTTCTTGAAACTTTGGATTGTCTTGTGAGGTGTCACCCAGATCTTACTGCTAAGTCAGAAAATGCATTTTCTTCTTCCCATTAGGTCTGGCTTGCTTAGCACTTTAGTGGGAGAAAAATCTGTTACTCAAAGATGGGAAGTAAGTATGAAAATTTTGGGGGAGTTTTTCCTATTAAATTTTACATCTTGTAGTGATACATAATTGATCAGTACACAGAAGTTGCATCCTGTTAATCAGGTGGAATATACTACTACATAAAGTGTATCCAGCACTTCAGTTTGTAGTATTTCATGTTCAAATAGGAAATGGTTCTGCCATTGAAAATGTGGCTGGGTGGGCTGTGGTAAAAGTAGGGTGAGAATTGTAATACTGAAATAAGTTTCATGTGTTTGGGGAGAACACTGACAGTCTGACAATGTAATATTTGATTGTTGTAAAGTGAAAACTTTACAGTGCTGTTATCTGTCTTCCTTAAGAGAGGAGAAATCAGTAACTTCCAGTACCTGATGCACTTAAACACTCTGGCTGGCAGATCCTATAATGACCTCATGCAGTACCCTGTCTTTCCCTGGATCCTCGCAGACTATGACTC
>JAWWLZ010000139.1:12171793-12192729 GCA_035041345.1 Poliocrania exsul
AAGTCTTGGCATTAGCTTTCTACTGAATATCATGAAGTATCCTAAGCCCACAGAGAAAGCATCTTTGTCCAGAAAACGATGGCTACTATGAAATCTGGCCCTATTGTGAAGAATTTGCTTTTGTAAAAGATGAAACATCCTGATAATGCCTTTGTGGGCAGCCCTTGCTATCAGCCAGAGCATAACATAAAATATTGTTAGGGTTCTTGTCAAGTATTCAAGAACAGAATGAGGGAGAATTGGGGACAGGATGAGGGGAGCAGGGCAAAAATGATCTAGAGCCCAGATGTGATTAAAAATAAAGCACACTGATTCTCTTGGATCAGACTAGAGGACTGTTTTAAGCATATCCAACATTGCACCTGCTGTGTGTGTCAAAAGCAAAGATAACAGTCTCAGGAGGTATGTGGTGTTAAATATGGTAATCAGCAGTGTTGAAAGGGTTTAGTTTGGTTTTATGAAATTGTTGTCCGTTTTATTTTTAAAGGAACTGGATCTTACAAATCCCAAAACATTCAGAAACCTGGCAAAGCCCATGGGAGCTCAAACAGAAGACAGGTTAGCCCAGTACAAGAAGCGATACAAAGATTGGGAAGATCCCAACGGTAAGTAATGACCCATCCTGCAGGAACAGCAGAGGGACATGTGCCTGTCATGTCATGGGAGAAAGTGATGGATTTTTATATTATTGGTAAAGAGGTCTGGATATGGATGTGCATAACTCCACTACATTTTTTTAGTGATGTCCAACAAGCACTAAATTAGAACAAAAGTATGTTGAATTTCTTGCTGCGTTGTTTGTTTTAAATGCAAATGACAGGGGGTTTTGATATGTAAGAACAAAGACAAAGCAGTTGCACATTTAGGCAAATTTAACATTGTCTAGAGTGGAATGGGCTAGCACATGAAGACACAACCAACTCTGTCTGCTAATTGAGTGCTGCTTCATGAAAATAAGTTCTACAAGAATGAGAATCACAGAATCACAGACTATTCTGACTTAGAAGGGGCTCGCAAGGATCATCGAGTCCAACTCTTAAGTCAGTGGCCCATACAGGGGATTGAACCCATGACCTTGGCATTATTACAAACAGGTTTTAACCAACTGAGCTAATCTCAGGGTACTTCTGCATTAGCGTTATCATAGCTTATTAATTTCTTGTTAATTCTTAATTTCTTTTTTGGTTAAGGAAACAGTAGTTTCTTTGCTAAAAAAACTCATAATGAGATGCAAGTAAATTACATATTCATGATTTTACAGCTTCCTTATGTATTGAAATAAAGCCTTTGTTTGGCAAGGCAACTTTTCTTGTGTGCTTTTATTGAAGGCAGAGGTTTCTTTTTTAAAAAAATATTTCTTCAGCATAAATCTCCACAGCTGCACTGCAACATTTCAGTTAGTTAAAATATAAAAATGGTAAATCATTCAATATTGCTTTGCAGAGGCCCCTTGAATTAGGGCTACTGGATTGCAGCCAACCTCAAGTGATGGCTGTGACAAAATAGAAAAGCTTTCAGAATTCTGAGAATGAAAATTGCAAATTTCAATTGTGAATGTGTCCACAGTCACAGAGTAATTAAAATACTGTATTAATGTTGTTTTCCAGTTAGTACCAAGTCTGTCACCTAACTGCTTTATTTGTTTTATGTTTCTGGTGTTTAATTTGTAGGGGAAACCCCAGCTTACCATTATGGCACCCACTATTCATCAGCCATGATAGTGGCTTCCTACCTTGTCCGGATGGAGCCTTTTACTCAGATTTTCCTGCGGCTACAGGTAAAAAGTGCATCACCTCACTTCATGTTCCTTGCCTGCTGTGAATTTCAGACATAACTGAAAAATAGGATCAGTCAGCTTTTTTTTAATTCATCAAATGTTGTTATTGCCTGGCAGGTTTTTGATGTGTCTTGCAAAAAGATGTAGTGGAATACACTTTGTTTTTCTTGTAGTTTGAACGTTTTTCTAAATGTGTGCGGAACAAAGTATCCCCAGACAAAAACAAAAACAAGTTTTGTTGTGAAAAATACTTTGCTTCTCATGCTTTATTTATCTGTTGTTGAAAGAATCATATGCCAGTTGTTTAGTTCTGTGCTGCAGGTGTTGAAAGAGTTTTATTTTAAACCAGTATGTCTATCCAAGAGAGGTTTTAGTACTGAGTGTTATAATAAGCAAAAGTTTTCAGATCCTGCAGAACTGTTTGGCAGTTCAATGGGTAATGTGGTTTGTACTACTACATATCAAATAGTTTTCATAGACAGAAGCCATCAGGCAAAAAAGATCTGTGTTTCTCTGGAGGAGACTGAAGTCAGACTAGATGGCTCTTTCTTAAAGTTCTGTGTATCTGTATCTCAGTGCTCTATTACCATGTACCAAAAATAATGCAGCTGATTAAATCCGTTGCGTTAGAGGAAGAAA
Organism: Poliocrania exsul; assembly: GCA_035041345.1. NCBI lineage: Eukaryota > Metazoa > Chordata > Aves > Passeriformes > Thamnophilidae > Poliocrania > Poliocrania exsul. The sequence continues at coordinate 12,174,210 of JAWWLZ010000139.1, forward strand.
AATGCTACATTCCAGTGTCTTCATAAGGCAGAGGATGCTCTGATTTGCCTTCTTGGCATAACCTGCTGTGCTGAGACCTAACTCTGATGCTGGTGGGCCTCTGTCTGTCCTTCAGGGTGGTCACTTCGACCTGGCTGACCGGATGTTCCACAGCGTGCGGGAGGCCTGGTACTCAGCATCCAAGCACAACATGGCAGATGTGAAGGAGCTCATCCCAGAGTTCTTCTACCTCCCTGAGTTCCTGCTGAATTCCAACAATTTTGACCTAGGTAGGCAGTAAGATCTTGATAGCATCTCTGTGGGTGGGAGAACAGTGTGAGAACCGTCCAACACGAGGTAAAAGTGTCTCATGATACAGGCAGAAGTGATAGGTGACTTCCACATTCTGACATGAAAAGAAAAGCAGGACTATTTATGGTATTTCCTGATACTGTGTGTTTATTCAGTATTGTATTTGAAAGTGTGACTGATTCAGAACTTGTAATTTCTCTGGAAAGAGTGTAGAAGGAGTTCTGCTTTCCACTGTGATACCTTAGATCTATTTTTTCACATTTATCAGACTTAAGGTATTTTCTCAAACAGTGAGAAAATGTTCATTTTAAGGACTTCATACAAAGTTTGTTCTGAGAATTGCTGGAAAAATTAGTGAAATACCCAAAAAGGATTTTTGTTTGAAGTGTTGTCTTTTAGTCAATTTTCGAGGGGTTTTCCAGTTCAAAATGCAGATAACCAGTTTTACTTGGAGTTTCTCTGCTTTGCATTTTTCTCCATGTAACTTGATGCTCCATGATGGTATTCAACATCTTTGTTTTTTATGCTTTGCAAAATCTGTTTGACAGTCTTCCCTTTTAGTATTTTCTTTTCAAGTATTCCTAATGGTTTTGTTGAAATGTCACAGTCAGCTTTTGTGACAATTACTAAACAAGAGTCAAACTTCACACCTGTTCTCTGTAGGACCTGCATTTTACTTCAGGTTTTTTTGTCACTCTTAAAAGTGGCATTAAGTTCTCATATTCTGAGGTCTTTGCTGTGGATCTAAGCAACAGAACAAAAACATAACTGAGAAGTGTCACCAAATACATTTTTGATACTCACAACATACAACCATTTACTGTTCAGAGGGAAGGGGCTGTCCAGGACAGGAGGAATGAATTGTGCCCAGACCATGCCCAGAGCAATCACCAATATCCCTGGACATGGAGTTTGTAGGGAACACCACTTAGCTCCTCACTGTCAGGAAATGAATATTTAGCCTGTATTCCTGTGATGTGTAGCCATTCTCATGGGTAGAACAATAATACCATTCCATAATACAGAGTGTTTGTGTTGTGAAGAACATAAACCCTGGGATGAAATACTGTTCCACCAAGCCTTCTCAGTACAGTTTGCTGTTCCACTGTCTCGTACTGGGATTTATTTTCTTCAAAATATTCTCAATTGACATGTCATTGTATATACATGCTAAACAGATGCCAAATACAGATAATTCCTCTCTCTTAAATTAAGGCCAGCACATTTATTTCAGTTTTGCTCATAGAGTAAGAACAGTGAAGTCAAAAAGATAAGAAAATGAACCTTGCTGTGCTGATTCCTCTGGGTGCAAAATGTGCGGCTGCTGTGGTAGCAGTTCCCAGCAGCAGGGTTGGCTGCTAGACTGGCACAACAAGGTTCTGGCTGTGCAGTGATCACAGAAGGCTGTTTTACTGGCTGGTGTTTGCTCTAACTTTCATGCATGGCAGTGGGTCTTTCCCATAACAGGATGAGAAAAGCTAAAATTTTACTTAAATAGAAAAATAAAAGCAAAATAATCTTGTTCCAAGAACACTTAAGAGAGAAACATAAAGGTTTAGAGTTCAGACTGTACATTATAGTGGTGAGAAGACTGAGGAGGTGTGATCTGATCAACACCACTGGCTGGAAGGGTAATCATCTTCAGAAGATTTAGCAAGGAATATTTGAATTCTTCCTCCTGCAAGCAATCTTGCGTGAACAGCCAAGGTAGAATTTTTCATGTTTTATTGCCTGACATTTAAAAACAACATAGTATTTTAAAGACAAGACTGAAATGACTTCTTTTAAAAAGGAAAGGCATTAGAATTTTATTATTTTCATGGGGGTTTTCACTTTTCTTGTGTCAGTGCAGTTTCACTGCTTCTCTCAACATTTTTTTTCTTCTTTTTTTTTTTTTAACAGGTTGCAAACAAAATGGCACTAAACTTGGCGATGTGATTCTCCCTCCGTGGGCAAAAGGAGATCCTCGTGAATTTATCAGAGTTCATCGGGAGGTAATGATAATTTTAGTAATGACAACACAGAGCAGTGGTTGGGACTTTGCACTGCATATAAATCTAAGCTCAATTTGTGTGGTCAGGTTACCAGCCAGTTTGTGAGTTCAGGGTTGATGGCTGATTGTTGCCAAGGTCTGTAGAACCAGCACTTCCTCCCCTTCCTTCTTGGCCAGGGAGTACATTGAGGCAAGACCTGCTGCGATGAAAAGTTGTATCCAAACATAACAAAAATATGTCAAAATACATTCTGCATTTTTATTTGTGGCAGGTGTGGTAAACTCAACCAATCACCAGTTTGTCTGGTTTTAATGCATGCCCTTTGAATTTCAGGCTCTGGAATGTGACTTTGTGAGTGCACACCTGCATGAGTGGATTGACTTGATCTTTGGCTACAAACAGCAAGGTCCTGCTGCAGTAGAAGCTGTAAATGTCTTTCACCATCTCTTCTATGAGGGGCAAGTGGACATCTATAACATCAATGATCCATTAAAAGAGACAGCTACCATAGGATTCATTAATAACTTTGGACAGATACCAAAGCAGGTATACCCTTTGTAGAATTCTCACTTTGCAGTTAACACTTCAATTGAAATGTATTAATGTGAAACAGGACAATGTTTTATGAGTGAAACTTCTTTTTCCATAAATGTTCTTCCAGTGATGTGAAATCATTTACATTTCCATCATAAAGGACACAAATATCAACTTTGGGCTGAGCTTGTGAGATTAGAAATATCCTTTTTTTCACTTCATATCCTTCAAATAAAGGCAAAATTAATTATGGCTCAAGTCTAAAAATCGGCATTAAAAAAAGTGGGTTCCTGCTACAAAGTCAGTGGGGAGGAGTGCAAGTGTAATTTCAAAGTAAAGCCTAGTGTTTAAGTTTTTGAAGTTATCCTGTAATAAAATAATTTCTGTAATAACTATGCTTCCTGTTTTTACACCAGTGTCTTGGTATTCTGTGGGGCTTGGCCACATCTTTTATTTGAAGAATGTGTTGCAAAAAAAAAATAAGAATTTAATCTAGAAGATTCACTCCTGTAGCTATAGTTAAGGAGGTAGACATATTTTAAAGCTTTTAAGTTTGTGTTCTCTTTATGAGATTAAATTATTAAGTGAACTGCTTAAAGTTTTACTTTGTGAGGTTTTAGGTTTGGGGATATTGTGTTTATTTTTATGTATTTCTTTATTTTTTTAATTGGGCATTTCTCTAGAACCTTTTTGCTCTCCAGTGAATAGCATTAAATGTCATTGCTGAATTTTTCCAATCCTAGATCTGGTGGAAACCACAGATGCCTTCAGCGATTTTCTGGGAACCCAACCCATGGGTTGGAAACTTTAGACTCAGCTCTCAGCACTTAATGTTTCAGGACAGCCATGGGATATGCACTGTGGCAACCCACTCACAGCTGCCTGTCTCTCACAGCTTGGAAGGAGGGCTGAGAACTGTTCATTTGTCCTCTTTTCTCCTCTTCCTTCCTTGCTCTCTCTCAATAATCCAATTATGTAGTGGCTGCAGGGTTTTCTCCTCTTACATAATAACCAATCACTGGGCTGTGATGATGGTCAGACACGGCCCAGCTAATGCCAGATGAGCAGATGTGGGGGCAGGGCAATGGAAAAGCCTTGCAGCTGAATCCAAATGTCTGCCTGGATCTTCAAATGCCTGTTAGGTACAAGTGTGGTGAGATCTACCAGAAACTGCATGGTGTTTGGCTAGAGGAAATAAACTGCAATAAACCTGAGAAACTCAGAACTTCCTTAAGTCATTGTTGGTGATGAGTGCTCTTGGAGCACATTTTTATGTGACTGTTGGGTTTTTCCATTACCCTCCATGACTTTCCATGGGGGATCCAGGGCAGCTGTCTCAGTGACAGGACTGCTGTGCACTTTGTCACTTTGCATGGAGATGTAAACATGAGAACTACATCTTCTTTATCTCATCTCTTCCACTAGTAATGCACCCCATAGTTTGGTTTTCCATTTTAAATTGCTGGGGTGCAGAACACTCAAAGCTGTAGCTGTGTTTGGGAGAGGGCTCTCACAGTCTCTGGGAAGGTCCAGAGATGCCACAGTCTGAGGGGACAGAGCAGAATGAAAAAGTGAGTGAACTGGTCCCTCAGAGGAGTAGTTTGGATTTTTTGTTGCTGGAACTGGAGAGTTTTGAGGTCAGGTGTCCACTGTATGATAAACCTTCTCTTTCAGTCTTCCCTTAGCCCAGTCAGAGGTTGGCATATAGGCCATGTTGTTATTTGTACCCAGGGTGTAGGTTCAGGCAGTAAAAACATGTCTGCATGGTCACAGTTCAGCTGCCTCAGGCAGTATTTCCCTCTGCTTTGGAAAGGCAAACAGGTAACACACCACAAGGAGCTCAAAGGAAAATAAATTTCAGGGCTGGAATTTCAGTTCTCCTTTCAGTGCTGTAATAGCCTCTCTTTCATAGAGCTATTGGAATCTTACAAAATGCCACTCCATGTTTATGTTTGTCAGTTACATTATAATATATAAAGCATCTGCCATCCAATATGTTTATTATGAATTTATCATGTGATCAGCCTTAGTGTGTATCATTGAGAATGACGGCTTATAGGAAACGATGATTGACTTGTTTAACCCTCAAATGGTCACTGACACAATGAAATGGAAATTCACAATAAAAAGCTATGCAGAAGATAACCAGGGGCTTAGATGCCTTTCTTGTGCATCACTGCTATGGGTCCCATTCCATGCACAGCCCTGCTGTTACTCTGTTCTGTGGTAGCCTGGCCACCTCCAAGCGTGTGAGCTGCTGTTTATGGGACACAATTTTTTTTCACAGACAAAAATTTGCTTTCACTTTACCATGGGTTAGGATTTCTTACCACATTGTGCATCAGCTTTCGGATTTTTGCTTGCTTTACTTGGACTGCTTTTGCAACTGGAGGTAGCTTAAAAAAAAAAAATTTGCTCCTTGTTGGATTTCGTATTGTTGAAGTTTTTTTTAAATCGTTACCATAAGTTATTAGTGAATACTGAGAGCAGTTAAGTAACATTTGCTGACCTACAGAGTTTTGAGTAGGTAAATTAGATTGATTTATTATCTTTTTAAGCTTGTGCTCTTGTAAGCCTGTGATTTTTTTTATAATTAATTTCTTGATGAATTTCAGCTCTTCAAAAAACCACACCCACCAAAGCGTGTCAGAAGCCGACTGAACGGAGAGGCTGTGGGAACCTCTGTGCCTCCTGGTTCCACAAGTGACAAGATTTTCTTCCATCATTTGGACAACCTGAGGCCATCTCTTGCCCCAGTGAAAGGTAAAATTTAAAACAATACTAATTATTCCTGTTTTGACATTCAGTTTTGGCAAGATAGTCCTTCTCCATCTTTTGCTTAGTTCTAATATTGCCTGTAGTTTTGTGAGGACAAATTTAAAATACCTTAGTGCTGTAAGATTATGTTCTTAGCTTCCTTAAAGTGTACTTGGGAAGCACCAAATCTGTATCAATTTAAGGTAACTTTTTAAATAGAGGGATAAAATGGAGCCCAAGCACCTCAATAGAGTTTTAATTTAACAAACAGCATTCAGGATATGCTGCTTCTGGGCCTGCAATAGCCTTGATTGTTTGTGTTTTTCATGGCAAAGGGATTCTTTATCACAGTGCCAAGAAATACTGAGAAGTATTGGCAGGAAAGGCTGAGGTTGGTAGCTACAGCAAGACAAAATAAGGTGATTTTTGACTTCATATCTGACATTAGACTGAACAAAAGTTAATTGTCTGTGAGGCATGTCAGTGCTATGCAGGTATTTCTTTCCTAGCTGAGTAAATGGCTCTCTGCCTGCCTGCTGTGAAGAGAGGGGACAAAATATTGCACAAAGCATACTGGACTTAGAGTGTAGACTCTTAAGTCAGGAAATCAGAAAGGGCTAATCTATATTTGCAAAGCTTGGTGGAAAACATGTAGGACACTACAGGCTGTAGTCAGGAAAGCAGCTTGTGGGAATGCTTGTCTGAGATGTTGGAATCAATACCAAAACCTTATTTTTATTCGTGCCAAAAATGGTGCAATCGCTTTTAATGGCCACAGATATCGTGTCTGAAGAACACTGTGCAGTCTCACAGGTGGGCTCAGAAGTGTCTGTAATCCTTAGGGAATTTTCACCACTACTGATGGTGCTTAGCTCTGCATTTGTTAGGAATGGAGCAAAAGTTACCATCACTGCAGCTGAAACAAAGATTTTTATAAATAGCCAATACAGAGACCTTGCTTTGGCAGAGCAGCAGGTACTTAATGGGATCTGATGGTATTTGTCTCTCCCAGCAATAAAACATAACCCCATCTTCCTTTTTAGAGCTCAAGGAGCCTGTGGGACAGATTGTGTGCACTGATAAAGGCATTCTGGCAGTAGAACAGAACAAGGTTCTCATCCCACCTGCGTGGAATAAAACTTTTGCCTGGGGCTATGCAGACCTGAGCTGCAGACTGGGGACCTACGAGTCGGACAAGGTTGGTGATCTGAAATTTGTTTCAGTGCTGAATGTGCCACAGCAATTAGTACTCAATAGTGAAAAAATCCAACAGTGGCAATTTCTTTCACATGTGAATGAAATAATCTGCCTAAGTTTTATTGCTCCCTATCTGGTGGTCTTCATCAGTGTGCTGGCACAATAACATGAACTAATCAATAACAATTTTTTTAACAAGTCTGAAAAATGTGAATTAATTAAAACTTTGCAGTTAAAGCTCATCTCATATTATCTCAGGAGGCATCTTATGGCAGAGCCTGGAATTGCTTCTCTTTGAGGAACAGCTACGTAAGGGAGTAGCAGTGGTATCTTAGTGATTTAATGAATTCAAAGGACTAGTCAAGTTTTTATTTTTTTATCCTACCACGTACTAGTCCTGCAAGTAATTCTTCTGTGTTTTCTTTTTTTTTTCAGGCAGTGATTGTTTATGAATGTTTGTCAGAGTGGGGTCAGATACTGTGTGCCATTTGCCCCAACCCCAAACTTGTTATCACTGGAGGAACAAGCACAGCAGTGTGTGTGTGGGAAATGGGTGTTTCCAAAGAGAAAGCAAAAGCCCTCACACTGAAACAGGTAAAATGGAGTAAAAATGCCTTTTATATAAATTAATGTGACAAGATCAAAGCTGCAGATAAGTGCAGAATAAGTTTTGTGTGTTTACTAAAGAAAAAACAAACACAACCAAAATCACAAACAAACAAAAAAACCCCACCTCCAACTAAATCAAAATATTCTGGCAGCTGTGTATCATTGTCACAGGTAGCTGGGTTGTAAAGTGTTGCTGTTCCTGTTGGCATCTTAAGAGCAGGACTTGTTTTAGAGAAAAACTTTCACCCAAACTTAAGAAAAAAATTTAGAGAATTATTTAATAACTTCCCTTGTCCAGTATCCAACAGCTGTACAAAGCTGTGTCTCCAAGGTGTTTTACTTCAGAACAGTGCAAGATAAAACACTGCAGTTTAAATTTCAGGGCAGTGTATTGAATGCCATTTACTGTGCTTTAGCCAGTGATCTGTGACTGAGAAAGCTGCAGTTAAGCCTAAAATGTGAAAGTAGGGCCTAACACAAATGGAACTTGAATTTTTCTCCTTCTTCCAACTGACTTTGCCTTTTTGGTTGCAACTCTTTCTTGTCTCTTTTATCTTCTCTTAAATGTCAACAGAAGTCTATAAAGGAGCCATTAGTTGCTATTTTCAGATTGTAATTTCAGGTGCAGCCTGGAACACATTCTGACCCTATAAACAGGCTACTGCTGCAGAATGGGGTTTTCTTCAGTGGAAGGCTCTGTAACGTTAGACCCTTGAAATTTTGTTTTGTCAAAGTACTTCATAAATGGAAAATAATTCTTAGTCTGTCATTTTCAATTATGAAAAGAGTCACCAATGGAATGCTTGTAAGGCAGCTGCATCTTCTGATAGAATATTCATGTTACGTTATCTGAATCTTTGAGATAAGAGAGTTTAATGTGCAATTTTTTTGCTCTCTCCTGATTTCAGCTTATTCCTCCTGACTTGTGTTTTTCAGGCATTACTGGGTCATACTGACACTGTCACATGCTTAACAGCATCACTGGCTTATCACATAATTGTGAGTGGATCACGGGATCGCACCTGCATCATCTGGGATTTGAATAAACTGTCCTTTCTAACACAGCTCCGAGGTCACAGGGCTCCAGTTTCCGCCCTCTGTATAAATGAATTAACGGTGAGAACCAAATGCCATTCATTCAATTCCATGGAGGAACAGTAGCAAGAGTTGGAAATTTTTAAACCAGAGAACAAACAGGGTTCTGCTGTTAGCTTGGCAAAGCTTGTTGTATATATCATCAGAAAACTTAATTAATTGGTTTAGAGAACAATTTGTGTCTTCTGTCCAGAGCTGTTTATTTCCTGCAGAGTCACTCAGAAGAGATTATTAACAATGCTGGAAGCAGCACAGCTAGTGTGACATTCAGAGGGAGTTGTCAAACCTGCCACAGGAGCTAGGAAAAGGTTTGGATATGTGGCCTTGGTTGATTTCTCTTGAGCTTAATCTAAAGGAAGCAGAAGATACCTTTTAGGTGAAACTCCAGTTGTAGTGGAAATGGACATATCCTAAAAGCTTGTCTCTCTGGTCATCCTGTGAGTTACAGGTTACCGTTTATCCAGCTCCCATGCATGGTCATCAGGGCTGGATGGGCCCTGTATCAACTGGAGCAGGTGTAGTGGTTGAAATTAAGACAAAACAGGGCTGTACTGAATAAAGGGGGTAGCAAGAGACACAGTTTATTAGCTGTTAGTAGCCTGGTTCTAGTGTTGCCACTGCTTTAGACTGCAGTTCCTGTTTCCCCTCTGCACTAGTTTGGACTGTTCCCAATAAGGAAGCAAGGGAAACTTAAGGTGGTACATGTCTGTGGAAAAGAGAGGTGTCAACATGAGCACAGTCTCTGGAAACCGAGAAGGGAAAGTACTGAAAATGTGCTGTTGGATTATTACGCTTGAAAAGTGGAGGAACTGGTCAACTTATTGTACCCTGTAAATACAGCAAATAGGTTGCTACTAAGCATATAATCCTAAAGGTTTCTTCAGGTGACCAAATTCATCTTGACTAAAACTTCTTGGGAAGTGCCAGCCTTGATGGCTGAATTCAGCTTACAGTTGAACCTGGGTTATATTTTTGCTGACAAACACTTGTATTGAAGTACAGAGGTGTTGTTTGTCTTTGCAGGGAGACATTGTGTCGTGTGCTGGCACTTATATCCACGTGTGGAGCATTAATGGCAGCCCTACTGCAAGTGTCAACACCTTCACTGGCCGAAGCCAGCAAATCATGTGCTGCTTTGTGTCCGAGATGAACGAGTGGGACACCCAGAACGTCATCGTGACGGGGCATTCTGACGGAGTTGTCAGGGTGAGTACCAGGAATCACTGCTTGGGAAATCAAGTGTACACCTACGCCTTAGGAGTAGGAGTGTTTAGAGAAGCCATGTCTGTCCAATACAGTGTCCTGGCCAGGACCAAAAGCAGTCCTGCTGTACTTGAGTGTGTCACCTGAACAGTTCTTTCTCCTTTTCAAGGCACTCATTGGGATGTGGTAACTGGCAGTTGTCAGCAGCATACATTTTCCTTCCTGCTCTGTTTTGGTCACTAGCTTATGTGCCTGGGGATTGTAGGTTTTTTTCATCATTTTTGTTTTGCACACCTTGAGATAATTCAATTTGTTGCCTAGTAAGAAAAGAGAAACTTATTGTCATCTCTGATCAGTGCAAGTCTAATGCAATTTTCAGTACTTCTGTGTGCAGGCCTGGGTCTGCCATAACCAAGTCTGCTGGTGAGATGGCTGTGTGGAGTGGCTTTAGGCATGAACACAGATATCCTTTTACAGCATCTAGTCCCCAAAATCAGGGGGATGTGACCTGCCTCGCATGCTACCACTGCAAATACACAGTTCTACTAAGCCATTCTAACCCTAGAAGTAGCTCAGAAGAATGATGAGTTCAGTAAGTGCCACTTTGCTTGTCCCTCCAGTTCTGGCGGATGGAGTTTTTGCAAGTACCAGAAACACCAGCTCCAGAGCCTGTAGAGATGCTGGAAATGCAAGAGGATTGTCAGGAAGCACAAATAGGTATGTTTTGTATTTGCCTTTTATCTGACCTTCACTATAAGTAGGTGAAATCCTGTGGTTATAACAGTGCAGAATGGATGGTTGAGATTTTTTCTCAAAAGAGAGGAGACATCCAGTGGGGCAAAATAAGTAGAGCCACCAGAATTCTTTGTTCACCACCTTGGTTAAGGTAGTTTCATATTGCTGAGAGTAGGAGAAAATCTTGCCCATCATAGCTTTATTTTCTGTGAAGATGGAACTTTTCTCTGTGTGGTTGTTTCTGCTATGGGTGAGCCCATTGTCCAAAAGCTACATAGTCTTTTAGTCTGAAATGGAATTGTAAAATAACAGCAGAGTTAAAATCTACTGATGGAATAGCATGCTGTTTAGACAAGCAATGATATCATTTTTCCCTGCTGAAAGATTTTAGTCCGTGCTTGATGATTGTTTCTGTTAGCCATCTCACCTTCCTCTTGCCCTCTTCACATTGAAGAAATGATCTGGATTTGGATCTGGATCTCGTGATACTCACTAGTAATTATTATATGAATGCAACTTTTTTTTTCCATGCCACAATGTGTCTTTGGTGTTACTTTTTTGTATTAACAAATCCTGTTATTACCAAATCTGCATCATATTTTTCAGTAAAGCAAGTTTCAGCATAGCTGACTGTGCTTATTTGTTTAAGTTTTGCTGAAAGGTTTTGCCAGCTTGAACACATTTGAGGGTTTTGCTCATTGTTTCTATCAGAGGCTACCTCAGACTGTCACAGGAAACAGCTTCAGCTAAGGAGTGTTGTTTTCTGGCAGACCAGTGCAAAAGGGATGAATAGTGTGATTCCTGTCAGGAGCTGAATCTTTGCAAAGGCTTTGGGATGCCTGTAGGCAGTTCCCCTCTCGTCAGGCAGTGGTGGTACCCCTTGGGTTGTAGGCAGTGCAGTAGCAGCATAAGGTAGAAGCTCAGGCCATAAGCAGCTTTGCTGTCAACATCTTCTCTCCTGTTGTGTGAATCCAGGGCAGGAAGCCCATGAAGAAGACAGCAGTGACTCTGAGGCAGATGATCCATGCATGGGCCAGGACACAAAACTGCAGGAGAGCCAGAGTCAGCCAAGCAGCACCAGCCACAGGCCGAGGTCATCATCCAACAGAGCAGCAGCTGCATGGTCAGCAGACAGCGGCTCTGATGACTCCCGGCGATGGTCAGACCAGCTCAGCTTGGATGAGAAAGATGGTTTTATCTTTGTGAATTACTCTGAAGGACAAGCAAAAATGCATCCCCATGCTCAGGTTAACCACCCACACCCCAGCTATGCTGAAGCACGGCATTACAGCAAGCTTAAACCAGGTAAAAAAAATGGGCCACACTCCTCAATTTTATTCCCAAGTGCAATGTTACACAGTGTGGAATATCCCTTTGGCTGGTTTGAGTCAGCTCTCCAGCCTGTGCCCCCTCCCAGCCTACTGCACACCTCCAAAATTACGACAGGAGCTGGGGTGTAGTGGGGTTAAAAAGAGAAAACATTGACACTCTGCAAAGTAGTACTGAACAGCAGCCAAAGCACTGGAATGTCATCAAAACTGTTGTAGTCACATGTCCAAAATGCAGCATCATATGAACTTTTATGAAGAAAATTAATGGCACTTGGAAATCTAAGTCTTGACTTTAAAAATACAGTAAAATAGTTAAATAACTTAAAAAAAATAAAATAAAAATTAAGCTATCCCAGTCCTGTCAGGCTTTGGCACAGGACTTCACTGTGTATGTCCCCATTCTCTGCAGCTTCAAACTGGACTCAGAGAAATTAAAGTCTTCGTACCTTATTTTATAACCTCTCCTTACATACGTCATTGGGGAGCAGTTGAAAACTGTTTTCCCTGAGTGAAACTTGAACCCCAGAGTGATCTTAGGGGGGACATTTTTTCTTTCTACAAACTCACACATACAAGTATGTTGGGGGAGAAGGGAACAAAAATGAGAACCAGCAAAGTTGCTTTATCTTCTCCTGCTTCCTGCTCATTTCTAGGATACAGATGGGAGCGCCAGTTGGTGTTTAGAAGCAAACTAACTATGCACACGGCATTTGACCGCAAAGACAACGCACATCCAGCAGAAATCACTGCACTCGGCATCTCCAAGTGAGTAGCTCACAAGCAGTTGCTTAAAACATTTTATTGGGTATTGTCAGCAGGAATTGTCAGAATCTGAGTTGGAAGGGACCCACAAGGATCTTTGGGTGTTGTCAGCAGGAAGTGTCAGAATCTGAGTTGGAAGGGACCCACAAAGATCATGGAGTCCAGCTCTTAGGTGAACAGCCCATACAGGGATCAAGTGATACCAACCAGCTATAGTTCTTTAAATAATGCTGTTTTGTGGTGCTTCTGTTTGGGGCAGCCCTCTTGAAGGTTTGAGATAAAAACACTGAAATAAGTAGACTTACTCAGCTGCTTTATGTTGCACAGAATGTTGTAGCTCTGTTTCTCAGCCAGACCAGGCTAATTGGCACATTAGTTAATGCCAGTAGTTGTACTTACTACATTCTCTGATGTGTAAAGTCGGTCATTGGTGCCTGCGCGTTGCTGTGCCGGGGTTGTTGCAGGAATGGTGTTGCTGTTTCCTTGCAGGGACCACAGCAGGATTCTGATTGGGGACGGCCGGGGCAGGGTGTTCAGCTGGTCCGTGAGCGACCAGCCGGGTCGCTCTGCCGCTGACCACTGGGTGAAGGACGAGGGCGGGGACAGCTGCTCGGGCTGCACCGTCCGATTCTCGCTCACCGAGCGGCGGCACCACTGCAGGAACTGCGGACAGCTCTTCTGCCAGAAGTAAGCCAGCCAGCAGCTCTCTTTGAACTCTTTTCCATATAGAATTTCAGGCTGGGTAAAGCTGTTGCATGCCACGGAACTCTGGTGAAAGATTGAGGTTTCCATTACGAACCTTAACTGTGTGCAAAAATCACAGAATCACAGACTATTCTGAGTTGGAAGGGACCCACAAGGTTCATTGAGTCCAACTCTTAAGTTAATGGCCCATACAGGGGATTGAACCTGTGACCTTGGCATCATTACAACCAAGTTTTAACCAGCTGAGCTAATCTCAGGGGTTAGGAGCCACTAGCAGGCAGCCTCAGACAGGAAAATCTATGCCATGGAGGCTGTGTGTGAGCTCCTCTTATCCACAAACTGAAGTGGAAGTCTCCTCTCTGGGTATTTCTAGTTCCATCTCTGTAGCTTTACTTCAAGTCCAAACTGGGAAAACAGCTGTTTTTTAAGCTGTCATGTAGAGTTACTGCACTGATTCTGTGGTGATCATATGACAGTCACATTCTGCTTCTGCCAATGCTGCATTGCATCTCCATGTCAAGATAAGTCTGGACAGTTTTCTGGTGTTTGAAGTCATGATGTTAATTTCCACAGCTGGATAGAAATTGGATAGAAATGGAGAGGGCCTGTATTCAGCAATGCTTGTTTTCTTTCTGTACAGGTGCAGCAGGTTTCAGTCTGAAATCAAGCGGCTGAAGATTTCCTCCCCCGTCAGAGTGTGCCAGAACTGCTTCTACAACCTGCAGCATGAGCGAGGATCAGAGGAGGGGCCCAGGAATTGATGGGGTCCTGGCAAAGGGACACCTCATCCAGCCCTGCCGTCACTCCAAGGACTAGTGAGAGTATCGTGCAGTGATGGGAAGGGATTAGAATATTGTCTGTTTACACTTATGTTTATACTGCGTTTTAAGCACTAAAAGTAAAAAGGGATCATTGCATGGGTTTGTGTTGACAGAAGGTAAACGAGGCTGACAGCAAGATGAAGTGAAGAGCAAGGCCCAGGAAGACATGATTAATAACTGCAAATCCAAGAGAACTGTCAACCCCTAAACCTATGTGACGTGGCTATGGAGAAAATCCTCACTTATCCTAAACACCCCTTCTTGTCTTGTTTTTGTAGAGCTAGTCATCTTAATGGGGGGGAGGGGGAGGGGAAGGCTTTTTAGAAGATAGTTGTAAATCTGCCTTCTTCGCAAGCAACTTGTGTATATTGTAAATAGATATAACGGCCTTTTTATCTAAATATGAACTTAACTGCCTGTTACATGGGACTTCAGATTAACCACTGTACTTTGTGTGGCATCTTTATCTCATCTATCAATTTAAATACGAATGTTTAAAAAAAAAAGAAAAAAAAACAAACCAGAAAACTCGAAGGCATTATGTGTATTTCTGTTAAAAATCCAGTCTGTGCATGTTTGTTCTTTCAGTTGCCCACAGTATCTTAATTTAAGTGAGGCTATCCATAGAATTACATGAATTTTTTCAAAAGAAAACATTTTTGAGAATAGGAACTTGGAGTATTTTATTCTAGCTGTAAGATAACCAGGAACTAAATTGTATACTTGTGTTGCATTTTATACCAAACTATTTACCACCTCAGTGTTGTTCATATTTAATAAGGCCTCTTTTATACATATGTCAGAGCTGCAGTTTTATTAATTACTTATTGTTCATTAGCAGCTGATTCATGCAGTGCAAGAACCAGCTTTTACCTTCTTTAGTCAATGGCAATTGGCTTGCAGACAGGTACAGAATGAATTCCTTGTGCATAAAATTTAACCGCTGTTGTCCTGTAACTTGTTTGCAAAAAAACCCTTTTGGAACAATAGGCATTGCTCTAAAACAGGGTGATATTTAGTGATGTCAGAAGTGCTTCTCAGAGCTCTCTTTGTTTTTGAGCACATGGCATCAACTTGAGGACAGCAGTAGATTTCCATTATGGTTTTTAAGTTCCAATATGAATTTAATTGCAGTATTTTTTTACTACTATGTCATTTATTTTGCACTACATGTGGGATGAAGTAGAGACACTGATATCCACTGGGATTGGAACATGTGCATTGGATAGGCCCATGGATTTAATTTCTGCATGAGGTCTTGCCAGTGGGTTTTTGGTTGGGTGAGGGCGGAGAGGGAGGGCAGTGGGCAGGCTGGTCTTTGGTTTGGTTTTGGTTTTTAACATATTTGTATATATTTTGTAAATGGGTGACAGACTGATCTAGATCTAGGTATATTCACAATGGATTCTTTTAAATAGCAGTAAGGATTTGGCCCAGACCAACAGAAGACAGGTGGCCCTATGTTTGCCCTACTAGTTCTTCAGGATGCAAGTTCTTCACACTTGGAATCCTTCACTTGTAATGATTTGGGCAGACTCTGGCCCTGGGATGGCAAACAAAACCAGCTTTGTCATCAGAAATGCCAGGCCCTCTGTGTTGGGGTGAGCTCCTTCCAAGAAGGTCCTTGGCACTGTGGGGGCACACCTGTCTTCTCTTGGTTTGAACTTTTAGCGGTGAATAATTTGTTAATTCTGACCACTTACTATTTACCCTGGTATCACATGTTTATGCACTGAAGGTTAAATATGTATTTTGATACTTGTTTGTTTCTTATGTATGTGCTGGTCTGTAAAATGATATATATTCCTGTTCTGGTATGTATACTAGGTCCCCAAATGAACAGAAAGGCTTGTCTAGAACCCTTGCACACTGTTGAGTAAATGCAGGTTTGTTGAGCTTAGCTGACCCAAATTTTGGATCCAAAGAGTGATGGTCAAGTAGCCACATTGTGTGGCTGCCCTACAGATTTGATCCTAAAAACAGGAAGAGGTCCTTGGTAAGCATGTGCAGAGCACTGGAATTCCTGTGTCCAGCTGTTCTCTCCAACGTTGCCTTCACCCTTCCCAAAATGATGCAAAACCAGCATAGTTCAGAAGACAGGCTCGTGGCCTTAATGTTTTCTGTTTGAACAAAAGGCTTTTTAAACAACTCTTAAAATGCCTTTGAGTCCACAGAGTTTTTCCTCCCCTTGCCTCCAGATTTCAAATCAAACCCAAATTTAAGGAAGTCGTGTTTTCTGTGGACTGGAACTTGTACAGTCACATAGTTAAATGCTAATAAAAACAGTGTTATGACAGTAACACTGATACAACCTCACACTAAACAAGCAGTTGGGTGTAGTGCTACTAATGCAGGGGCATGAGGACAGCAGTGCAGGGCTGGTCGGCTGCGTCCGGCACGGGTGTTGTTCTACACCTTTGATGTTTGGCATCTGTAACACTAAAAAATTTGTTGTTCTTTACAAATTCTGTAGTGTAGAGCTTAGTCCCAGTTTACATTTTGCAACCAAACCAGCACAGCCCTCTGACCTAATTCTTCAGTTGTGCTGTTCCAAAAACCACGTTCTTGCTTGTTGGAGGTGGAGGGGAAAAACACACCTGCTCGTGTTTCCTCTGGCAGCTGGTGCTGTGGGCTGCTGTTGTGTACTTGGGAGTGGGGTTTATTTCCATTTCATTCGAGCTTCTAATGCAAATACTTGCTTTGTTTTCCATGTAAAAATCTGTTCAGCAAAAATATACTCATGTACACTAACATTAGTAGACTTGTATTCTCTGCAAGTACCTCACACGTCTTCTCCTGCCTTGTTCTTTGTAGTAGACTTATCCATGTACTCTTAACATTCGTATGTAGTGTGCGACTGTAATGTCATGCTTTTGAGAGGGGGTTGGCTGCCTCCAGCCAACATTCATCAGTTCAACAGCAAAACACTTTAGATAAGTTATTTTGCACTTTCTTATGTATAAAATTGGTAGAAACTTATATTTGCTTTGTATCATTTAAAGACTCCTTTTGTTCCAGTAAATGAACTGTGTATAAAATACTTATGCAGTTAAAACTGTTTTTAGAAAGTATTTTTAATTTCAGCAAGTTTGGTTACTTGTTGCATGACTATTAACACAGCTGACTTTTTGTGTCAGTGCAATGTATATTTTTTTTGTCCTGTTATTAACTTGTAAGCCCTAGTTAAATGGCCATTTATTTGTACAGCATCAGGAGTAAATTGAAGATAACTGGCTAAGACTGGAGTGTGGAATTTTGTACTATATTGCAGAATCCAATATCTGTTTTTTGGTGGTTACGTAAAAGGCCTGACGATTTACTATCTAGTGTGCAATCTGTGATATCTGAATGTTCATTGTATATTTGTCTCCAATGCAAAAAGGTAGAGTAACACAATTACAACAATACATGATTAAATGCAATAGTTCAGGTACTGAAGTATTTTTTTTTTTCATTTCAAATAAATACCTGCTATTTACCACCAAAAAGCTGTTTTGCATTTGTTGGAAAGATGCAACATTTGCAGCTGAATAAACATTTTTAACACCGGAGTGGTAACTAATGAGTAACATGTTTCTGTATCATCAGGAGGAGTAAATTCCTATTACTTGTTACAATTTTGCTTCCTGAATGTGAGTCTGGCCATCCATGATGATGCAGCATGAAATGATGTGTCTTAGTTTATTCTTTTTTGCTTTATAAGTGTCACTGTAGAATGTGAATTCTAAAGAATTTGACAGTGTGTAGAAAATTAGGCTGTGCCAATATAGAGAAAGCAGAGGGAGAATAATTATTTAAGTCATGCTGAGATAAGGACAGTGGAAAAGGAGATGGTATCAAAATCCAATTTAAACTGCCTTTCTCAAGGAGATAATGACTACTAGAGCAAACTTGACCTTCTTGGGTGAGAAACAGCCTAAGATCCCCAAATGTTGAACTATTTTACTAATTCTTTAGTCCATTTTTATACCTTTTCTAAGATGGTAATGCTAAAGAATGTGAAGTTTCCTGTTTTTAGTTCAGCTAAAAAACAGGCTTTGCTGAGGTTGGGCCTGCCATGTTCCTCAGCTTTCTGTCTAACAGTTCTGGGGGGATGACTGTGATTCTCAGTGTTGCTGCAGACACTTGGCAGCTGCAGCCCAGCGTTCTGTGGCCATGGAGCAGGTCATGGATGACCCTCACCCAATTATTCCGAGCCAGGTAACCACGCTGAGCACAGGGAGAGGGGTCTGGCATTACCTCCCACTCTTTTGGGGGAGACATACCCTGTAACAGTAGCTCCAGGCTGGTCTGTGCAGCTGGATCGTTAGGTCCTGTGGTGTAAAGGAGAGCACTCTGGACCCCAAAACCCAGGGTTGTGAGTTTGAGTCTCAGTGGGGACCATCCCCTGGCAGTTCAAGCCTCCCTGACATCCCATCCCATCACATCTCGGATGCTCAGCAGGGTCAGCCCCGGTCAGTACCGGGTGCTGTGACAGTCCCGAGGA
>JAWWLZ010000139.1:12236701-12249237 GCA_035041345.1 Poliocrania exsul
CCCCTGCACTCCCCTGTCCCACCTGTCCCCCCCGTCCCACCTGATCCCACCTGTCCCACCTGTCCGTGCGCAGCCGCCGCTCCCGCCCCGCGCTCCGGCCCCGCCCGCGCGGCCCGCGCAGGCGCTCGGGGTGCTGCTGCTGTCATGGCGGCGGCGGGCGGCGGTGGCGGTGGCGGCAGGAAGGAGAAGGGGCTGGGCGGCTCCGCTCCCTGAGGCTGTGGCGGCAGCGGCAGGAGCGGCTACGGCTTGAGGCGCCTTTCGGCGGGCGGAGGGGCGGCCGGCGCAGCCCAGCGCAGCGCAGCGCAGCGCGTCCCGGCCCCGCAGCGGCGCTGCCCGCGCCCCCTCCGCAGCCCGCGGTGAGTGCGAACTTGCGGGAGCTGCACCTGCGGGAGCGGGGGGCGGAGGGCGGGAGCCGGGCGGGGAGGAGGAGCGCATTCTCTTTAGTGAAAAATAGTAATAATAATAATTTTTAAAAAAGGAGGTTAGAGCCCTGACGTCCGGGCTGGGAGCGCGGCAGGTCCGGCAGCACTTCCGCGGGAGAGGCGGGAGCGATCCCGGCGCGGCTTCTTCGGGGGCAGGGGCAGCACCTCGGGCTGGGGCAGGGGCAGGGGCAGCACCTCGGGCTGGGGCAGGGGCAGCAACGCGGGCAGAGGGGCTGGGGCAGCACGGCGGGCAGGGGCAGGGACAGAGGCAGGACCGGGAGCTGGGGGGGCACTACGGGCAGAGGGGCAGAGGCGCAGGGGCAGCACCACGGGCAGGAGCAGCACCGCGGGCAGAGGGGCTGGGGCGGCTCCGCGGGCTGGGGCAGGGGCAGGACCGAGAGCTGGGGCAGCGCCGGGCGCCGCTGGAACACCTCGGGCTGAAACACCTCGGGCTATCCCGCAGGGCTGTGAATACCTGCCAGGGCAGAGCGCTGTGACAGACGCCTCCTGCTGAGGACGGAGCCGCGATCCCTCCCTGCCTCCCTCCCTCCCTCGGTGCCTGCCGCCCTCCCCCGCGCACGCCGCTTCCCGGCAGCCGGATCGAAGGGACGGGAGGAGTGGCCGCCGCTCACCTGCCCAGGTGGC
Source organism: Poliocrania exsul (assembly GCA_035041345.1). Classification (NCBI taxonomy): domain Eukaryota; kingdom Metazoa; phylum Chordata; class Aves; order Passeriformes; family Thamnophilidae; genus Poliocrania; species Poliocrania exsul. The sequence goes on from JAWWLZ010000139.1 coordinate 12,237,769, forward strand.
TCCTGCTTCCCGGAGCGGCGAGCGAGGAGCTGGCGCTGGAAGCCGGGACCTGCGCTGTACTAGCCATGGCGAGTGAAGGCAAACAAGTTGTACAGCCAACAGGTGATGATGGAGGAGGAGCAGCGGGAAAAGAAGGAAATGCTGCCGAAGGGGGAAGTGTGCTGCAGCCTTTAAATCCAGGAGTCCCTATCCGAGGTATCAGGATGAAATTTGCTGTGCTGACAGGACTGGTGGAAGTTGGCGAAGTGTCCAACAGAGACATAGTCGACACTGTGTTTAATCTGGTGAGTTGATTGCCTCAATGAGGGAAAAGAGCAGCACGGGTGTGCTAAAGAATGCCACAGTTTTTTGATGTTATCTTTCTGTTAGTAGTTTTTTACATGTTTGCACTTTCATCATACTGGGTTTCAACTTGATTGTTTTTACTTATCACAAAAGCTGAAAAAAAAACAATGTGAGCCTCTAAGTGTGCTTACTTAAACTTGAAACAACTCTAAACAGCATCCTCCTTGGTTTGCCTCAGAGAAATTGTTGCTTATTTAGAGCTGGGTAGTGTATTGTTATGTTTAAACATTTAACAGGCGTGCTCAACAAGAAAGTTAAATGTTTATTTAGTAACTCAAACTGGCATCAAAACACACACATTGTTGTTTTAAGTCAAAACAATTTTTCCAGTGAAGATGTTTACACCCCCCTTTGCTTCCCATTTGCTTTGGCAGTAGGCACAACTTCCATGGACAGGGAGTGAGGGTTTCAGGGAGCAGTTCATTCAAATACATTGCACAGTCTGGGAAGAGTAGAATGTGGTTTCAGTGTCCGTTTTTTATTAATGAATTAGGGAGTCAGCTGTATTTTGTTGAATACCACCTTTATGTGTTTAATACTTCATAACAGGTCTTACCAAAAATTGAGGATACAGCTTTTCCTGCTGAAGTTACAAACATCATCTATACTACTGAGCTTTTTGGGCCAGTTGCTTTAAGTTGCAGCTTAAAGCAATTAGGCCAGTTAATAATGTTTCTTTGATGCAGGAGACCAAACACTGGAAGGAAAACTGTCTTTAAATTTACAAAGATACTCTGTTAATATCAGAGGTCCTAAAGATCTCTAAAAATACCTGTTGTCACTCCTTCTTCTTTTAAGTGAGCTGCTTTGACTTTAACTCGATGTGGTTTCTGACAAACCAGGAAGTGAGAGCAGGTAGCAGTAACAAGGAAAGTTGAGGCAAAAGTCCTGCTGTTTTTTAAGTGCTGTTTGCATTTTAGTTATTTTGTTAAGTAGCATTCTTTGCTGCATGCAAGTTTTAATGGCTGCTAAATATTTGTGTGCTGTGTCTGTTTAATGTTTTGCAGTGTTATCTTCTTGGGTTATGGCGAATGTTTATTTTTTGGATATTTTTGTATTAGCAGTGTAGCCCTCTAAATTGCTTGGATAAAAGTCTCAATACAGAGGAATTGAAGTAGTGACAAAACTAAAGTGCATATCAGAGGTTTGGTGGATGCTTCAAGTATGAGGAAGTGATTTAAGTTACTTGAAGTCCACTTGACAATTGTTCTGGACAAAACCCAGTGCTCAGATATTTGGACATGATGTTCAAAACAAAATTCTGGTGACTAGCTCACTATTTAGGACACTTATATGAGAGGAAATTATTCCTGAGCATGTTATATTTTACTTTGTTTCTAGTGTGATCTTTTGCTTAATGTACTGAAAGTGTGTTTTGTGGCAACAGCAGAAGGAGATTCAGCAGAATAATTAAAAATGTAAAAACTCCTTCATTCCTGGGATTCCTGTTCTGCTCCATTTTGGACAAGAGAGGAGCAAAAAAATTCAGCTTAATTCAGAGAATCCTTGCTTTAGATTTTCAGAGGTCTGTAGAATTTTACCCACGGACTGCTTTTTCCTGGATCTTCATTTCCCAAGGAGATAAGGGAGAGTTCCTGTCCCTTGAAACTTTTGAAACTGTGTTCTTGTTGTGTGAGTGAAACAACATCCCTGACCTCTCTGAGAAGATTCCTCAACCATTTCAGCACATCTGCCTGCAGTGTGGGAGACTGAAGTTTATGCTCATACCCTACATTATTGTATCAGTTGACAGGTGTCATGAAACAACCAATGGTTTGGTAGGGTTTTTTGGTAAAGATTGTTCAGCTGACTTTTTAATGTAGCTTTTCAGGATGTGAGGTCTCCTGACAAAGCAGCAGTCATTCATCTGTCTCTGAGTTCTGCCTCTGTTCAGCTGTCAGCTGTGACCATTTCATCAATTAACGCCTCTGAAATCACACTGATCAGAATTTAAGGCATGTGGAGTATTGGTTAGCACTGGTGTGCTTACTCTTCTATGTGTGTGTACAGAAAATCTGAAACTTTCATATGAAAAAGTGATTCTTAGCCATGGTTTGTCTGGTACTTTGTTTCCCAACAGCTTGCAGAGCAAGTTCACTCCTGTGTGTGCAGGTTCAGCTGGGAGCATGAAAATCCTGCTGTGATCTGTTCTTACCAAAGGGGTTAAGCCCAGTGTATCCCCTTCAGTTTGGTTTCACTCTGTTTGGTGACTCATAACTGCACCACCTCGGGGATGTAAGCAGAAAGCAGCCACCCTGCTTCTTGTACTTTGAAAAGATATTTGGGGTTATACAGTGTTTGGGGGATTTTTTGACCACTAAAGTGACAAGTGAGATGTTTTCAGGCCAAAGTGCAAGCAGAGCTGGACAAATTTGTGTCAAAAGGTGGTTTTACATACTTACTGTTTATAGCATAACCACCCTCATGTGGGAAGAGTTTATGTTTTAAAAAGGGCTGTTAGCTGGCCTAATTTTCTTGAGGAAACATGTTGCTCTGAGTTAGGCCCTCCAAGCTTGTTGTAGCACATGGAGGTTAAGGGGAATTTCTTTCTTGGTGATGGAGAGTCAAGAGAAGCCCAAAGTGCTGTCTTGATGTTTCTCATCTTTAAGTATTTAAGAGATGGTCATGTTCTATATGGGAGAGACTCAGGAAGTCAAAAATCTAAAGATCACCATAACTGAGGTGCTGCTTATGGAAGAAATTTAAGCTTCTATAGTCTGGATTGCTGAAGCAAATAACTTGCTCAGTTCAGCAGTGTTGGCTCTTGGAGCTGAGAACCTCTTACAACATTTTCTCTGTCCAGCAGTGTAACAAAGTGCTCAGGGAGCTCACTTCTAGCATGCCTCAAAAACCTGGTGGTCTCATTTTGTTGTCTTTGGAAATTCTATTCTTAGAAACATTTGAATTTATCTACTTTGTTGTGGTATTTTCACTGAGCGTGGTTTTCTAGACCACGTTAGACACAGCTTTGTGTATTTCAGCACCTCTTAAAAGTGAAGAGGGAAATACAGACTTTAAAGAAGCTGGTTAGTCTGTGAAGAACTTTGAAAGCACATTCTTGTTCCAGCATTAACCTGTTCTGTAACTTTTTTTTGACATAATAAGCTGTATTATGGGTATATATTCCTCATGCATTGTGAATTTTATTTTTCATTGACTTTGGGCAGCAATAACTCCCTGAAATTCCTTTGTATACAAATCAGGTGAATTCCTGTGCATTACCTCATGTTTGCCCCCCTTCCCCTCTTAGTTTATTAAAATAAAATTGACCTCCTGGTAGGAGAAGATGATAGAATGGAAAAATAAACTACTTACAGTGGGATCTGTTACCAACTTAAAATAGCTATGTGTTTTTCATAGTAAAACAGAAAGACAAATTAGCTCCCTATTAAAGAAGAAACTTCTAAATGGAACAGGAGAAATAATTCAGCAGTTAGCAAAACTTAGGTTTTTAGGATCTGAACTTCTCAGGTGTAGGGTCTGAATTCTGTTCTGAAGGCTGCACAAACTGCATTGGTAATAGAGGAGGTCCTACACAGTCTTTTCTAGGTTAAAATTTTGAGTGGAGATTGAGGTCTACTCTGTTCTAAAAGGGCTTGTGTTGTATCATATGTCAGTGTTGTCCAAGTTATTGCAAGTTTCCTGTTTGTGTATAAAACTTAGACCACTGGATATGCTTGTTTTTCAGTAGGTTAAGGGCTCTCACTGAGGGGTGTTTTGTTCATCTTGGGTTCTGTATATCCATGTTAACTGTGCTGCATTGCTGGGCTTGCAGAGGGAAGGGGGCATTTGGGCAGAATTCTGCTGTACTTCAGGCAGGTGACTGTGCAGCTGTTGCCCTTCTCTGTGGTGTTGGTGTAATTCACTTTGGGGACTTCTTGGCAGAATTTACTTGGGTCTCAAGTTGACCAGTGTATGGAGAAAACAGACATTTAGTCTTTCTGCTCTCCTCTAAAGAAATGCTGTGCCTTGCTCTAAGCCAATTTTATTTAAAAAAGCTTTAGTGCTTCTAATTGTGTTATTGAGTATAGTATAGATTGTTATTTGATTTGGTTCAATTTTTTTCCCCTCAGTCTGTGTTGCAAAGACTTGCTTTTAAAATGTTCTGTCTCTTGGTTCTTGTTCTGAGAGATCCTTACCAGGAGTTCCCTGGTGCAAATGAGAGAAATAGTATTTTTTATTATCTTTGGAGTAAAAATAATGAGATCTAAGGAGCAGAGACTAAAATAACTGTGTTAAATTTAATTTGTCAGCTCTTTCACTTCTGCCAGACTTGACTAAAACCACAAACAAAAATTAATGTTACTTCTAAAAATTCTTACAGTTTACTTTCCTGCTGATATAACAGGTTTCTAATTTGGTGTGGATGCTTCTGGAACAGCAGTGCAACTCGAACACTGTAACTCATAATGGATTTTCTGAAGTATAAATTCCCTTTTTTCATCCCTGGTCACAGATTTTGCATGCACCATCTTGTAGAAAAGCCACAATGCTAATGCTAATGGAATCAGATGAATTGCAGTAGTAAAAACTCTTCATAACAATGCATTCCTTTCATTACATTACCTGTGTTTTTAGAAAATGCTGGGCTTTATTTTCTGCATAAACTTGCCAATGCTGATGACAAGGGTGAGGAACCAAGTAGTTTCTAGAATGTTGCTGAATACTGTGCATTTCTTAATACATTGCAGTCTTCCCCAGTAGGTGCACCTCTGGCTACAGTTATCCCAGTTCAGTCACTTCTGTCCACTTACAGTGTAGATGACAAGGTAAGTCTGTGGCTTTAGCTGGGTCAGGCTTGGAGGTTATCGTAAAAATCATCGTAAATTGAACAGTCAGCTGTCTTAGTGGTCATGCATGGTTTTACTCTTCCTGAGTGAGTGGAATTCAGCAAAATACCTCTGAGGCTTCCAAATCTGTCTCAAAGTCCTTTTTATAAAATACATCAGGTGCAAACTTACTTCTTGCTGGCCCCTTCACATGGGAGGCTTGAGCCTGGTTGGAGGAATGAATTTAGGCCCCTTGATTCCAAGTCCATCTTCAAGATTATGAAGACAGTTACTTTGGGATCTGGAAACAGTAAAATATGATTTTGATAAGTTTAGCTAACTGAATGAGGCTGAGATGTCTTTGGCCAGGCATTACCTGGTTCAGAATTGTTGAGTATGTGACCCTGAGATGAGCTCAGTTGGTTAAAACTTGGTTGTGGTAATGCCGAGGTCATGAGTTCAATCCCCTGTGTGGGCCATTGACTTAAGAGTTGGACTCGATGATCCTTGTGGGTCCCTTCCAGCTCAGAATAGTCTGTGATTCTGAGTAGTGGGAGTCACTTGCCCTTCCTTTAAAATAAGAGTTACAGACATCCATTTTGTTGGAAGGTGTTCTAAGTGGCTGTGGATACACTTAATAAGGAAGTGAGGTGAATTGGGGGTTTCTCAGGTGTTGATGCAACTTGGACATCACTTTGTAGTTGGTGGAAATGTCACCCTGTGTGGTAGGTGTAGGATTTCAGGGAAATCCTGTGGTCAGGTGAGAAAGGGATGAGTGTAGTAAGTGAGGTGGTAATGGCACCCTCAGAAAAGTGTATAGACTCTGAGGAGGAGCTGATTTGTACTTTGGCTGTGCTATCAACTCACTTCTGTGGCTGCAACTTAAAACTTTTGTAGGGCAACAAAATATTGAGGACAGAATCTTAAGACCACACGGGAAGATGTTCAGTTTTTCTTACTCTTTGTCTAACTCACCAAATTTTTAGAGCTTTTCGTGTCCAATCTGTAGTTTCAAGTGCCTGTGAAAGCCTTTGAATGACATGCTCTGTGTTGTTCAGAAGTGTTGGCATCCTCTGCTGACATCAGTAGGCTCTGTACAAACATAAAGCTAAAAAGCAAAGCTGATCTAGGCATTTACATCTATCATGTCTTAATAATGCAATTTGTTAGACAGTTGTTAATTAGCAGCCTGTTCCAAATGTGTTCATAGCATAGCTTGTAATTCCCCTTTAGAGGGGAACACATCAGTTCAATGACAGATTTTTCTAGTTGGTGTCTGGTAACAAAGGAGAGGGAGTCAGGTTTCTGTTGAGGTTGCTTTGCTGTTTCTGGGTGGTGTTTGTTTTGCTGCTGTCAGACAGTACCGGGCTGGGTGGACTGAGGGCCTGACCCAGCAGTGCAGAGAGCACAGTGATGGAGTGGCCATATGGACTGGCTCAGGAAAGGCATTTGGGGATTAGGGAATAGAATGAAATTAGGGAAAAGCATCAGGGAAACAGGTGGATGGCACGTCAAGGTTGCTACAAAGGCTGCACATGGCAGAGTGAGATAAAATTAGATATTTGTTCATGTATGTTGAATTTGTGCACTTTGGTTCACCTCTCCAATAATCTCAAGAGGAATGTGAGTGAAGTTTTTAGAAATGACTGTATTGGATGAACACTGGAGATTGAGGAAAATCAAAGATGAAATATTTGCTTTTATTTTTTTTTGAAGTGGTGTTGAATTGATACGGTGTTTGGTACTCAGTGTCTACTCTGTTGCTGAAACTCGCTGAGAAGTCCCAGTCTCCTGAAAAATTATTGTGTGATTTTTTTATTGTGGTGTGTGTTAAGTTGTGAACTCTGATGAAGATAAAAATGAGTTTTCTCTGTGGTTTCTTTCACTATATGTATATTTGTTTTGCTGCCTATTGGGGAACCTGCAGTCATTCTGAACTGTGTCTCACTTGATGGTGTTCTGACCTTTTATTTTTTCTAGATAAGTTGCCAGCTTAAAGCATTGATAGCTTCTGTCTTCATGCAGCCATGAAGTTCTTTATGAGCCTGAAGGAGGAAGCTTTAATCCACTGCACAGATGGAATAAGCTCCACAGTTTAGTCACTGGATGTCAAATAGCTTCTTGCTCCTTTGGTGTTTCTCTGCATAAAACCCTTTAAGAATCTATTCTGTCAAATTCAGTCTTGCATGCATTAAATTTATGCATATCTTTTTAAAGAACTTCTATTTATTTTAAATGGGTCAATCTGGAAGAAAGTTTTTGGTCATAATCACTAATTACAGTTAGTTAACTTTCTGCCATTCAAGTGTCTTCCCCAGCCCCTGGAGGCCTTGCTGGCCTCTTCCTAAGGTTTTGCATGATGGTTTTTAGTATTAGCTTGACCTAATTACTACTGTCCTCATTTAGATTACGTTTCTGCTCTATCTAATTATGGGGTTTTCTGTCAGCCTTGCTATCGGGATAGAGCATATTATTATTGCCTGGCCCAATGGCCATTTTTATTTTACTCTGGGAGACCTTCAGGCTTTGTCTGGGAGCTCTGGCCCTTTGCCAGGAGTCTGAGGGCTCAAATGAATACACGTAAAACAGGATACTCTTGCCACCTGCTTTTTTAATACTATGTGTGGCCAGTGGAGACTGCAGTTTCCAGCATGCAGTGCTCTGTATTTAGAGCAGATAGCAATCGAGCTGCTTCCTTGCACAACTGCTGTAATCAGATTCTCTAAATAATGACACTGCATGAGCTGCAGCAGCACCTTGGCCTGAGACATTGTGGGCTTTGTGCTGACCCTGGGAGCTTGGAGCAGTTTGTGAAGAGCTTGCATTGCTACAGTGCTTTAGATTCCAGAGCATCACAGATAGGCATAAGTAGTTTCTAAATAGAAACTAATTTGTGGAGGAGAAAAAAATCTAATGCCTTTTGTTGCACTGGATTCCCCGAGTAGTGACTGGGGAGCTGGGAGCAGCTCTGTCCCAGGCATGATTTTCTTGTTAATAGCTGCCTTGAGAAGATATTTAAATCAGAATTGCTAGTGGGAATAGGATGTGCTCTGTTGCCTCCTCTCAGTGCTCTGAGGGTTTGAGCTGCAAGTCTCTTCATTGCAGTCTGCATATGAGTAATTTTGTTGGTTTTTGTATTCTACATTTATCTAGGAAAAAAATTTCATATGTACTATACAGCTAATTCAGATTGTTTTTTGTGTGACTGAAAAACTGGAATAGAGTTGTTCAGGCAAAAAAACTTGTTTTGTGGATGCAAGTGAAGAAATCTGCTGGGTTATCTTTCCTTTGCAGCTGGAAATCAAAACCAGAGTAACTGTGTAGGACTCGTCTGTTCTGTGAAAGTGTTAGGTGTGTTTGTGTCGGTGTCTCCCCTGTTTGCATCAGGAGTTGTTCTCTGAGGTGTGAACAGAAGTTCCAGAAATGAATTCATTTAAACAGAGTCTATTCTGTTTGCCCCACTGAGATACTGCAGATTTCTAGGCTTGTGCTAGATTAGCCTCATAAGACAGTAACTGTGAGAATGCACAGGGTGACCTGTAGCTGGTTTATCTCCTCTCTGGGAACTCTGAAAGACCAGAGGCACCAGGAAGCAGCAGGTGAGATGGTAACGGCAGTGGGAGGGCATTTCTGTAATAAAAGACCAGCAAGAGAACCAGGGCATCTTGCAGTGAACTGGGAATGTGTGACTGTGAAATCCAGGAATTGGATGTTTGCTTGATAAATCTCACGGAGTGATCCCATTAACTAACTCTGGCTTTGGGTGGGAATTGCACTGGTTGCTTTCCCAAATATGATTAGGATATGGAGGTAGGTGGGGAGTAAGGCAAACTCTGTTGCTGTTGAATTGCTGAATTACTTTTGCAGGTCCTACAACTTTCAGGTTTTTATTAGAGAAGTCTCTAAGTTATGCTGTTTACATTTTTGGGATTAAAACAGCATTCCTAAGGGCAGTGGTTTTTTTTGCAGGATTGTCAACAATCCAGGTAGACCCTGGAATCAAGTAGTGCTTAAAAGGAACCAAAAAGAAAGGTTTTTTATATGCAATCATACACTTAAGTTACAAAAAAGGGTCAGTGATGCAGAAGTGGAGTTGCTGATAGGCCTTAAAACAATGCTGTTGGGGGGAATATAGGAACCAAATGACTAATGTTGGTAATGGTGCATGACTCTTAAATAAACAAATGGAAACTCTCAGCCCAGTCAGCATCTGCCTCCTGCTAATGTTTTTATTGAAACTAAGCATGTGATTTGTCTGTAGTTGAGGTTGTGAACTTGACTGAAAAGAACTTGCAAGCTATGTTTTTTTCTCCCTCTCTAATGGGAGCTTAGGTACACTACAGGATTTGATTCCAGAGCATAATTTAGGTGCCCTCATGCCTGGCTTTAGGTATCTGTTATGGAGTGTGAAGCTGAGTAACTGTGACTGTGTTTTTCAGAATGAATTTTGTAATGAGATGGGGAGCTGTGTATGTGTAATGTATTGATGCTGTTATAGAATGGGAGAACACTGAGATGCTGGGAATGGATATTTCAACTGGAATTGCAAAAGTTTCTGTGTCCAATTTGTGATCTATAGCCAAGGGTCACCTTCTGAAGAGGTTTTTAACACCTGAAATTTCCTTGATTTAAAGCAGTGGTGTTCCAGCTCAACAGTAAATTACTGTGAAGAGTTCTCATTATCAGAAACTACCAGTGGTTTTCCATCATTATGCAAATCAGTAAACGCTTATGGGGAAAATATTGTCTTACTTTCTTGCCCATTTCTTCCTCAAAAGTAAGGTCCCACTTTTGTGCCATGCTGAATTTTCTGTCTGACCTCACACCAGGGCACTGCTTTGTCCTTTCTGTGCTGCCCCACCTCTTCTTCTGTGACCTGGCACCTTCTGCCTTCATCCTGGGCTGCAGAAGTGAGTCCTGAGCATTCCCTGGGTTCTGTAGCAGGCTGGGAGGCTGTGAATGCCACTGTGTGCTGCAGTTGCTGTGGATCAGCAGATTGGCAGGGGCATTGCCTTTGGGGAGATGTTTATTCCATGACTCATCTCACAGCCAGCCCTAAAGACTTGTGCTCTCCCTGTATACTGCCTTTAAAGTGGAATATGCATTGCTCTTCAGGAATTGTGCTGGTTCAGTGCAGTCTCACCTCTGCAGGAAATGAAAGTCACCCTGATTTCTATCCTTGGCAGGAAGAGCTTCAAATTGCCATTTGTCAGGAGTGCAGAGCGATGGTGTTGTCAGTGACCTGTAAGGAATACTTGTAACACCTCTTCTGCAAAGACCAGGCTCATAAACAGCAAGGAATGCCAGATTCATGAGCACAGGGAGAAGGCACTGGAAGAAACAAGTCCCAGATTTGTGTTGAATATGTTTGAATAGAGTTTTCCAGTCACTCATACGTGACAGGGGAGGTTTGGAGCTGGAAGACAGTGGATTTCTTGCTCACGTGTTAGGATTTTAGTTAAGAGTTCTTTGTGGTGTACAGAATCCTGATTCTCTTCTTGGAAAGTGAATTATTTCCATGTGAAAGGGTTTTTCTGATGACTGAGTGATCACCAGAGTTGTTCAGACATATTTCAAAAAGACGGAATTCAGGTGGCAGAAACTTGGGTTTCTTGCTTCTCGATGGACCTGTCATTTTCCGGGTAGGTGATGTCCCTGTTTCCAATTAGTTCTAGTTTTAGGAGTGTGTTGGCTACTTCTGTGCCCTGTTTTGAGAGAAGGCATAAGGCAATTAAAAAAAAGTCATGTAAGCCTTCTAGATACATGCTGGTGTTGTATAGTCTACCCTCCATCCCCCCAAAAAAACCCCAAGGTGTGTCGTGAAATAAATTTTTGCATTGTCAGGTGATGTAGAGCACTGTAACCAAGAAACTTGTTGGTTCAGGCTTTCCCTCAGCTAGATTTGGTGTGTGCAAATTGAGAAGCCTGGAAAACTGGGAATGGGGGAAAAAATACTGAAATTTCACTCAACTTAGTCTTGATGTCTCTGTTGTTCTTCTTAGCATGTTAAAGATGGATATGTCTGTAGGGATTTGTAATTAGGTGTGCAAAGAGTTATTGGGATGTCTTTCAGTTCTATTTGTATGAGGAGAAGAAGAGGGAATGTTTTAGAGGAGCAATCTAATTCTGCCCATGAAATTGTCTTAAAATAACATCACAAATGAACAGTTTAGTTTAATCACTGTAATTGTGCTGTAATAAAACTTGATTAACAACTATTTGGTTCAATCTTCTGAATTCAAATCCTGACTGTTTTACATCTCATGATCCTGTTGCTGTCACAGAATCATAGAATTGATTGGGTTGGAAAAGACCTCCGAGATCATCAAGTCCAACCCTTGGTCCAACTCCAGTC
>JAWWLZ010000139.1:12304816-12323615 GCA_035041345.1 Poliocrania exsul
TTCTCCCAGGCACTCAGCAATAGGACAAGGGGGCACGGGCTCAAGCTCTGCCAGGGGAAGTTTAAGTTGGAGATCAGCAAAAATTCTTTCCAGAGAAAGTAATCAGGCATTGGAATGGGCTGCCCAGAGAGGGGGTGGATTTCCCATCCCTGGAGGGTTTTGAACTGAGATTGGCCGTGGCACTGAGTGCCATGATCTGGTAAATGGACTGGAGTTGGCCCAAGGGTTGGACTTTTCAGCTCTTGGAGGTCTTTTCCAACCCAATCGGTTCTATGATTCTCTAATCAAATTTCAGGAGCGTTTCTGAAAAGTCACAGTGCTGGTTTTGCTTTTCAGTAATGGCAGGAACACAAGGTGGCGCACCGTATCTATTCATAGACAAAAATACCTTTTAGTGACATCAAAAGGCTGTAAAACAAACGAGTAAAAAGCAAAGAAATTAAAGTTAAGACACGTGGTTCAGCTGTTAAGCTGTCATGGGATACAGGGTGAGAACGCAAATCCTTGCAGTATGAATGAGACTATTACCCTTTGTTATTGTTCTGTCTGATTTTTGTTGTTGTCACAACCAGAATTACATCATAAAAGTTATTGGTGGTTCTATGAACAAAGTATGGTAGTATAAGAGGGATTTTTTACTATCTTATTCTGAACAAAAGAGTGAAGCCACTGTGGGCCTGGTAATTATTCTGGTTATCAGAAATATTTACTTAAGATAAATTAAATTAGAGATTACCTATTTCCAAATGTGGGCAACATAAGAATGTGAAAAGGACATCACTAAATCCTAACGATCACTCTATGATTCTAAGGAATTGTTAGCATTTCTGAGGTCCTTGATTTTGCATGAATTTTTTTCTCCAGAAGAATGAGTCTCTGCAGGCAGCAATAACAGTTATTTTGCAGCTCTGTTTATTTATCATGTGCATAGCTCAGTGGTGGATTATTGGGCAATGGGGAGACAAATGTAGAAATCTAGATGTATATTAAAAGTGAGGGAAATAATTTCATTAAGCAGTCACTTTAGCAAAATGGAATTCAGGTGCAAGGCACGTAGGGCCAAATTTTAATCCTTGCAGAGACCACACTGTAGTTGTTGAAATATTCTTAATATTCTTTTGTGTCAGCTTTGCAGTCTTCAAAACCAGTTGCCTCTTTTTTTCCCCCCAAGCTGCAGAAGGTGTGGATGGATTGTATAATGGAGCTGTAGCCAGAGTAAAGATCCCTAATGTACTTTTATAGAAACTGGCATAATTTAAAGCTTTTGTGTGATTGCTGGAGAACTGTCTCTGGAGAAAATGAAGTAGTGAATGAAGGAGGACCACCTTTGTAACTCTTACACAGAGCTGTGGTGTATTGAATTTAGAAATTATCTACCATGTTATATTATAATCCCTAGTTCTATTCTTAGACTGTTTTTGTGGAAATCTCATTTAAACAGCATCTGTGTCAAAATGATTTTATGGATTTTTGGTCATTCTCTTCAGTGACTTAATGTGGCTAATCAATGGTCTGGAGTTCCTAGAGAAAGAAACCAAGATTTTATTGTGATGGTATGGCCAAATGTTAAGGAAAAAAGACAACACTATTCTAGAAAATACAAAAAACAAGCAATGCAGATAATGTGGGGTTGGTTTATTTATTTATACATTAAAAGCTGTGTGGTTTTGTACAGTGCTGTAGTGAATGAGATGATGACCTTCATTCTTTGTGTTCCTCATTTTTGGTTCCTGGCAAAGTGAGGTACTCTGTGGTTGTGGAAGTAACTTCCTGTAAGTTTTCCCAAGTCTAACTTTGACCTTCTGGTCAATACACAAGGTCTGTCTGTCCTTCCAGCCTCCTTCAGAGGAGGTGGAGCAGTGACAGGGCTGGAAGGGTGTGAGTGTGCGCAGAGCGAGCAGCAATGGGGGGCGGATGAGTTTGAAGGACTCTTGGAGGAGTTGAGTTTGGTTGGACATCACTACTCATATTATTCAGGTCCAGAAGCCTGAATGAAAATCTTTGAATGACAAAAGCACCCAGAAACTAACTTGGCAATAGTGATATGAATGATTATGCAATAATCAAATTTTTAAACTTTCACGTTTATTATGCATTTTCCATTTGAACTTTTTTATAAGAACTACATGCAATTTAAGCACCTAGCCATATAAAACTAGAGGATATTTCATACCTGTCTGTTAATTATATTAACATAAATTAGGGTAAATCATGAAAAAAGCTCTTTGTCGTAAAACCTTGCCAATCACATGAAATGTCTTTATAAACAGATATTAATATCTAATTATAAGAAATTTTTAATCTGTCTAATTTTACTTATTTTAAGTAGTCTTATATCCTCTTATACCACTATTGAGATTCATGGAGATTGACACATAACATGGTGTAGACATAATTCAGTGGGCAAATTGTTCAATACTAAGTGCATCTCAGATGTTTTGGATTTCTAGCATGCTTTCAAAGTAATGTGGGAATTATGGGAATAAGGATATTTCTTTAACATTGCTAAGAGAATAACCAATTTGTGTTTTTCTTATTTCATCTCTAATTGTATTGGGTTACTGCTTATTTTTCCTTTTTACAGCCCTCTGTGCCACTCTTGCCACTAATTTATAACACCATTCTATGATAAAGAACTAGTACATAAAGGACTAGTGTTACAGAATTGGATAGGTTTTGCAGAGCTACACATCAAGATACATGCAGCTGCTATAAAAAGCCAAAGAAACTCAATTGCAATTTTATTGTCCAGTTTGATAGATTTCCTGCCACCTTTGTAGCAGGGAAGCTGTTTGTCACTGTAACCCTCTCCTCCAACAGCTGCACAGCATTTTATAAGCAGCAGTGGCTTTTCCAGCATAATTGCACTACATTGGCTTCCTTGCTCTCAGAATTTAGAAGGTGTGTAGGTGTGTGGAACCTTTTAAAAGCCAAATTTCTTAGTATTACTCAGGTATTTTACTCGTCTCCAGATTATTTTTTGATGCTTTCCAGATTTTAACACGGTGTATACAAAGGTGGATAATCTGTTGCTTCTAGTTCAAAAAATAGTAATGGAAAATTTAAATCACAATCCCAGTTTGTTCTGACTGGCCAGTGCTAAATATATGAAAGCACCCAAGAGCTTCTGTTCCTGAAACATTGCAACCTTAGATTTTCTCTCTCTAGATATTATCTGTCTAGCTATGCTACTTTGTAAAAAGGAACAATGATTTTGGGGGTAATAATAGGAAACAAAGTATTGTGGACAACTTGCCTTTTTAACCTTTCATCTTGTCCAAGTTTTAAAAGAAACTGATGATTTACACAGTATCATACACTCCTAAATTACCTGAATGCTTTAAACTACTTGGAACACTGCTTATTTCAGGCCCTTAAGTGTATTTTACTACTTAAAAGTTGATTCATGTTACCACATGATTCTGTTTAAGAAAATATATTCATGTGAAGTTTGATTTTTATTTTTAATTTTTAGCAGCTCAGGAAATTTTCAGTAAGATTCAGAAATGTTAATATGTGTAACCTGCAGTTCTGTGGCTGTCCAAGTGTAAGGATTTTGTACACTGATCTGAATGAGAAGGATAATGTAGAAATGTTAGCAGTGTGACTTCAGTATACAAGATATTTCTAAATAATTGTTAGTTTTCAGTCAAAAGTAGTACAGTAGTAATTAACATTGTAAGTGTTAAGTAAATGTGTATGTTCTTGTATGCCCTAGTTGTTTAATTTGGGAGAGGTAAAAGACCCCAGAGGTGGACACAGCATTTATGTGTGCTCTGTTTGCCAGGTTTCCATCACTCTCTGCTGAGGGAGAACTGGCAAAAGCAGCAAAGTTTAGGTGGTGGAGGAGTTAATGTATGATGGCAATTAAAAAACTAATTTGCAGAGAAATAAATGTGGCTCAGTAGTTTTGGAAGGTAAGAGGACGTCAGAATCCAGAGTCCAAATCCCAGTGGCTTTCATGAGTTACTGAGGACTTTGTTTTCACTGTCTTGAAGGCTGCAGGGTCTCCCACAGCAGGGATTTTTAGCTCTAGAGCATTTATTTTGGAGGCTTCAGGTGTTCTTCAGCCCTCTGACAAGTGTCTGCCTTGCCCTGAGGGGAAGCAGAGGTGGAACCCAGCCAAGAGGGGCACTGTGTTACTGCAGCTTTTGGTTTTCAGTGTGCCATGCCCAGTGTGTCACTGAAGCAAAGCTGGGGGAGAAGCAAATTAAGGATAACACTTGAAATGATTAAATATTACGTTCATTCTTCTGGTATAAATAGATATTTTAAATAGTATTGGTTTTTCTAGGTAAAATGATTCTCAGGGGGGTCACCTGAGTTATGGAGAGCAGAAGGAACTGGGGGGCTGGAATGTGCAGCTTCCTTTAGAGATGTGTGCCCTCCAGGATGTGTCCTGATGGTGCAGTCCTTCACCTTTACTAGGTGTTTCCTTGTTATACCTTCTTTTTTAGTAGATGTGTGAGAAGGGTTTTCATTATCAGTACCTTTGGGAGAGAAGAAAGTATTTTCATTGTTGGAAGTAGTCGGGAGGAGGGACATGGGCTCGTACACATCCAGTGTGTGTGGTTAATGGGGAGCTTCTCCATCTCATCATTCACTTACCTTTGATTCATTCAAACTGAAAGACAAATGTGAAATGGAGATAGGAGTAGAGTGAGGAAGGTGAACTGAGAATTTATAAACCAGGATCAGCTGCACAGAAGCCTTGAAAGAAGAGTGCAGTAGAGGTTTGCCACTGGTTGAGAAGTGCCAGAGCTCTGAAAAAGAAGAATTAAGGAAACATTTGCAGTGAAAAGAGCCAATGCATAAAAAGGCATGAAATAGTCTTCCTAGGTAAAGATGACCTAAGGAGAGAAGGGATTCTCATCACTGGAGCAGCCTCAAGAATTGTTAATGGCCTGCTTTGCTGTTGCTGCAGTTTGAAGCAATCCTCCTTCGTACTGGCAGCTCCCAATGTTCAAATTGTGGCTGTGGGGACTGAATTGGGTCTCTGGGCCATTATTTGAGATGATGGATGTGGAGTCTTTGCTGCAGGGCTGCCAACAATCTACGGAGGCACTGGAGAAGGATGGCCAAAGTGAGCACTGCACAAGACCTGAAGCTGAGCAGTATGACAATGTAGAGTGGGAAACACTGAATTTAGTTACAAAGTATTTTTGTTAATAACTAAATATCAAACATGCTCAAGGTAGAATTTGGCAACCCACTGAACTGTAGGAGTGGTGGCTGGGATTGAGATAGTGAGGAGATACATACTTTGAGAAGATAGCATGTGCTCATGTCTTGCAATTTAAATAAATCAAAAGCAGTAGTGAAAATGAGCAAATAGATGTTTGTTATGCAGTTTGAATTCGTTATTGTAAGGTGATGTAACAGTAAGATATACCTTGACTTTATTTGAAAATAAATTACTGCCAACCATAAAATTCTCTCTCAAATAAGCAAAGATTTTTATGAGTTATATTGACTAATTCTTTCTTACTTGGGAAATTATTTGCATGAATATTTATTTTCTGAAGATGAGGGGAAAAAAGGCAAAAGTATTGCTAATTAGATGAAAATGCAAGATATGGAAACATAAAACTGTTCTTGGTATAATGATTTTAAATGCAAGATATGGAAACATGGAACTGTCTTGGTATAATGTTTTTTTGGTGGGAGGTTAGACTCCTAGAAGCCTCTCATACATAGTGTCCTGCATAATTAATATATGTTAATTTGCTTTTCTAAGCTTTTTTCTCTGAAACACTCGGGAGCAACCGAGAGATCACTCAGGTCAGTGGGTTACAGACTGTAAGTCAGTGTATGGTGCACACAGTACCTTTGTATCTTTTGCTTCACTGAATTGAAAATTAGTTTTGATATCTTTGGATAGTGGTGTCTCCTGTCTAAACAGACCTGTTTGTGTTTAGAGTTTGGATTACACCTCTGAACAGTTAGTGTTACTAGAGGAGAAGTGGAAAAACAGATCAGTAAAGTCCTTGTTAATGTTTAAAAAGTCGTAATATTTTCTGGAATTATGAAGAGTTTACTGATGGTGTCAGCAGCACAGGAGCTGGTTTGCACTGAGCAGACTCTACAAGGAAACATCAGTGTATGTGACTGTCTGCCAGACATTCCCTTCCTCTCTGTACTCTACGAAATTGCCCACTCAGTAAGGGAAAAAGAACAAAATCTTAACATATAGTTAAAATGTTTTCTCTCTCTTCTGTATTGCAAATGTCAATCATTTTGCCCTTTCTCGTTGCTGTATGCTAATTTTTCTCCTTGGCAATTAGTAAATGTTGGGTGCCAAATTAAGTTAAAATTAATGACAGAGGGAAGTGTTGCAGTTATTAGCTCACAAGTGTCTTTAACTAGTAGTGCGTAGAGATGCATTCCAAGCATTGCAGACAGCTATGGATTAGCCATCAAATGATGGTGAAGATTAATGATTGGCCTTTTAGCTCACTAATTTAGAACAATTTCAAGTAATTAATTTTGTATTATCAGCTTTACAGTTGCAAATGACTTAAGGAAAATAAAAAATTACTTACGTACATTTAACGTTTTTCAGGCTAACAGTTGTCTTGTAAGTGGTTGTGTGCTTGCAGATCCTAATGTTTTATCTTTAATACTTTTATATACTCTGCTTCTTTTTAGTAATCATAATTTGTACATAATTTTGCATTTTCCTTGGTGCTGATTTTGTTAACTTAGGTGTTTTCTTTGTTGTGTGTATTTTTTTTGCTTTATGAACTTGAGTGCTTCATAAATGCCATGCCATGGAACAGAAGTGTGGAGGAAGAATTGTCTAGTGCCTCCTTTGTAGTACCACTATTTCTTGGTTTCCTGTCAAATCAAATTATAAATTAATATAATGATCACAACTGTTTGTACAGGCTTGTTGAAAAGTTGGATTTTACAAAGCAGTATTTCTTAACGTTGTACTCTTTTTTTTTAATAGAAGTAAGAAAACCCCAAACTTAAAATGCTTGTTAGAAAAGTAGTTTCAGATAGGCTGTGTAATTTTGTGCATTGTTATTTTCGTTTGACTTTATATTAAATACTGTCCTTTAAATAATTGTGATATGAATTCTTGCTGATGTTTATAGTCAAAGTAGAAATTGCTATCCAGTTGTGTGGATTTTGGGTTTTTGGAGGGGTGATGTTCTCCTGTAGTTCTGTACTGTCGAATTTTCTTTACCAGTGTTTCTCTCCTTACGATTTCTTGCATTGTTCTGAAATCAGCAATTGTTCTGAGTCTCAGCAGATTGTGCTTGGATTTATTTGCCCATAAGTTTACCTTGCCCATCTGTAAAGATAACTTGTCTGTATTGACCTTCTCTGGTCTTTATTTTGTTTGTTTCTTTTTTCAGTAGCAATTAACAATCCTGCCAAGCAGTTGCATTTTCAGTATTGCTCTGTAATGGCTTCCAAAGGTTTGTCTGTTCCCTGTTTCAGATGAAATTGAGATTATATTGCATCCCTGTACCACACATTGTGTTTTTAACTGTTGACCATACCTGTGCAAAATTCAGCTTGTTGCAAATTTATTTGCATCTCTAACCTATGCAGTGAGAAGAACTCACACTTGTGAACATTCACTGTTTGCTTAAACAGTGGGTAGTTTTTAGGTGGAATTTGCTTTTGTGATGATTTGGATTCAAAAAATGGGGAGTCTTAGATCTGGATGAACTTTCTTCCAGGACTGAAGTTTCAAGTGTCTTTAAAAATTACATGAGAAGTTACATGAAGAAAAGAGCTTGGACTCAGGGGGACTCCATTGTTGGCAAGGCAGTAAGAACTTAAGCTATAAGGAGTAATTGAAGTGTTGGCTATGACTTTTGTTAATGAGCCAGTGAAGTTGCTAATGAGGAACTGGAAAATTTGGAGCTTTCAGTATTGTGATACAAAGCATGACATGCACATAACGATGTTGGTGGGATCTGAGAGATGTGGTGGGATAGTTTCCATGATGAGAGTGATGCAGTGAAGGGATCCCAGCTCATTAGGAAGTGCAGACTGGGAAGATGGGGATGAGAGTTGCTCCTTATGTAAGGGAGCAGTTGGAGTATATGGAGCTCTCCCTGTGGATAAATAAAGAGCCAGCTGAGGCGTTCTGGATTAGGATTAGGGGGAGGACAGGTAAAGGTGACATTACAGTGGGCCTGACCAGGAAGGAGGAGCAGATGAGGTGCTTTACAGACAGACAGGTTGTGGTCCTCATGGGCCTTACCTGTGCTGAGAAGACCATGGAGCAGGACAGGAGCAATCCAGGAGCAATTCCTTGAGTACACTGACAGCTTCTTCCTCCTCCAAGGGATGGAGGAGCCAATGAGGAGAGGAGTTCTGCTGGACTCTCATGCTCCCCAACAACAAGGGGCTTGTTGGAAATGTGGAGGTCAAAGACAGCAACAGTGAAATGTTGGGGAGGGAGGAGAGTAAAAGCAACCTCAGATTTAGGGAGAACAGATCCTGACTTGTTTAATTGATTTAATGCTGTGAACGAGATGATAAATTTGGTTGGTAAGAAAAAAATCTGAAGCTGCACTAGGTTTTTGTAAAGGGGATGGACTTGGAAACGCACTAGAAGAATGTCAGCATTATAAAAAGGAGTATGTCAGAGATTGTACAAACTGAGATGCAACTAACTGACCATTTCTACAGAAGGGGTTGGCAGCCCTGTGGGATGTTTTCATGGAATAGAAAGGGAGAAGCCATAAAGTAGGTATTTTCCTCCTGCATATAAGTTTAATGAAACTTCACTGGAATGATGCTTGAGAATATGGGTGCTCACACTATTAATTAGTTGATGAATTAAATAATTGTGAGGCACTGTGCTTTCTGGGAAGTACATGTAAGTTTTGCTAAGTCAACCCATGACATTTTTATTTGTGGAGTGTTTCTTTAGTGCTTGCTGGAATAAAACCTTTTAGTAGTTTTGGAAAAGGAAGAAGCAGCAGGGAGAGAGAAGGGACAAGCTGACTTGGAGACATGTTCAAGTTTTTAAGATTGCTTCTTCAGGAGAGTAGTGTTTTGACCAAAAGTAGCAGCTTTGCCTAATCATGTTTTGGAAAGCAAATGAAAAGAGCAAGGGACAACTTATTATCATGACTGTTTTGTGCTTTGTGCTGCTTTTGGTGTTCTGATTGTGGTACAATTCAGGAAGGAAGGATTTCTAGAATATCTTTAGCAATACCATATCATCAAATAGTTTATACATCCGTTGTGACAGATGAATGAACTTTCAGTCATTTGTGATCATTCACACTTCAGTTTTTCTACATAATGGATTGGAAACGTGTACCTGAAGACTTTTTTTTTTTTTTTTAAGAAGTAAGATATCCCAGTTCTATTTCTAGAGAGCAAAGTTGCAATTAAATCAGGTTGAACAAATAACATGCTTCAGATCATGTGTTAGAATTATACACTGCTCCTACAGTCATATACTTGATTGATGGAGAAAATAGGATGTTAAAAAGCTAATGTTGACAGCAGAAGCTGCCAAAAGTATTTCTTTTTGCCCTTGCTCGTTCTTTGCTTCTCTAACTATAATTTCTAGTATCTTTTTAACCTGTCAAATTATTTTTTGACTTCTCATTATCCTCCCAAGAGACAATATTCCTCCTACTGACTAATAATGACTTTGAGTACCATGTATATGTAATTTTTAGATGAGATCCAAATGAATGAGTTAAGTATGTAAGAGAGTAAGATAATGTGTGTTCATGTACTTAGTAGAATGAACTAGTCTAGTTTGTCTGTGGAAAATGTTCATGACAAAAAATTAAAAAAACCCCCAAAACCAAACCCAAACCATCAGCTGAAGCTATGCTGGGAAAATGTTGAGGACAAGCTTACAGATAAATAAACACTTGCATTGTGGAAGATAAATCTAAATCCTAAATAGGAAGGTACGGATAGACTAAATTGAATAACAGTATAATAAAAACTTCAGTTAGTCTAGTGGGATTTTCTTTTAAAACACAGCTATTTATTTGGGAAAATGAGTTTTATCAGTATGTATGTGAAGAACTTTTGTATCTGGAGTGTTTTTTAGATACCTAAAAACAATAATATTTTCAGCTCATATGTAGAAAAGTCTTTCTTATGTGCCTTTGAGACAGAGTGAATACCATTCACCAGATGAAATGTCCTCTGGAGAATTTCGGGTATCATTTGGAGATCCTTAGGATATTTGCTTTGGTACATGTTTCTCTCTGCTCTGACTTTGTGGAATTGTACTATTTTATGTAAAAAAGTTTTCAAAAGTTTATTTGTCTGTGTAGATTTTTGAGCATACTCAAGGTGCTAAAATGATGTGAAACCTCTGCTACTTGTCACAATATCTCCCCTCACAATAAAAATTGAGATTGTCAGTTATCTCAGATCTAGGAATTTTATGGATGTTGTGCTTAGGATGTCCTTAGGATCAGTCTAGTTTTTTGCAGGTTTGGGGTTTTTTTTGACACTGGTGTTACTTTTTTTTAAATTATTTTTTATTTTAACCAGGAGTAACAGGTAGACTTAAAAAAACCCCTTAGTCTCAGTTGACATAATCCCCACTGTGAAATTATTTTTTATCATGAGGACAGTATTCCATATAAATTTGTGACTATTCCATATAAATTTGTGACTTGATTTTGGGTTTGTTCTTAATTTTTTATCCAGAGGAAACAGTAATTAATATGTAATTTTTGATGTCCTTTCAACTTTATTCTTTTAGGTAACTTTTGAAATGCACAAAGAGAGTCTTTCTCAAATGTACAAGGAGTACCAAGAGAAAGGAGGTGAAGGAAGTTCTTCAGCTCCAATTAGAACAATCTCTGGAGTCAGCAGAGAGGCTGAAACCAAGGGAAAGCAACAATCTTTAGAGTTAAAAGAAGATGCTGCTGCTCCTTCCTGTGTTGCTGATGGTGATAGGGAGTGCAAAAGTGAAAAAAAAGAGACAGGTAACTCATCAGGTGTTGACCAACAGACTCATTCAGTGTCTAATCACAGGGAGGGGTTAGAGAGGGAAGATGGAGATACTGCACAGGATTTAAAAGCAGTGCCTTGTGTGGAATTTTGTCCAGAAACAGAAACAATAAAGCCCAGTGTTTCAGAAATCAGTACTGGAATAGCTGAAGCCATTGAAGATTCTAGCAAAGCTGAGGAGCTTGAAGAAGAAACAGTTGCTGTCACTGCAGCTTCTCTAGCAATGCAAACTACTTTGGAAGGAGAAAGTCCTGCAAGTCCAGAGAGACTGGAAAAATCAACAGAAGAGGTGGAAGACGAGGATGACTTTGTTGATTTGAAAGATGAAAGCAGTCTGCCTTTACCTTCAGGAGAGTTTGCAGAAGGGAACAAGGAATGTAGCTCCAGTGAAAGTGAAGCGACAAAGCAGGAAAAAAGAACAGAGGAGCAACCTGAGTCTGTGCTTTTACAATCCAAAGATACCGAAAGTGTGGATGGGAAAACACAAGAACTGACTCTACCGGAAACGGTGAGTTCTGCAGTTCCAGAAGGAGTGACTCAGCTGGCTTCAGAAGGGAAAAAGAACCTGAAGGAAACAAATATTAGTGAAACCAAAACAACTGTGGAAAATGCACATGTACATGTGCCAGAGCCTGCTGGAGCTTCTGACAAAAGAATTGCCAAGCTTGATGTTTCCAGTGTTGCATCAGATACAGAGCGACTGGAACTGAAAGCTAACACATGTCTAGAAGCACCTCTGCCCCCCAGATCCTTACCTGAGGTAATTTCTACCTATCCTTTATCTACCTACCTTAAAAATACAAGGCAGTTCTTACTTTATGAAATTTTTGAGGAAGTGTGCCCATAGACATTTTGGGAATTTTAATGTGCATGAATTTTGTGAGTTATCTGTAGAATACCTTTAACCCTGGATTATAATAGCCATAATTCTTACTAATTTGTGTACTGAGGAGCCTCTAAGATTTTATTTTTTGTGTGTTCACTTTGCTGATAGAAATTGAGTATTTGGATAGATGGACACTCCCTCTGTGTTGGTACTTCTTAAGTTTGAGGAATTGAAAGAAACTTTTGTATATTCTGGGAGGATTTTAGATGGAATTGCTTCTACTTTGCTCACCCTCTCTTTTAATCTTTCAGTCTGGTGTCTTAACTCATAATTATTGAGATGCAAACATTGCTTGTGCAGGGAAAAAAAAGCAAACAATGTTTTTCATATCCTGATGGAACTTGTGAAAATAAAAAGTTTAGCTATAAAATCTGATAGGATTGTAGCTGCATCAGATCATCCAACCTTTTTTGTGCAAGTATAATTTAAAATGGGACTTCTCTTGTGTGCTGTGGTGCTCCACCCCCTTGAGTCTTTAGTGTCTAACTCAGCTGTTCATGGTTAAATAGTCATGCATCTGAGTCCTTCCCTTCTGCAGAGATACCTCCTAATGGATGCTCTTCATTCTGCACCATTCTTCCTTAAAGGAGGAAAACCGCTGTCTACAGCACCATATGCTCCCGCTGTGGTAAGGCTGGGTTGCTGCTTCTGTGTGCCTAGGCTGACAGGTGTGGTGGTGCAGCTGTAGAGTAGTTTGTAGGTTTGGCACATCCATTAAGTAGCATTTATGTAATAGTTTTAGCTTTATTTGTAACAATGTACACAGCCTAAACCTGTTGGATGTCTGAAATCTCAATTCCATTGAATGCGTTTCAGTGTATACAATGGAAACTAATAATCAGACTGTGGATTTGGTGTGTTTTGTTCTTTCTTTTTTTTTTTTTTTTGTCTGCAAACTGTGTATTCAGACCTCAAGGCAGCAAGTTTCTTCAGGACAAGAGCTGGCTGCTCCCTTGGATGGGCAGAGAAGAGACACGAGGTCAACTGTGTTCCGTATTCCTGAGTTTAAGTGGTCCCTGATGCATCAGCGCTTGCTCACAGACCTGCTCTTTTCCATAGAGACAGACATTCAGATGTGGAGAAGGTACAGTTCTGTGCTTCCCATGGAGTGATCTAGGCTGTCATTTCAATTATAATTAGCTTTGTTGTAACGGCATCAGAGTGAGGCATTGACTTTGTATTTTGGACATTTGGTGATTTACTCATTTATCAATAGCCTTGCTTATTTTGTGACCTATACCCAGTTATTCTCAGATGGGTTTTTTAAGACTCTTTACAGACATAAATGTGTATTGGCTGAGGGCCTGCACATAGATTTTGACTGAAATCCTTCCTACATGTAAGTCAGTGGCAGTTTTACTGTTGATTTTTATTGGACCAAGATTTTCCTGTTCCTAATGTATGTAAGGCCTGCATCTTTTATTAGTGTCTAAATATGAACTAAAATAATGTATCCAAAATAGTATTTCTTACTTCTGCATTTACCCACACTATGTTGATGCTTTGATAGGATTCTGTGAACACAGATGTTCATTTGAAATTCCCTTGTAACAGGGATCTGGAATGTAATCATCAAGACCTTTAAAAACAGTGGTGATTATGTATTTTTAATGTTAAGATTTAATAACTTGAATAAGAGTGGTGTGTGTTGTTCGCTTGTGGTAGTGAATATCAAATTTAAATTAAACCATGCAGTTGTACTGACCTGATAAAAAGGAATGTAAAGCTGAAGAGATGAAGTATTTAAGTGATTAAAGCAATTTAAACTCAAGTGAATTTTTGTCTGACTATAATTTCTGGGATGTGTGTAAGTTCATTTATCATCATCAGATACAGCTAAAATATAGTTTTAGTTTAGCTTCTCTTTTGAAAAGTTTTTGTTTGAGGGCTGTACTTTGATTTTTAGTTTCTCTGAGAAACCCTTAGTACTTGTTTTAGTTTTCTAAAGATTTATATTCAAATCTAGTTCACAGTTCCAGGAAACTATTCTGTTTCTAGATACAGTGACTTTTCCTATAACAAGTAGTCACAGACCAGTCTATAATGTATCTTTATCCAAAGGCTGATTAATGCACATTTTGATGTTTTTAGCAACCTAACATCTTCAGCAATTTAAGAACAGAAAGGAAAGGTAGTTTTGGGTTTAAATCAAGGTACATCAGTTGACCTTTACAGTCATGTGTCGTTTGCTCCCCACTGCTAAATATCTGGGTTTAGTTTATTGAAAACTGAAATATGCTAAAATACCACAAAAATAAAGCTGTATTCTGAATGATTTCTTCTTTTTTTGGACAGCCATTCTACAAAAACTGTGATGGACTTTGTGAATAGCAGTGACAACGTTGTGTTTGTGCACAACACAATTCACCTCATCTCTCAAGTGATGGACAACATGATCATGGCCTGTGGTGGTATATTGCCTTTGCTTTCTGCTGCCACATCTGCCACTGTAAGAAATCCCATTTTTATTTGAAATTTATCCTTTGTGAGATGATGCCTTTCTTTATGGAGTGTGTTAAGTATTGTATCTGTCCTTTTGGGAAGCAGGAAATGCATATGGAGTATTTCCCCTGGCATCTCTTTCCTCCCTTTGCTACCTCCATGATTTCCCTGAGATAAATTGGGTGCTTGCCTTCTGTGGCTGAAGACATAAAAAGAAGTTACCTGGCTCTGTTGCCCCAGAGTGGTCTGGAATGGGATGAAATCCCAATACTAATGATTGTTCCTAGAATATGAGTAATTATTACTTTTGAATGTGACTGATAATGGACTTACAGCACACATTGAAGTTGTAGGAATTTTAACCTCTGTGAAGAAGTAAATGTTGCTTTCAATTTTTTCTGTGTGTAGCATGAATTGGAGAATATTGAGCCAACTCAAGGACTTTCAGTGGAAGCATCTTTAACATTTCTCC
Organism: Poliocrania exsul; assembly: GCA_035041345.1. Taxonomy (NCBI): domain Eukaryota; kingdom Metazoa; phylum Chordata; class Aves; order Passeriformes; family Thamnophilidae; genus Poliocrania; species Poliocrania exsul. The sequence goes on from JAWWLZ010000139.1 coordinate 12,319,582, forward strand.
AGAGGTTAATCAACCTTGTGGATGTGCTAATTTTTGCAAGCTCTCTTGGTTTCACTGAAATTGAGTCTGAGAAAAATATGTCATCTGGAGGAATTCTACGACAATGTCTTCGTCTGGGTAAGCAAATAAAACCACTTACTGAGCATAGAGCTTGCTGTTACTAAATAGATAGCAACTGTTAGGTTTATTTTTTTCCTGACCTTTTGTTTTGTTGAATCAAGATTAAATTTAGCCAAGCAGTAGGATCTCTTACTATTTTACTATTACTGTATTCTGCAATGCATATATATTGATCTTTAAAAGCTTAAATAAAGTAAAATTAGCTTGGTAGCCTGACTGTTGTGGATGAATGTTTTCATTTTATCCATGAAGATACTTTTTTACCAAAATTCCCCAAATAGTCAGGGCTGAGAATATACCAGCTTTAAGAAAAAGTAATCCTGAACTATATAAAAAATGATGAACTTTTACAATACTTAGAAAAGAGGTGTAAAACCTGAGGTCAGTAGACGAAGATATGATGAAAACTAGAGATGGAAATTTTTGAAGGATTCAAATTGGGCAGTAGGTGTATCCTGTTATTATGGTGTGTTTGTGTCAAATTCAATTGGAAGAAAGGGGTCATTACCTAAAAAAGTAATGAATATTCTGTGAATGACAATATACAAGGTCATAACAGGGTTCAGGTAGTTAATGCAGGAGAAGAGTATTCCTGCTAGTTGCATGCTCTAAGACTTTTTGTAATGAAAGTAATTTGCATGAGTGCCAGGGCAGCTCAGAGCCTCAACAGTAACTAGCCTTCCTCTCCCTTTCTAGGCAATTAAAACTTTGTGCAGGTAGAACAAGATTTATGGGATGCAAACAGGTATAGAGGTGGGGTAGTTCTTTTTTCCTTTGAAAATAATATTAGAAGATGAAATAGGGTACAATTGTGCAGCTAAAAAAAAATAAGTTGTGTAAATTCAGAGCGTTTAGTCCAAGAGTAACAGAGTATTGTGGAGCAAACGTTGCCATGTGTTTCACCAGTGTATCACTTGTCTTTCTCCCTTGCTAGTCTGTGAAATTTAGCTGTCTTCACCCTACCCACCCCATGGTTTTATGCATGGTTAACATTGCAATGAGGGATGCTCACTTGCTCACTTTAAACTATCCATTAGATACAGCATACATGTTCTAATAGTTCAGTATTAATTTTTAGTCATAAATTACTAAAACATTTTGAGCATTGTTTTGCAACTATTTCAAACTCACTGGAGCAAAATCTTTTGCTGATGTGTGTAAGCCTTTTAGTGTAAGTGATAAGCAGAATTGTGTTTTACACCTCTATAAGGGAATATTGTAGATAAAACAGTTTCTCAGGATAATTCTTGATGTTTCTTCTCCTTTCAAGTGTGTGCAGTAGCAGTAAGAAATTGCTTGGAGTGTCAGCAGCATGCACAGATGAAGCCCATTGGAGACGTTGGGAAGAACCAAAAAGCAGTGCAAGGCCTTGTAGGACCAGGAAAGTCTGCAGCAAAGGCAAGTTTAAGACCACATTCAGGAGCATGAAAGTCAATAATTATTCTTCTTTACAGAGGAATAAGTTTTTAGATTTATACTTGCACCACTGCTATTTTAGTAGAGTCAAAGGGGGCAAAGAATGGAAATCCTGAAATATTTTTTCTAGGATATGAATTAAACATTTGCATATTGAACCTTCCACAGTGAAATGAATCTGTCACAAGAATTTGCCAGATTGGTGGTTTTTTTACCTTTAAAGATCAAATACATCTCTGATCTTTGTGCTCTAGTTATGACAATATGATGTACAGTGGGTGATTGTACACACTTAATGGTTCTTGATAGAATGCCTTTAAAAACAGAATCTTAAACTATTGTTTTGGGGTTTTTTAATAGAGTCCAGTGGACATTGTGACTGGTGCCATTTCCCCCATACGAGACCATGACAGACTCCTGCAGGATATGGACATCAATCGCCTTCGAGCAGTCGTGTTCAGAGATATAGTGAGTTACAAATAATGTTGTTTTCTTTGTAGCTGATTTCTGCATGAATCTGTTTGCTGATCCTTTTCTTTGTGTTACACAGTTTGGCTAAATTGAGCATACAAAAAAGGGAATACTGCTCACAGTAATTAAGAATTCTTAATACTCTGCAGCTGTTGTAGGGTTGGGAAGAGGGAGAGGTGAAACCCAACTTCCTGCTGTTAAGGCTCTTTGGTGTTTTCCTAAGAGCTGATTCTCTGGAATTCTGCCTATTGTATATTAAATATGTTATGTTTAGTACAAATATGTACTTTCACACACAGTAAATAGGCAAACTGCTTGTATGTGCTATGTATCATAAGGATGTTTGTACCTTTTGAAAAATGAGTGTCTTTCTAGCTAATTAGAAATTAGAGGTCACCTCTAATTCCTTTACTTCCCCTCAGAGGAACCAATTTGTGTGCATGTGCTGTAAGTATGCATATGTTTTTTAGTCTTGAATTGACTAAAAATATCTTTGCCCTGTGTCAGCAACTTTGTAGCTGATATTGAGGAAATTGAGATTGATTGCTCGAAAAAAACACCCCTGTAAGCAAATAGAGCAGTTATAATGGCTGTGAGTCATTGGTGGCCACAAGCTTGGACACCAGAACTTACTCTACAATAATTGGACTGTTTAGCAAGTATAATGATTTATACAGCAAGTTTGTGTTCTATCCAGAATAGTGAAGGATCTTTGAGTTTTATCTTTACAGTAATTATTGATTGAAAAAAGGCTTCTTTCAACCCCTACGTTGGTATCAGTGTGCAAAAGAGTAACAGGAAGTGAACCTTCCATACTGGTGGCAAGTAAAATAATCCTAATGATGCAGTCTTCAAGCACATTTTGTGAACTTGTTTTTTCTTCAAAACAATCCAACAAAACAAACCCCACACACAACTATGCATTTTTTTTGCACATCTAATCCACTGGGCTTTCTGTTTCACAATAATTATAAAACAATGCAATAGCTCTGCTTTTTGGCAAAGATGTTGAACTGTGAAGAAAAAGTAGACTTTGAAAGATCTATTTTGGAAGAGTTTTTGTCTGAGCTGTTTACACTTCCATCTGAATGTTTTCTTTGCATGCAGTTTCTTATGTTGTGTTCAGCACAGAGAATCAATTGTGATTGGCATAATTTGAACCTGTACAGGAGGAACTGGGATGGAATCCACTTAATCACCAGTAGTAGTACTTACAGTGGTACATGAGCTTTATTTCAAGCAGTTCCACAAACACTGCTGAAAAAATAAGGAAGGGATAGTGCAATTCACTGGATCACAACTTTAAGTGCAGTTGGAAACTGTTTTGCAAAAATTGATCTAGTAAGAAAATTCTTCATAATCCTTGCTATTGTAGGTGACTTTCCTCACTCTCGTGCTGAGCTCTCCTGTTGCCAGCCCATTGTTACCTTACAGTTTCTGCCTTGTTCTTTGAAAGCCAAGGTTTTGGGTTGAGCCAAGGTGAATACAGGTTGTTTTTTTCAGTACAATAGATAGGATCCAGTTATATTACCTAGTTCTTAATAGGAAACTTCTTACAGACTTCTCCCAGTATAGTTTATTAAAGAATATGGGGCTATGAGAGGCACTACAATCATGACAGAATGAGCTTTATAGTTTAACTTAGTTTCTCTGAACTTTTCAGAGGTAAAAATTGACTGTTACCTCAGCTTTGGTGTAAATGAGGGGTAAAAAAATCCAAACAGCCTTTTTCTCAGTAATTGGTCAGTGAGGATGTAAATACTCCATTCTCCTGTGATCCTAAGGTGTATGAAGCTTTTCTTTTGGCAGCCAAAGGGGACAGGCTTAGGCTAAATCTTAATGCCTGGTCTTCCCTCTGGGGAGGAACCTGGCATAATTCATATTAAGATTGGTTTTTAAGGTTTTCTTAAAATCTCTTCCTAAAGTTACAGCTGTAATGCAAATACATACTTGCCAATTCTTGTTCAAATTGCACATAGTGCATTACATCCTTCTGGACTATCTGGTGATGAAATAAAACTCCAACA
>JAWWLZ010000139.1:12326928-12340230 GCA_035041345.1 Poliocrania exsul
TCTCTCCCCTCTCTCCCCTCTCTCCCCTCTCTCCCCTCTCTCTCTCTCTCTCCTCTCTCTCTCTCCTCCCCAAGTCACTCTTTCCTGATACTAATTTTGGTGTCCCCTATATTTCAATCTCCTTAGCTCCTTATCTTTTCACAAGTATGGTAGACCACACTGTCTTTTACTAGACTTACTGATTTTTACCTTTCTGGGATTCCTAGAAATGCAAAGAAAACAAAGAACCAAAGAAAGAATCCTGTAACACTTGCATTGCTGCCTCTACACAAGTCTTGGTCATATCCAGAAATCCTGCAGTAGGTCTAGTGCATACTGGTTACCATACTGGTATCTGATTCCCTGCTTATTCCTGAATTTCCTCTGGCTCTGATGTCTCTGGAGCCTATGGCTGCCTTGTTCAAACTAACAGATGACCCAGGAAAGGAGTGCAGTTCTGCCAGGGTGTGGATGCAGCTGTCACAGCGTGTCCTCTCAGCTCAGATTGCCGTATCACTGGTGGGGGGAGAGATGTGGTGGTTGTGTGGCCAAATTAGACCCAGATGGTGTGTGCCAGCCAGCATTCAGCCCCCTGCTCTTGTCTCTGAGTAAATACTGGGTTCTGCCTGTGATGCTAAACAGGAGGATTGTTTGGAGAGCTGTAGGAGGATGCAGGCAGAGGGGGAAGTTGCTAGAAGGGATGCACTGAGTTCGAACTTGTCACACCTCTCTCCCTGCTGCTCAAGTGCTTTGGCTCTTTGTGGCCTCTCATTGCTCTTTGCTGCAAGTGGGCAGCTCATGGCAAATAGCAATATGTTTTAGTCTGTGAGCAGTGTTTTTTCTCATAAAATCCTTACTACTCGTTGCTGCTTGAGATTTCAGCTCCAAAATAACATTTGTTTGAGATCTGGTACAGCAGTGCCTGTTGCATTTAGGAATTATGTTTTAGCTGTTGTTGAAACGGAAGGTTTGTGCTGCTTGTGAAAATCTGATTTGAATTGGTGTGAAGCAGGTCAAGTAGACAGGAAATAATGAGGCACTTGCAGTCCTGAGAGCTGACACAGGTAGATTACACCAACAAAACCTTATCAGAGGAAGCTGTACAGTTTAATTTGATAACATGTACACTAATGAAGTACTGGGCATTGATAGCAGCCTTTCAGTCACTTGCAGTTCTGTGTTCCATTTTGTCTGTAGTTTCAAAGTCACTCAAATAACAACAAAAAACCCTGCCTTAAACTGTGGTGTGTTTTATAAAGGAAGTTACTAAGAAGTTGACCTACTTACTGTTTTGCCCTTTTACTTTTCCAGTGCTGCCATTTGTAACAACTCTTAATATTTTTTCACTTAACCTTGAGGCATAATTACTGCATCATTGCTGAAGGAAAGCTGGTCTGTTGAAGGAGCATACGCAGAGGAGTGAAAGGGGTGCATGGGCTGAAACAGTGGACAGCACTGTCCTTCTGCATGGAGGAGCAGAGGGCAAGGGATTTGGTAGGGTTTGTGTAGCTGTCTGCACTGCTAAACAGAGAAAACTGGTGGGTGTTCATTAACAATGATTTTGTGAGGCTAAATATATGAGGAGAAGATCGTGAAGTAGTGTAAAATATTTTATCCTTCAGCAGTTGCATGTGACCTCAGCATGTCAGTGGCCCTGTGTTTTGGCTTTGTTTTTTATTTCTTTGCTTTTCTGGCTGTGCCAGGTAGGCAAAAGTGTACTTGATGATGTAGAAGTCTTCCCTCTAACCAATTACCTGGTAGTGACAAGCAAAATCTTTCATCTGTGGTAAATACGTTGCTATATAATAAAGCTTGTTCCTAACTACCAAAGAAATGAGTTAAAAAGTCAAAATAACTGTGTATATGAAACATATTTAGTTACATAGACAGGAAAATTTCATGGGTGCTTGAAGGGTGACTGTATCTTTATGCATTGCAACTGCTTAAAATACAAGTTTATACCCTGAATTGACATCGAGTGACAACAGCAGGAAGGAGTTGTACCAGGGATAAAAAAAAGTCCCCCATTTTACAAGAAACTTGAATAGAATTGGGAATAGTATCTCTTACCTCTGGGGTAGACAAAAGTACTAAGTTACATGTGAAAATGCTTTTTTGGAAAACAGGCTTTGGGATGCTCTCTTATTTTCTGTGTCTGGTTTACATTTAATATATTGTTTGATGGCAAACACAAGTTCTGTGAGTTAATTTTTTTTTTCTTTTTAAAGGCACTTTGTTAAAAGTTGTTTCCATGTAGCAGTTTACCAGCGGGGTATCTCTGGGAATTTCAAAGCATCTCTCTGATCCTGCATTTATCTCAGGAATGCTGTGTCAGAAATCAAAACTCTCCTCATATCTTAAGGATTATCAACTTCCCAGCCATAGCTGGAGAGTATACAGTAACAGCTGTGTGAGTGAAACCTTACTGAGAGGCTGCCAGGTTGCAAGGCTCTGCAAACAGCTAGGTGTGTGTGTTCATTCCCATGCCAAGAATCCTCCCCTTATCTTATGTGGAGATACAATCTCGTGATTAGTGGGTGCCAGGGGTTTATCACGATAAAGTTCAAGGCTTGCATTGGCTTTTTCCCAACATCCATAGGGACGTGAATTAATGTTCCAATTCCAGTGCGTCCTAAACCAGCGGTTTTCTTATTTACAGTAATCTTGTAGGAAAAGGTGTGTGTGGGGGTGCTAATGCAAGCATGTTTAAATAAAACAGAAATAAAAATAACCAAAGCTTGGGATGAAACGAGAGATGACATTTTTCTTCAGTTAGGCTAATAAAACCCATAAGCTCTCACTTGCCATTTTTACTGTGCTCTTTAAAATAAAATCTTGGTCTCTTCTGGCTTCTGCTGCTCGTTGTGGAAACATTCAATAACAGTGTAGTTATAGGAAGCTGGTGCTGAGGGTTCAGAGGAATATGGGCTCTTAAATCATGATCTTATACCATAGAGCTTAAATCTACAGCTGTGCTGTAACTTACAGCACAGATATGTTAATAAGCTTGTTTATCTTTTTGGAACATCATCTGTGAGTTACTTGGTTTGGCTCAGCCTTCCTTTAGTCATTTGTCAGTCTGTGGTGTGCATGTGCCTTTGTAAGGGTTGGTTGTGGTATTTCAGTTAAATTTCATTCAAGTCCCTTTCTTATATGGAATGAATACATTTTAGATTTCATTGATTTGGGCCTCAAATGTAAAAAGAATAAACTCGTTGTTGACAAGATTAAGTCTACCAGGTGTAGGTGGAAACAGAATATGAGAACGGGGGATCTGCAGATAAAGAAAGGCACATGTGCTGTGATGAAAAGCTCAGCTCTTTCAGCACACCAACAATTTGCATTCTGCAGGGGCTGAAGAGCCAAACCATTTGAAGTCTTCTCCCTGCCAAGCTGATTTTAAAGTTCTCTTAGAAAATTGACTTTGTTCTTTCTATCATATCTTCTCTTCTCCTCCCCCCACCCTCTGATCTCTCATGGTTTTGAGAGCCTCTCATTCTTCCTTTCTCCTTGGGTATTTCAAGGCAGACGTAAGAGAATGGGTATTATCTCCCCACAGCAGAGCCCATAGAAGGACACTGACATGGCAGGCTGCTTTCCTGCCTCACAAAGTAGAGGTAGAAATAAATCTCTGATCCTCTTTGTTGCTCTCTTTCTGCTTGCAGTGATGCCTTGCAGTGGACATTGTTCTGGTAGCCTGCAACAAGGCTGTTTTCTTTGGGGTTTGAATTAAAACCATTATCCCATAGGGGTACAGACAAACTGTCACCTGGGTTGCTTTTCAGAGCTGAAAAATAGATTGCTAAGAATTAAATCTGTACAAATTTCTGTATGTCAAGAGGAATCAGAGCTCATATAAATATTTTTAAATTACAGTGAGGTCATCAGTTTGGACTGCCCTGTGTTGTATTAGGAATATTTGACTTGCACCCAAGGAAAATTTGTAACTTGGAATATATTTAAAATGAAATGGGGACTTGCCAACTTCATGAAAAATAAATACTTGGGAAAATCCTAAAATTTTAGGCCATGTAGATATTTTCTGTCTTTATACTGGAACAGAAGAACCAGTGATCTGAAACCAAGGAAGGGTTCAATAAGTAAATCCTTATAGAATTTGGCAGAATAGATCATTATTGTCTGTGAGGGAAGTCACTGTTCAGCTCAGTGGTCTGTGCTCATTCAGCAGTGAATAATTGTCTGCAACACGAAGACTTCTTACACTTCAGCATAATTGGGACTAATAACACACTGACCTTCTGGCTAAGATGTATTTATGGTGCCTTGTTCTTGCTGTGCCTGACCTATGTTTATCAGCTCCTGTGCTGTAAATTCTTACTTTAAACCTTAAGTATTTGATTTTAAATGAAAAAAGGGCCAACATCTAATACAGTCATGTAAATGAGGCATTCAGAACTATCATTCTTACTTAGCAGTGCTTGAGGTCTCCTTGAAAGAGACATAAAGAATGTTTTTGGTGCAGTTTTTCCAGTTTCTTTTATTTTTCCTATATTTCAATATTATGATAATGAATGTTTTAATATACAAATGTAACCCAAAAATACAGAGTTAACTTAAGTGGTGAGATGATGTGAATGTTAAGGAATAAAATATATTGATGCATTTTTTCTGTATGAGGCATCTCTACCCATGTGTGAAGTTGCTTAATGTATGTTGTTATTCTGATGAAATTAATGCATGATTATAGATGGTTTTTAACATATTTTTGTAGATCTGAGGAAATGTACTATAAGGCCACTTATTGATGAATATTTTATTCATGTGTGTAGCAATATTTAACTTTTTAAGAAATGCTTGTCAGTTTAGGTACAAAAAAGGCCTGTCTTATCTGTGTACTCTTTAAAAGCAAGTGCCCTATTTGTTAAGGGAAGTTGAAAGCACATTAATTTTTAAGACACTTCTGACAAATTTACCTGATTTAATAACGAGCTAAACACTGTTTTCCACAGAGTTTATTTACTGCAATATTTAATCTTGATTTTCCACTGCCTTCCATTCTTTCTGCCGGTTGCATTAATTTTCTGTATATTAGCATTTAAATAATCCTTTGAAAGAAGAGCACAATGAAACATTGGTAGTTAATGGCAGATATTTCTGTTTGAACACAGTTGCATTTCCACCTAAATATTGAAAGCAAATACCATTTTATTACAATAAGAAGGAAAATTTAGGAATTTCAGAATGTAAATAAAGAAACATAACCAATGTTTATACATTGAAAATCTTAATTTGCTTTCAACCATGTGGTAAATATGAATCTTTGTGTGATTGCTGAGCTGAACTTTCATACCTTTGGCCTGGAAATAGAGGGTCCTAAAACAAATCCTGCACCCCAACGTTGCTCAGTTGCACCCTTGAAAAGGAAGACATACATGGCAAGGAGTATTTCCATGATGTCAAGATACTTGGTTTGTGGTTCTTGAACTATTTTAAGGTTTGTTTTTTTTCTTTTTTGCATCAGCAGGTCATGGCAACTGACCAGGAGACAAAGTACATTCACAGTTTGGGGGTTTCTTACATCACGTTTTTGAACAATATCCAGCACTCCTTTTGGCTACAGTGCTCTTGAGATTGACACAGCTCTCAGAAGGGACATGCTTTCCTCACTAGAAATACTGTTTGTTTTATTTTGGCTCAGAAATAGGATTAATTTCAGTTGACTGTTTCAGATCACTATCTAAAATAAATTCTGTTCAGAACTAGTCCAAGGCTAGGAAACAGCTTTATGGTGAGGTGTTCAAAGCCTCTATTTTCTTCCAAGGGCCCAAGACCTAACAGGGCCTTTTTATTGTTGAATTTATGAAGTAGATTTTTTTGAAATCTTTCATTTTTTAGCTAAAAGTTCTTTTCCAGTGGGATACAGTAAACAAGTTGGATTTCTCAGAAAATTCTGTGAGAATCAGTGTCTCTTGTTCAAAGCATTTGGTGGCTCTGGAATACATGGACACACTCAAGTGTACTGTTAAAAGGCAGCATTTATTGTCCTATATTTCCAAGTCTGAAACCTCTACTTACTCATTTTATTCCTTGAATCAAAACAAAAGGAATGATATTGGATAATAATTAAAAAAAGCAACCTGCTAACAGGTCTAATTTGCAGCTCTGAGTAAGTGCCACGGTCAATGCCTCTGCTGGATTCTGAAAGCTATATTGGAGGTGTTAGAATATAGTTTGGTTTTTTTGTTATACTTCATGAAAAGTAAGTTAGTGAAGGTGAGAGTAGCAGCTGTACTTGTATTCCCCAACTTCCCCAGATTCGAAGGTGAGAAGGTAATACAAAAGATCTTAAAAGGCAAAAGGGACTATTACAGTCATTTACTGCTGTCTGTTGCAGCCCAGGGGAAAAAAGAAAAGTCTTAATTCCTTTGCTTGAATGCACCTCTCCTTGGATAGATACAAAGAGTTTGACAACTTGCTGAAACTACTCCCTCAGTGCAACTACACTTAAGCCCACTGAAGGTCAGTAGAAGTTTACAGGAAGGAATGATAATATATGGTGTTGTGTCAGAAGCAGCACAGAGAGTGGAAGGCTCTTGGAACTGGGATTCCTTTTGTCTGCACTCATTGTCAGCTGCAGAGGAGCAGTGCTAAGGTGGCAGCTCTGTCTGCACAGCCTTCTCCCTGCACTTCTAGAGCTGTTCCTTGCCATGGCAGGAGCTTCTTGTAGTGCTGCTAAAACTTACTCCTGTTCTAAAACTCCTTGATCTTTCCAGCATGTTCATTTCTTGATTTTCATCTCAAAGAAGTCTTTTCTTATATATAATTTTAGTTGAAATTCAGCCATTTCTCTTTTAAGGTGTGCTTCTGCCTTGTTCTTTACAACTTACAATACAACCTGTTTCATAGTACTGGGGCTTTAGTATGCTCAGAGAGTAGGCTCAGTGGCCTTTGTAGGCATTCAGGGGACACAGCCCTTCTGTTTTGATGTTTTGAGAGAATTCTGAGTGACTGTAAGCCCAGGAAACAGAAAGCTTCTCTGTAAGATTTGTTTTTATCCTCAAGGTAATTTGATGTTTTCCAATTTAAAATTAATTATATGAATTACGTGTTTTGAACAGTCACAGCCTATATGTGCACAACTACCAAATCTGTCCCTAAACATTCTCCCAAGTAACCTTGCACCCAATATAATTGTGTCTGTATTAGTAAACATGCACTTAATGTTTAATATTATTGATTAGTATTTCTTGAATTAGATATCTATACAGTAAAAGAACTTCAAATATATCAAGGAATACACCTGGGCTTCAGTGCTGTATCATGAGTGTTGGGGAAATGTCTGAAAGTTAACAATGTGTAGGTGCATTTGTATTTAGTAAACTCATATTCATTTCTCAGCCCCCTCCATGTGTTTGAGTGGGTCTTACAGAACAGTAGTAACTGTTTCCAGGAAGAGACTGTCAGAGAATCTTGAGGGACACATCTCTCCCTCATATCTGAGTGCTACAAAATTAATTGGTAATGTGGTTATATTTTAGAAAACTGTCTAAATATATGAATTTTTTTTTAAGTTCATGGTTCATGTTTCAGGGAAACAGACATGAACGTAAGAGCAAAATTCATGGTTTAGTCACAATGTCTTGACTTGGGGCTCAGGTGTTGTTGCCTCTGTTTTTTCAGTGACTAGTTAACATTAGCAGTCACCCTTATAATGATATGACATGTCCTGCCTCCAAGTATGTGCCTGCCTAGTGCTGCCATTAAGGAGGGTTGGTTTAATCAGTAATCTGTGACATCTTTTGACACCCTCTGATTGAAGAAGAGAGTCAAGCACAGTCCTCCTCTCCCCATTCTAGCAAGAACTGCTTTAGAAATATTTGACAGAACTTCTTTGGTTGTTTCACACCTGAATTTAGGTGAAGTTTCTGAGTTACTTTATTTAGAAAATGAATATTTTAAAGCTATTAAGGGAATACTTTCAGTGTGTAGTTATATTACTGTCAACAAAAGATGTGATTAAATAAATTGAATGTTGAAGATTTTCAGCTTATGGTTAACACCAGGTAATTAAAAGTAAGCACTGCAGTGGGAGTACATTATATATCAGCTGTACTCTTTACCTCATTAGCTGGGGTTTTGCATGTTTATGGAGCTAACTTGCAATTAAAAATGCCTTTAACGTATGCTTAACAAGGCCTTTTAGGTATTTGGAGTAAAGTACTACAATTTAATTGAAATTGGTATGGCATAAATAGATGTCTTAGTAAGATGTCAGATAAATCTCCATGCCCAACTTGTCACTTTGCATCTTTCCTCTGATGTGGTTTTTAATGCTGACTGTAAGGCCTGACATTTAACTTGTATGAAAGATGCAGATTCTCTCAACTCCAAAGAATGTTTTGATTTGTTGTATAAATAAAACTTGATTGACAGGATAGACTTAAATTTATAGCCATATTTGTAAGATGTGTGAACATTTGTATATGCATGTGGGTATGTGTTGGGATGTTTTCAGCTGTGGGATATCCTTCCAGTCAGTCTTCTGTTCTGCATTGGAATCCCAGCAGTAGTGACTGTCAAGGCAACCTTTAGTGTTTATGATTCACCTTAATGTTTTCATTTTGAATACTGTGACTTCTTTTGTAAGGAGTTGCCTAAAGTTTAAAACCATGTCCTGGGGAAACTGAAGTGAAAAGAAAAACCCTGTTGCTGAACACTTATCCTGGTAATCTTCAAAATGTGTGCTTGCTTGTCAGGGATTTTGTGGGATTGGATGAGATATTAAAGTGTACCATAATAAAATGTACCATAAGCAAGGGTGAAGCATCCTCTAGGTTAAGGTGAGTTACAAAACAATGATGGAGAAAGAAAGTAGGGAAGGAATAGTGCTTTTGCAGGACATTGAAGTGGCAGTGCTAGAAGTATAACCAAGGATCACAATGTGTGAACCTTCCCATACAGTGTGATTCACTAACTTCTTGTCTCCACCCAGGAGTGTTGTTGTACCGCCGAAGAAATCAGCCATTTCCTCTTCTGCAGCTGCAGTTGGTGTTCCTACAAATGCTGTCAGTGTGGTCTCTTCTTTAGATTCAGCCCAAGCCCCAGATTTGTCAGGAGAATCTCCCGGTAAGTAAGGGTAAATTAAACAACTTCAACACCAATCCTTCCTCTCTTGCTTTTTCTTCCCTCACCATTCACCCTGAACACAAACAAACCATTCTGTGTTACATGTTGTTATGTGAAGGTAAGATGTTTTTCAGTAGTTACCCATATCACAAAACACTGTTAGTGAGAGCTGTTCTTTTTCAGACATTGTCATTAGTACATTCCATTGTACACTGATGACTCTGTGTGTGTGAGTGTGTGTATATGAGTCTTGTTTGTACTAAGAATACTGATACTTAATTGCTGCTTGCATTATCTTTTGGGGAAATGTGCCAATAATCCAGGAAGATCCCGTTTTGCATTCTGTTTGGTGTTTTCTTTTTTTAAAACTACGGGAGTGTGTGTGGTATATCCTGAATTAACAAGTCAGACAAAAGGACCTTTGAGACATTTTTATCCTGCACCCTGCTTTGTCCAAACATTGTCATACGGCCTCACATAGCAGCTTGCAGGCCTGCATTTGGTATCTGTGCCTCCAGCAAAGACCACTATTAGATACTTCATGGGAAAATAGACATGGCTTTAAATTGGACTGGGCCCATTTTCAGACATCACATGGGTTCATGAATATAAAAAGTCATACTTTGGAATATTTTCTGGGAGTTTTCACTCCAGATCATTTTATTATTCCCAGTTTTGCTGCTGTAGCTACACAAATCTCAAAACTCACCTGTTTGTAGTAAAAAGGTACAAAAGTAATGCTGTATAAAAAATCCAAAACCAACTTTGCAACACATGCAAATGTCTGAGCAATATTTGTCATAATCTTAAGATTTCTCACTGTTCTTGTAAAACATACTATATTAACTTGTATTTCCTTTAAATGTGTATTCTAAAGGCTGGGTTTTGTTACAGCTTTATTATGTAAAGTATAAGCTTATTTATAAATTCTAGGGTATTTGCCCAAGGATATGTGTGTTAGGGCTAAGTAGAACTGAAAATTACATACAACTGTTTCCAATAGGTTTAGCCTAAGGTCAAATTCAGTGTTGATGCCAAACTAATTGCTTTGGACAGTTTTTTCAGTGGGGACAAAATTGAGTAGGTTGTTTATAAGCAAGTGTTCCTTTGAACCCTTAGTCTCTCTGGTCGTTCTGTATGAGATAAATGATGTTTAACCTTATGTGCTGTGTCAAAGACATGCTTTTCTACTTAGCCAGGTTTGAGTCCCAAAGCTGTGTAGACTCTCATAATTGTTGCTACTCATGAAGTTTGACTTCGAGCCTTAGAACTGATTTGCATCTTCATTAAAGAAATCTCAAGCTATGCTGATATTGGTGGTTTCCTCAATGTTTGAGTTTCTTGCTTCCTGGTGTTATGAACTTACATCCAAACTGCAAAGACTGGGGTAAAAATTGTGGTCTGTTGCCATGTCCTCTAGTATTTGAGTGTCAGAAACATTTTTGTTGCCATCTTCAACTGGCCATTCCATTCCTTCAGAAAACAAAAGAAGTTGTGTTTTAGCCATGAGTAAGAAAAAAAAAAAGCTATTGAAATCTGTTAGGTGTTTACTCTTTGTGAAGGGGAGAATCCATTTTGTCACCAAAATTGCAGGAGGTAGCACAATACTAGTCTAGGAGTGATGTTTGAAATAGGGGAATTAGCTGTCTTTTGTGATGTCACAGTTCTTTAGTGAAGATTAGCTCTGGGCAGATAATCTTTTTAAAAAATAATGAAACCTCACCTACATTGAAATTGTTTTAAATAATTGCTGATTTGTTTACTTTTGACTCGTTTACCCAGATTAAATGTGGGCTTAATGATGACAATTTCTGAAGTAAGTATTCACTTGCTTTTAATAAAAGCAAAGCAGACAAACATTGATTTTTCAGATTTAGCCAATATTTTAGGAAGGTATAGAACAGAAAAATAGGTGCTCCTGTGCCTGTAGAATGTATGAGAAACCCAGACAATAAACAATACTAATGTAGTTTGTAACTGTGTCACTTCCAGCATGTCTGGGAGTTTTGGCAAAAATTGGACACGTAATCTGAACTGATATGCATAAAAAGAAACTAATCAGGATTAAAAATAGACATGTTTAGACTGGCAATCTAATTAATTAAAAGGAAAAGTAAAGGGATAAGTGAAATCATGCCTTAAACAGATTAAAATGTGAGACTGTTTCTTTTTTCCACAGTAAAATAATGGCATGGAAACAAAAATTTTGCAGAGTTGAGTGTTTTATATCTAATGTGGCTCATGTAAACTGCACACATGGAGTTTGAAATCAAGTTCTGTAGAAGACTTATTTTTTTTTTTTTTGAGGATGGAAGTAGCATTAAGCAAACTTACTGTAAACCCAAAATATAATACATATAAATTTCCTCTTGTTTCAAATCACATGTTCTTTTACTAATTTTCTTTGTCATCCAGCAGAGAATCAATACATCATTCTCATTTTTCAGCTACCTTTTGTTATGATTCTGTTTACTTTTGTAATTAAGAAATTAATAAAATCCTTTTTTTAAAATGCTGAGGTCAGGGGCTTATGTAGTGAATATAAATCTGGTACTGTTTCTTGTTTTATGTGAATGCTATTTATTGAACATCATTATTACATTTAAAAATACATGTCATCTGGTTTTTTCAAAGTGAGTTGTGCATACTTCTATTTGATACATTTTAAAAACTGATGAGCAGAACTGTAAAGCTGTAAAACATAAAATGCTTTACTGTAAAGACTTGAGTAGACTTCCTCCAAAACAGAGATGAAAGTGAGATACAGAAATTGAAATAGAATTAAGGAACAGGTGATGGTGTTCTAATTGCAATGTGTACGTATGTTTAACTTGGCAATAAGTTTTATGTAATATATGAGCAAACCTCACCTGTAGATGTGGTCAGGATTGCTTGTGTTGAAGTATCAGTCAGTCTCTGATTCCATTTGTGTTGCCGTTTGTGTGTGCTCAGAATTCATCAGCCTCCTTCCCAATAACTTTTCCTGAACTTTGCATCTTGCCTGTAGCCCAAGAGTTGTAGTATCTCAGATATTTGATGCTTAAGATGGTCCTAAGCTCAAATCATGTGGATGTGACATATCCTGGCCTACCAAATACAGTGTGTTGACAAGTTGGCAAGATAACCATCTAAACTCACTGTGTTCCTCTGATACTTTGAAAGAGGGTGAAAACATGTTTGAGCCTCAGACAGCCTGGCCTTTTTGCAAAGTTCCTTCGCCTTTACTCATTGAAGCTGCAGAGAGTTTTTCACAGCACAACAAGTGTTCCCTGAATACAAAAGTGCCCTTGTGGTCCGAGCTTCCCCATCGGGATGTTGCTCATGGCTGGTATTTGGGTGGTTGGTTTGCTGGAGTTGCTCATCCAATTGTTGAAATATCTTGGAAGTGAATGGAGAAAATAAAGCTTGGTGGCCCATGTTGAGCTGATTATTTATTGTCTTTACAGAGGGTGGTGTTGAGCAAAAGAACATATTTACTGGCAGTGATCTAAGAAGGGGGAATTCACTAGAGTTGGTTCTTCCTTGGATTGTCTCTCAGGCTGAATGTGAGGTTTGACACAGAGATTCTGCTGCACATGCTGTGTCCAGGAAGGGCTACTGCTAACACAGGACTAATATTTGGATAGGCAGGACTTGGCTGAGTTGCCTGAGCTATTGTGAATGTGCTAGCAGGGCGCCTGTATTTTTGTTTGTCACTTAGTTTTCTTTTTAAATGTTTCAATTACAGCTGTAATGTTGAAGTGGTGTGAGTTTTTATAAACTGTTTCGCAGTTTGCACTCCCACTGTTTTCTCTGATGGCTCTGAGTGTCTCTGTTTATGTATTTGAAGGATTTCATGTGTGTTTTATTAGTGCTTCACTCTAAAGAATGCACTCTTGAGGCTTTCACTGTTCAGTTTGCAAATGGTTGTTCAAATATGACTTCTATGAAGACTCTGGGAAGCAAGAGCGAGTTGCCTCTTGTCCTTACTGATGCTCTGAATGGAGAAAACACTGGGAAGCTCCACTCAGTTTCTGTTGCTGCTTCCTCCTCTTCCTGCATGAAGTTCTTAGAGTTTCACTTGTTTTGCCTCTGAGCCACACAGAATTGCCCACAGTATTTTTGCTTCTGGAGCATAGGTCCTATGGGTAGAGGCTGAGGGAGCTGGGGTTGTTTAGCTTGGAGAAGAGGAGGCTCAGAGGTGACCTCAGCACTGTCTAGAACTACCTGAAGGGAAGTTGTAGCCAGGTGGGGGTT
>JAWWLZ010000139.1:12340330-12354083 GCA_035041345.1 Poliocrania exsul
AGAACTTCTTCCTGATATCCAACCTAAACCTCCCCTGGCAGAGCTTAAGCCCATGCCCTCTTGTCCTACTGTTGGTTTTCTGAGAGAAGAGACCAATCCCCACCTGGCTACAACATCCTTTCAGGTAGTTCTAGAGAGTGAAAGAAACCCAGGGATAAGCAGCAACAGGAGATAAAAATGAGCTGTGACTCCTGATTTCTAGTTCTGTATATAGAGAAATTTTCTCCCACAGTTGGCTTGTTTTGCAAAGATGAATGGTATTCATTGATTTTTATACATAGGGAAAATGAACTTGAAGTCTTGCAGGAAAATAAATTAGCAGGAGACAGGCTAAAGTAAGAGAAATGAGTGTGAAATGAGTTACCATCAGTGTAGAGGATATTCAAGAAATTTACTGGGTTATAGTTACTCTTTCAAAGAGAGTTCCAGCTTTACAGTGACAGTAGTTGAAGGCTACTCATCAAAGCAAAATGACTTAAAAATCTCAAATGCTGCTGATATGCAATGGAAATGGCTTACTATTGTGTCAGTATAAAAACTGTTGTCAAGCCACTTCTCTTAAGAGAAGTTTTCACCATTGTTTCATGAAATGTGTTTTGGTTTAGCCTACAGATGTGTTTATGGAACAGATCCCTTATATGAGCTTGTAAAACCTTTCTTGCATTGTGCACTTCCAGCCCTGGAAGTGTATTTTTGAACGAGCTCATTATTTACTGGATGTCTCTTCCACAAAGGGCATCAGTGTGTTTCAGTATGATTGGTCTCTTGTACAAAATTAAGAGGTATGGGTATTTAATTCAGCTCTTATTTTCTTTACCTCTTCTCTGTTTTCACAAAGTACATCATCATGGGCTGCAAGTGTACTTGTAATTGTATGAGCAAAAGGGTCTTGCACAGGGAGTTTCTTTAACAATATTTTATTGCTGGAGACACTTATTTGTTTAGACCCTTGGGGACCTTGAATAAACAATAAGGTTTCACTGTAAGGGTGCTAGACAGATGATCTATTTGCATTTTCTTTTATGTTCTTGCAAATGTCTGTAAAACTGTCAGTTTGAAGGAGCCAGTTTATCAGTGAAAGGATAAGGAAGAGATAAGTCAGTTTAGTTCCACATGTTTGAAGTAGCTACTGCACTTCCCCACATGTGTGTTGGGGATGAAAATATGCTACTGAAGTATTTTCATCTTTTTCACTGAAGGCAAAAAAAAATAGCAGAATGAAAAGCCACCTCTGAGTTAAATAAAGTAAAAAGAGTACTTCCACTAACCAGAATTTGCATGCAGAAATCACTGTGCCTAATCCTATTGAAAAAAACCCTGAAATTCTCAGTTGCAATAAATCTGAGATTCACCCCTTTTAGTGAAATATATCTGAGTTTGGAATGTGGATTTAGGTGTTGATAAACCTAAAGAAATTCAGACCATACATATCTTAATGTAATCTTCAAAAAAAGAGTATCAGTTTATGTGGATGCCTGACTTAGGCTGTTGTTAAATTCAAATTATCAACGCTTTTTCTGTTATGTCTATATCTAAAAGTTGGTTTAACTTAAAATTTCATAGTTTTACATTTATACCTAATCTGTTGTGCACAGTTTTTTTTATTTCTAGAAGAAAAAATGTCCTGTGTTGTCAGTGATTTCCTTTACCTCCCACTCAAACTATTTTTACCAGTTATGTTGAAAAAACGGAAACCCAAAAAAACCCCAACCCATCCCAAAAAATAAAACAACAAAACCCAAGCTACTGTAGATTCACTGTATGTCTCTTTATTAGCCTCATGATGCCTATTATGCCCTTTCATTGTCCTTGCAGATGTTTCCCTTGATTTTTCTTTTTTTCTCCTTCTATTATTTTGCTGATGGTCTATTTATTGCATAGAATTATTTTCATCTCCTTAATCTGTAAAACTCATGCTACTGTGCTACACTGTTAAGTCTTGTTTTATCAATATAAAATGATCCTTGCATTTAATAGGGTGGGATTTTACTTGTATAAACTTTTGACTTTATAACCATACCAAATAAGTAGCTGATTACTGATCACAGATTTTAGATGTAGCAAAGAGCATTGGAGCATTTATATAAGACATTCTGCAGGCACAGCCTGGGGCTTGAGAGGAGTTTCTTGTTTTGAGGCTTTGGACTCCATTTCAGTTTGGTGTTGGTTTGAACTACCCAGACCAGTGTGCTGGTTTCCCCCTGTGGACAGTGTGTGGGTGTAAATCCACTCCTGGGCATGTGGACTTCAGAATATTTTTAAGTTAGGGGGGCCATGTTAAATGAGAATTGGCATGTTGGGCTTTAGGGACAAAACTGGGAATTCTAGTTAAATCATTTGAATATAAAGGTTATCGTGAAAAATGAAATAATTGTTTTAAATATTAATTTAAAAATTAATTTAAAAAGCATTTAAGTATCTGACAAACAGCTGGAGTCCTTGGAACCACTGAATCATGTAGCTTGTTGCCTTATGTGGGCTTTTGTTTGTTTTCCTATGCAGGAGGCTCTGTTCTAATTTTCAGCACATCATTTGACAGCTTTTCCTTTGGGAATACCCAGATTACTTTGTGGTAGTTTGAGTGTGTAAAACTAGATCTTAAAGAAATGGAATCATATCCATGAAAATATCAAAAACATGTACAAAATCTAGCCATCACCGTTGAAACTTTCAGGAATATATATTCAATTAGCCTTTAATTAGATAAATTATTTAGGATACAATGCCCAGAAGATTCATGTTTCACTTTGTTTTCAGCTAACGCTTTGTTCACCACTTTCTTATCCTTCATTCTGTGCGGCTCACTCAGTTTCCTTCTGACCCCATCATCCCCATGCAGCAGGAAAGTTAAGAGCTTCAGATTTGAATTTCTGAAAAGCAGAAGGGAATCTCATTCACAAAGGTATCTCCAAGCTATGAGGAAAGAAAAGTAAATAAGAGGAAAACTTTTAATTATTTTGATGCTGTAGTTTATATTACTCGTTTCTGTGATGACTTTGAAATAAGATTAGAGAAAAACGTCTTCCCTGGATAGAGAACCCTAAAAAAAAACCCACCCACCATAAACCCCTGGCATTTCTTGAAGGAAGCTCTGTGTGCCAGAGTTCTGGAGCAGAAGTTTTGAGATTTGACAGGAGAAATAAATTCACTATCTCAAGGATCTGTCTTTTCAAATATATTCCACTTCAGTCAGGTTGAAAGGCTTTGAAGAGTTGCAGTGACACATTTTGGTAGACAGTTTGAAGATCTTCCCAGCTGATTTCCAGACAGGTTGTATTTAACTGAACTCACTCCATTGTAGGTGGGACCATAAGGAATTTTTCTATAGTTCTGAGAAGGGTCATGTCTTTGCTAAGGTATATGTGAGAACTGAAATGATTAAACTCCCTTATTTCATTCTTTTTTCCCCTTTTTTCCCCCCCTTCTCCCCTCCTTTCCAGCAGCATAAGAATGTGAAAGTGGCGAGGTGAGAGAAAAGAGAATAGGACAGGGTCTGAGGGTGGAGAGAGATAGGATTGCAGATGGACTAGAGGCAGTCATGCTCCTGGGAAATGCACAGAAATGTGTCTGCTAAGATTCATTCCTCTCTATGGTTTGGAATGCACTGTAAGATTTGTGAGTCACCATTCCTATCCTGGCAGAAAATATCTGTGAAGTCTCTGGCTGTCTTGCTTGCCCCCTGTTCATCATTGCTAATACCAATCCATACTGCAGTATGGAGGTTGTATTTCTCTTTATGTTCTGAACAGCAGAATTTAATATTTACAGATTCCTCCTGTGCTGATGAGAGCCATGTAGTGTCAATTTGACATAACACAACTGCTTTTTTTTTTTTTGTAAGTGTAGGATACATAAATGACCCAGTCTTCCCTATCAACCTTTGAATAATTGATGTGGCAAAGTTAATAACTCATAAATGAGGTTATACCACTGCCATCATACTAATGACACTGGCAATCCAATGGAAGATTTTATCACAGCTGTCTCTGTCAGAGTCCTAGTGTTGAAAAATTTAAGGCAGGTTGTTGAAAATACCCACTCATTTTGTTTTCCGTGTGATTTTGATGCAAATATATTTTAATTTTACATAAAAATACTTTGCAGGTTACTTGAAATTACTGAATGAACACTTCCAGTGACCAAAAGAGATGCTTTAAAACTTCACCATTTGGCTTTATATTATTATATATTGGTATTATTATATATAGTAGCATGTTACAGGAATATTAAAGGTGTAAGACATTATTTGTATTTGCTACTTGTGTTACTAAATTTGTTCAGAGACAATGATGGCTTACAAGACAAGAAGGGATCACTGCAGTCTGGTCTGACTTCCTTCACAGGGAAACCTGTAACACTTCCTTGAATTATTTTCTATTTATGCTAAATTGGCATTTAAAAGGTTAGTAAATATGAATGCAAGTGAATATGACTTATGGAAGAAAATGTTTGAGGTACAAAGAGCTGAAAGGATTTTACCTAGTCCTCACAAAACACTTGAAAACTGTGATTTCTCAGAGGCTGAGCCCAAGGCTTTAGTTTCTGGTCTGGTTTTCTAATCTCTGTAATGTTTTCTTATATAATTTGTTTATTACTACTTTTTCTTGTAGGAAGAGGATCATCTAATTCAAAGTTGCCATCCGTTCCTACAGTTTCTTCAGTGCCTGAGGATTCTGCATCAAATATGAGGTGATTCTTCAACTGAACATCTGAATAGCTCTGCTGTGGCTCACACTTTTGTTCTTATAGTTGATATTCTGATTCCACATAACATAAGTATGTTTTGCTGATGTTTGATACTATTAATTCCTTCTTATACATGTTTATCACTTAGACATTTTCAATATCTGTGTTCATTTTATCAAATTTCAGTAATTTCCTCCTTGTGTTGCTAATCACGTGTCTCTCTACTAGTATTACAGACAGGCTTGAACATGCCTTGGAAAAAGCTGCCCCACTTCTGAGAGAAATTTTTGTGGATTTTGCCCCCTTTCTTTCTCGGACTCTTTTGGGCAGCCATGGGCAGGAGTTGCTGATAGAAGGTACAAGTAAGTTTCCATTTAAAAAAGGGATTTTTTTAATGTGCTTTGTTTTACCTCGGAGACTCAGAATGTCTTTGTTTGGAAGCTTTTTTCCTCCCTTTCCAAGCAATGCTGTCTGCTGGATTTCACTGCCTCCTGTTCCTTCTTGGCTTTTGGTCATTGTCATTGAGTCCTTCTTTTTACCATCTCTGCAACCTCTTTGTTTCCATCTCATCTCATGAATGCTGTATCTCATTATGAGAGACCAACTGCAGTTGTCTCTTCCCTAGTTTTCCTGCTCTTCAGCAAAATTGTCCCATAGAAGCTGGTGTATGAAATGTGTTTTGTGAACCTTAAAAGAGAGTTTGGTGTCATGGTCATCACTTTGATCAAAATAAAGTATGTAACATAGAAAGTTAAGGGCATAGACCTTTCATGTTTAGTGTGATGCTGTAGCAGAAGGTTCTTGGAAACTGTCTCAGGACAGCAAGTTCTGGTCTCTCTCTTGCATGTGAGTCTTCTGCCTTCCTGGCTTCTAATTGGAAGGCAACCATACAGGTAAGAGGAATACACTGTCAGTATTGAGAATAATTCTCTGCTACTTCTGAGAAGATGAAGGTTCATGTGAACAGCATTGGTTGTGACTCCCTTTGATAAAGAGTGGCATAAAATGATTGAGATGATAGAGTTTTCTTTCTAGTGATGGATTTCTCTGTTTGAAAATGAGACTCAGCTCTGCAATGCAGGCATTGGCATCCTATGTTTAAAAAATCATGGCCATTGGAACACTGTGAATTTAACAGTGAACACTAATTTTTCAGTTTTCTCATAATTAGTCTGTATCATAGACTTTGTTCACTGATTTTTAGAATGAAAGTTGCAGGGTTTGTCCTGCTAAAGAAGTACCTTGAGTTAGAACCTGGGCCTGTTGGAGCTTCCAGTGTTATGTGTGCTCATGGTAGAATCTCATGGTAGTTTTACTTGAGCTGATCACTTGCATGAGAGCTGTATTTGTATTCATACATCTAGTTTTTTCTTAGGGAATTAAAGTTCTTAAAAGCATTTTTGGAGCTGCTTGTTTGCCAGCCATCCTGTATGTAGTGCTGGATATGGTTAACACTGTCAGAAACACAGTGTCAAACACTGCCAGGTGTTTATTGGAGACTGCTGATACCAAAATTGAGTCTTTGTTAAACTTCACTGAAATTTAAGTTATTTAGCTTGCTGACTTCTTGGGGTAGGAAGAAATGGATGGAAGAAGTGTATGAATTGCCTTCTGTGAGACTCAGGAAGATTCTACTTGTGTTTATGCATATGGACCTCACTTCAGCTGATAAACATTTTAGTGGAAGCTGCATTGTGAACAAATTTATGTCATTCATTTATTAATTAAAAACAGAAAAGTGATTTTTCTCAAAGCTCTGTTTGCTGGGGAAGTAAATGTCTTCTGTAGGGACATTTTTTCTTCTCTGAAGATAAAAGATAATCTGGTTGCAAAGTATTTTGACTGTAGTATGTGTTATATACACAGATAGATGAGTATTTCATGGATTGGATGACCAAAAAAAAAAAAAAAAAAAAGCAAAGCAGAATAATTCATGGGAGTATATGAATTATCTAGACAAAAATAAACACATGAAACCAATTTTTGGGCCTAAAAATGAGTTACAGAAAAACCCAAACCAAAATGCGAATACAAATAATAATAGTCAAATTAGTTTATAAACAATTGAAAATATATATAATAGGTTACTGCTTGCACTTCTGCTAAGGTTTAGTGTGGGGTTAAGGGTCAAAGTACTAATAAGAGTGTTTGGGATGTCTGCTGCCATGAAACAAAATGGAAACTTGATTGATAGCTGGGGCTGAAAGGAGAACGCGCAACGGAGAAAGCAAAGGTCATAAAGCCATTTCCCTTCTCTGCATATATAATGACCCAATCCTTCAAGAAATAGCAAAATGTAGATACAGTGGATTAATACAACATATGTTAACCACACTTCTGATCATTCTGACATACAAACATTTATGAAACTGTGAATAATGGAGGTAATGTATTGCTATTAGCTGTATTACTATTAATGGTATGAAAAATCCAGTTTTCTTTTGTTTGTCAAAATGCTTCTAATCTATTGCACGTCAGAATGTTTTGTGTCAATAACTGGTGCCATATAAGCATGCACTTATGTATACTTTTTCCTTTTTGTAGGTCTTGTGTGCATGAAATCCAGCAGTTCAGTTGTGGAGCTGGTGATGCTTCTTTGCTCTCAGGTGAGGCTTAAGGAACAATGTCTGAAATTGCTGTCTTTGAAGACAATGGAAATCACAGTTAAAATTTTGCTATAATTTGGACTTTATATGTAATATGTAAAAAGATAATGCACAAGGCCTTTTGATTAAAACCAAAATCATAGTAATTGTGTCTGTTCAGCTGAAAAGATATGAATGAGTTTGTTACCTTACTGTTGAGCACTTACATAACCTTGAAGATGGTTTGCCAAAGCAATTCTATGCTGTCATTTTTGTAAGATAAAATAGGATCAATAAAATATTAAAGTTAAAGAAACATTGATTTCTGCATCCTGACTTGCTGAATCCTCTGGGATAAATAGAATTTTTCCTATTGTTTAGAGGTTATGAAACGAGTGATAAATACTTCTGAAATCCTGTCATTCTCAATTCATTTGACAAGGACTAAGAATTTGAGAAAAATTTAAGTAAGCAACCTTCGTTGTCAGGAGTTTGGTACATTCAATACTCCCAAAGGCAAAGTGATTTTAGATATTAAAAAACTTGCTTGTTCCCATGGTTAGAAAAGAACCAGAGCCTTAGGAACTTTCTTAAAATTGTATATGCTATTAATTGGATTTTCTTTCTGGGTTTCTTGCCCTTTTTTTTTTTTTTTTGTAATTAAATGGAAGACTGTTTTTATTGAGCCTTTCTTTTGGTGCCTTAAAAATTATACCTTTCTGGTAGTAAATTCCCCTACTTAAAACTTTAAAATAGCCTTTTTTAATGGGAATGGTATTGGTCTGGAGGTCAAGGGTTCTGACCCATTTCAAAACCTTTGACCTTCATTTACAACCCGTATGGTTTGCTTGCCTGACGAATAAGGATAATGCAAAATTAATGTTTCTTCACATCGATTTATTCGTTTTAGTGCCTATATTGCCAAATTTATTTAGACTGTGCTGATAGACATTTCATGAATACAAATGAAAGAATCATAGAAGGTGTGAAAAATCGATAGTCTACATTGTCAATAAAGTGAAATAAGAACAATTACTTCTGGAGATTACACCTAATAGATTTTACAATGAACTAGTGAAGAGTAGTTATGTTTTCTAGTGAGGTTATTATTAATGAATGTAACCAAAACTTTGCTCCTCTAGTTTTTCATCTTCCTCAGGAAATACAATATTTTTTTACTCTGAAAGGAATTTAATATTCCTTATGGAACTCCTGGAATTTAAAGGTTGTTATTTTCCGTATGACAATACTGGACATGAACATTGTATCCAACTTCTAGAATATGAACTTGTGGCTAATTGAAGTTACAGAAGAATCTGTATACAAATCTATATAGAAATTTTACTCTTCATTCATTAATGTGTTAGAGTAAAACTAATCTGAGTATTAAATATGTATTACCATTTAAAACAATTTGTTTTCAGGATCCATGCTGCTTGCATCAATAATTAGTGCTTGACCTTTCCCTCTTTTTTTTGGGGGGGGTAATCTAATCTTTCTTAAAATCATGTTGTGCCCTGTACTGTACGTCACTTGTTTGGTTGGGGAAGTGGGAAGGATAAGGAATAAATGACGTGCTCTAATGCATCTATTTGTCATAGGTGTCACAATGCCTCTTAATGCTAATCTAATCAAACTGGAGCCACGGTGATTGCTCAGCAGGGCTGGTGCAGAGACCGAGGTGCTTCTTTGGGAAACAGGAGAAACAAACCAATAAAGTCGCAAAAGACCTCAAAGTCTTTTTAAAGTTACAAAGCAGCTGTAAATTTTGGCACAATATGAAAAATGATGTGAGAAATGAATCTAAAATTAGCTCCAGCTGTATACAGATTGTTCTGGGGTGATAATTACATTTTTCACTTTGAATTTTCCTAATTCAAAGAGGTCAGCGTGGCAATCACAGAAGTGATTTATTTTGTTAAGAAGTGAACTGTCTTTTGCTACATGAAAGCTTGAGAGATATGAAATTGAATTTCAAGCCGACATTTTACAGATACTGGGAGGAGATGGGGTTGAGCTTGATTGATTTTTTTTTTCTTTTTATTTTCTTTTTTTTCCTGGAAGATAGGGTGGGAAATGAAGTGATATCCTTTTGCTAAAATTTTAATTAATTTTTAAGAGGAGATGGAGAGGATGAAGTGCCAAAGATCAAAAGATCAGGTCAAAAACCAGTTTTTAATCACATAAATAATGTGGCATAGTTACGAAGTAAGTATCTGCAAATTTGATTTAAAACTTCACAAATTTGTCAGCCATCATTTTATGAAATTGAAAGATTGCTCTGATTAATCTTTGGTGGTTTTATGATAACCTCTTTTCCAAATTCATTTTAAACATCGTATATATGATGTAAACACTTGGATTGTTTTTGTCTGAAACATCTGACATTTTCCTGATGTTTATTTAGATCTGTGGCTGAAATATGTTTTTTCTTTCTCAGAAGAGCAAAATGGAATAATAATCTCTGCCAAGTAATTTTTTCATAAAGTTTAAAAAAAAATAACCTCTTTCCTGGGTGAAGTGATTTAGAAATAAAATTGAGAGGTACCATTCTGTGGAACTATTTATGATGCCTAGTTATTTTTTTTCTCATTTCAATTTCATATATTTAGGCATATGGAAAGCGAGCATTGCTTTTGTGTTTGTTTGGTGTTTCATGTTGGTGTATTGCTTTCTGTTTAACACAAGGTGCAAAGAGAAACAGGTGGTTTCAGATACACACAAAAGGCTTTTTCTAAGACAAAACCAGTTATGTTTTTTGATAGACACACTACATTTCGAGACGTGCCTCTGTGTGTGTACTTACATTTCTATAAATCTATCAAAACATAAAGAATCCTTCATTTAATATTACTGCAAAGTGCTCCTGCTTATTTGACATTAATATCATTTTTGAAAGAGTCGATGTTGCATTCAAGGCCACTTTATAAAAGCGTTGTGTTGCTCATCCTAATTCAGTCTGACACACATTCCAATAACACTACCTCCCTTCCAGGGTTTAAAACTAAATTTATGGCTGAGCATTGTGAAGTGCATCATTTAAAAATGGTTTCAACCCAAAACATCTAATAAATAAATAATGTGTATGGCTACTCAGTAGCAGACTCTCCAGACTAGAAATCATTCCATCGGATACTCAACAGTCCACTATCGGAGAGGGCTGTCAGATAAATCTTAGAGTAGCTGCATTCATGTCCTGTAAATCACAGGTTATTGTCTGAGCCTTCTGCCAGGTCATCTATTCTTTTCCCATTTATCAGAAATGCATACAGTACAGTGAACCTCCAAGCACCCCCTCGTCTGGCCTGGCATCCTGTCAGGGTAATTAAAGCAGCCATAGGAGAAGGCCTGGGCCTGGTGTCCCTCTACATGAGTGACATCAAGGTGGGGAGGTGCTCATGTGACACTGTGAGACAAGACTTCTGCAGGGGCAAAGTGGTGTCACCCCTGGAGAAAGCATTTTCATCTGCAAGGACTCTGTGCCTAAAATGCAAGGGGGCTTGTGAGAATGGAGTGCATCTCCATAAAGCAGATCTCCTAGTGTGCTTCCTTCCATTTGTTAGATATTTTCTTGGAATACATGACAAAGTAGGGAAAACTGTGATCTTCCCTACTCTCTCATGAAAGGATTAGAAATATTTGATTCTTGCTCACGTGCATGAAGCATTCATCCTATTATTGTAGCTCCAAGGTGAAAAGGTGCAAGATAGGTTCCATAATTTTCCTTGATGCCTTTGGATTTACAAAATCTTTGGCACTTGAAAAATGCTTCTTTCTGTAGTAAATCAATTGAATCGTCAGTGGAATATGTCTAAGAGGACTAATTAGGTGGTTCTTGTCAGATTCATCTTTGATTTAACAGGGTTTTTTTTTCTACTGCATCTAAATTTTCTAGACTATAAAATAAACCTAGACTAACTGACTCAAATACTGTTCAGCTCCTGTATAATTTTCTAAAATTGGTGGAATGCTATGTAATCTTTTTAAAGGGTTGCAATTAAAGTTAATGAAAACTGCAGCAACTTTTATGACGCCTCTGCCACCACTGCCCACTCAGGCACCCTCTGCACTGGTTCAAGCTATTCTGCTTCTTGATTCCTCCTTCCTCTGTCCAGTGTTACTGCAAAAGGACTAAGGGCACATTCTTGATAGCTCATGGTATATATAAAATTAGGACCAATGTTTAAATACATTTAATCTCTAGATAATTTATCTTTTAGAAATATTAATATGCAATATTGCAAAATAACTACATAGCCTTAGCTGTTAGATGTGTACTGGACCTTGGTAAGGTGTATCTTTTATAAGGAGATGGAAGGAGGAAGCACAACCCTGGTACTCAGATTTTTTTCTGAGTGGAGGTACCTCTGCTCAAATGGCCCAGTGAAATATGGTTGCCACTGAACATGTCACGTGCTGTGCTGATTGTTTTGGGAGTTATTTTTTGGAGAGAAGAGCATGATCCAAGGCAGTACTGTGTGCATTTTAAAAATACAACAGAGGCTGATTAGTAGAATTAAAGCAGGAAAAAAATGCACTGTGAAAGTTGGTCTGACTGCTTCTCTCTAGGGAAACTTACAGCTCTTCAACTTCTCCCCTTCCTCCTTTGTTGTTATCTAACTCAGCTCACCAAACCAGTTATCACTGGGTAGGTGGTGAAATTTTTGCCCAGTTTTTTGCCTTAGTTTGGTCTTTCATCTCCTACTACATCCCTTTCCTAGTGGATTCTGTTGCTTCTAAAGAACATATATATTTGTAAAGAACAAAAAACGTCTCTTGCATGGGCAGTATCTTGATCAGATCTCTCACTTTGATAAGGAATCTTAATTATTTGAGCAGTATCAACATATGCCATGTAGTCATGCACCCCTACCAACAATGTGATAGCATTATTTTCCCTAAGGGAGAGCAATAGGATGGGAGTTACAATTTGGATTTTTTCACACCCTCATTTCTCTTGTACCCTCTTACTTACATGTTTGTGGAATGCAGTAGGATGTTCAGGCCTTTATGAGTATCCTCTGCTCGGAAAAAAAGCTTTATATCAGTGATCCAAATCCATTACCTCAGCATGTTCTAAAATGTGGGTAAGCCTTTGAATTACTGGGAGATTTTAGTTGATGCAGAAGATGGCAGGTTTTCAGTTGCTTGCAGAGAGAACACATTATGCTGATGCCCTGTGATCTGCACTGGTTCCTGATTTACTTTTAAGTGCAATTTGATGTGATGGATAACTACAGTGATTGCTATGAAGTTATAATTGTATTGGGTATAGGTTGTCTAAAGACCAGTGGTTGCTGTGATGCCATGGCAGCTCGACTCCACAGATTCATCAAATCTCTTCAAAATATCCTGGTTTAGGTATGAAAACAATAAATGCTGTTTGAATACTCCTTATGTGCCCCAAGAGTTAGATGATGACATTTTAATCACAATGATGTTCTTCCATCTAATTACTTGATGTTATAACAGGTGGAAATAAATTTTAAAAGGATTTGATTATCATTTAGATGTATGATTTTTTAAAAAAAATGTATATGCTTTGACATAGAGAGTAGATTTTGTAGGGATTTTTTAAGCTGCCAAATGATTTTTCTATCAACTGTTAATACATGCTCTAATTTCCTTTTAAAAGGCATTTAAAAGGTATCAGGAGTGGGAAGGTTTTTCTTTCTCTTTAGTGTGAACTTCTGCAAATACTGTCTTTGTCAAAGATTCATGTAGCTTTACTTGAGTTAAAAAATACCAAAACACTTCAATGATAGATTATTTTCATGATAAGATGGCTAGAAACATAACTTGGTTAGGCAAATGAAAATTATTTAGATCTTAACAAATAAAAATTGAAAAAAGAATTTGCCAAAGTCTAAATTTTGAAGTTCCGGGGAAGATGTTGCATGAATCATGGCCACAGGTGTCTGTCTTACATCGCTAACTTGCCTTGCAAAGTTCTGAAGTATTCAGTGTTTCTAGTTTTGTATGAAGGCACTGAAAAATGCCTCACCTGTAGCTGTGCCAGAGACTTTATAGAATGCTTTTTTTATTCCTTGTGCTTTTTCAAAGAATTTGAAGATTGGAAGAATATTTGCTGGCCTAGCTTTTTGTAGAGGTGAGGTGGCTGTGGAAGGAGGGGAGTAATCAAGATCACTTTACTCTGCTATGGATTATTTAGGTTCTTAAGCTGCCTCAGATCTGCTTCATACCAAGTGAAGCCAGGCAGATTAATAAAACTGTGTAAATCTTAACTTTTCAAAACATGGAATTGCCTAGCATGCTATTATTTGTTATGCAAGCAGTAGGAGGAGCATTCCTAGTGCAATTTAGTAACAAATATTAAGTGGTCCTTGTAACTGGAACACAAAAAGGAAAATCCTTATCATAATTTTTAGGATGCTATTGCATGGAATAGAATCATAGAATCGATTGGGTTGGAAAAGACCTCTGAGATCATCAAGTCCAACCCTTGGTCCAACTCCAGTCCC
>JAWWLZ010000139.1:12354183-12386319 GCA_035041345.1 Poliocrania exsul
GAAAGAATTTTTTTCTGATCTCCAACTTCAATTTCCCCTGGCAGAGCTTGAGCCCGTGCCCCCTTGTCCTATTGCTGGGTGCCTGGGAGAAGAGACCAACCTCCACCTGGCTAGAACTTCCCTTCAGGTAGTTCTAGAGAGTGATGAGGTCACCTCTGAACCTCCTCTTCTCCAGGCTAAACACCCCCAGCTCCCTCAGCCTCTCCCCACAGCACTTGTGCTCCAGTCCCTTCAGTAGTTGGGAAATGTATGTTGAGCCTTATGTACGGTGCTGCTTCAGGATATTGGCTGTGAAAAGGTTTTACATCATACACTGTTTCCTCCTCCAAAACTCTTTCCCCCTGCAATGCATATTTTAATGTACACTGGCTCAGTTTTGCTGGATGGAGACTGGTCAGAGTCAGAGAGGAGGAGGCAGAATCCACAGCAGGCAGTGGCCGTGCTGTCAAAGGGCTGTCCTGAGACAGAAGGGACTGAAGTTTCAGTTCATGTTTCAGGGGATATTCATTATTATCACCAGGCAGAATAATCTGTCAGAGGAAAAATTCCACATATCCTCCCAAAGTAGCTAATAGTCTAGCAGCTTAAGGGCATTTACCAGGCATGTGAAGGAGTCCAGTTTTGAAAGAAATTAGACACTCTCAGTCTGTAAAACCAACATTGTGATTCATCCATGTTGTCCTTAATTGCTGTTCCCTTCTTTGGTTGTGATATATGAAGACATCAGTTCTTTTCTGTAAGATCTTGGGCAGAAAACTTTTGGCTTCTTCTTTCTCCTGCACTGCAAGACACTTGATATGAACACAGGGAGCTGTTTGGCTGCTGGTCAGTAGGATTAACTCTGGAGAAAGTGAACCCAAGTCTGGGAAGATGTGGGTGGGCACTGGCTGTGCAATCCAGACTCCTCAAATGCCGTCCTTAGGTGCTTGGGTTTTAGACACTCTCTTTTCAGTAAGTTTCATTCTCACAAAACAGAAGGCTACATTATCAAATCTGTTGTCTCGATCACTCGGATTCTCCCTTACATGAGATACATCTGGGGGTTTATGCAGAGTAAAACCTCTCTCCTTCCTAAGTGGGAGTTTTTCTTCCATCTCTGGGAATTTCCTTTTGGTGCTGAAATTGTACATTGACACTTCCATGCTTGGTGCACGTCACTGAGCAGGGTACTTGGAATAATTACAAATGCATTACATGTGCTGTGGATATTTTGCTGCTTGCTTCATTGAACTGTGTTATACATTCAAAGTGTTTGAAACTGGAGATCAGTTTGGCAGATAACTATCTGAAGTGCAAATCTGATAAGATTGAAATAAATGGAAACAGCTGGGGAGACCCTTTCTTTGAACTGGAGTATGTTGAAATTACATTTAAATTAGCTGCATGTATTTTTTTCTATGACTTGAACAGTATGGAGATTTTGTCTCTCCAGAACTATATTATTGCAATATATTCTGTAATATATATTCTGTAATAAATATTCTGTATGAAACCCCAGGATAAAAAATTTCTTTTGGAACTTCATTCCTACTTCCTTTTTCTGTTGCTTTCTAAATTTTTTGGAAGTTTAAGTACTTATAATTGTCTGCAATATTTAACCTGTTGAATTCCATAGAATTGCATGGAGAGCACCCTAATATGTTTAAATAGGAGTTTCTTTCCAATTCATATTCTTAATAATCACTAAGGTTCACATTCCACTGTGCTTAAGATCTGTTTGAACTCTGTCTTTTCTCTTAGATGTAGGTGTTGGCTTCAGGAGTGCTGTGCTCTGTTTGCTGTTAGTATTGCCTACAGACAGGCATTTAAAATAGCTGTGTCCATCACTGGCTAATTTAAAAAAAAATTAATTGTGATAGACTCTTGCAAGAAACAATATTCTATGAAGTGAATGGAAGTACATTGACAGTTTGCTGAGTAGCAGAAATCAAAGAAGGTTGTAACTTTGCTTTTGACTTAAGTGTGGAAGTAGGTTGGAATTGTATTGAGAATGATTTGCCGGTACTGCATGAATAATAAGTGACCTTTTCTTGACTTAATGATGCAATAACCACTTGCTGGTATATCCTGGCAGGTAGTAGTCTCAGTAGTTAAAGTGCATGAGTTAATGTTGGCTTTATCTCCTTATATCTTTCCATAATACTTGGTCTAGGAGGATATTTGAAAGGGTTTACTCATTGTCCAATTTGGAGATGAAATGTACAATGTGGGATTTTAAGATGAGCCAAACCGATGGTGTGTTACATTTAGTATGAGAAAAACAGAACAACGTATGGTATATTATACTTTGATTAAATGGGATTGGTGTTTCTGCATATTAGATATAAAAACTCTCAAAGCAATAGAAATGGCTTCCTGACTATGGTGGTTTAGCCCAGGCCTGCTCTAGACCCACTGGAAAACGCCCTCTGCAGTTTGCAGCCCTGCACTTTGAAGGGTTCAACAAAAGCAGCTGCAAATTGAGAAAAGTTGTGTGAATAAACCAGTGCTTCTGGTTTCTGCCACACAGTTGTTTTGTGGGAAGTGATTGTGGCTTTGAACAAAAATTTAACAAATACATTTATATGTAAAAAAGTCAAGATGGGGGCTATATATTAGAGTAAGAAGGTGTTTAGAGAGATACAAGTGGATTGGTGTAGTAAAGCCATGATGTTTTTCTGATGTGAAGCTTTATTTCTTGGGACAAGACACTTTGAGAGTTCAACATGACTTGCAGGCTTTGGGTAGAAGAATAAAAGAGAGGGTTAAAACCCACAAAACTGTTCTTAGAAATAGTTTGCCACACTGGAGTGGAAAGAGATGATCTTTCCTAAGTTGTTCTTACTAACTCAGAATTCTGTGGGGAAAAGGAGGATTTTTTCTCAGAGATTTTCTATTTTTTTATTTTAAAGAACAGTCTTTAGTGGTTGTCAGACAGACTTTTCAAATAGTATAGGCTCATATAAAGAAAAATTCTCTTATGAGTTGACAATTATTTTCTTTAGCTCAGGAGTCAAGGACGAGGTGTTGGTGTGAGTTTAATGGAAAACATATCCTCTACAGCTAAAAATGCTAACCTTTAGAGGTGTGCTGCTGAGAATTTGTTTGATTAATGTGTACATTTTTATGTCTGGGGAGGAGAGTGGCCTGTCTGCTGTGAATGTGACTCATGGGGGTGTGACAGGACAGCGTCGTTTCTATGAATGTACATGCTGCAGATGTTCAAAACCAAGGGAACATAATTTAGCTACAGAAGCAAGACTTTTTTGAAGAAAAAAGGCATCCTGTTGCTTCACCAGCACACTAGGTCTTAAAAAAGCACCACTATTTAAGGTGAGTTTTGTGCAGTGAGAGCACACCCTGTGGCTTGGCAGTCTAGTCAGAAGGATGATACCATGCTGACTTTATAACTGGATCTTTGAACAATATTCTCATGGGTGGTAAATGCAAAACAAAGTAATATCAACTGGCACTTAATTCTGTGAGCTCCCTGCTGATGGGGCTCTGCACTGAAATGGAACTCTTCCTGACAGGAAGTCAGCCGCGAAGTGTGGAGACCTCTGAAAATAAAGTGTGCTTTAATTTGACACCCTGCTGTTTTACAGCAAGTCTGTTTAATTTGAGACTATGGAAAGAGGGTTAGTGCAGGGGAGGGGTATGAGATTATGGAAAGTTCAGTGAGCAGCAATGCTTGGCGCTGATTTAATACTAATTACGAGTATGTGAACTTTTTTGGGCATGTTAATAAACCAAATAATGTGTCTCTGTCTCCAAGCAAACCTGCTCAAGGAACTCATGATCTGGGGAGCAGTGCTGTTTACTCGAGGTTCTGCCAGGAGAAACTTTGCATAGTGGTGATGGTCAGTTTATGGTTTAACTTTTAGCCATATTTTTATTCATCTGTGCATATTTCTGCAACTGGGAAAATGCCTGTCTTCTCCTCAAAGATTTTTGATGGTGCACTAAGCTTCCACTAACTTGTTTAAGTGATGAAAAACTCATAATTTACATCATGCAGAAATCATGCTCCTGAGATACATGTCTGTAAGTGTTAGATCCTAGTCCTGAGTCATGTTTGATTCAGAAGAATCAACTGGCTTGTCCAGTACTCTTTGAATAGTTCCAAAGACATTTATTTCTATTTCTACTTAAACCAGAAATGGTTATATTCTTCTTTTGGAAAATCTGTTTGATGAGTACAGGGGAGGATTTGCAGTGAAAGGAGCAGAAAATTATTCTTTATCATGTTTATTGCAGCAACATAGAGGGACAAATGAAAACAGAGCCCTGTGTTGCAGCATGGTCTGTATTATGTTTTAGTGTAAAGGAGGACAGCAGATACAGGATGAGGTAGGAAATGTAGTGTGCAAGTAGAGCATAATGGGAGAGATGTGTTAGTTTTTCTACTTTTTTTTAATTTGAATTACTTTCATTTTCTATAAATCTTTTAAGAAAAGATCTGCCTTAGGATAGGATTGCCCAAGGGAATAACAGAGGACAGGTTTGGACATCCTGTCTTTTGAGTGAAGAGGTGGGATTGGCTTACTTATGTTTCATTCCCTTGAAGGTACAGTGATAGTGGGAATCTTGTTCATCATTTCCATGCATCATATGAGAGTTAGAATTGAAACTAAACTGCATCTGGGGAAAAGAGTAATACAGAATCATCAAATGGGAGAATGGTTTGGGTTGAAAGGGACCTTAAAGATAATCTAGTTCTATCTAAAGGGGCTTATGGTTCTAAAAACAGTGTTCACCATGTAAATTACTGGGTTCTTTACTAGTTAAATTCATTTTTTTAAAGCTAAAAACATTGAGCAAGAAGGTTGCTGCTGTTTGGTGGTGATGATAAATGTTGGTGGGATCAATCCATCACTACCACTGCAACTCTGCAGCAGTGAGGGTGCTGTGATTTTCTTGTCCTTACAATTAGTAGTCTACCTTGAAAGCCAGTTTTTTTCCTATTCTGTGATTTTACAAACTCTCAAATGACAATCACAGTTAAAAGCAATGGAATCATGAGTCAGTTGCCTTACACTTCTGCTATTCTTGATCTGTTTGCATTTATTCATAAAAGTGTTGCTGAGACTGCAACTTGATTATTTGGATCCGTTCCCTTTGTTAATCTGATGTTGTTCCTTTTCCTCACTTTTGTTGTTCTGTTTCATCTCCTTTGACTTACAGTTTCTTGCTTCCCATTGCTGCATATTCACAGAACTGCTTGGGACTTTGATTTCTCAATTAATTTTTAAGATTCCTGTTCTTCCTGAAGCCACTCTTTCATCTAGGCACTGAAAATAGCTGATGGTTAAAGAACCTGGAGAGGAAACTGCAGTGGAAAAGGTTTGCTGCTGGATGAACTCAAACCTGACCCCTAATTTTGTTTCATGAGGAGTCATGGCAACAGCCTGCCAGTGGGAGAGAGACAGGGGGAAGCTGCCCAGGCAAATTGTTTCCTACACCAGAAACTGTGAACCTGAAATCAGTGATCTACTCATTGAGTTTTCCCCCAGTATTTCGTTCTTTTTTGAAACTAGATATAAAAATGAAGTTTATGAGTATTGATGATACGCAGCTTTTATGCTGTGATAGTTATTGTTGATAAATTTTTATCTATGCAGACAGTGATAATTTTCATAATTTTATATGAACTTCCAGATTATTTTTTTCTTTTATTGCTAAAATCCCGTTTTAAGAATATTTGTTATCAACATAAATTATGACAACTGCAAAATATCTCAAGATTTTGTGGTTGTGTGGAATTGTTGTAATGTTTTATGTCGTGTGTCTTACATGAAACTGTATTTTTTAGGATAAATTTCTGTAGTTTGTAGAGAAGATAAGAGTTGTCACTTTGAGAGTAATTTCATAACATAAAAGGCATTGCCTGACAAGCTGGCAGTTTTTTATGTAGCATTTTTACTGAAGAATTTGGCCCTCAAGTATGCAAACCACTCCAGCTCTATATGTGTATAATTTCTTTTCAGGACTATAAAAACTTACTGTGAGTTGAACTCTTAAGTTTTAAAGTATTGAAATTAAACTCTCATTACAGTTTCAGGCATTTACCACTAACAACATAATAGTAGTTTATAGGAAGCTCTGTTTACATGGAATAACCCACATGGTTAAACAGCAGGAGAGTCTTCTGCTTTTAGTTAAAAACCTGCTGTTTCTGTATGGCTTATTTACTACTCCTTTAATTCTTAATGTAGTGTGCTGTGGAATTGAGCATGCAAAAGTCAGCAAAGAGTTCTGTTTTCTGCGTCTGGGGTTATTACTTGCTGTACAATAATAAAGGCACTATTTTATTGGGTTAGTTGTAATTAACTTCAGCACTGGGCATCAATATAAATCATTCCTAATCTGTTTTCTTTACATTTTCATTCTTTTAAACTGGTTTAACATAGCTTCTCTCTGTCGTCCTTTTACATAAGGGCTGGGCTTGTAATTGCTTTTTTGAATTAGGCTGTCGGAAGCTAATGTGCCTGTTGGTCCAAGAATTGATTAAGGGACACTAATGAATTTCATATAGCACTTCTAAAAGATTGGTAATAAATACTCTGTAGCAGTGATCTGTTGTAACACTGGAATTCAATACAGTGTTGTCATGCTGGGAAAATGTTTGGGTCTAAGAAACTTTGATTCGGTTTCGTAGTTAAAACAGTAAACAACTTTGTGGTTATGAATTAAAAAAAAAAATCATGTTCCAGCTTTTCCCCACAGTATATTTTCTGAAAGTAGCAATCATTATTATAACCTTTGTTTCTGTGTTTTATCAGAAGAAAAATACGGAAACACTTTTAATTTTTTTTTCTGCTTACTCTCAGTGTTTGATACCAAGTGGGTCCTGTGCCTTTCTGACTGATTTAGCAACACACAAGTGTATACAGTGTGTTCAGTTGTTCCTTAACAGCGTAAGCTTGGAACAAGAATGTTATTTGTTCTTTGCAGTCAGTTTTGCAACACTGAATGTGTTTGTTTCTTGAATTTCTTGTCTTTTTCAGAGATAGGTTGTCACACATGCACAGTCTCAGCCCACCTTTATAGTTCATCAGTTAGTTTGATATGAGTATTTTGGGGATATTTTCCCACAACAAGAGGCTTGGTGTACCCCTTCATTGGAGAGGCTCTCTCATCTAGTTAATTTTTACACAACTTTCCCCTGGAAGACTCATTAAAATTTTTAATACAAAGCCTTCAGTTGTGTACTGTCACTAGCTGATTTTTTGACAAAAAGCAATGTCTTTTAAATGGAATGCCAGCAGTAAATACTTTTTATTATAACGGAGTGTGTTTGATAGTTTTAAAAGTCTTATAAAAATAATTAGCTCTTTTATATAGTTCTAATGGCAGCCCTTCCAGTTTCCCCTGGAGCAGTCTCTAATGAACAGGCCTTGATTTTTCCAGTTGGGCTTTTCCATTCCCCGAGGACTTGACTCCAGACCTTGAAGGGCAGCAGCTGCCATTTGTCTCAGGCCCAGAGTTGCCAAACAGACCGAGCATGTACTAATAGGACACATTTGTACAGCCTGAGCCTGTGGGACCCCGGTAGAGCCCTAATGATGAGCGTCTGCTGAGAGCCTGGAGCTGCCCAGGCTTAGAGGAACTTTTATCACCCTTAGTGAAATCAAAACCTCTGTATTGATTAGGGAGATGGCTGGACTTGTTACCTAGATGCAATGTTAAGGCTTTCATAGAGAAACCTTTGTTTAAATTTCAGTAAATCCAAGCCTCTTTGATAGGGGTTTGCCCCTGACAAGGAGTTTGGAATTTTTAGGAGAGTAGCAAATATTTTTGCAGGTTTTCACTTTGTGTCAGCAACAGTGGTGATATCAGTTCTGTAGAGAAAGGGTCATGAATATAATTATTGAAATTATTTTTTTCCCCTGTCAGTTTCTGATAGTTCTTTCATTATTTATTTATGGTCTTAAATTTTATTTGAGCATACAGTTATGTCTGTATGTATACTGGATAACTTTGTCTCAAATGTATTTTTGTGTTAGTCTCATATTAATTTGTGTCATATATTTGCAAAATATTTCTCTTTTTTAGCTACTTGGCATGCGCTAATTTTGTTATTAAATTGCTACATAATTCCGAGATAGAATTCCCCATAATTCCTTGTTGTTTTTATTTTTTTCAGTGGAGTTTAGTAGAATAAAATAAATTAAACATGCTTCAACCTTTAAAAGTAATTTATGTTTGCAGATATTCTGCTTAACATGCAGTCTAACTTTTTTTTTAATTACGAAGAACCCAGCTGAGATACAATCTACTTTTCACTATATGTTCTTTATTGCTGAGTTCATTCAAGCCTGTAGTGGATGTGGTGCTGAGAGAGTGCTGACACCAAGTGCAAACACTGCTGAAAAGTTCTTGATAGTTTACTTTAGGCACTTAAAGATTAGTATATCTCTGTATGAACAAGTTTTTCATGCAGATTTGACCTTTACTCTAGGATATAATACGTCTCTTAGTCATGTGTTAACACATTTTCCCACCCTGCTCCTTAGTGCTCCATTCATAGTTGTCAGTACCAAAGTCATCCTTTTCCTTTGTTTCATAACCAAAATAAATTATTCAAACTCCACCAGCTGTAGGGGAAGGATGGATTAGCAAAGAATTTGCTCATTTCTTCCTGCTTATGAGTGTGTGTGATTCAGCTGCTGGATATAGTTCTTAATTGTAGAATAAGCATTTAAGTTTCTGAGAAAAATTAATTATTAAGGAGCGTGCATGTGTATGTATATGAAGGAAAGTGGCAGTGCAGCTTGTTACAGTTGAAAATAGAGCAGTTTTAATGTATTGGAAATGTTTTAAATATTCTGTTCAAGATCCATGTTTCACTGTTTAGCCATCAGACCAGTTGAGGGGTTGGTCTTGCAAATGTTTTTATATAGCTTGAACAACATATATGTTGGGATTATTCATGTAATTGTAGAATGGTTTGAGTTGGGAGGGACCTTAAAGGTCATCCAGGTCCAACTCCCCTGCCAGGGTTGTTTGAAATAGGATTATTTTGCTTTCCTAAGAGTGTACAGGTGAGGAGGGATGTGTCCATTTGCTGCCTGCAGGCAAGCACTTCAAATTGCAAACCAGCAGAAATACTGATCAATAACATTTCCTTGGCATTTGTTTGAGTGATTACAGTTTAGGGCTGGTTACTTTGGGTTAGCTAAAGATTCCACTTTGCTTGTTGTTCTCTCTCCAACTGTAGGTGCAAAGAGATGCTCAAAAAGAATAAAACAGGACAAGCAAGTGTGATACATTTCCACCCTCCATCTATTTTTTGCTCAGGGTGTTTTCTGAATTGGATGCAATTTCTGTGTATTTAACCAATATTAATGTGTTTATTTTCTTTAAGTGACTTGTGCATTCTCCTCTTGATCCTGTTGAACTTAGATGACAATGTGCTTCAGGAATAGATTCCACTGATGTGTAGAGAACCTCCTGCATTCCTTGTTTGGAGCTTGCTCCTGCTGTCTGCTGCTTGTAGAAAAAGTTTTTGGCCAGGCCTGTTTGGGTAAATAAGGGGTTCCTGGAGTGGTAGAACTGAACAAGGATACTCAGATTTAATAGGAAGCCAACAAAAAATGGAAAAAACCCAGACTGATCAATAGAGGTGACAGTGGAACAATGAAGTTCAAGGCAGATATTTTTATGCAACTTCACTTGTCACTTGCTGCCATATGATGAGAGGCTTACCTTAGTTTTAAGAAAGGAAATATGAGGATCGAGTAATATAAAAGACTTTGGAAGTGCATCGGAAGACTGACACAACTACCCATACACGTGGAGCTGCAAGGAAATAAAATGAGACATGTGGTTAATAAAGACTATTTGCTATTCTAATCTCACTGTTAGTTAGGGTCTAATGCATGTTGTTGGTCTGTTTATTTCCCAGAAAAAAGTAAATGTAGTAATTTATAAGTTTTATTAGAGCACTTGGTACTGTCATATGAGTGATCATTAGAGTTAATTAAAAAACCCCACTGTAAAATAGATTAAAAAACCCCAGCATGACTCAAATGGGACAACAGGTCATGATATCAACCTTGAGGGATGTTATTAGTTTCTGAAAGGAGAGGTTTAAGACCACTACTGTTTAATGTTTTTATTTGATGAGCCTTGTGCAAACAGTAAGAATGTGTTAATGAAACTTGTTGATGATAAGAAATTAAAGCTGTAGTGGAGTGGGAGGTAGTTTTTCTTATGGCAGGGTTATGCTGTATATAAAGGAAACATAATATGTTATGTTATTCCATACAAAATTGTAATTCAAATGAATTTTGAAGACCATTTCAGGCAAGGGTACAGTACCTGCATTTTATCTGGAGTGCTTATGGAGCTGTTTATAGATTCCATTAAGGAAATAGATGGAGCAATAACAAGTTGGGAAATTTCCTTATCAAACCTAGTGTTGAATACAATGTGTTTTCTTCTTTGTCTCATTGTAATGGTTATTTTTCACTGTAGCTATTTGTGATAGTGTTCAGTGCTTCTGGGTGTTTTCCCTGCTTCACCACTGAGCATACAGTGACCAAAAGCATTAAAAGTAGATTATGTCTCTCAGTTACTAAACATTTATAGCCGTAGGAAATGCTGGTCAATTAAGTACAGCTTAGAATAGGTATGAAATTATTGACTTTGTTGATGTTCCCTTACAGTCCTTCCTTAGGAAAGTGCTGAAATGTGTTTTGTAGTTATTTAGTTGCATTAGTGGTTGAGTTTGAAGCTTTTAACATGTTTTTTCCCTAATACCTTTGGGAGATGGATAACTAAGATGTTGATATAATAATGCAATATGCATACTGAGTGTAATTGTTTGAGAGTGAACATATACTGTGGGGAAATACTGAATGGATCATGAAAGATGAAGACCATTAGTCTTTTCTTTCAACTATTAAAATTTGCTTTAGGGTGTGTTCAGCTGTGACTTACGAAATTGTTTAGACTAACACCTTCTTTGATGCTGTCTGATACA
The DNA here is from genome assembly GCA_035041345.1 of Poliocrania exsul. Taxonomy (NCBI): domain Eukaryota; kingdom Metazoa; phylum Chordata; class Aves; order Passeriformes; family Thamnophilidae; genus Poliocrania; species Poliocrania exsul. The sequence goes on from JAWWLZ010000139.1 coordinate 12,365,150, forward strand.
TAGAAAAATGCTGAAAAGTCTCCTTATAAATGCACTTTCTTTTCACTTTTGTCAGCCTCCATCTTCACCAATTAAATTTTCAAGTGTTGTTATGAGTTCTTTGAAAAGTAGAGCAGCAGATGGACAGTGTCAGAAAGGGAAAAATTATTCTACTTTTCTTGAGTTTTCTCACATTTAAGCCAACAGAATAGTTTGTCATCATCATATGAAGCTAAATATTTAGAAACTGATATTATACTGAAAAAGCTTTTATAAGGATTACTTACATATGTTATTTTGTTATTAGAGACTAAAAGGCTTTATTTTCATTAGTATAAATTCATTGGAATAAAACCACTTCAGACATGTTACAGGCTAACTTGAAGTCATGCAATGGTGGCCATAAGAAGGTACTGGGGGAGAAGGATTAGTAAGATATTTGTAGCAATTAATGACCAATGATGCTTCTTGATGTAGCCTCAAAAAACCCCCAAACTCCATATGTGAAACAGAATTTAGCTGGTGCTTAGGATATTGTGTTATTAATCCATATAAACTAGTTACATAGAAAGTAATGATATAATTAATGATGAATTATCACCAATTCCAATTATTCTATTTTTAATTCTGACTACTTGAAAATTGTTCTACATTGTTGCAGCTTAAACATGGTAAACCAGTGTGTTGGGTCTGGAGCACATCAAGCCTCAAGAGATCAGTTGTAATCTTTCCTCTGCATTTGAAGTTTGGAAATCTTTTTTGGGTGGGGACAGGATTTTAGGTTGTAAATACACAGCATTTTTCTAGTGGCTTTTGGGTGGCTGAGAGGTAACTGCAACACTGAGCAGCAAAATGTGCTCTGGCACTGCCTGTTAAAAACTCCTGTTTTCAGAAATCTGAAATTTGAGATCTGATATATTCGCAGATTTTCACTTTTTGCCTGCCTTGGAGCTGCTGAGATTTTTGAAAAGAACCACAGTGATAGAAGTACTGGTGTGGATAATGATTAGGAATATTATTTCATACAACAAAGACTAAAAAAATCAAGGAAGCTGTTCTGGAAAGAAGCATGAAACTGAGCTATTTCTCTACTTCAGTTTCAATCTTTTGTATTAGATTAGAAGAGTTGTAGAATTTAAATCAAGACTTGTATTTGTCCTGTTCTATCCAAATGCCTCTACATTTTTGCCCAAATACAGTGTTCACACATTTGCTACTCTAATTTCTAGCTCTGTTAACTCATTTCTGTTTGGTATGGGACTAAAAATCTACCTTGTGTTTTTATTAACCAAATGTGTTTTCTCCTCAGCTTTCAAATGAGGGAAACAAGCCCCAGGGATGGGTCATCTGGGTTGGTTGCTTTCCACTGTGTCTCTTCAGGGGGCCAGGCAAAACCCACCGACCTTTTTAAGAGATGTAGAATTTTGCTATAATTCAGTGTTCAGATGGATTTAAGGAATGATTTCAGTGTGTTAAAAATACTTCAAATTTTTTTGAAACAGCTTTGTGTGTTAATGGTGCAATATTTGGATTGTGAGCAGATTTTGTTTGTGAGTAGAGATGGCTGTGATGCTGAAGTGAGGATTATTAGCAGAAAATGTGCTAACTAGACTACAAGCTACCAGAGAAATTTGTGTCTGAAGAATGAGCCTTGTCTTAATGTAAACCAGTTTTTAGCATTATCAAGGTTCAATAATGCAAAGAGCATCAGTGAACCAGGCTAAGTTCAGGATTATTGCATGACAGAGCAAAAGAAAATTATGGAGTCCTCTGTGGGATGTTTTTGTGTTTTCTTCTCCCCTCAACACAATATGACCTTGAGTAAATGGTCCTGCCCTCTTCTTCCATGCTGGCATTCATTCCTTCCTGATTAGCAATTAATGCCTTGTGGTGTTCACTGATGGTGGTGTAAGTTGCTAAAACTGAAAAGGAAGTGTGTGATTTTTCTTGCTGAAAGTATCTTCTCCTAGTCTTGTTTTTATGCAGCTGTAATTTTCTTTTTTCTTTTTCCCCCTCCCAGGAGTGGCAAAACTCTATACAGAAGAATGCTGGCCTTGCCTTTATTGAGCTTGTCAATGAGGGAAGGTAAGTCACAATATTTGATTCCACCTCTGCATTCACCTTTAGGAAGTTGTGTGGCTTGAAATTTTTTAAAAGTAATTTTTCTTTTTCCCTTTTGTGGCATTTTCTTTGCGTTTTGCAAACATGATTTCATGTTCTTTAGCACTTTGGTTCAGTTCTAATACTGAGTATGGGATTTTGCAGAATCTGAGTGCTCTTTAGTGTCATTAAACATTTCACTTATCTGTGTCATGGGTTTTCTTTCTTCCTGTCCTTGTGTACTGGCTAATGTTGAAACTATAATTTGTATTCAGCTAATCTCTGGAGAAAGGGAATTGATATTTGAAAGACATTATAGCTCAGAATGGTAAGATAAGCCTCTGGCTCAAAAATTAGATTCCAGTTTGCTCATTTATTTCTGATCTACCTCTGGAAATAGAAAGGAAGAGAGTCCCTTTAAGGAAAAAAACAATCTGTTAATAGTGCCAATTAGTTTTATGTTCTATCCATAACTTCATGTGTATATTACTGGAACTTATAGAAAATGACAGAGCAGGTGATGGGGCCGTGCTCTTTGACTTGGAGTGACTATGCAGAACCATCAATATTTTCTTCATTAGGAATCGAATGTTGAGGCAGGTGAAGAGCAACATTTACTTTTTTCTAAAGGATTTTTTAAAACATGTCTTAGTGAATTAGCTAAACTGTACAGTAAGAAAAGCCATTTCTGTAAACCTAAATTCTGTTAGTAACTTCAGGTGGTAAGAATCCCAACAGAAAATAAATTTTGCATGGTTAGGACAGCTACTGAATTAAAACCAAAATAATCTATAACATAATGTGTGATATATGTATCTTTTTATCATCATAGGAAAGGGAAAAATGGCTATTTGAGATTTTTTTGGTTTAAAATGTGTAGATGTTCTCAAGATACATAAAAATAATGGCCATTTTAATGGTTGCATTTCAGTTTATGGTAGGGGAAACACCATTCTCAGACAGAAAAAACATTTTGCTACCAGTCTGGATCCCCAGGGCCAAGGTAAAGTAACAAGGGTGTTCAGTTACAGTGTTAAGATCTAGCCTGTAGTTGTTTCCTATTATGTGAGGCTGACCTGTCTTGACCTTCCTTACAAAATGCCTGCTATAAATTTGGCCCTTGATTAATGTTTTATTAGCATAGATAACAGTGAGATCCCACACACATGTACACCACAATGGAGGTTCATCTGTGTAAGATGATTATCATGGACAGATGAGTGGCTGAGCCTGGGCTGTGAGCAGCAGTTCCCTGGGAGCTGCTCAGCCTTTCCCAGAGCATTCTGTCAGTAAAGGTTTAGAATGGGCCATTTTCTCCTCAAAACCTGCAGTGCCCATCACAGGCAGATGGAATCACTCCCCCACCTCCATAAACAACATCAATGACGTGCAGTCTGGCCTGAGCAGGGTGGTTGTCTCGGGGACAAACGATCCCTGCTAGACTGCAAAGTGTGGTTTTGGTTAGAAGAACATGTCTAAGTAATTGTTCCTTCATTTCATTTCTGGCTTGTAGCAGGGTTGTGTTTTAGGTTTGGATTATTTTTATTTTAATGGGAACATAACTTTTGTTATGGTGAAGAGGAAAGGGGATTCATTCCTTAAAAATGGCTCCTTTTATCTGTCTCCATTTTCCTCCATGGCTGTTTATAGAGGCCTTTAAAGTTATTGCTGAGGGTCATTGCAGTGCTTTGTGGCTTTTGAGTATTCACTAAAATGAAACTGTTATCCCTCCTATGACAGGAACTCTTTTCCAGAACTACACTTTTCCTCTCTTTATGCAGTTTATATGTTATTTTCCTTGCTCATATCCTCACAGACTAAAACATTTCCGTCCTTGTATTCTATTGTATTTGCTATTTTTTGTGTGGTTTTGCCATAAAATTATAATCTTAGAAACTCCAAAAGCTGAAATCTTCAATTAAAAATTAAGAAAGTAGCTGAATGATACAGATTCAGATTTCAGCTGCATAATTGTGTAATAAAAGCTAAATTTTAAGTTGTTTCTACAAGGGCACAGGAAAAGAAGAGAAGGCAGTTGTATAAAGGGCAGAACTAGTTCAACAAGTAAGGAAGGATGGATGTAGGGTACCATGGCATGAGAAGTAGAATAAATAAAATAAAATTAAGGACTGGAAGAATTGCCTAGAATTTGTGGAATCACAGAATTGCTATTGTCTGCTACCTTGGTGGAGAAAGTCTTGGACACACTATAACCTTTGCAAACTAGGATTTTGCTCCAAGTATTTATTACTAGTTTGGACTAACAGTGCCAGAGAATATTCCAGTTTGAGGTGTGTTCTAACATTTGTTGTGGTTTCTTATCAGGCGAATAAGATGACTGAAAAGTCTTTCAGAAGCAGAGACCTAAATCTCTTCTTATGCCTGCTTTCAAATGTATTTTTTGCTTTTATGTGAAAGGTATGAATGTACCTCTCTCTCTCACAGCAGTTGAAAGTTTTATGTTTAGGCTTGCCATGTTTTGGCTAGGATTCCCTGGGCAGAAATATGTGCAGAAAGTTTGCCTCTGGGACTCATAAGGTCTGCAGTGTGTGCTGCATTCAGAGTGTGTTGCTCTGAATTTCCTCGTGTTCACGAGTAACTGATGGGTTACACACAGAGCTGCTCCCAGGCTTGCCAGATACATCACAGCTACTTCACCTCACATATAGAACAGAACTGATTGGTGTGTGCCCAGTGAAAATTTGAATCTTGAACTGAAAAATATCTCTAAACAGGAGGCTAATAGGTGGAAATACAGAATTGTAAACCTACTTAAAACCTGAAATGCACAACTGGAGTCTTGAAGGACAGGTTACAAACATAGTAAAAAGGAAAATCCTGTGTAGAAAACCAGGAAGCTACAGAATGTAGGTGAAAAGGTAGAGGAGCAGGTATTGGAGAATAACCTCAATCTGTGCAGGGAAAGAAACATCAGTTTCTGGACACTGCTACACTGAATGTTAACCTGTTTTTAATAAACCGAGTGAGTATTGTTTGCTGTTACTGTAATGTCTGGGAACACTGTTAATGCTCTTTGAAACTTTGTTAAAAAGGTGCCTGTGCCCATGGCTGCTCCACAGACTGAGCCATCTGGGCAGCCGGAGTATGGTTTGCAAAATGTTTTCCTTAGCCTGCTGAACTTCTGTCAGTCTAGATTTCATTCCTTGTGCTTGCCTTTCACCTTCAGGTCCTCCCCTCCCTCCCCTTAGAGAGAATCTGTTTTGGAGCCTGAACCCAGGAGCTTCCTGAGAAGGGGGTTTGTTCAGCAGAACTTTGCCTTAGGTGTGATCCAGTTCACTGTCGGGGCCAGTCCTCTGCTTTGGTGACTGCCAAGACTGATCTCTTTTTTTCACTCTGGCCCTAATTATGTTTCCTCCTTATGCACAAGATGGTTAAGCTGTTATTTATGAACTGGAGAAAACCCCATGCTTTGTTTTATTTCCTTGCCTGTTCAAGTGTCTCTTTTGTTAGACTCTTATTTCCTCTACTTGACTAGTTAGCGAACAACTCCTTTGCTCTGTGAAGGTTAAACCTCTCTGCTGTCTCTTTGATTCATTAGCACACTTTAGTGTGAAGCATCTCTTATGCTGGACCTTGTTTGCTGTATCAGTCAGTGAACTAACAAAGGTACTCGAGCTGGAGACCAGGCATGACAGTTATTATCCCCTTTGGGGTGATAATGGGTTTGGCATGGCAGGGGTTGAGGGATCAGCCTCCTAAGCATGCTGCAGCAATTATTCTTTTCCAATTTCCAGTTGAAGAGGCTCTTGAAGATGCTTAATTTTAATTTTCTCAGGCACAGTTGGCCATCCAAAGAGTTACAGAGCAGTCTTCTGTACATACATTTTTGTACACTTGGAAATGAATATTCACACAGCTGTTGCTTTGAAAAATTATCCCATAATATTTGGTTGAAAGATAACCTCATTGAACCAGCAGAATCCATGTATAATTTCTTCTCCTTTGACTTTTAAATCCTTAACCAAACCAAGCAACCCAAAACTTAAGAGATTCACAAGTGTACCTTGGACAGGCAGAACTAATGAAGTTTGTTTTTCTGTGGCTTTTTCTTATTGCTGTGTTCTCTGTTGTCTAATGAAGAATCAAGTCTAATGAAAAATTTCCCCTCCATATCAGAGGATTTTCTAACATGCCTTTCAGTGCTGTTGAAAACAGCTCTTTGTTTTTTCAAAAAGGATGCTTGCAAGGATTGTTGTGCTCTGTTGGATTTAAAATTAATGCTTTTGGTAAACTCTAGCCTTCTATTAAAAATAATTGTTCAAATTATCCAATTAATTTAAAAGTTTGAGTGAAGGAAGGCAGAGATGGCCTGCAAGGTCAGCATCCTTAGCAAGTAAGAATTCCACCAGCCAACCAAAAACAAAGTCCCAAACCTCTCCAGAAAGAACCAAATGTAACTGGTATTATTTTCTCAATATATAACACCTAGTAGTATAAAACCTGGAATGCTGTAATCATCTCTATTTCTATAGCTTTTTTGTTTTTAGAACTGTACTAAGAAAACTTCAGCAGATGTCACCTGCTGTTCCTTGTCTTAAAATTGTATGTATTGCTTTTGACTGATCATAGATGCAGATATTTTTAATTGAAATAGCTGGCAATCAAACTAGTTGGCCATTGACTTGGGTGCTTTCCGAAGGGAAATAGGGGACAGATGTGGACTGTCCCATTTGATTGTCCTTTGCTTGCAGCACTGTGGTCACTCTCAAAAATGAGTGTTGGAGGATGTGTTGCCATAGGAGCAACTACTGTGATGGAAAATAGTTAGAAAAATACAGCTTTTAATGAAAAAATGGATGACACGTGACAGATTTTGTGCATAATTAACCAAAAAAGGCTCAGGGAAAAAGTAGTAAATGCAGTTGTGTCCAAACTAGGATTGATTCCTCCCAGTCTGCACCCCTTGCTGCAACCTCCTGGTCCTGAGGCTCTGATAATACAGAACCTGCACCTTAGTCTTGATTTGTAAGAGAAAGTAAAGTGTTTTCCACATTTCCTTCTATTTCTAGTAACCCATTCTGTTTAGATGGTGAATTTTGTAAAAGAGGTTTTTGGTGATTCCTGTTTTCTTATGTTTTGATTTTGTAGCAGAAGCAGTGTGAGTTTGAATTACAGAAGATCATTAGGGTAGACCTGAAAAAAGATTTTAAATGAGTTGAAAATTAGAAATTGTAGCCTGGATGTGTTTCAAAGACAGATAAGTTGACTTGAGGTGGGTTCTTGACACTACATGACTCTTCTTTTTGTGCATGTGTGTGTCCTAAGGGATACTGTGACACGCACAACCATTTTTAAGTTTCTTTATTTCACTGAATTTTGATCATCTGTGCACAGATTTAAATTGCATCCTTTCTGAGTAATGGGAAACATGATCTTTGCTGCAATTTAATGAATAAAGCAGAAGCTTTTGGGGAGAACTATGTCTTAATTAAAAATTAATGAAAACTTTATTATTGGAGATAGTAACTTTGGAGGAAGTATGTGTGTGGCAAAGGTAGGCATTGCTTATGAGAATACATAATTCATTTGCTGGGTCTGTGGAAAAGGAAATTTGAGTGCCTGGGAATTCTGAACTTTTTCTTATGAAGAAAGTTTTTGGTAACATCTGCTTTTAAAAAATAAAGTAATGCAAGAGTAACATGAAGGTATTTATGCTGCATTCTCTTGTGTATAAATGTATTGTACTAGGGCTATCTGATGGAATATTTTCAGAAATCATCCTATGGAGCGTTTCTTGGAATGTGAACACAACAGTTTTCAGTAGGCTCTGACATGTCCTAGGAGGCTCTCCTAGTTGGAAAAAATTGGATTGGTGTGTCCTCCCTTAGCTGTCTCTTCAAAGTGCATTCATATTTTATGCTATTGCATGTCCAAGTCAGCATTTTGATGAATCCGCCCAATTTTGGGGCTTTCTTCTTTTTTTTTTTCCTCTCCTGTTTTGTGTTCAAACTTCAGTCTTTAGGACACTGTGGACTTTGCTTCTTATTTTTGAGAATTGAATATCATATCTGTAAAGGATTTGTGTTCCACAAACTTCTTGCATCAGTAATTCCAACACTCAGCACACTGAGGAGTCAGACCCCAGAAAAGTCTGTCTGTGTAGAACTTGTCTGCTTTTGGAGTCAGAGCATCTCTGGTAGGTTTATGAGGAGTGCAAGCAGGAAAGCTCACCTTTCTTGGCTATCTCAGAGTCCTCTGCTGTGGTGGTGTTTGGAACATACACAGTCTCTCCCTGTAGTACTTTATGAGAGATTTATGCCTAAACAGCTGTTGTAAATGTCACCTCCTGTAAATCGTTTTTTCATCCTTTGACTGAAATTGATAATTTTGGGACATCAGTAATACTAACTCAGAATTTCTCAATCTCTCATTTGCTTTTGCTAGCACATATTTTCTCTTATATTTTTGCCCTCTTGTAGCTCCTCCTTTTTACTTGCTGTAAGGAGAATCATGGCTTTTTACTTGATCATCTGAGCATTCAGCAGCCAGAAATCAGAGAAAGAGGCTCTGATTCTCATGGTTTTCAGCAAAAGTTTTCAGAGAAAGAGGCTCCGATTCTCATGGTTTTCTCTTTCAGCATAACAATGAAAATCAGTATATCTCATGTATTTGGCTTGAACTCTTAGTGGTTTAGCACTTCATTCCTGACCCAGCAAAGAATGCAAGTATATATTTTAACTTCCAGCATGGAATCCATTCCCTTGCTTGTTTTTACTAGGCTGCTCATCTTTTCAAAGTTAATCATGTTTTTTAATATTTTAGTCCAGAAAGAAAGTGCTTAGACAAAGGAATAGAGACCTTGAATCTGATGTGCACTGGAAGCAGAAGAGTAGGCCTGTTACCAGAATCTTTATAATCCCAGATATCATGTCCAGCTTGTACAGAACACGCCCATCCACGCTCCAGCCACAGTTTTCTCATGATAATATCAGCAAAAGAAAAGGCATCTAAATTCAGTAGCATGCCATAAATAAAAACAAACCAGAAGGGAATCTCTCAGGGAAAGGAGAGTGTAAATCACCACATGCAACTGTATTTTGGTGTTTAATAACTATGAAAAAAATAAGCAGATATGCGAGATAAGACAAGTGTGGTCCATGGGTCTGCATACAGATACTATGAAGCAAGAAGGAAATTGCTAAGAGATTTTCTTCAGCTTCAGTGTCTGTACTTTGAAAAAGACAAGCAATTTAAAAAAATGAAAAACTGTCGTTTTGCTGTGGAAAAAAGTATTTAGAGGTGTTTTAGACAGAATTTTTATTTAACAGAAAATTAACGTGATCTAGTTGCTGGGCGAAAAAATCAGGATAAAAAAAGGCAAGAATTAGCTATTATTTGGGATCTTTTGTTTGTGTTTCTGGTCTTTTTGATTGTTTGTTTTAATTGACACTAATTACCTTATTATAAAAGTTCTTTATGTGGCAACATGGTGTAAAATATCTTTTTTTCTGGCCCAGGTTGCCCAGAGAAGTTGTGGATGCCCCATCTCTGACAGTGCTCACAGCCAGGTTGGATGGGGCTCTGGGCAACCTGGGCCAGTGGGAGGTGTCCTGCCCATGGCACGGGCTTGGAACAAGATGATCTTTAGTAAGATCCATTCCAACCCAAACCATTCTATGATTCTGTGATCTTCAGACTTTAAAAAAATTGAAATTGGGGCATCTTTCTGAAAGCTATGCTATAGCTCAAACAGAAGGCACAGACTTGATGGAGGAAATGGAATTATTTTGGGGAAGACATTCATGGTCAGTTCTGTGTGGGAGGCCAAACCAGGAACCAGAAAGGACCCTTTAAATACATGGAATGCACTTATTGTTCAGTGAGGAAAATCAGATGTTTCTAAACTTTTTTCTCAAGAAGAAAGCATTTATGTCTCAAAATTGTCTGATCTAGGTTAATGCAGTTTTTAGGCTCTCCCCTATGTACAAAATGTGTTGTATGTAGTTTGGAGTTGAACCAACACTTCAGCAGGAGCCAGATTCTTGTCCTTGCTTCAGCCTTTTCCATTGAAAGCAGTGAGGTGTGCTTCACAAATTTCTGTGTAACATTGTTTGCCTTTTCCATAAAAGTACCAGCTGCCAAGGTTCCCCAAATTAGCATTTAATAGATTATTAAAACTTGATTTTAGACATTTAAGCAGAGGTGTGTTCATCTATACAGGTGCTTGTATTTGCTTTTGATATTTAGTGATGGCTATAGATTCGTCTCATATCATGCCATCACTACATTTGTGTATAGATGTGTATTTAGCTTGCAAGGTCTCACACTTAGAGGTAATTTCAAAATAGAAATCTGAGTGGTATGCAGTGCATGTGGATACTGTTTTCATAAAGAAATCCAAACTGCCCAAGGTGATGATCCAGCTTGAATTGTTTGTTGTAAGAAAGGTAATCTAAGCACATGCAGTGCATTTGGAAAAGGCAACTGAAAAGGAAGATGAAAATTTAAGTTCTTGAATGTAAATAACGAACACGGCTTTCAGATGGTATAAACCAGTGTAGTATTTCATATAGATTTTATTTATGTGAGCAAATAATTTTTACCATTGTCTCATGAAGACCTTTTTGCTGGGTACCCTTCTGGTCTGTTCTTAGAACACAGTCCTGTGTGAGGGTAACGGTGGATATTGGTGAGGGTCTTCAGCTCTGAGAGGCTCAGCTCTTAGTGGCAATCAGCTCGAGTGATATCAGCTCTGTTAGTGCATCAGCCTCAGCCCCTCAAAGCCCAGGGAGGCTCCCTCTGCACCGAGCGCCGCCCCCAGAAGAGAAGTCTGGACACAGAAGGCTCAGTGGCAACAGAAGCAACTTTATTGGTGCTGCCCGCTTTTATGGGCTCAGGCAGGGAAGGTTCTGGAAAAAGGGACGGAGTCAAACTTCGCATTGGTTGAGGGAAGGATTGAGAAACGGACCAATGGGGAGTAGGGGTGGAACTTTACAACGACCGATAATAGAACAGGGGTAAAAACCAATCAAAGAATAGGGATGAAGACCAATGGGGTCACAGAACCTTAACCAATCAGGAAGTGTGGTGGGAAAGGCACCTTAGGGGATTATGGGAAGAAGAAACTAGGACAGGAATGACTAAGGGAAAATACAGTAGGGAAGACATATTTGTGACGCACTTCTATTAAACAGCCAAAGTTAACCCAACAACGTTAGGGGCAGTCACAATCGGAGAGTCCACATTCTCATTGGCCCAGCACTCATTCCTGGGTATTCTCCCACATGAGGGAATGTAGTTCCTTACTTGGTTTGGAACATGTCCATCATCTCTGCAAAGGCACAGCAATGTGCTGGGCATCAATGGCTGCATTTAGGAGATACAAAGGAAAACCGTGTTGTAAAGTGTTAAAACAGTTGTTATATTGGATGATTTCTTCAACAGATGGAAAACAGGTCGGACTTATAGAGGATAATGATCGTTAGATTAAAAGTAGACCTTTTAGAGGATGATGAGTATTTTTCAAAGTCTGATCAGGCTGGCAGAAGATATTGGTATTGACAAACTCAATGAATATAATGGAATACTGTCCAACTGTATTACATGTAAATTGAAATACAAGAGTATTTCTTGTCCCCATATGTTTGTAGTCAGTTTAATGAAATATGTTTATTTAAATGCTTCTGTGTCAAATTTTAATGTGCTACCGGGGATCCTGGAGAAAGAGTCAAATGCCTGGAATCTGCCCAGTCTATGAAATTAGTTATGCAAAGCTTCTTGCTGCTGGTTTATTAGTAGGTATCTGTTTTAACTGAACATTATTGTAAATTCTGAGACAGAGTTTTGGGGTTTCTTTTTTTTAGTATATGAACAATGCCTTCTTAACTAGTTTGCTTTTCCAGGTTTTTTGATGTCATGAGAAGTTCTGATATTGAATTTACTTTATTGCAGCAATGTTGGTTCTGCAAGGTTGTGAAAGTAAAGTTTGTCACTAATGCATGTAGATAAATGGGCAGAATTGTATGTTTGTTGACCTGCAAGTCTACTGCATGTGTGGAATCCTGAATGGCATAGGAGTGAGACAGCTGAGCACTAATCATACCTTCAAACATACAGTTAGAGACAGGTGGAGCCTTATTTTAGATAAATAAGTTATCAGGGATTAATTAACATGCTATGCATTAGAAAGCATCCTGCATCATAAATCCAGTGGTTATAAAGAAAGGCTCTGAGTAGGCTCTGAACTTGTTGAAATGTACTTTAGCTTATATGTGCAAGGTAAACAAATGATTTTATGTTCTGCTACTCTTTTACTATAATAGAAAACCTTAAAAAAAAAGCTTTAATAGGAGATATGTGTAAAAAGGAGTTAGTAGAGCATGTAATGCATTCATCTGATGTATCTTTGAGTAATCCTTTGGAAATTTGCACCTTCTAAAACAGTGTTTCTCCTGTATAGCCAGTTTTAACTTTATGAATCCCAATGTAACTAATTAAAAAGGAAGTGTTTTTAGTAACAATCTGTGAACTCACAGAATAATTGGGTTGTAATTCAATCTGTCAGCTCTGATGCCATTCATAAACTCAGGGTTTATGAAGGCCTCAGAATCTCAGATTGAATTATGGCTTTATTCTGTACATAACCTGGAACAATGTATATCTTAGCATTTCATTTGTGAGACGGAGAATGTTTTATAATCCTGAAAATATTACTTAAATGTATACTTACCATAAAATTTCAATTTTGCATTCGGAGAAGAAAACTATATTGCATTGCAATTCTCAATTTTTTACTTAGACTTTACATCAGTTATGTTAGAGGTTTTTACTGTGCTTATATACATAAACTGCTTTGTATTGTGGTGTGTGTAAGATTTTCTTAGATTTCTCTCTTTCAGGTAAAACAAACAACTGTCCAGAATGTTTACATTTTTACACTTACTGTGGCCTACTATCAAAGAACAGTTTTACTAATTGCCAGAGTATTCCTTCAACCTTATTCACACCATTTTCTTAACACAATAAAGTTGAGTTGTGAGAGCTCAAAAATTTTATATATATACTGTATTTACAGATTTTTATTTTTGGACTTCATTCTCTCAAGGGAGTTCTTACATATTCTCTGTCCTCAGGCTGCTGAGTCAAACCATGAAGGACCATTTGGTCAGAGTGGCTAATGAAGCAGAATTTATCTTGAGCAGACAGAGAGCAGAGGATATCAATCGCCATGCTGAATTCGAGGTAAGAAATTAAACCTTTAAAAAAAACCCAAACACAAAAATATAACAAGCCCACAGTGAGAATTCCAGCGTGTGATATGGGCTTTTCAGGCACAGGAGGGATGATTTGGTAAGTTTGCCACTAACTTTGATGGAAAAATAGGCTGAGCAGAGCGGCTCAGGACTTGCTGAAATCTGCACACCGTAGTTTGTGGGGGAAATAATTCTATCATACCAGTGCTGCTCTTTTCCAATTTAGCAAATATCACTGTATGTGTTAGAGCTGCTTTGCATCACGGTCAAGATACAGCAGAAAAAAACCCACTTTACTGAAGATAGATGGTAACAGCCTGTGAAATGCAGAATGAGAAATTACTTTTTTTTCTTTTTGTATCATTTGCTATTTAACTTAATCCCTCTCTGAAACCACTCTCCTTATGTTTTACATGCCTCTCTGGTTTTGTTACATTTTCATGTTTTCACCCCACTTAAGGGATTCTAAAGTGAAATAATGGTCTTTCTTTTTGTAATAAACTTGTATTACTTGTAATAAAAATATGAACCTTTTTTTTGGATCACTTTGGTCATACCTACAATTTTGGATCTCAGTTACATTACATATCCTTCCTCTGTGATTTAAATATTGGGCTAAATGAAAATAAAGCTAAATCTCACTAAATTCGCTGATACTCTGCTTAAGGAGTACTTAGTGTTTCTCCTGACATGTGATACTACTTGTGGTTTTGTTTTTAAAATGAAGCATTAAGAGATTGAAGGCACATTTGTGCTTAACGTATTTCTAAAATGGTTTTCTCTTAAATCTTTACTTGAAAAAATACTCCCCAAAGATGAAAGCATATTTGTCTTAGACAGTGCTTATGTTCTAAAGGTCATCTGTGTTGGCCCCAGGATTCAAGCTGTGCGTTGTTTAATAACATATCTGCACTTCATCTCGAGCTCGTTACCCCCTCCTGCAAACAGAGATGTTGGGAGATATCTACAGTACCAGTTTGCAATGGTGAAATAGCAGGCATGTTTCATTTATTACAGCAAGGCTTTGGCGACAGTCCTGTGGAGATGAAAAGTGCATCTTTTTCCTTCGTTGCCTGATAGTCGCTGGAGTGGGACATGCTTGGCATGTTTTGCTCTGGATTTATGCAGGAGCTCCATGCAAGGCATGGCTTTATTGATTAGATGAACAGCCCACTTTTTTCCTTCAGATGCAAACTACTTGCAAAGGGGGGTGTGTGTATGAAGGAAGCATGTGAAAAGTAAAGGGTTTCTGTCATGTAAATACAGGCTATCAATGAATCCAGTTGTTCAGTGACAACTTCACTGTTAGCCCTCTTTCAGTCTCAAGACACCTTTTATGATGTCTGGAAGAAATTTAAGCTGGACATCAACTTAACATTTTTAATAGAGCTCTGAGTTTTGCTGTGACAACTCTCTAGGGTGAGGGTTGGCTTGTACTTTCAGTTGATGCTGCTTTGAGTCTGTGCTGTCTCAGTGTGATGGCTCAAGTGGTTTAACTCATCAGGTGGAGCTTAAACAGAAACCACTGTACTGAACCAGCAGCAGTCTGTTTATCCATTTTGGTTTTGTTACTGTGTTGGAAAAACTTTGATCCAGCATGACTTGCACAGGTGTGAAAACTGAGGATATACAGCTTGGATTCTGCCAAATGCTTAAAGAAGAAACCTGGTGGCTCATGAATTTGGGCTGCTGATGTCTGGAAGACTTCGGTCAGTGTTGTTTTTCTTTGTGGAAGGGGGAACAATTAGTCATATCCATTTAATCTGCAGGTACGACATTAACAGTCAGGAATTCTGGTGTACTGTGTTCCATCCATCCATCCATCCATCCATCCATCCATCCATCCATCCATCCATCCATCCATCCATCCATCTATAGCATGGTCTGCATTTCACACTCCTGTCAAGCATGTTTGGCTTGTTTTAGCCCAGTGGTAATTCCTAGTCATGGTGTCTCTTGTGGTCTTTTGGGGTAGTACTCCAGGCTGTGGAAAAGTTGTCATTCTTCTGTCATGCCCAGAAATTCATCTGTCACTTGACTAGAGCAGAGCCACTCCATCACTGGACAGGAATGGATCTGTGCTGTGTTGGCTGCTGATGTGCTGTGTGTGCAATTGTTGGGTAAGTTCCCACTGTGTGAAAGGGTGTCAGCGCTGATGCCCCTGTTTTGGTCTTGGCACTCCTGTCAGGACACACTTACAGGGATGTGACAAGTAGGACTCACAAATAAGAGCAAGAACCCTTTCAAAACAATTGATAGAACCTTTGATCTGGTTTGTTTCTCCAACTTGAGGAGCTGTAAGGAAGCAGAGTAACAGATGATAAACCCCAAGCTACAGATTGATTTGGCTGGCCCAGCTGATCTGGCCACCTGCATACACCTTTTCCTGGATTTGTTGCTGCATCTTCCATCTGTTCTTGGGAAATGGGTCGGAATGGAGGTGGTTTTCTCCCAGTCATGAGAGAGACTCTGCATGGTCAGTCCATTGAATGAAATGTCCTGTCTGCCATGGCATATGTCCAGAAAAGAGCAGTTGTGAAAGGAAGCAGATAGGCTGTACTTTCATAAATTCTGTCTTATCATACAGTGATATGAAGCTCAGAGACTTCCCTAACCAGAGGTCACGTCTTTAATAATGTTGTGATATTTATGTTGTGAGTTTTTCCAATTATTTTTAAAATGCGATGTAAATGTTTTGCACCAATCATTTCTTTAGATATGTGATAGCTGGAGAAAGTGAGAATATCCCATATGCAATAACAAGATGAAACAATTTCTTGGAAAACAGTGTGTTCCTATAGCATGTAGCCCTGAAGAATGGTATATGCAAGTGTGGACTTGATCACATTTGAAAACATTTGTGGTTCTGGTAATTGCTAGTTGCAAAGCTGCAGGTTGTTTTGGGTTTTCTTTGGTGTGTTTTTTTGTTGTTTGTTTTTTTTAATGGTTGGGATAAGCATGTGTGGTTTCAGATCAGAGGAAAATTTTGCCACCTGAGCTATGGGTAGAAAGGAGATGAAGCTGGTTGAGTGAGGGATAAAGACCCAGAGACAGATGAGAAATGAGGAAAGGACTATTACCCATTTTTCATTTTTATTCAGACTTGCATGTCTGGTGTTTCATATCACATATGATAACATCGAGTCATCGAAATTCCAACTTCCAATTTTCCTTTTAAAGATTTGTAGTGTGTTTACTGTTACCTGGTTTTAATTATCCATTTCTAAAAGTCAAAGATGAACCTTGGTGTTAGGTTTGGGGCAGGTTTGCACCAAGGTACAAGGGCAGGTTTAAAGTATAAGGCAAAGAATCTTGTCATTATTTAAAACTGAAGTCTGGTATTTGGGACACATAGAGGTAGGAGGAAGCAATGGGAAATTTAGACAAGCTTCTTAACCAGGTTCTGGAGTTACATGTTATTGTATAGTATTTGATTATAAATGGGAAATGATGGTCATTGTAAGAGGACAGAAAAACCTTCTGAAACAGGTAGAACAGGAAAGGCACTGCTGTGCTGAACACTGCAGGATGCAAGGAATTATTTGTCAGGTGACATTTCAAAAGTTGCACAGGGTCCAGAGGGAAAGCTATCACACCTATTTGGTTCTTAATTCATTGCAAGTGCAGGACAGATGTTTTTCTTCCAGAAAGGGATTGAGAAATGTCCTCCTATCAATTCTTTCATAGCCAGGAGGAAACAAAGAAGCAACAGCGGACGCAGCTCATGTAAACTTTGCTGCCTAAGACTGGTTGGGCTTTGCTCTGTCTCCATGTGGTGGGACCTTGTGTTGGTCAGAACATGAAGAGGAACCTTTCCCATAAAATAGGATGACCAAAAGCACAGGAAGAGTCTCTAAAACAAGGATAGGTTTGGGTGGGGTTTTTTTAGGCATGCTGTTCCAGTCAGTGCTATAACTAGATATGCAGTAAACCCTGAGTGCCTGGCTGGGATAGATTTAAACTAAAAGGATTTGAAAAGAAATCTTTTCTGTCCTCCTTGTAACTTCTCATGGCAATGCTCTCTCTTTTGGAAACTTCATGTAAAGTGTCTTGAACAGCAGCAAAATCCATGCATTATTTTGTGTCTGATCCCAGGAAGGGCATTTGTCATTGCCTTGGTTATTTTACTGTTTCTTCCTTTTGGTCAGGAGTGTCTGTCTCCATTGGCTTTGCGAGCCCCTCCTTTGCAGTCCTGCTGCTTCAAACTGGAACTGCTCAGCTTCCTTCATGGGAAGCTCATGGAATCTTCCACCCTACAACTCAGCAGCCTAAACAGAGACAAAAAAGTCTCACTTTGGGGCCAGGCCAATCCTTTTTTTTTAATAGGACATAATATAACTAATGTAACAAACTGTGAGCAAACCAGTTATGCTGCTGTGTTTCTTGTAAAAAAATCTGGAACAAATTGCTTTGGAGGTTAGGGATTGGTTGTGAGATGTTTTTCTATGGCTGAATGCAAAGGCCACCTTTTTATTTTAGTTTTTTTCCTGATCTTTTCTTCACTCCTACCTCTGTAAGTAGTTACATCTATGAAAGTGGACGTATGGGGTGTCACGAGGAGACCTGAGATGTGCTTACCCATTTTCCAGTGTGATTGAGCCTCAAAGAAGCCTGATGAAGCAATTTTCCACTCATTTCTCTAGTGAAGTGACAGTGAAACACACATTTTTACAGTGAGTGTGGGAATGTAAGCATTCCTAACAGAACTTATAACCCTTATAACCTCAAATTTTGGCCATTGTGCCTGGGATTTATATGCACATGTCTTTTAGGCATTTTTCAAAATCTCACCCTGAGTGTTTGGTAGAGCTGAAAATCCCGAAGAGGAGCCTCTTTATGCCTGAATTCCAACAACTACAGTTTTGTGCTACCACCCAGATTGTTTTCTAGAAATGACCTTGAAAAATGTGGTGATTCTCACCGTGCCTTAGATTATGTGTGCAGGCTGCTGCAGAGCCAGGCCTGTGGGAATAATTGGATTTGGTGTGAGGAGGGGGAGGGAATTTTGTACTCTAATTGACTTTATTTTATAATTTATGACAGGAGTGCCCATTGCCTTGGATATGCCTCCTGTCTTATATAAATCTCTTCCTGTATTTGTGGGTGAATATACATATTTATAGAATTCTAAATAAGTAAACCTGCAAGGGTTTTAGGCCTGACTGTTCAAGCATCTGTGTTTTCTCTTTTCTCTAGTGAAGGTTTAGTTTGCTGTTGGATGGCACTACTGGATTCTGTCAAAAATCTGTGATACTGCCTCTCAGTGCTTGTGTATTTTTCCATGAATGTTCCAGCAGAATGTTTTGTTGTTTGTTATTCTTTTTTGCCTGGCAGATTCATTTGAGGAAAATGGAGGAATATGTATAATACAAAACTCCTCATAGTGTTGCACATCATAGTGTGTGTGGGGGTGTGTGTGGATGTGTGTGGGTGTGTGCAACACAGACAGTACTTTTCAAAAAGCTTAATGTAATGGGTGGACAAGGATTCTTCATTCTGAGAAAAAACAGATCCTTTGGTAGTTTTTTCAGTAAAATGTACTTGGTGCTGTAATGTACCAACTACTTTCCTTCTTAAAGTATCTTTAAAAAAAAAAAAAAGGTGTGGTGTCATTCCCTTGAATTTTGGGTCTTATTTGTTTCTGATTCTCGTCATCTGTAGAATAGGAAGTGCTGGCATTCTTGTTATTGGCTGTTTCTGTTGATTAACTGAGAATTTCACATGCCTTTGCCTTTGCATTTGGTATAAATCATGCTAGGCAGCTAACTTCTCTGCATGATTTCTCTTCAATAATTAAATCTAGCATTTCCAGCTGCTGTAAAATTTGTTGCCCTTTTGTGTTCAGTTATGGTTTTTCATGCGGAAGACTTGGACTTCCTCACAGTTTTAATTCTTACTTGGTGTCAATTTATAGGCTGTGGCAATAAACAGAATGTTTTACTTCATGGCTCATGCTGAGAAACGGATCTTAAAACTGGTAGTGCCTTGACAGAGGGGAGATGCAAGGCTGGGCAGGCATTCCAGGAGTGACTTGGATGGAGCTATTTGCTTTTTGTTTCCTTGGCAGAAAACAAAATTCAGTGCTTCCCTTGATGGATAATCTGTATTCTGCATCTTTTCCCCTTTGATGTACTAAGCATTAAGTGTTGGTGTCTGCTATTTGTGTCTTAGAAAGTAGCTAAAAGTACTGCAAATGAATTGTGGCAGAGCACCCGTAAGTCAAAGGGAATGGGTGAGAGCCCTTGAAAGAATTATGAAAAGGTGTTTGGTGTCATTATAGTTTCCATAGATGATTGTAACTTCTATATGTAATAAACAGTTACTATGAGAAAGAAAGTTTTAATCCTTGACTTCATAGTCATAATCCCTTTTCTTCATAGTTTTCCTGTGTTTTTAATGAAAGCTGCTTTGTTGTTGAACCTGTGCATCAAAAAAGCCTTTCTGTGGCTCTTTCAACATCGTTTTATATGAAGTGTTACTCGACACACCCAATGGTAGTGTCCTTATTTATGAGAACAAAAGATTTTCTAATGCTGTCAGTGGTTATTCTCTCTGGGTCAGCAGCAAAGGTTCTTAACAGAACATACTGAGATAATGGATAGTGTGACTTGTAGGTGCCGTGTGGGAATGGAACCAAAAGTTGTCCATAAGATCACAAAAATGTAATGGGGCAACACAAAGGATGTTAAATGTACCCTCACAGAAAAATAAGGCTTAACTAGTTTAACTCTTTCAAATTTAAATTTTTAAATAAGTGCTGCCCTTTGCATTGGGCCCCTTAGGTGTTATAGCACCATCTGTCTGTTGGTAGAAGGAAGAAAAAAAAATTGCTTTCATTTCTAGACACATTTTTGAGGTATTAAAAACAATTCACAGAGCAATGAGCATAGATGAATTTTTTTTTCCATTGCAGGAAGAACCAGTTTTTTCCTCCTGCAATATGTTGGCAAGCCCCAAACTAGAAGATTAAGTTTCTCATATTCCTGAGGTGGCAATTTTTAGGGTTGTCTCATGTGAACTAGAGAATACTGAAATGTGGAGCTCATTTTTTGTCTGAACATTATAACATTTTCCCTATGCTCTGGCAAGTGTTGGGATAAAGCAGAGCCTAATTATGAAAGAAGAAGTGAAAAATTGTGCTTTCTCCTTCACTACACTTTAATGAGCAATGGGAGGAGAAGGAATGGAAAATTGCACTGGAATGCTGAGACATCTTCTTTTATTATATCTGAATTTTAAATCGGAGTACATTACAGAAATATGTGTAAGAATTATCCTTTCTCTGAAGAGGAGAAGGTTCCTGAGTGACCTTCTTGTGGTCTGTCAGTACCGGAAGGGGCCTGCAAGAGCTGGAGAGGGCCCTTTTCCAAGGCAGGTAGTGACAGGACAAGGGGGAATGGCTCAAACTGGAAGGGTGTAGGTTTAGATGAGATATCAGGAGGAGATTATTTGCTCAGTGGTGAGGCACCAGCACAGGTGAAGTTGTGGGTGCCCCATCCTGGGAAGTGTTCCCAGCCAGGCTGGATGGGGCTTGGAGCACCCTGGTCCAGGGAAAGGTGTCCCTGCACGTGGCAGAAGATTGGAGTGAGATGATCTTTGAGATCCCTTCCAACACAAACCATACTGTGAGTCTGTGATTGTAAAAGGGGAAGTCTGTGGATATGGTCTATCTAGATTTCAGCAAGGCCTTTGACACTGTCTCCCATAATATACTTCTGGAAAAGATGGTAGCCCATGGCTTGGGCAAGTGTACCCTCTCCTGGATTAGGAGCTGGCTGGAGGATCAGGCCCAGAGAGTGCTGGTGAATGAAGCTGTATCCAGCTGGCAGCCAGTCACTAGTGGTGTTCCCCAGGGGTCAGTGTTGGGTCCAGTCCTAT
>JAWWLZ010000139.1:12398317-12405817 GCA_035041345.1 Poliocrania exsul
CTGGTTACAGACTAAGCAACAATCAAATCTGCTTTGTTGTGGTTGAAGGGATAGAAGTCTTTGTATTTGGCCCACTTAAAGACTTACAGATATATATGTTTTCATCTGATTGAAAGGTGTTTTTCCCCTGTTTTAAACCTTTAGTTGCATAGAAAGGACAGTATGAAAAGATAACAAGACCAAGTATCCAACAGGTTGTGCAATAGCAGAGCAGTGCAACCTTCATGTGGCCCTCACTAGGCTCTAATCCTTAGATTTTGTAAGGATGTTTCATTTTTTGGACAGAGTGGATGTTCCTTATGAAATAAGGGAGTTTGTCAGTTCCAGAAGTTGTTCATGGATTTGATTTGTTGGTTGCATTGTACTAGAAATTCCTTAGTGAATACAATACTATATCTCTGTGGTGGTGTTGAAGCTGTTGAATGTCACAAGGTTGATACAGTGGGGTTGGGGAAGGGCTTAAAAGATCATCACTGGCTCCTTTGCTCAGTATCTAATCTGAGAACACGGAGCCACCTGTGCAGGAGTGCTGAGCTTCACTGTTTCTAGAGCATTGGGGAATCATACTTTGATTATTTCTAGCTTGAAAAATGCCTTGGAAGATTGGGACCCAAAGAATGTTAGCATTTATTGCCCAAGAATGTTGTTTTTAGGATCTTAGACCCTTTTAAACAAGAACAGTATGAAGGGACTGCTGATAATAAACTGATTTGCAAAAGTCTATCCTAGTGCATGCTTTGAGTGCAAAGTGTTTGGGCATCTGTACAGTAAGAAATGGCTTCTTGGGTTCAAAAAGAATATTTATCTCTGCATATTGTTTATGCCACTTAGGTACTTAGAGCGTTAGACTGTTGGAATAATGTAGCAAATCCCAGTTTCTAGCAAAGAGTAAGAGCTCTTGTTTGTGTTAAGCTTTGTCTTTGTGCTACTGGAATACAAATAATAACTAGTAGATAAGCATCAAAAAAAAGATTGGGAAAAAAGTCTGTGCTGCGCAATGAGTCTGATGTGATTTGTCTCAGCTCTTCACTAGTTATTTATTCAGTCAGCTACTTTTTTACCCAGTTGAACTCTTGTCTCATTTACCTACTCTATGATATTGGGTTCATTTGAAAGATGCAATCTGCATAGGAGTGCTCTTGCCTAGTGTTTATTTGGGTTTACTAAAGCTTCATTCTGTGAGACCTGAAGGTAAAAAATAAAGCTGTTGACTCAGCACAGATTAAAACCAGATGTCTCTTGAGATCCTTGCATTTCTCTCTAATCACTAACCTAAATTGATTGTGGTAGATTTTTTTTTTCTGGTCATGACCATAGTTTTACCAGTCTGTGTTTGGTGTGATCTAAGTCAACTGCATGTTTTTTTACCTCCTGTTGTGATTTTAAATGCATGGTTTATTTTCCCCCCCCCCCAGGAATGTCTGGCTATAAACCTACTTTTTTTCATCACTCCCCCCTCCCCACATTTGTATCACAAACAGTTGATTTAGATGCAGATTCTTTTTAATCTTCCAATCAGATAAAAGGTTGGAAAAGTGGATAAATGAGGTTTGGGAAATTCTAGGTTGAAGAGATGAGAAGCCATTGCATTGTGTTGAGTCCATTAAAACAAGAAGAAATAGAAGAGATACTTTGATAAGTGTTGTGCTGGTGTTAACCTTGATGGCTGTTATCGGGGGGATGATGCTGTATCTATTTCATTGGCTTAGGCTTTTTTCATGCTGAGAGAAATCAATACTTTGAGTCGTTGGATGACAGAGGCATCACTTCAGAATTGACGGTGGCTGTCACACGTTGTCATTGGTTGACTTTTGTTCGCTGTTGAGGTTTTAAGCTTTCATTTTTCTAAGTCTTACTCAGGAGCCTTTGTGAGATTTCCCTGGGTAGCATTTTTAGTCCAGACTTTAAACCTCAGGTCAGAGGTCAAGTGCAAAGATCTGTGAAAGCAGAGGATTGAGGAGCTCCTTCATTTTCTAAACTATCCTTATTTGTAGGGAATTTGCATTAGTGGCAAGACTGTGTGTTATCTTATGGATGACTTTTCTTCTGAAGTGATACCCTCTGAGACTGGTTGTTCACAAAGGCAGTAGCTTTTAGCCAAATTAAACAAAGGAACTGGCATATGTTAAATTGTTCAGTGATCTCAGAGCTGAAAAATAAAAGTAAAAACTGCAGCATTTCTTTTAAAAACACTGCACTATTAAACTTTTTAATCTCTGAAAGTATTGCATTATAATTTTGGGACTGCAGAGGTGCACAATGCAGATGGTGCCATGCAGTGGAAATCTTTTACTTGACATTTTTATGAAGATCAAAGATCAAATAGTTATGAAAACATTAGATTAATCGTCCTCTTCACTGAAATACACACAGGCAGAACAGACCGACTCACCCTGGCAGTATTTTGTAACAGTATTTCTGGAATATTCTCTGCATACAGAATGTATTGTATTTTCATGTCTATAACTTTCCTTCTGGGTGACCTTGTGCTCTTTTAGAATCACAGTTCCTTAAAAATGAACCTTCCCCTAAAACCTCCCTGTTCAAATAGCCTGCAGGCTTGTCCAAGCAGGGAATGGGAGAGTGGAAAAAACCCATTCTGTGAGAATGGCAAAGACAAGGGTTTGTTCCATGCTGGATAACGGGGTTGAAAACAAGGGTCTTTGTTCTGTTCCATGCTGTGTTGAAGTGTTCTGCTTAATACACTTACCCTTTGTAAAACTTCTAACAGTCACTGAATTTTAGACATTTTGGAGATAGCCTGTGAGGTGTGTATATGAAAATACTTTTTTTTTTCCTTTCAACACTTGGTTTTGTCTTAAGTGTGTGACTGCACTCCTTTTGTGGTTACAGTTTCATTGCACACTTGCCCAAACAGAAATTATGTAGGCCTAAGCAGGAGTGGCAGGAAGGTGAGTAGCAACAGTACCAAGTAGTAACAATTTCCTGGCATTGCATCTTTGAAGAAGTGGATGGGGTGAACCTGGCATTTGGAAAATGAAAAAATAGAGTGGAGAACTGGAGTCTTTCTAGTGCTCTCTGAACAGTCTGGATGTGACTGACTACTCCAGGATGAGTATTTTTCTGGTTATCGTGGTGGAACCAGTCTTCTTTCACTCCTGTATGAAAAGTATTTGAGAGAGAGGGAGGAGGAGAAATAGCTTCACTTTTGCTGTATGTTTGGCATATGTTGAGTGTAGGAACCACTGAACAGTCGATGAGTCACCTGTATAATCAAAGTTCTGCAGAACTTTCTTAGAGTTAATATCTGTATATGCAGTGACAAATATTTAATAGAGCTGTGCCTTCTTTCTGGTCTTGTTTATAAAATACACACTGTAAAGAGCGTGCCATGGTTAAGAGTTCCTCCATTGTAATTTTATGGGATTGATGCATCTGGAAATCTCTCAGCTTTGGTGTAGAATTTAAAAAATTTCTATTTATACAAAGTGCTGAATTTCCTGAAAACTGGAGTTACATTTCCCTTTTATAACACACTGGTTATGTTTTCATGGAAGTTGTCAGGACAGTAAAATACCATTTTTTTTCTTCATTTGTTTGTCACAGCTACATTTTGAAAATCTTTGTTGGTATTTAGTGAAGGATGTGTTCAAAATTACATCATAAAGAGACGTTTTTTAAAGAGGTACAAGTTCATTATATCTTTTACAAAACATTCTAGTTTGATTTCCATTTTATCATGTTTTAAGGTCAAATGTGACTTTAATGTTCCATAAAGAGACAGAGATTGATAATGGGGAAAGAATAACCCTCTAATGTGATTTATATCTATGGATTTTATGTCAGATATGAAAAGTTGCTGTTCAAATTGTAAAGGAGGATCCATTAAAGAGCACTTTAAAACATTTTACTGCTTGGCTTACCTTATACACTTGTTTTTAGAATTCTCCCCTTTCAGGGAACTTAAAAATAACAGCTTATGAAACATTTACAAAGTGCTGAAAAGATCTCAGGATCATCATGAGTGTAAAACAGATAAATGTATTGGAAAAGACAGCAGTATTTAAAAAGAGCTGGAAAAAATCTTGTTTAGTGTTTGTTATGATTTGGGCATCTCATGTTTTTATGAAGGGGGGTAGCAGAGTGCTTCATGTAGGAATATAAAAGCCAATTTTTGGTGTCTTGTTGACTTGGAAATTCAGCTGCTTATTCTTCAGTCCTCCTGGATGTCCCTGCCCATCAGGTGAGCATTGCTGTAAGGTGGGGGAAAATTATGAGGAAATGCATAAATATATATTCAAATTGTTAAAATACCCCTTTAAAGCTGATTCAGGTGTTAGTACATTTTTGTTATCTGATGTCTGTGAAAACCTACAAAACCTCAAATTTTATACTGTGTTTTTTTCCCCCATTCTTCCTGTGTTTCTCTTGCTTTATGTGACATATGTGTTTGTATATACGCAGAAATAAATAACATTCATAGCCTTCGGATTTTATTTGCAGCAAGTTTTTAATGCTCCTACATAGATAGATATGTAGAGAAAAACATTACTACTGTTTTAAACATAAAAACCATTCTGATATTGTGCTGATATCTAAGCTCTAAGAAATAATTGTGCTGGTGTCTGCATCAGCTGTGCTTCACAAAGAAAAAGCCATTTTTTTTGTTGTTAGGCAGACATTTGTGTCCATTCCACTAACTAGATCATAGAATAATCCAATCATTGTCAGAGACTGAAATGCTTTGTCTGGCATATGTGATCTGTGGAATTGCCAGATGAAAACTGAAATTAGAAACAGGGACTGCTGAAGTGGGGAAAAGCCTTTATTGTTTCTATCAATGTTTGAATTTCTTGAGGGTTTTCATGTACAGCAAGATGGGGTTTTGAGAAGGGGATGATGTAAATCTGGTGCCCATTCTTGGACTTCTGTATTAACAGGAAGACCTTCAGAAGGTCAACAAAAACCAAAATTATGGACCAATATTGTAACAAAGAAGATTTCCTAGTTTTGAGTTCAGTTTGTGGGCATGACTTACAGTTCTTACCTGCTGGTATTTTGCCTGTACCTCAGCAAACAGGAGTTGTTTGTACAGCAGGTGTGGTACTGCCAGGAAAAGCATTGGCTTTCCATGCTGGCCTGCAAATGGGCCCAACTTCAAGAAGCCGTCTGGTAAAGATCAATTCAGTCTTCAGATGCATTTTGTCTTCTGTCTGTCTGAAAAAATGTGGATTTTGTCCTTGACTTTCATGATTATTTATTTATACAAACAGCAGCAAGCAGTTGGCTCCCCAAATCTAAGGAAGAGGGATCAGCTGCCTGACAGTCATTCTCCTGAACTTGGCCTCTTGGTTTTTATAAAGCTGTTCACTCACTTTGTTATAGGGATAACCACTTTTATTTTATGTGTTTTATTATGCAACCAGGCCACTAATGTGTTGGCTTTTGCTAAATCTTGAGTATGTATGCCATGTGATGAAAGAATTCGTGCCAACCCGCGGGCCTCTGCTTGGCTCTCTGCACAGGTTAATGTGGGCATGGCCTTGGCCCTCACACCTGTAAAATGGGGTTAATTCCTACTTCTCAGAATCACAGACTGTTCTGAGTTGGAAGGGACCCACAAGGATCATCGAGTCCATGGCCCACATAGGGGATTGAACCCTTGACCTTGGCATTACTACAACCAAGTTTTAACCAACTGAGCTAATCTCAAGTGATTCATTATGAAGTGGTTCAAACTTCCTTTGGACAGTGTCATTTGAACACTTTCTTCCTTTGCTTTGTTTCCTCCCCAGTCACTGTGTGCCCAGTATTCTGCAGACAAGAGGGAAGAGGAGAAAATGTGTCATCACTTGATAACGGCAGCGAAGTACCGAGACCAGGTGACTGCAACACAACTAATCCAGAAAATCATCAACATCCTGACAGACAAGCATGGAGCCTGGGGAAGCTCTGCACCAAGGTAAAGCACTTGGGGGGTGGCTTCCAATATTTTTGCTCAGCTCTGCTCCATAATGTTCAAATATGAAGGCAAACAAGGGTTTTCAAGTGTTGGGGTTAGTGTGGGTGAATGTTAAAGAACTAATGTTTTGTTAGAGCAGCAAAACCCAGGATGGTTCTCTTGAGACTTTAAACTTTGCTATAGAATTTATTTTGAAAGTTCTAGCCCTATCATATATTTGAAAAATAGTTTTTAAAATGAAATGCTTTCTTACAACTATCTTTCTTCATGGTGCATTATGGTTCAAGACTGAACCACAGTTTAGTAAATTGATTTCTTTTCTGCCAAATTTTAAACAGACAAACATCTTTTTATGTGAGAGGGAAATGATATTTGTATTAATAATTTCAAAGTAAAAATAGAACTGCCAAATTAATCCAGAATGAATTAATTCCTTTTGGAATTCTCAATAAGATGTACTTCTTTACAGTGATACTTGCCTAACTTCTTCTGCTGTGACTTGTGCTAGAGTTTGACATGCAAAGCTAAAATACAAATTCAAGTCCTTGTAGTAGATCCTTAATTAGTATTTAAGGTTAGATGGAAGATATTTAGGCCAGAACTGAAGATGCTGGTATATTAAAATACTTTTATTTTAATGCAATGGAGTATTAAGCATGAGGGAAATACATGAGTAGACAACAAACCTTTTTTCCCAGTAACCTTTATTCATTACTCAATGACTAGTTATTTTCTGGAAAGAAAAAGTTAATTCCCAAGCACTAATAACTTACATAATATACAGTAACTGAATGAAAAATTTTATTAATAAAATTAACTGGAAGTGTTGCAATTAAGTCATCATATTATGGCATAGAATGTCTGTAAACCTACCATAAAGATCAATTTTGGGCTTTTGCTTATAAGGTTAAAAATAAAACGGTGACATAAGTGTTTAATGCTGTTTCTCTTTTGGTAAGTAAGTTGTGCTTAAATACAAAAAGACTTTAAGAAAAAAATGATGAGGGTGTAAAAACAACAGCCCATTTCCACATTTCTAAGAATTAATTCCATATAATTTTATAATAAGGTATGTATTACAATCGTGTAAAACCGGATTTCTTTGAGTACTTTGAGTACATAATCTGCAATTATGGTGAGTATGTACCTTGTGGTTTGCTCCATCTGTTTGTGTTTTTGGATTTAAAACTATGTTTAGTGTCTTTAAACTAAGAAGCAGAATCCTACTTACTCTCTAGGTGTGTTTTGCTTGTTGTGATAATCTTGGTATAGTGGGTAAGGGAAAAGTGTAATTGACAAAATACTCCATGCTGGAAGGATAACTTATTTTCTGATAGCCTTCAAATAAGGTTTGTGTATTCAGCTTGTAAATTACAAGGTACACAAAATATGGACATGATAATTTCCATTTTCTAATAATGATCTACAGCAAAATGGAAATATCACATAATGCACTTTGCAGCACACTTAACATAATTCTAGAAACTAAAATGGCATTAGAGACAAAACCAAATCTCTTTATGGCAAAGGCAGAATGCATTTAGTCATCATAAACACGTAAAAAATAAATGTATGCA
>JAWWLZ010000139.1:12408317-12412099 GCA_035041345.1 Poliocrania exsul
TATTTGTGTTGTCCTTGAAAAGATATAAGGCAACAGAAGTTGAAGCAAAAGGAGGGGGTGGGGGAAAGGCAGCAGCATAAAGGAGGGCAGGGATTTTTTATTTTAGTGTTTTTTATGAAATCAGGATGAATGCAAGCTTCTGTCAGAAGTGTTACTTTGGCACTCCTTTTGTTAATATATGAAAAATAAATTGCTATGGATGATATAAAGCAAGGTTGCTTTCCACCATTATAGTGTAAGGTCTTGGTACATTTTAAAAGGCTCACTGATTTTTAGTAACTTTCAGTAAAGTTTTGATCATCTGGAGAGATACAGCTTTACAAAATTGATAAATTTTGATAAATTTGATTTTTTTTATATTTTGATAAATTGATATTTATAAATAAGCTTGTCAAAAGCATGCATTTCAAAAGCATGGGATCTCATGGATTATGTGATTTCTCTTGCCAGAGAGAGAGTGAAACTCCTTATTTTGTCTCAATATTTGTCTGTGTTGGCAGCGTCCAGTTTGGGTGTCCCCATCTTTCATGGCTGCTTTTTCCAAAGAGGTGACTTTGAGGCAGAGACAAATTTGAAAAGAATTTTATATAAATACGAAGAAATTATTATTTTGTATTTAATCCAGGCCTAATATACTGAAGTGGTCTTCATGCAGTTTTCTTTCAAGAAGGTGCAAATTAAGAACTTTCATTTAATTTCCCTGGTTTCTTTCTAGAGCAGTTTCATATTTTAATAGGTACTGTGTTTTAATAGATGTTGCAGGATTAAAATATATAAAGCACTTGTCACACATGATACTAAATGCAAAAACTTCTGAGGAATTTTTTCATCTTCTTCCACTCCACAAATTCTGTTGTGTCCCAGGCTGCAAATCTTAATTAATTAGTTGTTTCAGGTAAAAATAAAACACATACTAATAACAAAAAAAATCTCATTTTAGGGGTTCCATTAAATTATTATTTGTTTATGACTTTCATTCTTCACTACCTGTAGCAATGCTGTTTATTACCTTGGGTTTGCAAGGTAATGAGTTCGTCATAGAACAGCTACTCTGAGTTGTTTGGCTGTGGTAGGACAAGCCCATCCAACAAACCCCAGTCTGTGCTTAAGGTTCTCCATCCAAAAAGGTGCAATCTGTAGACTGAAGAAGGTGGTCAATGAGGTGAGCAAGGCTAAATGCAAGGGTATCCTAGGAGTTTTTTAACTGCAAATGTTTATGGAGTTTGTCTCTATCATGAAGAGTGAGTGTGGATCAGACTGAACTTCAAGGAGAATGTTGGGATTAAGTAGGGAGCCTAAAAAGCTTCAAGGGCAAAATTTCTCTGTAAAGAAAGGTGCCTTAGAACACATCTCAGAGGGTAAGGTGAAAACCTTAACTGTGTTACCCTTCCAAAACAAACTAAATAAATATACAAGGACAGCATTTAAAAATACAGGGCAACAAGGAAACTGGTTTTTTTCCAGTGACAAAATATATGTAACAAAAGTCTTTACATTGCTACCAATCAAAGTAATTATTCCTTGACGGTGAACAATTTTTTTTTCTTTCAAGTCAAGACCTAAATTTGAGCTGATTAGGATTTCCAGCTAAATACTGGTTTGATAATATATGTTGCTATTGTTTCCAAAAAATTTCTTATGCTGAGGCCTTTTGATGAAGAGCTTCTTGCTCTTTGTGGGTACAAGGAAGGAACAGGCAGTTTGATGTTGCTCCAACTGTATCAAGCTGATGGATGAGTTGCTGCCCATCATGTGAGGATGGAGGTCTTCAAATTACATAGTAAGGGCTTTTGGAATTTTTCTCTTGGGAGAG
This sequence comes from Poliocrania exsul, assembly GCA_035041345.1. Classification (NCBI taxonomy): domain Eukaryota; kingdom Metazoa; phylum Chordata; class Aves; order Passeriformes; family Thamnophilidae; genus Poliocrania; species Poliocrania exsul. The sequence goes on from JAWWLZ010000139.1 coordinate 12,410,131, forward strand.
AGGTTGTAGGTTGTTTTTTCATCTCAAATCAAAGAATTGAGGGAAAATTTTCATTTTCATCTTCCACAGCCCACACCAGTGCCTTGCATATGCAAACACAGACATTGAAGAGGAAAAGGACACAACCATGTGCCTTGTGTTCCATAAGGATTAAAATGAATCCTATGTGAAAATAGCCAAACGGGACTTTTTTAGTTGCTGTGTACAGAATATTTTTATCTTTGTGATTAATTTTTTTCTGGGCTTAGAGAAAAATAAGAAGCTTCCTTGTGTTAATTGTGCAGATACAGAAATCGTTTCTAATTCAATAAGATGCTGAGAGAGACAACAGACAGAAAACGATATTTGCGCATATTGAGATTGTAGTCAGATGTCCATTTTGATGTGTATGGTAGCTGGGAAAAACAGACACTTAATTCAGGGTTCCATCATGAGAAGGAACTAGTTTTGACTGGTGTAAGAGTTGTAAATGACAAAGAGAGGGAGGTAAAGAAGTTGGTCTGAGAAGTGTTTACCCACAGGACTTTGAAGAGGTGGTGCGGGGGGGCAGAATAATTGAAATGGGTGACAAAACAGGGGAGTGGCAAGTAAGCATAGATCTGCTAAAGTGATTGTCCAAGTGAGGGGCATGAATGAGAGAAATACAGACAAAACTGAGGGCTTGGAAGCCACTGCAGAGTAAGCAGAGTGAGAGACAACCCAAAGCCTTGCCTGAACCAGAAAAGGTTTGTCAATCCAGCGGTAGTGACTCGTCCTCAAAATGAAAAGGGGAGGGAGGGGGATCCCATCCTACCCCACAAATCCAATGAAATATGCTTCTCAAATGAAATGGATCACGCCTAGGGATGGTTTTTGGGTTTTCCCCACCCCCCTGAATTATATTCCATGTTCTACCAGTTATCATTGTAGAAAAGACATTCAAACAAATAGGCCCTCCCTCCTCCAGCTTTAGTGTACTTAGTATTGCTGTTATGCTGTCAAAAAGCCTTCCCTTGCCAGTGCAGTGCAAGGATCAATTTGCTGATTTGCTCAAACTTAAGAGGGAATTTACTCCATACTTTGCGTGTGTGTAGACAGAGATAAGAAGTATAATGGAATTACCCAAAATCTTTGAAAACCATGTCCATGTTATATACTGTTAAAGTGTCAGTAGCAGAAATGAAACTTGTGCTGGGAAATCCATGGTGATAGTTAAATTATTTTTTCCTTACTAGCTTAACAAAGAAAAATTGTATTATCTTTTATTACTTTTACAGTGTTTCTATTCTGTGTATTTTAAACAGGCATTTGGGCATTCAGTAGGTTTTTATCAGGAAGAGCAAGGAAAGTTTGTTGTGGGCTTTATGTGTTGTCACATGGTCAGGCCAGGTTGTGTTGTTCTATCCCTTCAGAAATCCTCTGCCTTCTGCTTGGTAGTTTCACTGGGATCATTTTATTGCATGAACCTCGCTGTGGGTCATACCAGAAATTAGGGGTTTTGTTGCTTTGACTTAAGGGAGCTCCCTGAAGAAATCAGAACATCTAAGATTTACTTAGAAACAAACTGGAATTAGAAAATAATGACAGATTATAATAATAAAAAGATATTTATGAATCTAAATGTTGAAAAATTCCATTTTGTTAATGTTTTCTTGGATGCTTTGTGCAGAAATACTGCGTGATGTAGGCAAGTCCAGTGCTGCAAAGAGGGTCTAAACTGGTGAATCTGAATGAAAATCGGAGTGTTGTGCAAAACAGAAATGAGAGGAATCAGTAAAAAGTCATTTCATGATAACATTTACTTTCAAAGGCTAAATGTTGTTGAGATTAAAAATAACAGTAATATGGCATGTATAGCTGAATGTATGTGAGAGTTGGTAAAGTTTTGCATGTGGTGTGGTACTACTTGGCTGTGTGACCTTTCAAATGTTATGTATGAGTGTTGAACTTTTTGGGGTTCTGGTAAAATATAGCACACACACATACATAC
>JAWWLZ010000139.1:12439281-12465545 GCA_035041345.1 Poliocrania exsul
CTGCTCTCCAGCCACTCTGTGCCCAGCCTGTAGCGCTGCATGGGGTTGTTGTGGCCAAAGTGCAGGACCCGGCACTTACTGAACTTCATCCCAGTGGAATCACCCACAGCAGCTCCTCATCACGGAAGTGTTTTTCCTGCCTTAATGTCTCTACTGTCTTGCTGCTTCTCCATCCTCCATGCTCTATGTAGATGCTGTTTCACCCAGAGCTATCTCAGACTGCAGCAGGATTCTTTACACCTCCTGCAAGGGGCTTGGTAGGAGCTGATGGTTCCACCTTGCCAAGGGCAACCCACAGCAGCATCTTCACTTGCACACTGTGGCAGGGAACAGTTTTGAACCTGCCTCCCTCTGCAGTGCCTATTAATTGCCATCCTTTTGTCTCCTACTTTGCTGATCACATATAGTAGAAGAGAAGGTGTGTTTTCAGGCTACTTTTTCCTTTATTTAAACCTTCAGTAAACACAGTATCCTCTCTGTGCTTTGTCATAATTCAGTGCTGTGTCTGTATTTTTAGAGACAGTTTGCAAGCTTTCAAAGGAGAAATGTATTTGCTAAGTCAAACCTTTTTGCAGGTATTTGAGTCCTGTTTCTCCCTGAGTAAGCTGTGCTAGTATGGTAACAGTTAGGAGTCTGGCTCCATGTGCTTCTCAGTGGTCTTGCTGCCTTGTGCTTATTGTTTCCTGTCTCAGAGCGTGGTACAATGTTTGCAGTTACTCGAACTCTTTCTTACATATGTTTCTGCAATCATCACACAATGAAGTAATTTCCCACATTTTGCCCTCCTCGGATTTTAAATCCTGAATTAAATCTCAGACAGAAGTGTTGGGCTTCAAGTCATACTTGATTTTTTTTTCCCAGATTTTGGTGAGGATTTTTTTTTTAAAGTTTTGATTGTAGTTATCAGAGAATAGGAGAAATGCAGGTAATGTTGAATTTGAGCCTCTGAGGCTTCAGTATCCTACCCTGCCATCTGAACACCTTTTCCAAGTTGCTGTTTAAGAGAGGCCAAACAAGCTGTGGACCTGAGAGAGCTGCCTTTTCCACCCAACATAATTTAAAGCAGAGGGACAAATATGTTCAAATTGATTTGTGATTAAGCAAGAGGTTGAAGGAGGAATTTGCTTATCTCCCCAGATGCACTCAAATTCTGTCTAAAATAAAAAGATAAAATGTATATATTTTTGATATGTAGGCATTTAGAGACCTCAGGGAGGTTGGTCTTCTCTTTATTGTTCTATGTTAAAAAAACTCGCTATGGTGGTTGTTGAATTGTTGAGTTGATTTAGTTAATAGATAGTGATTTTAACTTAAATAAAATAAAAGCTCCCAAAAATCAAACAAACTCCCCCTCAGTTGTCTTTTGCCACCCCCATATCTTTCTGGTAGAGGATGCAGAAAATATATACACAAAATAGAAAAAAAAATTAACTTCCTGTAGAAGAACATAGAGCAGAAAAGTATTTGTTGAACCAGAGGGAGGAGTGCACTATTACATTTTTATGGAAGCAAGAAAAGTATCCAGCTGTTAAGAGAGCTATAAAAAAAGGATATAGGTTAGGCACAGCTCTTAAAGTGTAGATATATGGGTATGTGATTCCATCCTGTTTCTTCTGGAGAGATGGTAGTGAAGCTGAAGTGTTTGGGGCAGGTCAAATCTAAGATTTTTGAGGTGAAGCTTTACTGTTATTCCTGTGTTAATACTTTTGGGGTCAGAACAATGTACAAATGATATAACAGAACTGAGCAGATCTCCTTTTTGGTCAAAAGTTGATCTATATATCCATGAGTGCTGAAAGATTATGATCTCAAATTTCTAGCTACTGGAAGGAATTAATCTGAGTCCTAATATTCCAATATATGTTACTCCTCAGAAAATCTGCTGATGCTCTAATTAGTGAGAAAATATATAGGTACTTCCTATGCATGTGCTTAAGGTGAAAGCATCAGAACCAACAAGAATGGCTAAAGAGACAGAGATTGAGCTGGGTCCTCAATCATATTATAACCTGCAGCCTTTATTCTTATGTTCTAGTCTTCATTTTCTCAAGGAAGTACTGCTGACTAAATTTCCACTTTATCAAACTAACAGCAAAACACCCTCCAGTGAGGAGCAGTGTACCTGTTTTTTGTATATTATGGTAGTTATTGTTATTTCCTATATGAACAGTGGTTTATGGGATCTCTATGAACTGTAGTTACTTTGAAAAACAAATGTTGTTGACTGCAATCAGGTGTAGGATGTGTGAGATCTGCAAAGATTTATGAGCAACTAAGCCAAAGCATCCAGCTACAGATTTGCTGTACATTCATTCTTCCATGTCTGAATCATGTCTGAACTAATTTTTGCTGAAAGCCAGAAGAAAGTTTTCATGTTAACTTCTGGTAGAAAAGTGAAATAGTTTTCATTTCAGTTAATTTATAATTACTCTTGACAGAAAGCAACACAAATTGAACTGTGTCTTAAGGTGACATCTTTGAAAGTGCAGTTTTATCTTAGACTGATCAAAATAAGATCAGTCTAAGATAAGAGAGTGGTTGCAGAATACATGATTAGTACTGTACCACATACTTTAGTGAGCCCTCTTTGAAGTATCAGCGTGCACTGGAATGCCAGCACTTCAAAGAATGCTGCCCCCAAAAAGTGGGGTTAGCCACCAAGGGGTTAATAAAGATCAAAGAGGAGCATACATAAACTCATACATAAACAGAACTGTTTTTAAACTGGAGGTTAATGACACCATTATCTAGGACAGCAACACCTTAAAGGTGGGCTTGTCTTTTCCCTGACACGGTGCTGTATAATGTGTAGAGGGAGACTGAAGCATTTATAGTCAACATTATTTCTGGATTGCTTTTTAAATGAGGAATTCAAAGCTTGTCAGTGCAGAAAAAAGTCTCTGTGATACCTGAAATTGGCATTGTTCCTCTGGTTTTGTTTGTTTGCTAGTTAAGTGGGAATAGATTTTTGGTATGATTCCATAAAAAACACAAAGATCAGGTGGCCTGGGCAGGGAACTGTAGTGTCTAATGGATGGTTGAGACAGAGAGATAATATCGTAACTATTTACTGCATAAAAACATCCAAACAGCATTTCTGCTAGTTTTTAAAATGCAAATCTAGCAATTACAGATCTGTGCTGTTTGTCCTGCCTTGTTTATACAGGGAGATCACTTGAAACACTGTTCAGACACACTTCCCTTACTGACAGTCGCATCTTTGCCTCCACACTGGAAGCACCTTGGGTTTAAATTGTCTAAAGGTCCCCTCCCTGCTGTGCAGAGTTCCTCAGAGGTCTGGGCTAAGTCCATGCAGATGATGTGCCTGAAGTTCATAGCCTGCTTTGCTTTATTTCTTCTGAAAGATGTAAAGAATGGCATTACTCTCTCTTCTGCAAATATAAAAGTAGCCACCTCCACATGGCACCTTTTGATAAAATTGTAGCATAGATAAAGACAAAAGTTCTTTTAGGAAAAAAAATCCTTTGTAGACAAAGCCAAATGTTTTCTTGGAAAAGAGAAGAATTCAATAGGCTGTGCTGATTTAATGGATTGCATTAGTGTTCTGCATAATTGATATTATGCTAAAGAAGTTGTACTCAGTGGCCCTGGGCCTTTATTATGTCCAGTTCCTGTTACTACAGCAGTGACTGTGGCAGAGATTAAAAGCCTGCTTGTGCATGGGTTTTGTTCTTAAGGGTACCAGTTATTTCCATTTGTGGAAGTCTGTATTCTGAATATGGGATATGAATGTCTGTGTGTGAGGAAAATGAAGATAACATGAGATGGCAGAGACTCTGCTATTGGCATGTGATTCCATAGTATGTCTTTTTTGATATCAGATATTTTCTTCCTCATTCTTTTGTGACTTTCTCTCACCTGCACTTTTTCCCCCCATATTTTTAGTTACACAGTTGCTGGTGAGGCTGCAGAGTAAACAGGTCACTAATATGAACCAGAGTCAAACCAATGAACTCTGACAATCACAGGTAGTTACTGTGGTTCAGTTTAGTGTGGCTGAACAAATTCTTGTGTGAAGGCAACTGAGAGAGGGAGAGGGAGTAGAACTGCAACTGCTTTTGCAGTTGAAGAAAGTGTAGGTAATATAGAGGGTGTTTTCAAAGAGCTCAGTGCACTTATCCGGAGTTAATTAATCTTTAATGTTCTGAAGTAGATACAGTATTAGTGAAGTGCTGTGAAAGACACACCTTGGAGTGTAGATGGCCGAGAAATATTTTAGCTGCAACTTTGACTTAATACTAAGCAAACCTTTTCCTGTGTGCTTTGGTAATACAGGCAAAAAGAGGATCAGATCAGGAACCTGATTTACTGAAAAACAGTCATTTTCCCACTGCCTCTGTCCTCTGATTAAAGTTCACCACATGGCAAACATTTGGGCATGGGATCTCTGCAGGAAGTGCTGCCGAGAACTTGCTTTTTAAGTTATATTTTCAGTGTTTGCTTTACCATCCTTAAGGTCAATGTTTTATTTTCCAAAGTATGTTACATATTTTTGACCATCTTACAAATCAATAATACATCTAGATGTGCAGAAAACCTTTTTTAGATGAATGTTTACAGACATGTAGGTAGTTGCATGCTGATGGTGTGCTCTGGTATAACTTGCTTTTTTAGATCCCAGTTTGTGAAAACTTGTTACAAGAATATTGAAGGGTTTCAGAAAACATTTTACTTGCTTTTTGAAATTGCATTTTATTGAGTCAGTTAGTGGAATATACCTTCATTTTACTATTACATGCAAAATATGAGAGATTTTAGTTAATATTTTGGACATCTAGCTGTATGAAAATGCAATGGATTTCAATTTACAGGACAAAGCAACCTCTTACATTACATGATGCCCTGTACTTCAGGACTTTTATGTTTTAATTGACAATCAAATCAATGCTGAGGGATGAAAGCATTGAGAGCAGCCCTGCCAAGAGCACTTGGGGGTGCTGGTGAATGAGAGGCTGGATATTACCCAGCAATGTGCACTCACATCCTAGAAAGCCACCTGTGTCCTGGGCTGCATCCAAAGCAGCGTGGCCAGCAGGGTGAGGGGTTGATGCTGCCCCTCTGCCCTGCCCTGCTCTGGTGAGACCCCACCTGCAGTGCTGCATCCTGCTCTGGGGTCCCCAGCACGGGGAGGACATGGACCTGTTGGAGTGAGTCCAGACAAGGGCCACCAGGATGATCAGAGGGCTGGAACACTTCTCCTGTGAGGAAAGGCTGAGAAAGTTTGAGATGTTCAGCCTGGAGAAGAGAAGGCTCCTGGGATAATTTCTAGCAGACTTCAAGTACCTAAAAGCATTATGACAAACTATTTTTGGGGACTATTTTGCAAGCGCCTGTAGTGATAGGACAAGGGGGAATGGCTTCAAACTTAGAGGGCTGGTTTAGTTTAGATACTAAGAAGAAATTCTTTCGCGTGAGGGTGGTGAGACATTGGCACAGGTTGCCCACAGAAGTCGTGGATGCCCCATCCCAGGAAGTTTCCCCAGCCGGATTGAACAGGACTTTGAGCAACCTGGTCTAGTGAAGTGTCTCCCTGCCCACAGCAGAGATGTTGGAACTAGATGATCTCTAATAAGGTCCCTTCCAATCGAAACCATTTTATGATTCTGTGATTCAAATGGAAATTCTTACTGCTTTTTTTTTTTTAATAGAAAAAATGTGTATCCCACAGAGAATATTTGGCTTGAGTTCTTGAAGCATTTTATGTGGAAGCAAAAGTCATCTAGATTTAGACCAAGCAGTGTTCCTGAACAGCATTAAAATAATCTGGCATATTTTTCCTTTAAAATTGGACATCACTATTTGCATTCTATGATTGGTCTTTTGTGTAATTTAGAAGGAACAACTAATATTCTGCATTTGATCAGCTATTGCAACCAAAGTGTGTGATAAATTATAACCAGAAGTTGTAGTAGACATGCAGCTGGTGATGGAGAAATCACAGAGCCTCCTTATTTCTGGTTTCCTTTCAAATATTTGCTGTTGTTACTGATGAGTAAGTGATGCTGCTGCTCTGGTTTTGGCTATGAAACAAATTTAGCCTATGTTTGAACACTTACACCTTAGAAATTGTCATCACTGATTGATTGCCTTGCTTGATGGTCTTAGTGGAGACACCAGGCATTGATTAGGCTTGGAGATTGACTCACCTGCTTAACTATATAGTTAGAGTTCCAAGGAGGATTATGTAATCTCAGAATTTATCTTGGTATCTTCACATAGGTTTAGCTGCTTTTAAGTTCTTTGCAATTGCTTTTCATGGTCAGATGTTTCCTTGCCCTTAAGACTTAGGATAGCCTTCTAGATAGGGGAGCTCTTTTAGAGCTCTAGTCATCCTCTGTCTCTGTAGATGATTTCAAAAACACTGTGCTGTTTTGCCTTTCTTTCAGTTTCTTTTTTTCTCTTTTCTGTGCTGTATTTGTTAATTTGCTACTAATCTAAGGATTTGAATAGAGGCTTCTGTTAACTGGTAGGCTGAGTTACAGCCCCGAGACCTCTCAAACTATTGCTTTTGTAGGGTCCTTTTTCTTTCCTCTTCCCCACCTCACACAGCCCCTTCACAATCCACATTGATGTGCTGACTGTTTCTTTTCTGGAGTCTTAGAGGTAGCAGAGTATCTTGAAATGCACAATAGATAAGACATTACCAGAAGTGATTCTTCAGCAATTGCACGATCCTCTTGCCGTTCTCTGGGACCGCTTAGATTCAATTTAAACCTATAGTGTATGAGGATCAGTAGGTAATTCCCATACCTAAAATTACTTTGCTCTAACACCATAATAAAGCTAGTACAGCAGTTGGTATGTTTTGTCTCCAATTGTCTTAATCTTTGAAACTGGTAGGAAAATTGGCTTCTTGTTCTTGGAGTGAAGATAAGTGAGCATTCAGACTTTTTCCCATTGGTCACAGTGAAGTGACTTTTTTTTCATGACACGAAGTCCTGAAGAAACAGGAAGCATTCAATTTTAATCTCATTTCTGTACAATTTTAGCAATTAAGTTAGTTGTAGGGGAATGAGGAACAAGAGGAAGGCTTTATCTCAGTTCTGAGCCTGTTAATTTAGGAAACTGTTTGGAAAATAAAGCAATATATTCTTTTTGCTATTTGAACGAAACATTTAATATAAAAGCTTTGTTTCTATTTAGTCAATATTGTTACTAAGGAACCACTGATTACTGTGCATCATGTTATAGAGGGCCCTGACAAATCCATGCAAATCATATGATTTATAATTCATAAATCTCTGATCCCCTGAGAAATGTTGCTCTTCCACTTAGACTAATTGAGTACTTATGTTCATCGATCCAGTCCATATAGCACCTTTAGTCCATATGGCAGCTTTAGTGTGGGGCTGGAAACTTCTGCTGTCAAATGTCCCCTGTAGTCGATGCTGCCATAGCATTCCCAAAATCAGCTTCTTGACCTTTTGCTGCATAACCCTTCAGTCTGTCAGCAGTCAGTTCTGCCCAATCAGAGGAGCACTTGGGTCTGTCTCCCCCTGGCTGCAAAGGTACAAAGTCTGTGTGGTGCAGTACTGCTTTTTGGGGGTGGGACTGCTGTGGTTAAATGACCTTACTAGTAAGGTGGTGTTCTGGATAGTATAGTATATAGTATCATGTAGTGTAGTATAGTATAGTATGTATATAAGCTGTACAGTATACTGGCTTAAATTGATTCTTATATGCAGTTCTCTCAGTAGCTGCTCTCAAAAATGGTTCACTTGTAAGAATTAATTTATTTTTGGCTTTGCGAGGGTTTGTTGGATGTTTTTCTATGTGTAGGGAGTAGATGATTATTATTCTTTTATTTCCTAATGAAGTGGTTGCCAATAGTTACAAATACTCAAATGGACAGTCTACTAGTATGATGTAGTTGTTTGTGAGTAATCAGTGCACCATCAAAGGAGATAGAACCCTATGCAAATTTTGTATCCTGAACTGAAAATAAAAGTAGGGGACTAAAGATATATTGTGTTTCAGGATAATACTTCATGCCTGATCATTGTTACCTATTTTCCTAATAATTTTAGCATAGTTTTGTAATGTGCCATAATTGTAATTGTTATCCAGAAGAATGGCATCACTTAATTCTATCAAAACTGTGGAAAGGTAGATGAATGACAAATTAATAATTTACCATCTTTGCATAATACTGTAGCACAGACTAGCAGAAGGATTGATGGCAGAAGAGGTTAACAAATTTTAGCGGCTTCCATTAGCTTTTCATTGTCATATGTTTGTGGTGCCGACTGAAATAAGCTTTGTAGGAGATCCCAGTCGAGGGAACTAATTACTCGTGCCGATTGCCACCCTGATGAATAGACCCTCATTGTATCATTCCCCTGAAGACGAGGAGCAGGCTGTGATTCACGACTGCATCCTGGCTGATATTTGATAATAATTTCAACAGATAAATGTAGGAAGGCAGAATGATGAAGTGCCTATCCATGCTCTACGACTATCAAAGGCATGCACATAGCCAGCTGTGTTCTGCCTTTTTTCTATAATCACTAATGGAGAATTTTAAGTTATTAATCGACCTTTGAATAAACACATAGCTTCCTGTGGTTTATAATTTCTCTTTGGCTAATTGTTCCAAAATCATTGGGTTTTATAACTAGAGCATTCCAATTTTAGCATGACTGTAATGCAGACTAAGTGTGAAAATAAGATACTTGGGAATTTGATTCCTATACTTCAGTATTTTTCTGAAATTAAGAAATCGTTAGGATGAAGACTAGCACCGTCTTTTCTTTGGTGTTTAAAAAAGGCATAGAATTTTAATGAAGAATGCAAAGATAGTCTCTATTTTCATAAAATTATTTTCAGTTGGAATTTTTAATGTCTACAAATTGTGTTTGAGAGTAGGGTTGTGCAAGTGATTTTGTCTTGATTCACCTTAAATAAAACTCATTTCTGCCTTTAAACCTCAAAGGTAAGAATGTAGGTACCAAATATTTTTAACATTGTGATCTGCAAATTAGTTGTGGCTAATCATTTGTCAATGTTGACAGGTATACTTTCTATTAGCTCGTGGATCAGAAATGGAATTCATACGCATTTTCATCTATTGTTTTAATACCAGCTATGCAAACAAACAAAATCAGTGGGTTTTAATTTGGGCACACATATTTTCAGGATATCATGGCTATTCCACACCTCAGGTATTTTCTGTTTGTTTATTTGCTATACCAGAAATTGGCGTTTTTTGTACATTCTCTGGGCTAAAATGCTGTTTTACAGTAGCATTCATTTATGATCATCTAACAAGATAGTAACTGGCACTTATATATGACCATATTAAAAAGATCTACGTATATTTGGAGCGTACAACAGAAAATAATGAATTTGATATAACCTTTTCTAGATGTAATTTTTTAAAAGTATGCCTTGTATGTAGCAATTATTACACATCATAACATGTAGTTTTTAATTAAATGTAAAAACACAACTACATAAACCAGAAATGCAATCTGATTTGCTTGAAAATAGATTGCTGTTTCACTCTCCTGGAATGGTTTATTTAAAAACAGTAAATGGAAAAGAAATGCATTTTCTCGTGTTGTTCTAAGCCTCAGGGGCTAAATGTAATGAATATTTTAAGAGATTATTTTAATTAAATTCCTGCACATCTAAACAGAGTAATATTTTATTATCACATACATAACCATGTAACTGAGGTATTCATTAAAGTTAACACTTTCTGGACCAAGAATTCGTGGCATGATTTACTGACCTTGTGCAAAAAGGCACAAATTAGGAAGAAAAATGAAGGGGGACAGACTTTGATTAATATAGGTAATGCTATACCATATTTATAATAGCCTTTTCCCTATTCTGGTTTATAAATGCAGTCACTGAGAAAGGTGCCCTGCTGAGGCTGAAATGAGGCTGAAATCGGAGCACATGCCACTAGAGTGTGGGGAAACTGATCACACTGTCAGCAATTCATTTCAAAATGATGTATTTAGTGCTCATTTCACCTTCCAAGAAAAAAGGGAAAGGAGTTCCTTAGACTGGAAGGTGATATTGTTATTTTCAAGGACATACCTAAGTAAAAGATTGCAGAAAGGGGGGGGAGGTTCAGAAAAAAAAGGCCAAAGCAGCGCAAACAAGGAGAGCTTTATGCCGAAATGCAGCGCTACCATGCTGGTTGATAATTGCTAACACATGTGGCTCCTCTGTTTCATTGTAGTCGTCCTCGTGAGTTCTGGCGCCTCGACTACTGGGAGGACGACTTGCGGCGCCGGCGACGCTTCGTGCGCAACCCCCTCGGATCGACACATCCCGAAGCGACACTCAAAGCCGCCGCTGAACATGGTCAGTGGGGAAGCTGCTGCGGGCCACTGGCAGCAGGTTATGGGCCGTGGTGGTGGCAAACACCACACCTTCCTCCTTGTCAGGTGCTGGGAAATGGCCCCAAATCCCCTGGTTTTGTCGGTGCGTTTCAGGCCACGTTGGGTACAAAGATAAACTGTTGGGGTTTGCTAAGCCCCTTCATTCCATCTTAGCTGAGTGGCACCCTGTGCATACTTTGCATGCAATGACTGCCAATATAGTTCTCACTGAGCAGAAGAAAAGTGGATGCAGTTTTGCCATTAATCCCTGGACACACTTTCCTGTAAATTACCTATTTATACTTCAGTAACTTTAGGAGAAGGTCTTTGCTGTTCAGAAATCCACAGCCATTATTTCAGGTGTCCTTAGCACTTGTCTGCCTATCACTACAGGTATATTAGAACAAAAATAACACTTCTACTGCTAAACTACAGATATTTGCTCATGTGTAAGTCCTCAAGTTTCTCTGCAAGAATTTGCTACAGAATAAATGGTAGCAAATGCTGAGATGTAGAGCTATTGCTCAAGCAGCAAAATGGTGTAGTGATGATTTCTACCTGGTGATTTAAAATAGGAGATTGCTTTTCTTAACAGGATTTTTTCCCATTTTACGATCAGGGATTACTCAGTTACGTGTGCTATGTCTGTTCTAGAAGGGAATGTATTTACAAAACTAATACCATAGTTTGAGAATTCCATTGTAAATAAAAATATAAACAATCAAACAAAATCATACCCAAAGCTAGTGAACTTGGGGGTTTAGTATAGAATTTTATGTCTTTGCAATCTAATGAAGATACATTAATAAGGTGGGAAAAGTCTTTCTTGTATTTAAAAGTAATTTACTTTTATAATAAAAGCTGAGTACCCTTCACCTTGAAGGTAAATGTCATGGAATAGAATAATCTAAATTTGGATTTTTTTTTTCTTTTTTAGTTTGTGAATTACTGCATACATATGTGCATAGATAGACACACAAATTATCTGTGGAGGCATAAACTTCATGCTAATTTAAAATTACTAAGGCTGTTGTGTGAATATAAAAGAACATCACTGTTGTAAAGTTAGTTTCCATCAGGCATCTTAACCTCTTGCACTCAGCCTTAAAGAGCCATTTCTGGAAGAAAATGTCTACAATATGTCAGCTGATATAATGCCAAATGTGACATCAGTCCTCTAAAATAAATGACCATACAGAGAATAGTCAATAAAGTGATCTGAAAGCAATGTTTGTAGAGCCCCACATCTTGGACTGTAGAAAGAACAAGATGTAGAATTAATTAACCCATTTTTTTGCTTTGGGGCTTGTTATTCTTAATAGTGGGTGTTGTTTCTATGCCATGGACTTTAGGGGCACTAGGATTTTTTTCTGTTCAATACTCCATGGACAAACAACAACTGCCTCCTTTAATATTATGTGTACTTTAAATAGATCTTGTCACAGTTCTATGTATTCTCCTTATATTTTTGTATTTAAACTGTTTATCAAAATTTAAAAAAAAATATTTTACTGAAAAATATTTAAAGCAACAACTTATATTTGCATAACTAATTCTTCCATAAGTAAATGCACAGTAATGCAACTACTTATATTTCATTCTAATGTGATATTTTCACTAATCCATTCTGTATTTCAAGGGCTATGGTTCATACTCAGGTGATTATTGACAGGACTACAATTTTTGTCAATACAAAGGAAGAGTGAATATAAGTAGCCCTATTTCATAGGTAGCTGATAGGCATAGCTGGTAACTAACCCTGGTAATTTAAATAGACCTAATTGTGTTCTGTTTGCCTTTCTGTTCAGATTTTGCCATCCTTGGCAGTCTTCTATTATGTTTAATTTCCTGATGTTGTTTCATTCTGAATTTAATGGCATACTGCGTTTGTTATCTGTTGTCATTCTTCATCTACCCAGTGAATATTCTAGTTTACCTTAAGTCATTATTTAGTGTGACTTCTGCAAATATACACAGTTGCTGTGTGCCTGAGTGTGTGTATATATGCAACTGGCTTGTTCCAAGACCTTCCACTAGCAAGGTGTAAAAGAAATGACCAAAGTACAAATTCAAGTTCACTGGAAGCTGTAGATAATGTGTAGGAATACAAAGGTAATTGGGGGTTTTATTGTTTCATTTTTGTTTTGGTTTGGGGTGGGTTTTTTTGGTCTCAGAAGGTACAGTTGTCAGAAAGGTTGACTGGAGTGATCCCTTGATCTATTTTTTTCTTTTCAGTATTAACCAATTTCACATCAGAAAATCTGATTATTTTCAGATTCTTTGCAACCAGACTTTCAGGCTCTTTTTTTGTGGTGTAGATATTTGTAGAATTCACAGAATGTTTGTCCCAGTATGTTATGGTTTCCTATCAATAATTTATCATTAATTTTTCCATTTCAATTAATTCTACAAGTCTCTGAAGCAAGAGCATTTTTTGATAATGTGTAAAAGGTTCCCTACTGCCTATTTGAGGTTTTCTCAAAACATAATAGATTAAAACCTAAAATTGAACATAAGGGATTTTGCCAGGAGGGAGACGGGGAAAATAATGCATAAATAATGGAAAAGTGCTATTGCAGTAACCATACTTGGTAACATGACTTCTAGTACACTTTTCATTAGAAGATACACATTATCAACTGCTTGGAATCTTTCAGGTACAACCAGATGTGTCCTCCACCCCAAAGTGCTCACAATGGAGGAATCATCCCAATTTGCAGCTGTGAAAATGATTCAGAAACAATCGGAAGCCTCGATATTGTTCAGTAAAACCCAGAGAGAACAACAACAATCAGCTCTGTTGCAGCCTAGTTATGTGTCTTAGTAGCAAGAACCAATCTTTTCCAGGGATTGATTTGATTTGAAGGAGAACCTCTGGTGCAGAGGTGGCAGAATAAATACCTGAAGACTAATGTTCTCTGTTCAGACAATCAATACCAGCCCCATGACTATACTTCTGGCTACCTTCTAGTTAAAAACAAATTTTTTAATTCTGACAATTTAATTGCCATTCCCAAGTTCACATTAACTTGCTTGGGAAAAAAAGGCTTTAGGTAATTTTTCAAAGGGGGAGGGAAAAAAAAAAAGATCCTTCCAAACTGGCTATTTATAAAAGTCAGTCTAATAGTGTATTGTGAGGAAAGGAAAGAGAGGTGAGGATGGTTTGGTAGAAAGTTTGGGATGGAAAGAGTTAACTATTTTCTCCCTTTCACCTACTATTTAGAAATGAAACTAAGATGCTTACATAGATTTTAAAATAATTAGTACTTTAAACCTGTTGGTATTTTTAAATTGATTCTCAAATGCACTATTTTGTGAGAGAATTTTTAGTTGCTAGAAAATACCTTATCAAGCTTTTTAAACAGTGATTTATTGTTTTTTATTAATTGACATTTTTTCAAAATTTGGGGTGAGATGGATTAAAACAGTCTGTAGTATTTCCATCAAGGCAATAGGTGGAGTTCAGGGCTTTGTGGCTTCAAGGGACAGCCGCTGATGACCTACAGTATTGCAGCTGACTGGTTAGTTTTATTTGCCTCAACTCAGGGGATGAAAAAGAAATGTTAAAAATGTTTCTCAAATGGTTTTTAAAAGCTGTTGTTTGCATGTAAGGTTAAGCTGTAGGGAAACAATTCAAAATAATGTGTCCTTCTAGGAAAGCCTTGAGCTTGGTCAGCAACGTAAACCAAACTGTTATTTTTACTCCCAAGCATTCCAGAGATTTAACTGGAATAAATACAACCCACTGCAGATGCAGAGATGTGTTTGCAAACACTCCTTGAAGGAGATGAGTCTGACCGAGCAGTTAGGGAAGGATTGTGTGGAATTACACTAATGAATAATAATAATAATAATGAAATTGCTGGGCTAGATTAATGCTCTGCCAGCAGGCTCTTAATGTTCAGTGTGGTACACAGGCCATGCCTTGAGGTCTTGGTCTTGAAAAGGTGTATGAGTGTGTGCTCAGATCTGCAGGATTGGAGCCAGAAGCTCCAGTCACCCCAGCAATAGGCAGGCCTGGCAGAGAGTGTGGTTGGGGTTAGAAAAGGCAGAGCAGGGTTTGGGACCTGAAATACGAAATCCAGTGTAACATCTCTATGTGCATGTATGGCAACTGAGTGTGCCACGTGACATCATGCTCTGTCATATGGATCTCTAACCAGCATATGCACAAAGGGAACTAGACCGTGGCATACCTACAAGAGTGCATTTATCCACAGAAGAATAGGTGAATCCATGTGCATTGCATTCTGTTCCACAGAGATTCTCACACGAGCCTGAGTGTGTTGGTTGAAGATACAGTTCTTTATTCACGTCATTACAGAAGCAGCAGGTTCTGGTTCAGAGGGGGATGTCTCTCTGCCTTACAATAGCTGGTACCTGCAGGTGTGCAGACAGGCTCTGCATCTTCTGTGCCTCTGTGCACATGTTTCATGCACCTCAGGAAATGTGGAGAACCAACATCATGTGCAAAGTGATGACAGAAATCAACAAAAGTGAACAAAAATAATTTATGGTCTAAAATCTGTTTTTAGAGAAGGTAGTTACATAAGATGTATGTTTTTGAATCAGTGTGATATCATTAGTTGAGGGAGGAAACAAAATCTGAGTGAAAAAGATGAGGTAGGAGGTGTATATTTTGAAGTTGCTACACTGATTTTATTTTTTCTTAAAGACTGAAGGACATAATAGCATTTTAGAGAAGTTGTGCTAAGTATAGAAGCATTAAGCTTTAATTTTTGGCTCTGAATTGAGTCTTAAATGAGAATAGGTAGAGGGCTAGTGTGAAACAACATCTTCAGTATGACATATTCTAGCAGAGGAAGCAAAAAATGGCAGGTCTGTACAATGCAGATGGGGTTTTTGAAACAACAAATACAGTTTGCCTGCATTAAAAATAAAAGGACACAAGAAAAAGGAAAATAATTTATTATCTTGGACTTCATCCTGAGGTGGTTTTGTTCTTTTTTACTTTTTTTTGATCTTCAAGAGAGTGCTGGTAGGGCAGTGAATAAGTGCATGTGGTGTGTGTTAGTACACTGATGGTAATTTTACTGCTGCTAACTGAAAATCCTCAAGGGGGAGTTAATTACAGGAAAACCTTCCTAAATATCAGCCGCATATTTTCCATGACAAGAAGATTTTCAACTCACATTGAACAACTCCAGAATCTGAGTTATCGTTATTTACATGAGCACTTTTTGCAAGAAAGTAAAATTTGTGTTTGTACAATGCAGTTAAAGCTTTATGGTAATTTTTTTAAGGCTTGCTTACAAGGGGCAGATATTGCTAGGGGAGAAAGGATCATGCATCCATTGCATTTTATGTTGTACGGCAAGTTAAATTCCCTTTTACTTGTGTTTTTGTTTGGCCTGTTTGGGGAGGAGAGGGTTTTTGTTTCATTTATTATTTAGTTTTTGTTGTTGCTCTCTTTGGGTTGTGTTTTGGGGTTTAGTTTTGTTGGGCTTTTTAAGATCAAGGCCTAAATCACACCCAGAGTATTTGGTCGGGGTTTTATGTTGTTGTAGTGGGTTTTTTATTGTTAGAGTCTTGGGGGTTTTGTTGGGCTTTTTGATCAGTGGTCCTTGGATTTCTTTTTTACTTTTCACTTAATGGAAAAGTTTTATTATTTGCAATTTATGTGCATATATTTAGTTAAACAATTTAAACTTTTTGTATTGCCACCGGGGAATTGCTGCCTTCTGTAAATGTTTGCAGATTAACATATTTTTAGAGTAAGCCCATGGAGCTTCAAATCAAGTGTGGCAGCAATCAGAGCGAGCAGTGACCAGTGTGTTGAAGTTAGTTGGTCCTGATGTGTTTGGTGAATGTTTTTCGAACACGGCTGTGCCATGGGTATTCTCAATGTATCTTTTAAGAAGCAGTATTTTTATTTTCAACTAAAAAAAAAAAAAAAGAAAAAACCCCAACACACACACTGCTGTGTTTTGGTATTTTCCCTATCAAGAGGTAACTTAGAGGTAGAGCAAGTAATCGCCTCTTTTTATTTGCCTTTTTAATTTTTCCTTTTTTCTTTTTTTTATCCACTTTTTTCTGTTTTCTTTGTTCTTTCTTTTCATATTTCTTATTATTTTCTTTTTTTTTTTCTTTTTTCATTTCTGCTGCTGTGAGTTTGTAATTTCAATACCCTTATTGGGAGGGGAGCTGGGAGCGCTCGGTGCGGGGCGGGGGCTCAGGGCGCTCCGAGCCAGCGAGGGCTGCCCGTTCCCATCCCTTCCATGCCGAAAATCCCGACGTGAGCGCAGGAATGCGTTGTGAGGACGGGGCGCCCCGTGCCCCTTGGAAGCAGGTGCACGCTTCCAGCCTCCCTCCCGGGGCAGATTCGCCCCCCACTGCCCTGCACGTCGGGCTGGGCGCTTTTCCTCCCCATAGAACCCACGTCCCGCTCCGGGCGGGCGCGCCGCGAACGGGAGCGGGAGGGATCCCGCGCCCCGCCGCCTTCCCTGCCGCCGGGGGATTCCCGCCGGGATGCCGCGGGAGCAGCCCCTGCCTGGAGCAGCGTTGAGCGGGTTGTGTCGCCCCTCCCTGGCCCCCTCTCCCTGTTGCGCTGCCCCCGGCGCCGTCCCGGGCTGGTCTCGCCGCTCCCGGCCCGCCGTGCTCCGTCCCGGCGCTCCCGCTGCTTGAACCGTGGGTTTGGGAGTCAGGTTATCACACCGGGCAGTCGGGACCTGCCCCCAGCTCAGCTTCCCAAGGAAGGCTGCAGCAGAAGGGAATCCACTGTATCCTTTTCTCCTCTGTCATAAACACTTGAAATAGAGTTAAACACTGCAGAGAGCACTGGATAATTTTGAGCAGGCTTAATAGGATTAAAACTAGATGTGTCCTAACATTAGAGGATTAAGACAAGTATTTCCCATAGCTAGTCCTAAACAATTTTCTTCCTGAACTTTCATTTAAAAAAAAAAAAATTACACTCCTTTGTCACTGCTGGCTCTGAGACCTGACAGACAGCAATGTGTGTCTCTTTCATTTCAGCTCCCGATGAGGATATACTTGTTAAAGGAAAGCAGTCCATCAAGAGTCAAGTTTTAGGAAATCAGAACTCAGAAAGTGAGATTCTCTTGGAAGGCGACGATGATATCATGTCATTCATGGAGGAAAGAGAAGTGGAGAACTTAACGGGTAATTTCACCTATCTCATTTTCTCCTCAGCTTCTTTACTGTTCAAGTTGTGATCTCCCAGTCTCTTCAATGAGCCATGGTTTGGGACACACATTGAT
The DNA here is from genome assembly GCA_035041345.1 of Poliocrania exsul. Lineage (NCBI taxonomy): Eukaryota > Metazoa > Chordata > Aves > Passeriformes > Thamnophilidae > Poliocrania > Poliocrania exsul. The sequence goes on from JAWWLZ010000139.1 coordinate 12,456,878, forward strand.
AAATTGTTCCTTCCCATAATTGGGTCATTAAGATAACTTTCTGTGCATCTCAGATACTGAGGGTTTATTTGAGGAGAGTTGTGCTTTTTCTTACTCTGACTTTTATAACCTCCTTGCTTCTGCAGTAGATGTCCATAATCTAGGAAACCTGCCTTAGAGAAAGTAACCCTACCTTGAAACAGGCTTCCTTTGTTTTTAATCTCATTCCACTCAAATCTCTAGACCTAGTGGGCAATTAGGCAAGTTGTCTGTAATTAAAGGCTTTTGAGACCTTTAATTTTTTCCCCAAGTCTATAAAATTGTACATATTTGTTATTTACTTGAGTGTAAAGGATTTGTACACTCACTGGATTTAGCTCCTTTAAACCCCCAGATTCCCCCATTGAAGTTCTTTCTCCATAGACTTCACTGCGTTTTTTGCTTTCCCTCCTGAAGATGAAATAGTACTTCAGATCATTGAACTTAATTAATTTTACACAGTCATATGCAACCTTTGCTGATGCTGCAATCTGAGTGGAGTGGATCCCCTTCTGTACAGTTCAAAATGGAGAACTGGAGTAAGCAGTGATTCGGGGACTGGGAATTACAAAGCACCTTCATTGTTATTTGAAGAACAGAGAAAATGCAAAGTTCTCTGTATTCATTTGCTTCTCATCTGGTATCCCATGTACATTTACTTTGGAGAAAAATGTCATTTATTGGATAATTCTGGTTCCCTGAGAAGCTAGTAGTATAATCTTACATTGATACGTATCATCCATATGGTAATTCACTTAAAATGCTGGGAGTGATTATTTATTGGCATTTTGCTTATCCATGAACTGCATTCCACTCCTTTGTTTAAAAAAAAAAAAGCATAATGAATAAATAAAACTTACATGGGAAGAGTTTAAAGTAAAATAATGAAATAGCAGAATGATGCAGTGGCATTTTCTGTATACAAATATTTTATTTTTCGCTTTCTACCATGAGTTTCCTCCTCAACAGCCTTCATGTTTCCTTCTATTATTCATTCATTGGTTCAAGTAATACATTCATACTGTAATAGAGGTGAAAGGGGAGTTTAATTATATAATCTTGACAATGGCAATAGGATTAAGAAGTAATCCTCACTAATAAAGTGGTGTGGGTTAGAAATGAAGTGGAAATTGTCAGGGGTCTTCTGCAGGACCTGGACTGCCCCAGCTTCTGCAGCTGTCTGCTTGCCCTGTAATTGAATGTCTGCGAGTGATTGAAAAAATGTTATTTCTCCTCTGGATTACATGCTAATGTACAGGGGGCAAAGGGAGACAGCAAAAGAACACATAGCTGCTTATTTCATCCATTTGTGGGGGTGAGCTTTGGGAAATCATGGCAGTTCCACAGCTATCTCATGCCCATCTGCAAACACAATGTATTTGTACATTGGGAATAGAGGGCAAAGCTGCTCTGATCTCAGCAGAGCATCTCTTCTTTTGTCCTAGTGGCACACATTGAGATTGATGTGAGATTAAGGACCATCACCCTCCTAACAATCGATGGAAATAACAATTCATCTGAATTTTTTGTCAGTTATTCTCACGTTGATTACCTGAACGTGTGTACCTCATTTATAGATGCTTTATTAAAACAAAATTGTCTATGTCACTTTAATATCTTCCACTGTTTTACCAAAGTCAGACAATACTGCAGCCGAGTAACTTCATTTCCTTAGCTCCTAATCAACTGGATGACAAACCTAACCTGTCTTCTTTCTGAATGTGTTAGTTTATATAATAGGTTCTGCATTGTCAGATCTATGCTGAACCTATTGTTTTCGGTAGTAGTCTGATTTGTCCCTGTGATAAGCCCTGTGGAGATGTGATTATTCCAATAAAAATTCATTCGGTTGGAAACCAACCCTCCAGCTGTTTACTCCCACAGTCCCTGAGCTACACTAACACTGTATGGAATCCTTGAACAATATTTAAAGTGAAATCAAAAGCATCTTTAAAACATTTTATTCTAGGCTCTATAACATTGTGCAACCTTAACAATAGAGTTCTAGCATCCATGAGGGAACACTTTACAGTTAGACAACTTTCAGCCTTGACTGCTATGTTCATCTCTATGAAAGGCTGTGGAAACTGCAGTAACTAAAGAACACATCAGACAGTAAGATTTCAAGTGTTCATGTGTGCAGTCTCTGCATTGCATATAACAGAAGGTATGCAACTCTCAAAGTTTCTCAGAAGGAGAATGTGTCTGAGTAAAAGCTGAGTAGTGCCATGGTAGAGCCAGCTCTGTATAATGTATGCAGCAGTTTGCAATTGTAGCTGCTTCAGTGTTCAGCAGCACAGAGACAATGCAAATCTATTACATATGTTCCTTTCTGGGATAAAAAGAGTTTTGCTCTTCAAGGAAGAGCTATGCCCTTTGCTTTATTTTAATGTTCTTGGCTTGAAAAGCGAATAATTTGCACTTGCATTCTTTCAGTTTGAACATTGTTGGTGTTTTCCTGCTTTGGCAGGTCCAGTTGCCCTCAGTACACCAGCTCAGCTTGTGGCACCCTCAGTAGTAGTGAAAGGCACTCTTTCCATCACTCTTTCTGAGCTCTACTTTGAGGTGGATGAAGAAGATCCTAGTTTTAAGAAAATCGACCCAAAGGTAAGAGATCATTGACCCTGAGCTCTGAGAGATGATGACAAATTACCCAAGACCTTTAATTCTTCACTTGACTTCCTTTACCTCTATTGGTTTGCAGTATTCCTGCTTTAATAACTTTGTGACTGACCATATATGTTACTGAACTTCACATAAGTGACACCTCCTTTCCTTCTCCTTTTTCTCCCCCTCCCACAATTCGACCCTACTTGAATGTTAATTAGCTGGCTGCAAATAAAGCTCCAGGGAGATGTCTTAAATAAAGACATCTTGAATCACAAGCCTGTGTGAATACTGCAGAGTTCAAGGAGGCTTTTAGCCCAAATGCTTTGTTTTACTTTCCTGATTTTGTATGATGGCAATGTAAGGTAGTGCTAAACTTCCTACTCTCTTCAGTTCTCAGTGCTTCTCTCGTATTATTCTATAGCAGATTTTACAGGGCCTGTTACTATTTATTACGCCTAAGTAGAAAATATAATTGCCCTCCTAAACTATTTCTGAACTGACTTGCTAATGCCCACAAACTTTATTTGCTCTAATATGCTTTTGTTTAAAATTGGTAACCTTCAGTAAAATTCCATTTTCAAAGGGAGTATATTGTGCGATTAGTTTAATAATATTACACTTGAATGTTTTCTACAGTATTACAGCAGCATTTCAAAAGTAGGGCACAAATTGTAAATATTCTTGCATCCCAATTTAAGCACAGTCTTGGCTCTTGGTTTTTTAAATATCTGCTTAATATTAAACAAGGTAATAATTTCTTTGTGAAGGATACTACTGGAAGAAGTGGTTTTCTGCTTGTCTGTAGAGAAAACCTTGTGTGTTAAGCATCAGTTCAGTTCTTTGTTCCTATTGAGTAAATTGCTTGTGTCTGTATTAAAAATGGCATTGGTGGATCTGAAAGCTGGGATTATCAAATCCTGTCAAGGAATAAATTTATTTTGAAAAGCAATGCTCTTAAATTGTTAGAGCTAGATTTTAATATAAGCTATTAACCAGAATTATGGTTTTATGTGATACCGTAAATGAGATTTAACTTTTAGTCCTGAAGTATTTTTGAAACATACTGGAAATTATTTCAAGTATGAGATAGTGCTTAAAATTTTTATATACTTACTCCTTTCATTACTTTTAACTAAAAAAGAAACAAAAAAAAAGACAAACTGAAAAACAATCAATGGTGAAAAGGATATACGTTTAAAATGTAAAATCGGTTTCATATGCTACTGTTACTGCATTTTTCATCTAAAATGTTCTGCTTTGTAATGCATCGACCTGAGGAAGGTCTTACCAATTTGCATTATTCTGCATTTTTTCCATGTTTAGCACATGGAGTGTTTGAGTACAGTTAGTAATTCTTACCATTCCTGTTACATGTTTTATGGGAGCATTGACACACAACATATGAATTCAGCCTCCTTTCTTTTCTCCTATTTTTGAGTATTTGGCAGTGTTTTTTTGGTAGTGCCTATGAGCAGGCATTGTGGTTTGGCTTGACTCTTATTCTGTATCTGAGAGATTTTGTTTGGGTTCTTATAAAAGGAGGAGCTGTTTTCATGAAATACTGGCTACACCTCCTGTATTCTGCTCGTGATGTTACTTTAGCTGGAGGTCTTAAAAAAGACTTTTTGTAATGTCTTGGGGGCAGGGGTGTGAAGGGTCTAAAAATAAAATCTGAATAATTTCTTGAAAGCCAAGTAGGCTTCCAAAGCAGCTTTTTTTCAAGCCTTAAAGCCTCCCTGCCCCACCCTCTGCTGAAGTCAATGTATCTTGATAGCGGTGACTGGAGCTGCTGTAGAAAATGCCCCTTGGAAAAAAAAACCCACAAAAACCCAAACCCCAAACAACTAATCCGCTGTAGCTCAGCAGGCCTGCTTAATTAATGAGGCTTCATCTGTTTGATAAATTTAAGTTCCCTGTATATTTGTCTAAACTACTGAAAAGAAAACATTGTGACAAGTTCCTGAAGGGAAACCTGTCTTACGTAGCGATAGCATCGGCAGCGATACGATCACAGTTTGTACGAGGGGTCCGGGCTGTTTTGGGAAAGAGAGGGTACCCCCGCGGGCTAAACTCGTTTTGCCAGGTGATGCAGGATCAGTGCTGGGGGAAGGCGCGCCGATGGCTCCACAGGAGACTTGTGGAGCTCGGCCGAGGCCGGAGGGGCCGGGGATGCGGGAGGTGCCCGCCCGCCGCCGGGCAGGATGGCCCCGCGCACCCCGCTCCATCTCCGGGCTGCTGCCGCCAGGGAGAATGCCGCTTTTAACTTAAGGCAAAATCAACCCATGGTTGAATGGTTATTTCTTTCCGGATCCGTCCAAAAAGAAACGAAAGTAGTCCTTTGGGGCAAGAACTTACATTTTTTTACCTCCTCCCCCCAAGCCCCTGAAAGAACGTGAAAACTTGATCGAAACGCTCCGAACCGGCGCTGCAATCTTTGGGGAGGCTCGGGCGCGTTTTTTTAAAGCTTAGGAACGCGTTCCCGATAAAAATCCTGACAGTATTTCCAAGTCATCCTGAGCAAGTTTAAAGCGAAATCGCTACGGGGAATCAGGCAGAGCTTCGCTTTGGGAGAGGGGGCTCGGGCGGGGAAGGAGATCGGCAGAGAGCGCCCGGGGGCCGGTGTAGGATCGGGTGGTTTCCTGACGGGTTCCTGCTTATCTCCTCGTCTGACTATGCTGCGGTGCGATTTTATGCTGTACTTAAAAATCTGGGGAAAACAAATGTTTGTTTAAAAAAATATCGACCGGTTACTCTAAATGGCATTAATTATTCAGGGTAGATCTATACTTCCTTCGTGTCAAAGTCAAATGGATACCCCCCGTTTGCTCAGGGAAGCGAAAGCAAACGGCACCGAATTTTTAAAACAAAATACAGCGCTTGAGATTTACCGGGGAAAAATAAAAGGAAAGAAAATTTTAGGGAAAAAAATTAAAGGTGGCGACCGTAGGGTAGGAAACGGCATGTTCTGATTCTGACTAAATTGTGACGAGCTGCTGCTGTGCGATGCTCCATATATTTACAAGATTTAGAATGGAAGTTTAAAGTACTGGAAATAAAGCCGATGTTGTCACACTCTGAACTACAGAACATAAAAGATTCTTTCTTTCTTAGGTGCACTTTTTTTGTTTGTTTGTTTTTAAATAGAATTTGGTAAACGTCAGTCAATATGCCAAACGAAGGCTTGGGCTAGATGTCGCTTTCAGACTATCTTTACATCTCATGGTTTTGTTTCTTTAAAAAAAATATTTCTGAGGTTCAGAAAGAATCTGCCTGTCTGAATTTAAGAACCATTCACGAAAAGTCAGCGTAAAGTTAAAGTAATATTTTTATTACTATTTGCAATAAGTCAGTTGTGGGACACATAATCTGACCTTGGCACCGAAATACATTTAACATCAGTAAAACTTTTTTAAAGGGAGATTTGTACATATAGTTAAATAATTTTTCACTTGGTGACAACATTCAGGCAAACAAGAGAGCATAAGAAAAGGACTATACATGGATTGGAAAATGTACCTTTAGGGTTTCGTTTTGAAGTTGCAAAAGTCCGATCGCTTCTTTTTGTGACTTTTTAAAAATTCACATTGGAGGACAGGAGGAGAGGCAGGCTCTTCCTTTCTTCCGTGCAAGGCGGTGAGAGTTTATGCCGGGAAAACCGTCGGCAAGTTTTTAAAGGCCGAGCTGCAGGTGGGTGGGGGGTGGCGGGGGCGCGTGTCTTTCGCCGCCTCTTTCCGTCGTCGTTTGCGTTAAATAAAAAGTTTTTTAGGCGCTGTTGTTGTTTACGGAGGGCGAGTTTTTGTGCGCGGGGGTGTTAACCCTATAGCTTGTCGAGGCTTTTGGGATTGGTGAGGATTTCTCTGGCTAGTCTCCAGGTCTGTTTGGCAGCGCTTTCCAGGGCCGAGTGGGGTTTGCCCTGAAAGAGGTCTAGGTTGGGCAGGAAGTAGTGGGGGCAGCGCCGGCACTGCAGGCAGGAGATGAGCTGCAGGAGGATGCCGTTCAGTCGGTCTCCCAGGCACGCCTCGTCCCAGTCGGTCTCCCGCGGGTGCTTCTCGCACTCGTACAGCAGCAGCGTCTTCATGTGGTAGTTGTTGAGGGGCTGCCCGGGCAGCTCCAGGTGCCGGTCGCGCAGCGTCTTCAGCACCGAGAGGCACTTGTTCCGGCAGCCGCCCATCAGCAGCCGGTTCTCGGCCTCGCCGAACTGCAGCACCCAGGCGTCGCTCTCGGCCGAGCTCTGCTTGCCCGTCAGCGAGTAGCACTCCTTGGAGAGCAGGTTGAAGCCCTCCGCCTTCACCTCCGCCACCCGGTTGGGGCCGGGCCAGGGGATGTGCGGCATGGGCCACTGCGCCGCGCTGCGCGGCCAGATCCCGGTGCACTTGAAGGCGGGCGTGATCTGCACCACGTACCGCTCCCGGATGCGGAGCTTCACCTCGCTGGTGTCCGCGATCATCTTCACCACGTCCCGGTAGCTGCACTTGTCCACGGCCTGGGCCACCAGCGTCTGGAAGCGGGAGCGGATCTTGCGGGCGGACAGGTAGCCCGAGGCAGTGATGAACTCCACCCAGAGGGACATGCTGCGCTTGCGGCCGTCGCTCAGCTTGAGCACGGCGCAGCCCGGCAGGGAGCCGTCGTCCACGAAGTTGAAGACGCCCATCTGGTTGAGGTAGAGCACCACCTCGAACTCGGTGGGCGAGATCACCTCCAGCCCCTCGTAGCGGGCGTCGATCTCGCTCAGGGAGCTGATGAAGCGGGGTTCCTGCACCTCCACCTCCTTCAGTACGTCCGACACGACCTTGCACACCTCCCGGATGGTCTTGGCGATGGCCGCCTTGCGCGCCTGGCAGCGCTCCGTGTAGTATTTGTTGAGCTGGTAGACCAGCTTGGCCTGCGCGGCGATCATGTTGGGGCACAGGTCCGGGCTGTACACCGGGCTCTCGCAGTACGTTGAGGGATCCAATGCTTTAGCGGTGGCTGCAGCTTTGCGGAGGGCACCAGCCAAATCGTAGAGCCCCACCGCCTCCGGGAAGAAGGCGGCAGCGGTGCTCCAGTGAGAGCAATTAAAGAAATCGGGGAGGGCGGCGAAGCACAAAGGAGCGAAGCCCAGCGCTGCCCCGGCGAGAAGGAGGAGGAGCAGCGGGACGGTGCGGGCTGGGCGGCGGCGGTGCCGGAGCCGATGCCGGAGCGGCGGGGCAGCCCCCGCGGGCTCCCGAAGCGCAAAGTTTTGGATGGAGATGGGGGCAGGGAAGTCCGCGCTGCCTCTGCGCTCAGGCGCCCACCCCCTGCGCAGCGACGAAAATCCTGTTTCGAGAGTTCATGAAAAAAAAAATTAAAGCCAGCAAACAAAGTTCCCCAGGACTCGCAGAAGGTCCCTGCAGAAAAGCCGGTCGGCGGCGAAGTTTGAAACCGCACACGGTACGAGAGGAATAGAAGAATGCGAGCAATGCCCACAGCGGAAGAGTGAACTCTCTGTCTGTTAGTCTGGCTGCCTCTCTCTCTCTCTCTTTCAGTCCGTGGCACCGCCAGAGATGTGCATGAGTTTGGCTGCCGCTCGCTCAGACTGTCAGGGGGTGTTGATGATTTCCCTTTTCCTGCTGGAGGCGTTGGCTGAGCCCGGCTCTGTAGCTGTCTCTATCTTTACGCGCAGACGTGTGCACTTGGTCTGTGATCTCTCATTCCTGTCCTGCAGCGCTATATAGCATGTTGTGAGAGAGATGTATTAGAGAGTTGTTGATGTTGTTGGGATTTTTTTTGTTGTTGTTTTTGTTTTCTTTGCACAGACTGTGTTTTATCCTGAGCCGGGAGGAGGGCGTAGCTGCCGTGCCTGGGATGGCTTCTCCTCCCCCTCCCCACCCCTGAAGTGCGCGCCGAGGCTCCCACTTTCCGCGCCTGTGCTGCAGCCACGCCGAGCGCCGCGTCTGTCCCTGTCTGTGTCTGTCCGCGGCGCTGCCCCGGGCGCTGTACTTTATGAATGGGGCCGCGCGCGGGCGCGGGGCGGGGCGGCGCCGCCAATCGCCGCCGAGCTGTCAGCGCCGCGGCCAATCGC
>JAWWLZ010000139.1:12465645-12483145 GCA_035041345.1 Poliocrania exsul
GCCGCCGAGCTGTCAGCGCCGCGGCCAATCGCGGCGGGCGGCGGGCACGGCCGCGGGGGCGCGCACCGCGCGCCCGCTCCGGCCCCGGCGGGGAAAGGGGTGCCCCGTCAGCTCCGCGCTCCCGGCTCGGCCGGCCTTGGAGCCGGGATGGGCTATGGGGAGGGAAGCCAAGAGGGTCTGAACGCCCCGCGACACGGCGCGGGGTGGGGAAATAAACCCCCTAACCCTGCACCTTGGCCGTGGAGGCAGGTGAGGGGAGGGGGGTGCGCTGCTCGCTCCGCCTGCTGCGAGGGGACCCGGCGGCAGCGCCGGGGTGTGTGTGCGGGGAACAGGGAGAGGCGGGACGGTGCATAAATCTTTTACTCCGCTTAGTGCCGGGCTGCAGCAGTGAAAGTGAGACCGTCGCCGGGGCGGCGCGGCACAACCTTGTTTTACTGCCCTCAGTCACCTTAATTCAGATAAATCTCGTGCCGTAAAGTTCCGTTCATCCTCCTAAAGCGCGGGATTGAGTTATTCGAGAGGAAACGGTATTTTATGCAAGTTTGTATTAATAAGAATATTGAATGATTTGGACATAAAGCCGTGTAGCTTGTGCAGCTCCGTCATGTCAGCTCGGAGGGAGCCCCCGGGCAGTACCTGCTGCAGAGTGCAGCCAGGACTGTTCCTGCTGCGGGAACTTAGGCTGGCGGGAGGGCAATTCCCACATCCTCAGTGCTGTGTGTCCCTGGGCGGCTGTGCCTGGCCGGGGCCGTGCCCGTGCGGGACGCGATGCGCTGCTCCCTGCGGAGCCTCCCGTTAGCCCGCTCCGCTCGCAGTGGTTGGGCTCGGTATTCTTGTTCTTCCCTCCTTTCGCTGCAGCTGGCTGATTTTAATAAAGAAAACATCGCCGTCTGTTTTCTGTGTGCGTTTAAATTAGAAACATGTCTCGTTGCCGACCATGGAAGAAGTAAGTACGGACGTGCCCGGCGCCGGTGCGGCTCCGTCCTCCTCGAGCAGAGGCTCGGCTCCCTGTTTTCCCTCCGTGCCGCCGAGGCAGTGTGCGCCCGGGGATGGGTCTGTGCCCGGGGATGGGTCTGCGGGACCCGGGCGGGCGGCGGTGTCAGGTGTCCCCTCCGGGCCCGGCCCTGTCGGGAGGGAGAGGAGTCCAGGGAAGGCTCCTAGGAGAGCAGCTTCAAAGGGATGGGGGACAGGGGCCAGGCTGCCACGGGGACAGAGTCGCTGGCTTGCAAAGACGTTGGCGCCAGTGCTCTCACGGTCTCTCGGAGTGCCGGGGATGCGCGGGCTGGAGCGGGGCTGTCCGCCCCGGGGTGCGGGTAAGTGCCTGCGGACCTGCCGCCTCCCCGGGGCCGCTCGGGGTGTTCAGAGGCCCCGTCGGAGCGGGCGGCAGCATCGGGCAGGCATCGCTGCGCTTCGCCTGCACGGAGCTTCTCTTGGCGGCTCGGCTGGCCGGGCGGAGCAGCGAGGGTCCTATGCCTCGTCTCCGGACGCCCTCTGGCACATGGAAGAGTTAGTTAGGGCTGCGAATGAATCGCTTTCACACGCCCCGTCGGAGCTGCCTGGGCGCAGCTGGCCGCCGGGCTGGCACTGTCCCCCGGTCCGGCGAGGGGCTGTGCACATGGGCCCTCCGCGCAGCGGTGCGTAGGAAGGCTCCGCGGGGTCTCGCTTCCCGCAGCCCTGGCGTTCCCCGCGTCCGGGGCGCGGAGGAGATGCCGGAGCCGTCAGGCGGCCCGGGCAAGGGTGGGGGACGCGCGTTCCTGTTTTCAGGGTAAAAGGAGAAGGAGGGGACGATTCCTCTCTCCCCCACACCCCCACCCCCCGTCATAAAGTGTCTAATGATGTCGCGTTACGAGTGTTCAGATTTAAAACAATTCATTACCAATTTTCCTGCCTGAGGTTGAAGCTCTAGTAAATAATAAATCAGCTAAACAAAAGCTGACTTTAATTTATTGCCCCAGCGCTAATTAGAAACATCATTTGAGCAATAAACTTAAACACTTCCAGCAAATAATGCACGTGAAACCCTTCTCTCCCGTGTCTGGGCGTTTGTGGCCGCACTGCATTAAGACCAGCTTCATCTGTGGCGGAATTTGCTCTCGCCGGAATGAATAATTGAAGGAGGAACAGGATCCGAGAAAGCTATAATTGAAGAGCCCTTGTCACCTCTGCTTTTATGTATGTTAGTGTAGAAGTCCATCAGCAGCTTCTTGATGGTGTATAAAACGAAGTGGCATCCCCTCCAGCAGCAGGAGATACTGTATTCCATTAAAAAGACCGTGTGCCTGTGTGTGCCGCGGAGAGGGAAACTCTCAGGGCTAAAAGCCACTTGAAGTCTTCAGACCGATTGATCTGTATTCTCTCGTTATAATCCGTCTCATCATACTTGAGTTAATGAGGCAGGGGCGGGGGTGATCTGATGGTCCTTGACAAATTCATTAGGGAGGCTGCGGGACATTTTATTTGACTGTTAAACATCGTGTTTGTTTGGTTTAAGCAGTGCCAACATCAGCATGCCGCTGCCTGGAGCTATAGTGTTTTGTTAGCAAGGGCTTCTGTAAAAAGATACTGGAAAGGGGACTCGGTGTGCAGTGTTTGCTCTTGCCTTGGCTCCTCCTGCCCCCTCCCGCTTGGTGCGGCGGAGCTCGGGCTGGTGCAAATCCAGGCGTGCAGGCATGATCCGTGCCACGGTGTTTTCTTCACGCCGAGGATGGCAAAGTAGCAGCGAATGACTGCTATTAAATTTGCAAAGACCTTTTTCTTCTTTTTTTCTTTCCCCTAAGAGAACGCTTTGTATTTGTATTAACCCTTAAAACAACTAAAGATGGAAACTGAAAAACAGTTCAGAGTTTTAGCAATATGCACACAAGTTTCTTGCTGTGTTATAGCATACTTGCATTTGATTGCCTAACCAGTTTATCTGTGTGGTATATGTTACATATTTCACAGCCTTTTTGTTCTGGACGTTGTGTTTTAAAGTTTCTGTAACATGCTATTGATATAAAGTATCATTTTTTAAGGCAAATCAAAAGTTTAATCAAATTGACTTGAGGCTGTTAAAGGATTTCTGCCAAATCTGTCCTTTTTCTCTCCCTCGGTGAAAGGGAGAGGGAAAAGGGAATTCAGGAACAGGTGGTCCCAAAAGGGATAGGAAATATTTTTAAGAATAGCATATGAAATACATAGGTGTATGTATGCGCTTTATTCATGGCAGCTTTGTACATGAGACCTAGCATTCCATTATTTTCTAGTAGTTGGTTTCCTCTCTGTCCTTTCATTTAATGGAAACAGTTTTGCAGAAAACAGAATAATTGATCTGCTCGTGGAACATAGCATTGCATTATTTTTTTCCTGGAGATCAGTCTTCAAACATTTTCAGCTTTAAGTGCTTTGTAGGACTCTGCTTCCATTTATAGAAGAACAGTATGGGAAAAGAGCTAGTGCCCTTTGCCTGTCATTTTCATACATTCCTGCACTGCTGATGAAGCTTGAACTGCTGCAGGGAATGTATGGATTTGAAAAGAAATGATTCAGTAATGCACGTTGTGTTTCTCCACAGCAAAACTGGGTTAATAGTTACAGCAAAGGCTGCTGTGGGTTTGACAGATAAAATTCCTTTTACATCTGATGGTGTACAGTGTGTACCTTTTCCTGAAAGTCATGGCTTGGCTTTACTGTCTGCTGATCTTTTCTGAGGTCTGTGTGTATGAAGTTAGTTGATGGCACATACTGGAAGAGAAAAGATGATTTCATTTCTGCACATGTCATTAATGCATCTCATCAGCTAAGAGTGTTGCATAAATCTCGTACTTTTTTGCCATGAAGATTAAATGGTATTGTAATTAAATAATTTATATGTTTCTAAGTCTCTCCTAACTTTCATTTCTTCAGTGAGTGGAGGGTGTCAACTACTTCTTTAAGTAGCTTATTTTTGTTTTCTGTCCAGTCTTAAAATGTGAATGCATTAATAATCTGGTGTTTAACCATAAGCAATCTGTTGCTGAGGGCTTTTTCTGATGCCTTGAACCTTGTATTTAAGGTAGCATCTTCTCTTTTCTCTTGGTGACTAATGGTGACTTCTTCTAGCTGTAAACTGCTTTGAATACTATGTCCTGTTTTGTAAGTTTGCCCTTGGTAAATTGTCAATCAGAGAAAATCAGACATGTGCACTAAAGAAGAACACTTACAGGGCTTTTGTAGAATTTTCTTCTTGTTAAAACGTCCTGTGGGCCTTTTGTTTAGATGCAGTTGGAGTAGGTACATGCTGGTCCATCCATTAGGAATAACCAAATTTGTGTGTTGGCTGCTCTTCATTTATAATAATTGATTAATTGATTAGTTACATTAATAGTATAACTTTTTAAAAGTATGAGAGCATGTAACATGCTGGGATTCTGTCACCTTGACCTCCAGTTGAATACAACTTGAGAAAAATACGAGGTGGGCTACAGAGGTAATGTCTTGTCTGATTCTTAAAATGCTGTGAGGCTAAATCAGCACATCTTTAAAAATATGAAAATTAATAAGATACTATAAGCAAAATTCAAGTTTTGGAAATGAAAAAAAAAGTTTAATTTGCAGGTGTTTGGACACAGCTTTTCTTTGTGTCCGTGGCTGCACATGTTTACAATGTTTAATGCCTTAGATGTTCACCTCTATGTGCATATATCTAATCATGCCAACAAACAATAGCCTGTGTAGTTTCATTGGTTAGACAACTATTTTAAAGATAAAAATCTTCATGCAGCCTAGTCAAGATAAAGCTTATGTGTAAGTTAAACTAAAACTCTCTTAACTATACCCCTTTAAAATGTCTGTTTCTGCTTCCAGAATTGAAAGCTTCTCATTTATAAGCTTAGGTTTTTAAAAGTGCTTTCTGAAATACCACATACAGCATCATGAAATCCTCTGCTCCTCACCAAGCACTGTACAGGTTACAACCTTTCAGTGAGTTTCTATGAGGGCAGTTTATACAGGGAAAGACTGTTGTGGCTGGAGGGAACAGAGGGGGCTCAACCTTCTCAGTAGCACTGGTGACCAGCATGGAATATATCAAGTCTGTCTCTCTCCTCCTTGTATTTTCAAATTATTTTGTTTTGACTTTATATCTGACAGAAAAGGCATGCAATTTTTAGTTCATTTGAAAAAAATCCTGTTTGGACACTCTTCTAACTGGTCCCTCACTCAAATAAAATGCACAGTTAGAATCCTCTGCTTTTCTGTGTATTGTACTTCACAGCATTGCAATTTTATCCTTTGAAAGTACTATGTTGACATAAAAGTAGTATATTACTAGTTATAAAGTCATTGCAGGGGTTTTGTTGCTACTTCTAATGAGAGAATCAAATGATAGCTATTCCTATTTTATATCTTGCTGTGCATATCTTATTTCAAAATAACTTTTTCATGTTAATATAATTTTCTCTTTTTAATTTTCTTATGAATTAGGTAAAACCCATGTGCAAAATAATTCAAGGTACCATCTCCTGGTAGTGGAAAGGGGAAACTGTATTGGCTCAAGTAATGTATAGAAGCCATCTGCATAACTTAATTGAAATAATATTTGGTGATCTAAGAGATGGAAATTATTCCTTTTCTTTAACCATCTGAAATAAAACTAGGATGTAAACCAGCTGTCTTGGCCTATGGAAATCAAGGTTCTGCCAGTCTGTTTCTTTTCTTCATTTTCTGCTTCTATCTTCCTTTATTATCTTTGTATCCCAAGGAGTCTTTCTTATTTTCTAACTGGTTTTGTCTGCAACGAGGGGCTGGGTTGGTGTGTTTAAATAGACTCTGGATAGAGTGAAAAATCTTTGATCTATGGCTATGACTGCTTCCAAATGATTTGCTTGCTGGGACTGGACACTGTCCATGCCCTTTCACTTCACTATCAGATAGGCACACAAAAAGGACTTGACATGCTACCAGATGCATAGTTAATCATTGCATTAGCTCTGTAAAAGGGACCATCCAGACTCAATTAGGTCTACCATTTTTAACTAGTGTTTGCTCTGTAGTTTGTTTGGAGTCGGATATTAATTCTAACTGCTGTTCTCTTTATTTAAAAGTGCTTAACACAGTTCTATGCTTTTATTTTTGAGGAGTTTCTTTGCATTTGTGCTATTTAATGTATATTTAGAAAGCCTGACTGTTACAGTGTAACAAATATTGCAGTGTAACATATATGAAGTTTTAATGAAAAAAGCTTTTGTTTTTTTGTAATTCAGCAGTTTTCCTTTCTCAGTACTGATTTCTAAAAGCAGATTTGGAAAAAGCGAAATGCAGCAGCTGACACGTGTTGAGGCAGCTTTCAGAAGTAAAGCTTACAAGCATATGTAGAGTTTTGGAACTGAATCTTAAGCTTTGAAAACCAAACAGCAGCATTTTTCCTATCACTCATTTACCTAAGGACTCATTCTTATATCACGTGCTTTTGTGTGAGAAGGATATTAAGGGTGCACGAGTTAAAAAGGTTCAGCTGCAGGGTAAAAAGCATTAGTTAAATTATTGCTCTGACTCTTGCCTGGGATTTCCAGGAGTAGTGTGTGTATTTACGTTAACAGCTGTTAGCTGTAAGCACTGAATAAAGTGCATTGAAAATTCCTAGCTTTCTCAGAGTTTCAGAAAAAGTAATATTAATTGTAGTTTGTAAACGTAGCCAGTGCCTTCATGGTATGAGCAAACTCGACTGTTCAAATTGTATAAATTGTTTTGATCGCTCATGCTGTCTGCACATCCCAGTAATGCTAATATTGAGGATGTTAGGCCTGTGGAGGCAGGAGCATAAAAGCACAGAAAACCATTTTTGCTTGAAAATTGATATATATGAAAGGAGTTCTAATCAGAGACTTTAAACATATTTTCATTTTTAAAAAATATTTTTTATTTTAGAAGAAAGGCGTAGCAAAGCATTCAACCATTTTTTTTTAAAATCAATATATAGTTACTAAAGCTATTACATTGAACTTCAGGTTATAGTTCAGCCTTTACTTTAGATTTGAGATTTCTTGCTGTGGTTCTTTGCTTCGTGATTGTCAGTAGTCTTTGAAGGAGGGCAGATGCATTAAAATGTAACATATATCATTTAGTTGTAGTTACAAGGATATTTGGAAGTTGCTAATGGACTTGCAAGATGCAGGATGTACAAGTGAATGCTGCTCAGAAGTGCTGGTTAGGGCTCTCTGGGGATTTTTAAATTATTTATGGCTACCTGCTGCTCCCAAGTACAGGTGTGTGCGTGTGTATAAGCCATTAATGATTTGTATTGATGCATATAAATACTCAACCTAGTACAGGAGTCCTTAAGAGGCATGGGCAGGTGGCTTTTCCCCATTCATCATCTGTCCTGGAAGTTCATTCTAACTGGCATCTGCGTGCCAGAGTGCCTAGGAAGGGGAATTGTTTATGTGTACTGTGTGGTTTTCCAGAGCGCAAACTTGAAAGAAAGTGGGACTTGAAATGTGCGGTCATTTGTGAATTTATGTTTTATCTCCCTTCACTTGAAAATTTATGAGGAGAGTGACTTAGGGTGCTTGCGTTGTGTGTTCCAGGGCTTGCCCCCACTGATAACACCCTTGTTGGCGTGAAAGTGCAATGCAAATTATGACAGTTACAACCTTCTGTTTTGTTTAACCTGTCAGTGGATTTCCTGGCTCAGTGCTGAGGGCAATGGCGTGTTCAGCCAGTTCCATATTCACCTAAACTTAAAAGGTCAGGTTTCTACAGGCAAGCCTAGTCAAAGCCTAATTGATGAGGAGGGCAGGGGGACGGAATTTACTGTTCTGTTGGCTAGTTTCATATCGTTAGGTTGTCCTGAAAGCATCAGGCAGTCACAGCCCCTTTCATGTAAGTGCTGACCCTAGACAGGAGCTGACAATCAAAGGAGGCAGCCACAGGAACCGGTGCAAGTAGGCTATTGATTTTTCAGTTAGGTCTAAGTAGTTTGTAGTATGGGTAATGGGTGACAGAGGCAGGTATGTCATTATCAATGAGCTCCAGAACAGTAGCGACAGCCCCCTCTCATATTTCCTTCAGCACTGACAGTGCATCCTGCAGTGGTCAATAAATCGCCCAACCTTTTACTGACAAGTGACTTGGAGGGGGAGCTGAAGTCAAAGAGCTAAACTTCGTACTTGAACTTGACATGGATGCAGAGCAGGGATCCCGACATGTGCGTTCCTGGCTCCTCAGGCACAGAGCGAGGAGAGCACAGAGAACAAAACAGTGGTGGGCGTGTGGCCGAGAGGCTCAACTTTATTTTAGGCCCGCTGGAAAGTCAAGGATTTTCTCGAGTTCAAGTAAAATACCTTAAAACACCAGCTTTCTGTATAAGCATGGTCTGCTTCAGTAGTTAATTTAGGTTACCATGGCAGGGCTTTGTTTTTACTTCAGCATTGCTCTGCATTTAATCAAGGTTATACTGCCACAGCAGTATAACAATCACAGTCTGCCATTCAAAATCCGCTTTTAATTCTTAGTTTCCTCATCTTAAATTTCATATATGGAGGCTATTTAAAGATATTGAAGATTTCTTATAAATCCAAAGTGTTAGCAATACAGTTTCTGTTCTGACTACCAATGCTGTTTTGGGTCAATAGTGGAGTACCAATACTTTAGGAAGCTGAATTAAGTTTTTATTACTTGGATTTTACTAGCTGTGGTTTCTGAATTTAATAGAGGTGGATCCAGATTTTAGCTTTACACTTAATTAAATTCTGAAAGATATTGAGAGAACATAAAAATTTTAATAAGTGGTGGTTTGTTTTTTTTTTTTTAAATATACTTGTATGGAAAATCAGTTAAATGAACTCAGTATCTTAATCTGAATTTCATGAAGTTTTCTAATGTTGTTACTTTATTTGAGGGATGTAAGTTACATGCATTTTTTCAGAAGCTGGAATTCAGTCAGGTTTTATGTAGTGCAGATGTTAACAAAATAGCATATGCTTATAATTAAAAAAATCTTTAGACAAATTGAAATAAAGCAGAAGAGTAAATGTTTTGAAAAACTTCCTTAAAATAACTCCTTGCTATGGTATCTTGTTCAACAATGTTTGTAATGTTACACAGAGCAGGAATCTGAGACTGTGTATGTTGAATAGCTGCAAAGTATCATCTGTGACTGAGACTTTTTCATCTGTCTGCATCAGCTAAAGTTGTTTTCTTCCTTACTGGCTTTTTAACTGCAAGAGCAATGTTGACACAGACTCAAGAGGTGAGGTTGAAATTTATCACTGGATTATGAAATCCTTTAACAAACATTTGTATAAGCTAAAAGCCTGAGTACCTGTATGTTTGGAGCAGTTATGAAATGAATTGGTTATAAAAATCTTTTCAGGTATTGTTACATCTGCCTATTGAACAATGCTTTGGAAGAGGGGCTGGCTTAGCTGTCTTCCAGAGGAAGAAAATTTCCATTCATTGGATCGAAGGTGTGCTGGGTTGTTTGGGTCCTTTGGTATTTAATGGGAGTTTTTCCCCTATCAGTTGTTTTCTTCATCTTGCAGGGCCTTTTTTTCCTGTTAAACTAGGTAAAACATCCAGCCATGTAGCCAGAATTTTATCTTTTCTTATAAATAGATACAGCATCTTTTACTGTGTTTTTAGTGTTGCTGGCATGTTGTGTTATTGCAGAAATGTAAAAAGGAGCTGTAGAAAGGCAACAAATTAAATTTTCATGAAAGAAACCCCTAATCAGCAGTGACAGGGTAAGAGAAAGATGATTGCCACTTGGTCATTGTGGAGAGGCACTTAGACTTGGTGTCAGGGCTTCTGTTAATGATGACTAATGTCTTTCTTGGAGAAAACGCATGCTCAAACATTCTACAGTCCAGGAAAAGAACAGGGAGAATAGGCACTATCAAGGAAAAAGGCTGTGAATCCTAAACCAAAAGCTTAGGTCTTCAAATGAAAAGGGTACAGTGTTTTTGCAGTGTCAGAAAGGACATCTGTGAAGCTGTACTTGTTGTAGTCTTTAAGCAATATAATAATAATGATTAAAAAATACGTATGCAGACATGCATGTGCATATTGTGGGCTACTTGGTGTCTGCTGCTTTAATTAGGAAGGGAGATAGTGATGGCACTGGCCAGAGGTAAACAGTCCCATTTTATTGCTCCTTCTGTTAACAGAGCTTGCTTTTTTCAAATAACAAAATATTCTTTCCTAAGCACAGTGCTGTGTTCTGAATAAACCTTCCATAGTCAAATGCAAAATGACTCAAAAGACCTTTTTCAAATCTTCAAGCTTTGGCTGTTAGGTATATTGGCAAAAAAGAGGTGGCATGTGTCATTTCTTCAGCTTTTCCCAAAGCGAGACCTTTCAGAAGGGCATTTGCAATGCTTGTCATATTTTTTCATATACATCTTATTGGCCTGACAAGTCTAGAGGACCATGAGAAAACAGATGTCATTGCATTCAGACAACACTAATTACTCTGGGATTTTTGCAGCCTCAGTGCCTGTGTGTAACTGTCGATTATGGCTGTTTATGTGGCCTATCATGGGCACACGTTGCACATTCAGATGGTGCCACTCGTCTTTGTGTTTCCTATTGTCACACAGGAAGATGTAAAAATCAGCAACAAGCCCCACAACAAGGAAATGCCTTAATGTGAGTCTTTTGCATGTTTAAAATGCATTTTGCTCACGATTGCATTCACAATCCTTATTGGATTTAAGTGTTTTAGCATCTGTTTACTCACCGGAGTGCAGTGCTGTAGCTGTCAGTTTTCACTGTGGTTCTTTATGTTGCAGGCTTTCATTTTCTTCAATTGTATAAACAGTACCTGAAAAATGCTGACTGACCCAGCATTTGTCAGAAATTTCCTGTCTAACCTGCATACTGAACGGAGAGATTTTTCTGATGTGTCACAGTTTTGTGTTAGAAAGCAACAGCCTTTATTTTATTCTCTTACAAACTGCATGGTTGGTATTTTCCTGGTTAAATTTTCTTAGCAGCTCTATGAGGTCAGAATCTATTCTCCCTCTGTAGCAATAACTGCTGCATGATTTTTAACACAAAGTTCAAACGGTGGTCGCGTTGTGGCCTTGCTTTGTGTGTTATCTTGAATTTTGGTATGCCTTTCATAAGCAGAACAACCAATGTTAATCACAGATTGGAAAATCAAAGCCCCAATAATGCAACTTCACATGCTGATGAAGCAGAAATAGAAGCAGCTTTATCAAAGATGTATGATGAGATAAAACTGCAGTCTCTGCTGTACAGTTATAGTAATTATGACTAATGAACCGTCCAGTCTGGATGAAATGGCATGCCCACAGGGACTGTGGCCAATCACTTGTGACTTATGCAAGCTGAACAAAACACTGATGGTGTTCCAGAGTCCGTGCAAGAGCAGGAAATGTGGTCTTTGTTTGGAACGTCAGCTTTGGCAAGTTATTTTCCAGCAGTTGAGGAATAAATGACATTAGTAAATAAAGTCTTAAGGCCCAGGGTTTGCTGGGTTTTAAAACAGGCATAAAGAATTACAATTTGCTGTGATCAAATATACCTGAATAAACCCCCCCTGTGTTGATGGCACATTCCTGCAATGTACTTCAGAGTTGTTCTGATCATCTTGCTAATCTGAGTCGTGGGAAGCACATGTTCTGTTGTAATACAGTGAGTACAATGAATGTGAGAGATGCAAACCATGAGTACAGGCGTGTATCCATTCAGCCTTACTGTGATAATTTGGTTTTGTAGCAAATTTACTTAGGCCTCATGCTTTCATATTAATTTTGAAGCATTCTGCATTTTAAACCAATCTATAATTAAGTGGAAGAAGACAGACACTTCATAGTGTTAAGACCTGAAAGACAGTTTCTTATGCTAAGAAGGTTAAATCCCAGGTGCAGCATAAAATGGAGCTTCAGTAAGTTTTGACAAAATGTAGACTAGCAGAGTAGTAATTTGAAACCAGCTTATTTTTACAAAGACAATGTGTGTATCTCTAAAAAAGAAAAAAAATAGCCAAATTCTGAATGCTAAAATGCAGAAATGCAAATTGTACGGGGACTTCTGAATTTAACTGTGGGATAATAGCAGAGCACAAAGGACACTTTTCTGGTGTGTGCTAAGTTGTTTAGGCCCAGTCTGGAACAGCTGTGGATCAGCAAATGTCTGAAGGAATTGGGAATAAAATTAGCAACATGTTACAGATGTTAGTGATACATTACAATCGATTTAGCGTTTTGCTTGAACCCCTCCAGAAGGCTACAAAGAAAAAAATATTTCAAAAATTAATGGCAAACAAATTAATACCAAAGAAAGGATATCACTTCCCCCTCTTTAACCATTTAGAACAAAGTTAAAACATCATTTGACAAAAAGTGTTTTAGATTGTTGTGCTGTTTATAAATGGTTTACCTTAGTCAGAAATATTCAAGGTATGTTGATTCTTAAGGCACATGTGAAATTAATACACTCTTGTCAAAGAAATTGGCAATTAAAGACTGGCCTAAAGTCATTACCAAATGCAAAAAAATCCCAGACCCAACCAAACCAAACCAACCTCCCTCACCCCCAGCAAATAAATCCCCAAAGCAAACTAACACATCCACCCTGAAATACCTTTTCCACTTCTTTTTATTTTAGAAGTGTCCAGAGATACCACAAGAAACCTGCTAAGAATTAGAATCCTTTTCTATTGTCTCTTGCAACAAAGCATATTGCATTAAATACTGCAAATGTGAAAATATCATACACAAGTCAGGGTAAAGAATGTTGATAAGTAAAGTCTGAAAATGACCACATTTTGGTTGTGATGAATCATTAAGGTTAAGATCTTTTGGAGACTGTGGCACTCTTAAGTATAAGTTTCTTCTACAAAGTCATTTCCAAATCAATAGGATGCAATGCATTATGTACATTGTCAAATTTTACTCCACAAAAAAAAGTTGCATTACAATCACTTTAGTGTATCAGGATTGTGCCAATGACATCAAGACTGAGCTTTTTAGATGATGTACAAGTGTACAAATCAAGTTCTCATTCTTTCTAAGAGTTATTATTTAGAAGTATAAAAAAGTTATTTAAATTATTGAAATATGTAGAGATTATATATACATGTATGTTGTATGTTATGAGAGTATTTGAAAGAATTATTCATTTTGTATTAGAATGAGGCAACAGCTTTTATGTTGTGGGTTTTTTTAGGAGATCACAGTGTGCAGTTCTATCATTTTCTTATGAAATCATTGGTAAAATTCCTATAAAATTATGCCAGCATGGATCACCTTTTGTGTATTTGAGATGTCCATTGTTTTCACTTTGTTACCCTCTATAGGTCTAATCACAATACTGATGTTCAACAAGATAATCTTCTAAGTAAAATACCTTTCATCTTCCTGTCACTGTGTGTATTTGTGTACATGCATAAGGTATCTTGTATGTTGTTAGTTACATTTGGGGGCCATCTTTCTATATGCAGGAGGGATTAATCTGTTTTTGAACATGTGGTGCAGCTTCCAAAGTCTTTGTAAAGGTGAGGCTTTCTTAGAAAAAGCAAACTGTCTGGTATGTGATGTTGGTGAGGTGCTGTTCTGCTCTGTGTAATTTGCATAATGAACCAGCAAAACTCAAATAGGGGTTTTTGAGGACTGGTTCTCTTATGTGAATTCAGAACTGTGTAATTGTTTACATCTTAAAACTTGTCAGCTACTTTTGGCTTCTTCTTACCTGTCACAAATTATATTCATGGCACATGACAATTTGAGGACTGATTATAAACTATTTCTGTGCTGATTTAAATAGATTTTACTCTTGTCTTCTACTCCTAAATCTCCCAGTGAAACACATTTTCTGTTGTTGATCAAATGGTGTAATGACCTGCATTCTGAGAAAAAGAGATTTTAATGGAAACTTGTTTTGAAAGAGTGTTTTTCTAGAGAAACCTCAGTTAATTTTTGCTCTTTGCTAGTGCACGAGCATGTGAATTTTTCACTCATAGGAGAATTTCTTCTTCCCATTATTCAGAATATTCTTCCTGCCATTTTGTTTTCTCATTTGAATTAAATCAAGGCAAAGAATGAGTTACCTGCTTGGTGCTCCCCCTGTCCCACATCTGACACAGAGCAACAGAATGGAAACCTTCCCCTTCCTCCTGTTGTTGGGTTTGGTTACAGGAGACTTTGCTCTGCTCTCCCACATTGGCATCTAAACCCAAAATGGGATTTTTCTGAGCTGCTGAGAATATTCTCTGCTTCTTGGTGGAAAAAAATGTGTCTCAGCTTTTGACTGAGATCCATTTTGGTTCATTCAGATATACATTTTCTGCCTGTTGGGGATGCCAGAATTGGGACTGTTGCTGATTTTCCCCTGGGCTTTCACATTGCAGTGTGTGTGTTGAGTGGTGCTTATGGCTGTAGGAATACATCGATCTTCTCATTTGGCAGACAAATTGAAACAGAAAATTACTCTTCAGTGCTGGAAACTCGGCATTCAGTGCAAGTGAGAGCAGGTGGGTGGCTGCTTTAACTTTTTCTGCCTTGTAATGACTAGTACCAAACAGAGTTGGGCAGACCAGCTTGTCCTTACCTTATCCATCCCAAATATACCCCTATTTAGTCTTATGCTTGAGGCAGGTGGGAAAAGCTGGTGAAAGTGTGACTGTGTTGGCTTTGTCTAAGATTATCCTTGTAACAAGGTGTCTTCAGTTGCCCATTTAGGGAAGACTTGTCTTATTTGCAAAGTTCTGGCCATCTGAGGGAACCTTTAAAGGATTAAGGATCTGACTCCCATTATTCTTGGTCTGCCTTCTGGTCTTACCTGTGCTGATCTAAGTCCACAATAACTTATTTAACTGATTTGTATTACATTGTTAGAAAAAAAAAAGAAGATCCCAGCAGTCAGAAAGAAACTATTTTCCTGTTATGTCCATTTTGAGATTTTTTTTTCTGCTGCCCCCGGAATCAAAGTCAAAACTTCAAAAAAGTATGTTAAATAGTGGTGTTAAACACCCCCCACCCCTCCCCCCCCCAAACACAAAAAAGAGTAAATTTTAACATTTTGTTTTATTCTGAGCCCTTTACTTTAAGGATCAACCACCTAGCACTCCTGGGCAGTGTGATAATAATAAAAAGCAATAATCAATAGTCTCCAAGATCTAATTAAACAGTCAAAACCAAGGTATATTTTGAATCAGTGCTTGTTTTGTTTGAAAACATAAATATTTCATTCTTTTGGAAAGAACTTGAACACAGTGTTGAGTTTGATTAATAAAAAGTAATATTTCTCATGAACAGTTTCTACTTGAATTGATATACAAAAAATTTACATAAGATATCACTAGTGAATGGAGATCTTTATATCTCAATGAAAATTATATTTCAGAATTTTTTTACTCTCTCTACACTTCAACACTTGTATGTTGTGTCATAGGTATTTGTTTTATCTGCCAAGGTGTTTACAGATATGATTCTGTTGCTTGCTGGAGTCTGGATTCTGGATATTTTTGTTGTTCTGCCTCCTACCTCTCATCATTTTAAAGCATTATATTTAACCTCAAATGTTTTTTATTTCTCTTTCATGTGAAACAAATATTAAGATTCTGTGCTCTCTTGTTGCTTGTAGGTGTTGCTTTGCTTTTTTCCCCCCTTAATCCTAAACTGCTAAAATAAATATCACTCCCAATGTATAGTATTAATCTTTCAGAAGTTTGTCCAGTAGTGGAGAAAATAAATAATTAGAGATAGGTAAGAGGTGAGTGATGTGTAGGTGTAAATACTCTGTAGATTTAAACATGCTGCATGGCAACTCTAGGTCTCTTTTGAGGTAGTCATGAAAACTTAAATTGTGTGCCTCATATATTTAAGCCAGTGAGCCTATATGATTTTATTAATGTGCTATAAATCTTATATTCACCAGCAGTGTTTACTGCTGTGCAGTATATTTAAAAGGAAATTTATGCCTCACTACAGAAGGAAGGTAGACTAGTGAAAAAATGCCAGGGTGGATCTCAAACATTTATCCAAATCTGACAAGTATTTGCAAAGAATTTACTCCTGTAAATTTCTGCTGAGAGTAAATGATACGTGTATTCTAGCCTTGATTTTAATAAAAGCCAAAAATATTTAGTTATGCAGACACAGGTAAAGCCAGGGCATGTTTTTTGTCCTTGTCTGTACACAAGAACCTTTATATGTTCCTGTATGACACACTCTGGATCATGGGATGAGCTTTTAATTCTGTTTTAAAGCAGACCATTCTTCAATTTAGGGAAGAACCTGGCAGACCTTACTGGAGACACTGGCCACTTTTCTGGAGGAATATTGATTTTCTTTGTGAGATATATCTTGGCCACATTCATCTTGCCCTTCACATCCCTTTCCTTCTGGACACAACAGCATTCCCTCAGCCAAATGGGTGTGTTGGGCACTGACTCAATGTGGGAGTTAGGATGAACCACAGAAACTCAAGACAAGTAATTTTCCACTTAGGAGACTGGTTTGATCATTTTTTGGTGAACTGCTGGTGTTTTCCTCCTTTATAGCACCTCGGAAAACTCCCTCTCTGGTCTCTAGGGAAGGACAGGCTGTCACTGCAGCTGTGATTCACTCCTGCTTGAGAGTTCCTTGCCTATTGCTGCTGAAAGGGCAGTGGTTGTTTCACCAAGGAAGCATTTTTTATTTGTATGGGTGCATTGTAGATTGCACAGAAAAATACAGTTAATGTTCCGTGTGTAACCTTCCATGCTCCTTAATCCTGCACTTCCACCTTGCCGTGGGTAAAATATTAGTCAGCAGTACAGAACAGCTATTCTGGAGAGCTGTTAGAAGTTTGGATGTGCTCTTTATGTTTTTATACTCCTTAAATAGAAGGTTCTCATGCCTTCTAAAAAGAAGGAATATGTGCTTTAATACACAGTTTTCAATTGCATGGGTGATAACAAAAGCAATTCTTATGATGGAGAGGTGCACAGAACAATTAAAAAAAGATTGTGGAATGTGTGAAAGTTTCCACCTTGACATACACATCTCTGGACTCAGTAGATGCATGGGTATATACTTAGTTTCTTAGTGTGTAGTGTTAGTGGTCATTTCTCTATTCTTGTATTTAAAAAAGCTAAATAGCCTCAGTAACAGGAGATCTTGTACAGATTTTTTTATAGGATGTTTTTGGAGGGTTTTTTTGGTCCTTCAGAAACCTTCTGCAACCTTCAGAAACCTCTTCAAGAAAAGCATTTATTTTGCCATGTCCTGTCAGTATGGAAAGTTGCTGTAACTGGTGAGAAAGAAATGAATGGGACATTATACTATACCAAGCTGTTTGGGGTCCCCTGTTGTGTAATATTGTGTCTGGGGGTAGTAAAACTCGACTTACAACTACGTACTCCCGCAGGTGGCATAAAGGAAGTCTGGTCTGAGCTGCTGTGGTGCTGCCATTGCTGCTCTGATGGACATTGTACAAGCTCTGCAGCATGAGCTGAGCAGGCTGTTCTGCTTAAAGAAAGAATCCTCCCACCCTAACAGAGCCAGTTTTCAGCTGGTTGAGTTGCCTGCAGTAG
>JAWWLZ010000139.1:12488145-12491673 GCA_035041345.1 Poliocrania exsul
CTAGGAATAACATATTATTATCCTTGAAAACAGACAAGGATGCTCAGAGATAGACCCAGGTCTGAGCTCACACGTTTGTGGGGATGGTACAGCGTGTGCAGCCTGTGGGAGTTTGCTCAGAGATGAACCCCTGGAAAGGGCAAATTGGCCATCTGTGGGGCAGTGGGCACAGAACCTGCCCAGGGATTGTATGGAATAAATACTGTGATGGAGCTCCATGTGCTTTTGTTGCAGAAGGGATAGGAAACCATCTTTTGGGGTGAGACTTGTGCTGAGACACTCAACTAATTCATGGCGATATTCCCTAGATAGAGAGGGCTGCCTGCTGGCAACAGATACAGGAGTTCAATGTGTAAACTCTGATAAGGATGACATGTAATTTGTGTTACAGTTTGATTGTTAATTGTATATAAAGCAGCAGCCTCTACAGATCTTTCACTGAAAGCCCTTAATTGGGAAAAGTAAATCCATGTCATTAAGAGTATATCCTCTAAGAAGGAAGGCAACTTTCCTTGAATTAAGCATAGAGAGTGCTTTTGGGTTTGAGGTACTTCCTTTTAGTATTGTGGAATTAGGCCAACAGTCTCAATTAGTTTTGTCATAAGACAAGAGTTTTTGCCCAACATCACATGTAAAACGTCTCTCTCATCTGCTTTGAGCTTTTTCTTTAAGTACGTTGAAGTGTATTTAAAATTACCTGCCGTCACAAAATCTGTCTGCTGGTAAGTATAACCAAAATATTTGCATAACTAAGATTTTGGAAATACTCACACCTTTTCAATAAGTTACTGTCCTATCCATTTGATGCAGACAGAAAATTTTGTGTTAAAAAAGTAGGTTTGCACCTAAGATAGTCTAGAATGAAATTGTGGATGCTCTTTGCTTATAGCATTAGAGTAGTTATCTTCTTTGGAAGATGTAAGCATTTGGGGAAAAATAGGCATTCCAGAGGCACTTGGAGTTGCCACTTACATTCTTTCTATCACTAAAGAGCACAGCTGTGTTGGAGTACAAATTTTATTGTATTAAACTTTGTCTATTTGGTGTTTTTTTAACCCTAAAGATGTGTAATCTTTACAGTTGGATGTTTCTTGGAAATTATTGTGAAGTTATATTCAAACAAGTTAACTGAGTTGTTTCTCCTGTAACTAGCAGAGGGAACCTCTGCTGGAAAACACCTGCACAGTGGCAATGACAAATGATTTTCAGAGGCACAAAAGTATGTAGTGTTTCCTGAAACTGAAAGGAGAGGGTTCCACCACCCTTTCAATGCAAATGGGATGTGACACGGAAAGAATCACTGGACCCAGTTTGTGGCTCCATAGTCCTTTCCCCCAACATCCTGGGCTGCATCAAAAAAGTTGTTACCAGCAGGTTGAGGGAGGTGATTCTGCTCTGCCCTTGTGAAGATCCCACCTGGAGTGCTGTGCACAGGTCTGAAGTCCTCAGCAAAAGAGACATGGGAACCTTCCATGGGAGGGCCATGACGATGATCAGAGAGAAGGAGCACTTCTCCTGTGAAGGCTGAGAGCTGGGGCTGTTCAGCCTGGAGGAGAAAAAAACCGGGAGACCTTACAGCACCTCCAGTACCTAAAGAGGGCTTATAAAAAAGAGGGAGGGCGACTTTTTATACTGGCAGATAGTTATAGGATAAGGAGGACTAGTTTTAAACTGTAAGAGAAGAGCTATAAATTAGCTGTTAAGAAGAAATTCTTTGCTCAGTGGGTACTGAAGCACTGGAACAGGATGCCTAGAGAAGTTGTGGATGCCCCATCCCTAGAGGTGTTCAAAGCCAGGTTGGACAGGACCCTGAGCAACCTGATCTAGTGTGTGACATCCCTTCTAATAATGGAGTTGAAAGTAGATGATCTTTAATCACAGACTTACAGAATCATTTCATTTGGAAGAGACCTCCAAGATCATCAAGTCCAACCTTTGACCAATCACCACCTTGTCAGCTAGACTGTAGCACCAAGTACCACGTCCATTAAGGTCCCTTCCAAGCCAAGGCATTCAGTGATTGACCTGATGAGTCAAGTTAGTGAACTGACCTGGCAGGAAACTACCTTTTCTCCTCTGGATTTTTGCAAGGGCAATTCCCTGAGCCAGCTACTCTGGGGCACAGGAACATTAGTGGCAGGAGGAAGGTGGCAGGACCATACACTCTGGAGCAGGCAGAGCATCCTAGTGGCTGTCAGCTGCTGGGGAGCCATGGCCATAAGCTCTGACCTTAGTCCAGTATTAACTGGTGAGTTAGGATTTTAACTGAGATCCTTTAAATGGATTGGAGACTTTCATGGGGTGTGATAAGAATCAGGAAGTGGAGAATTCAACCCTTTGAGACTTAAATTCCCCTGTTACCAGTAACACTGTCCTTTGGGGAGAAAGTGTCTGGTGTTAAAGTAGTGTAAGGATATACCAATTAGTGTTGCCAACTGCCGCTGATTTCTACTGTTGCTTTAATGTAGTATTTTTGTGGGTTTTGTTAAAAATACACATATGCATTTCTTGTTTTGGGAATGATCCTAATTACTCTTTTGGCAGTTTAACATCCTTCTGTATATGTTGGATGCAACATCATTTGCATTGTCACTGGATTGCTTTTCAACACAGATCCCAAAGCCAAAGACTCCTGCTCCAGGGAATACAAGTGCATTGATAGCTGAAGTTGTGTGTCCTCACATCGAAGTCATTTGTTTCTTCTAACTTTATGCTGAAATGTTTAAGCTGTTCCATCCCATGTTCCTGGACAGAAGTTGAGACCTCTACCATTTCCCACCCTGCTCCTTGCAGTGCCCAGAGGATAATAATCAGGTATTATAGGCAGGACACTTGCCCCTCGAGAAAGGGAAGTCCTTAGTGTGTAAACGTGAAGTTGTTACTGACTCCATGAAACATCCAGAGGTTCATGCTTATAACCCCAGTGAAGGGTTCTATGAGCTGCATGGCTGCAGGTACAGCAGTGCTTTTTAGAACCTGCTTTTATTATGCCTATTACATGTAAAAACCTTCCTGTTGTATCTTTGTATCTCTTGCATTTAAAAAATCCAGTGCAGAGATGCTTTTCCCTCCCTGTAGGAAGTGTTCTAGACAGGGAATACTTGGAAAGTAAGAGTGAGCTTTTAGTTTTTTTAAATGGTGGCTTTTTTTTTCCTTTAAGATTTCCATTTTTAATTTTTTTCAAGTTTTATGTTCCTGTCTTCTGGACCCTTCTTGACCCTGCACTTTGAACCTACACATAACTAGTTAGTATTGCTAATTCTTACAGGACCCCTTATTAAAGGACTTTGATGAAGTAGTTAAAATACTACTTCATTCTTTCATTTCTTTCCTTGGCCTGTGATTTCTGCTTCTAAACATCGTGGAGTTGGGAAATTGGCATAAGAGCATTATCATTCATCTTAA
This sequence comes from Poliocrania exsul, assembly GCA_035041345.1. Classification (NCBI taxonomy): domain Eukaryota; kingdom Metazoa; phylum Chordata; class Aves; order Passeriformes; family Thamnophilidae; genus Poliocrania; species Poliocrania exsul. The sequence continues at coordinate 12,491,551 of JAWWLZ010000139.1, forward strand.
AACTGGAGTTTGGTTTTTTTTTTTTCCTTTCAAAGAGATTCCAGTGTTAATTTTCTGAACTGTTTGCAAAGCTGCATAATATTTCAATTTATTCTGTTTGATTTATTTTAAATTTACTGCCAA
>JAWWLZ010000139.1:12500508-12517113 GCA_035041345.1 Poliocrania exsul
GGAGATTTCTTTAGAAAGTCTGCCTTTGGTATTCTGTTCCTGGTAATAAATTATTGCAAATTCTTACTTTGTAGCATTGTGCATGTCTGGAATTGACAGTTATAATTTGCATATGAGTTTATTGGAAATGCACCAAGATTTATTTCACACGTGTCAGTGAACAACTTGTTCATTGCTGTTTACCTGGCCTGGTCTTGAGTTAGTGGTGGGCACAAGAGCTGAATTAACCACGATTTCAGAGGGTCTGAGAGGAATAATTTTAAGTTGTTGCAGTTGATTTCTAATGAAAAACTGTCCCAGGTGATGTAAACATCTCTAAACATCTCTATGAGCCTTTTGTATTCGCTGCTTGATGAGCAGATCCAACAAACTCTTAAATCAGAATCTCACTAAATCAAGACATCAGTTACCTCCTACAGGAATCTGTGAATTCCTCCAATTCTGTCTCCTATTTATCATAAATAAGGTTGTTGTTGTATTTTCCAAAGAAAGGCATAACTTTACATCCTTAACCTTGGAGGGCTTGGACAATCACCCAAACCTATATGAATTTTCTTATTGTTGAACTTCAACTCGGCTGCATAATTTAACTTGCACACCTGTCTTTAGCAATCAGATCTTCTTGTTGTTCTTTGGGTTGATTAAATGTTGTCTGATAGTGGTAATGAACTGCTCTCTAAGAGTCAACAGAGTGAATCAAAAAGGAAAAAGGATGTTTATGAGTTACTGAATCCAATAGAAGAGAGCAAGATAGTCAGTACTAAGGTTGCTAACATTGTATGCAGATTTATTAGTCTCTGTGAGCTGTTTCAAACCACAGAGTCAAATCAGAAAAGTTTGGAATACAGTTTTTCTTCCAAGTTAGATTGTGATAATCAGGGAGAAAGTTACCTGTAGTTAGTAGATCACATTCAGAAAATCTACACTGCATACATTTTGCACTTTGAAATACATCTTTAGTGGCAGAAGAAAGGGGGAAGACATAATTGTATATTCCTCTGTTTGTATAATCTGGGAAGTATTTTCATGTCATCACATGGGAACTGGTCTGTGCTCTGTGACAGTTAGACCTTGTTTATTTCCAAACACATGGTGTTTTTATTTGTTTATTGTGTGCATAGAAGTTCTTTCAAAACTGAATAGATCTCGAAATGAAACTAAATCCTAACTAAAGATTAACCTATTTACAGGTCCAAAGGCCTTAAGGTACTTGAGGCTAATATAAACAGTATACTGTGAAACAGGAATTTCAGTTTGTGGTAAATGTCTGTCCCCAGCAGCTTCAGATAAAATAATTTTATCCTTCTAGAGCACATCAGTTTGCCAGTCAGTGGTTCATGTATCAAAGAGCATTCTGTGAAAATATCAATATCATTGGTTAATATAAATGAAATTAATTTTTAAAGCTGGGCTAAAGGTTGACATCTGAAAAATTGCATTACTTTGCAGAAGAGAAATTTCTGTCTTCCAGTGAAATTTCAGGTCATAAGGGCAAGTAATTTTCACAATCTTCAATGGGAACCAGTGAAATATGAACTTCATTGTCACCTAGCCCCAAAGCGATAAGATAAAATGAGCTGATACATCATTTGCTGTGGTTTTATCATCTCCTTCAGTAATTGGAAGAGAAAACATAAGAGTCCTTTGCCACCCCCCTCCCCAGTCCCTTCACCACCCACACCCAGGCATGAGCCATTTTGCTCGGATCGATACAAAGGTCACAGAGTATTTATTTATTTATTTAAATTTCTTACGCTGGGTAAAACTGTCTAGTGGAACATTAAAGTAATGAATATGTTTAATTGAGTTTGTCACCCATGAAAATGCTGAACAGGGGTGTCTGGCAGACTGTGCATGCTCACAGTGGGGACTGGATGCCTCGTTTGCCTGGGGATTTCTGTGCCTGGTTGAGTAAATACTGAGATTTAAAAGAAATGTCTCATTTGTTGTTCTTTGAGAAATCAAAAATAAATGATAAACACTGCGATTTATTCAAGGGCATGTTGTTATTTAAGATGATTATTAATCTGATCTGATTCCCTGTTAGTTCAGTTGCACCTGGACATATTTAAACAAAGAGCAGAGTAAGACCCTTTTCCCTGGTGAATCCTGAAGCCAAGAGCTAAACAGCACCTGGACAGCAGAATCCGAGGATCCTCAGTTGGGAGGCTGAGATTATGGTGGAAATCCAGGTGCCTTGGGAACTGAGAGTCAGGTTTTATAACCTCTGAGTGCTGTAATTCTGCCTTCTTGAACAAAAATGGCCCCAAATGACAGGGAATGCTGCTAGAAGAATGTATTTATGAATTTTACCTCTCAACTGCAATCAAATTAAACTGTCACTTAAATGTTTTAGTTTTTATTTGGTACTTTGTTGTTTGCTTTTTTTCTCTTTATCTGACATCATAATTTTTGTTTGAAATTATACAAATGTGCATCAGCATTTTAAATAAGCTATTTAGCTTTTATTTTACTTGTGGCAGTTAAATTGGCTGGCACATTAAAGTAATATAATTATTCAATTACGGTTTCAGTTCTATAACCCATTTGCAGACTTAATTACTTCTAGCCTATTCACATTTTCAAGATCAATAGTACTTTCCTCTAAAATGAAATAAAATATACGATAGCTAATTGGCTTGCTTAGAAGGTAAAGCAAAATGTTCATTTAGTCTTCAGTAAAATATTACTTTTCTAACTCAGAAGGCAGCTGTAGTGATGGTATCTTTTAACTATCACATGAAATCTTTTCACAATAGACATTGTTTATGATCAGCATTCAGGGAGGTTTTTGAAGAAAAGGTAGGGTGGGTGGGGCATTTGTTTTAAAAACTTTAAAATTACAGAATAGCTTCTAAGTGAGCATTTTAATGTGTGGAAATCAGCTGATATATAACTGTGAATCGTGAGGAGAGGACCTGTTTCTGTATTATCTCAGTTCCAGTTGAGCACTGTGCTACCTGAGCTTTCACACAGCTCTCAGTTCACAATCCCCTCCAAGTGGAATTTGGAGCTGGCCTGATCTTTCCTTACTGGTTTCTTGGGGAGTTTCTTCCAGCTGTGCAGTGTCAGGACCTGCAGCACGAGCACTGATTACAGGTTTAGAACTTCATTTCTAATACTTGAAGTCAAGAAGGGACTTCATGCAGGGCTGGAAATGATTTTGTATTTTTACTTGTGTTGTCATGATGTCTGTTCATCTGGTGTTGCCAAAGCCTAATCACGGAGCAGTTTGTCTGATGAGATTTTTGGAACCATAGAACTTTACAATTCGCTCATTTGTTTATGTGTTTTTAAATGAAATGTTATACTATATAAGTTGTCTTGACTCCTGTAAGGTTTCATTGAAACAGATGAAATGTACAGTAGATTAATGTTCAGTCTCAAAGGTTGAATGAATTGAAATTTTGTGAATACTTTTTCATGTGGGAGCAGTACTACTTATTCAGATGAAATTAGATTGTACACCCCCATTAGTCTCTGCTCCACAAGTTGTTCCAAAACTGGTGGTGACAAAAGGCAGCAATGAGTTGTTTTTGAACAAAACATATAGTACCATTATATGAAGAAGAGAGTTCTTAAATTCCAACACAGAGTTCTGAATTATGTGGCTCATGGGTGAAAACAGGCAAATGCAACAATAGTTTTGAAAGTTGTAATTCTGATATTGACTGTGATAACAGTGATTAAAAAAAAAAAATTCCCTGTGCCAGAATAAAAATGCTGAATTTTAATTTGAAGAGCGAGTCCTTTTCTGCAGCTAGGGAGGTTCTGTTACTAAAATCAGGTATTTGGTAGGGAGTAAAAGGTTGTGTTGGATTTTCATGAGCAGTGCTTCGTAGCACACATGAAAGCAGAGTGTTTGTGTCCTGGACCTTTCATCTGCCGCGGGAGGTGTGATGAGCAGGGAGCGGGCAGTGCTGCGGTTTCCATGGCAACTGGTTCATCGGCGGGCTAGACCTCTGTCTAGGGTGCTGTCAGTGGGCTGGAGTTTCAGAGAACAGTGTCCCAAAGAAGGGCTGCTTCCACCTAATCCAGTTTTAATTGAACTCCAGAGACTTTGAAGTGAAGCTGCAGAGCAGGCAGACACCGCTCAGACCCGGAATGAAGGGCTCGCTCGGCTCGGCCTCAGCTGCTTCTCCTTCCTGACAACTTGTGTTAATGAGGGTGCAGAGAATTATTGTAGTGGTGCCTGGTGCTGCTCCTGCTGTAAATCCTGGTGTGGGGAATCCAGTAGCATCACTGTGGCTGTGCAAGATGCACGGGGCAAACCATCTCTGCTGTGTCCAACTGGGTGCTTGTCCTTCCAGTTCTGGGGAGGTTTCGTGCTTGGGGTTCCCACTCTCACAAACAAGGCTCGCTTCACAGGCTAAAAGTAATAATTATTCAACCTGCTGGTTTTCCTCACAGCATCCACGGAGCAGGGGTTTGAATTTGCTGCGTGCAGGCTGATGGTGCCAATCAGGCTGTGGTGGGTTAATAGTTACTACAGAAAAGCAGAGGTTGCCACATTGCTGTCTCCTCACAAAAACAATCATTGAAATTATAAACTCCGATTTCAGGATTGTAAGAAGGAGGAATACCAGCAAAAGCACTTGGAGAGTTTTGTGCACAAGCACTACAACTTTGTCTCCTCTGTTCCCTATTTTGATGATGTGCTTAAAGGATATTTCTATGCGTGTGCCAAAAGGCAACTGTGGTGGATCTGAATAGCACCCTGGAATTACACAAATCTGCCAATTAGTGTGGATGGGTTATGGATGTGGAATGGAAAGTGTCAGCGGGGCCCAAGTCTGTTCCCAAGTTCCAGAAATGTTTATCAGCGACTGACAATCTCAGGTCCTTTTATCACATTCCTAGAGTTTTGTGCCAGAATAATTATTCGTTTTTTTCCCTTTCTTTCTGTGTGTGTGTGCTGGGAGAGAGGTTGACTGAGGCACTTGTATTGAGGTGAAGATGAGGAATTAAGTAAAAAGAAAGAAGGTGTGAGAGATGATTTGTTTTGTGTGTTCTGATCTTCTGTGCCATCTGCTTTTGTTTTGCCGGACTTGTTTGCTTTTAATTCACAAAGGTGGTTCAGTATTTTATACTGTATTGTGTAGTACTTTTATAATGGTGCATCTGCTTTCTGTGCTGCAAAATGCAGATTTCAGTTGTGAATATTTGCTACATGTGAGGCAAAATCCTCCTTTGTTAAAATGGTAAACAAATGATTGGTTTCATTAACAGTCTTTGTTATGTTAAGAGAATTTCACTTTTTCTCTTTTATACACTGTGTATCTCTCAAGTGAAATTACAGTAAGAGTGATGTTAGCAAGGATTGTTTCTGGATCTCCTTTTCTGTGATGAGTTGCTGTTAAGTGCTTTTGTGTTTGCTAAAATTGGCAAATCTCAGATTTTTGTTCGCTTATGGTTTGTTAATCTAAGGTAGAGAAGTGTCCAGTCTCTCTGTCCCTTAACACTTACATAATTAAGCTTTGAAATGAAAAGGAAAAAGTGAAGCAACAAAGAAACAAAGTGGTTGAGGGCTGCAAATGGGATTAGTTTGAATTGTGAAGGCAGACTAAGCATCTGTGTCTGTCAGATGGGATGACAGGAATTGTAACAAGTTACTTTGACAACCGCTTACTCCATAGAGAGATTATGCTGAGTTCATTTGCAGGTTTGTGTTTAACCTTAGCTGACAAAATGATACTTAACCTCTTATACAGCCAACCTTTCTAGTTCCAGAATTAATGAATATTGCCTTAACGATAAACCTAAGGAATATTTTTTAATTTAAAGACGTTTTTGCTTGCTTATTTGTCACAGGCCTGTTACTACAATGCTGAAGTCAGTGCAGATACATCTAATGCTACAAGGAATACATTTCAGAATGTGTTTTTATGCTGTGCTGAAGTGTCAAACATTTCTGAAACCCTAAAATTATTTGGGAAAACAGGCAGTTGTCTTTAAAGGAAAAAGTAGAGGCAAAACTTTTAAATACTTGACACGAGCAGTTGACTTTAGGAGTACAAAAAATCCATCATAGGTTCATAGCATGATTTGAAGTTTAAGCACATTTTAATTTTGCTTGTAGTTGGTAGAACCCATGTTTGTGGGTCAGAGTTTCTCTTTCATGAGGCATTATCTATAAAGCCAACAGATTTAAAGCATTCCCTCTACCTCTTTCTGCTAGATTCTGGCATATACAGAAGGACTCCATGGCAAATGGCTCTTCTCGGAGATTCGATCCATCTTTTCCCGACGTTACCTTTTGCAGAACACAGCCCTGGAGATATTCATGGCAAATAGAGGTACAGTGAGCTTAAAGGAATGACAAGTGTGGATTTGGGGCCATGTGCAGTCTGTTTGGGTGTTTAGTCACATCTGTTTCGATATGGATTTGTGTAAATAGAAGAAGGACTTGGATTAAATGTCCCAGTATTTGTTAGTCTATTTTTGTGATTTAATTTCTCCTTTCAATTTTTTTTTTCAATGAGGAATTATGATCAAGCATGAAAACTGTGCATTAGCAATGCCTCACTTTCATTTATGCTCACATGTTTATTGCCATTCTCTGAAAACTCCTGCTTAAGGCATTCCTACCTCTGATCTCTTATGCATGGAAGATTTTTGTGTCCTGTTAGAGAGTTAATAGTTATTAGTTGTACACACCAAGAACAACACAGTGAATGAACTTCACTACTGGATTAGACCAGTCACTGACATACTTTCATGCTTTCTTTCTTGTAATAATTTCTCCCAGTTAGACCCTAGTGCAACTCTGAGAAGTAAATATGGATTTACCTTGTTGACAAACTTTTTCTCCCACCTTTCCCTTTCTTTAGCTTTGTTTTCAGACACACAATATACTGTGACAAGTCACTCAAAATATAGTGCATTGAGACCTGGAGAACTTTCTTCTACCATTTTCTTCTCCTACATTTTATTTTAAACCATGATGTCTTTGCAGTTTAGACTGCTATTCAGGTCCTTTTAATGCTTTTATGCTGGTATGAAACTTTGAAAACTTCATACAGGGACATCAAATAAAGTAGATCTTAAGGTAATGCTTTCAAAATGTATAACATTGTTTTGGCAATGATATGGAACACTGTCCTGAAACTGTAAATGTTTCATAGGATAACATGATTTATGCCATTGATATATTAGTCAAAAAGTTCTTATGAAAGCTTAAAATTATGTCTAGTCTTGAATGTTGCTGGTAAATACCAGTCAGAGAGTGTTGTTGTGCTTATTGTCCAGCAGAATATTAATCATATGCATAAACACTTCCCTGTTTTGGAGCCTGTAGTTGTACTTTGTGAAGTCAGAAATGTCCACTTATGATACACAATTAGATTGTTATTTAGATTTTAGATTGCTGCTTCACTAGTGTCAGTCAAATGTTTCAAACAAAGTATCAGGGTAATACTTTGAAGGCTATGTCTAGAAAATATCTAGAAAGTAAATTGGGAGATGTGGGATCCGATTGCTATATAGACATTTTTTATCAGTTTTAGACAGTCAATCTGTGCATATATGTTTAACTTCTATCCAGAAGGGAAAACACATGTAAACCTCTTAAGATTTGTAACAGTGACAACTTCTGTTGAAATTTCGGTTAGTGGTCAAATAAAAGCAGTTCAGGAAAGTATAAAAAAGATAAATCTATAGTAACCTGAAGGAAATGTGTCTCATCTTTTGCCTGTTTAAAACCAAAGGTCAGGGTTAAATTTTATTGTGTGAGAAAGCCTAAACTAAAAGGTGTAAAATCCTGCTATATTTCAACTCTTGTGTTCACAGTGGGTGTCATGTTCAACTTCCCTGACCAGGCAACAGTGAAGAAAGTGGTCAACTGTCTGCCCCGGGTCGGTATTGGTACTATCTTTGGACTGCCCCAGACCAGGTATTTTACAATCTGAGTTAATTTTATCTGTCACCTCTAAGAGTTCTTTCTTTTCATCAAAACAGCCCACATAGTTTGAAGCTTTACCACCTGCTGGTTTTACAGAGCAGGCACATCCTCAGCCTATCACTCTTGCATGCTGTTTGCAATGTGTTTATGTAATAAAAACTTAGGGATTTGAGATTTTTTTTTTGTGTGTTTTCTGTTTTTGGCAATGATACCCAATCATTTATCCTACTATAGGAAAAGAGGTTTCTGCATACTTACCAACTCACTAAAGCTGGTTGTAGGACTGATCAGCTTCTATGGCGGCGTTCAAATGTATTAGATGGACTGTAATATCCTTGATTCATTTCCAAATATTTATAATCAGCAGCAACCCTTAAGGAGTATCTTGACCATTGTTACTTTAAATTTTAATTTTCAGTAGATTTCTGTACATAGCAATGGGATTAAAATAGTTGGGGATGTTTTCTGTTGTGTTTACTAGTTTAGCTTTTTTAGTCCAGAAAATAATCTCTTGAATTGCAATTATAGCCACTCTGTAAGAACTTCAGGATTTCTATTTACAGAAACAAATTACGTGTGAAAAATTTTAAATATATATTATAGACACATTTTCTCAAAATTTCACATTCATTTATACTGATCAATTTGTTTACAACATAATGCAGTTTATTTAAAAAATCAGTTTCTTTGAATTGTTTACCAATATTTGTAAAAATTTGTTAACTAATACTGTATATAGATTTTTTTTCCCCCTAAGTGATGTGGATTTGGTATTTACAGATGTTTTTGTTACAAACAAAACAGTCTTGGGAATTTTATGATAAGCTCTTCTCTGTTTGATTTATTGCTCCAAGGAATGACTCTACAGTCTTCTTTCACAAACATTAGGAAATCTGGCATCAAATTCTAAAACTTTGAGCTATTTATGACTAACTCCCCAACACTGCCCAGAATCTAAATCTCAAGAGGATGGACTTCATAATGATGATAATCTTATCATTGTTTTCCTTTGTTCCTGAGGGATTTAAAAACCTATCCTAAAAGATTAATTTATTCTTATATGAAATTTTAAAAGTATTGTGATTTTCTCATTTTAATGGTCCTCCATCTCTCTAAATTTTTAATAACAGATTTCTGTAATACATCAAGCTGTCATGGAGCAGCTGAATTTGCACAGCTGTAAAGGTTTCTGTTTGAAATCTTTCAACTCTTGACATACCCAGCTGTCAGATGTTTTAAGTCTTTTATTCTTATTAGATTATAAAACTTTAAAAATGAACTGCAAGTATCCAAGTAGCAGTTTGATCTCCAGAGAAATCTAGCACAGACCCAGTAAAAAGAATATGTACAATCACCACTAAAATTCAGATATGTAAAAAGGAAGAGCCACCAGATTTTCTCATTACTTTCTTCCAATTTTCCTCTTGTTTCAGGCGAATTTCTTTGGCGAGTCCATGGCAGATTTTCAAAGCTTCCAACATGACCCAGCGATGGCAACACCGAGAAATTTCCAACTTTGAATACCTGATGTTTCTAAACACTATAGCAGGTATTGCTAATTGCTATACATACAAATTACTGCAATCACATAGAAGAGGAGTTAATTGTTGCACAGTCTCAACAGACATGGGGCACAAACAGCTTCTGCTCTTTTAATGAATAATTTTTTCTATGTATGATACTCCTCTAAAGAACTTCACAAAAATGCTCCTAAATCTACTTTATTCAGAATTATATATATATATATATGTGTTTATGTAAGACTAGAGAGCCATTCATAATGCTGTACTGAACTGCACTTCAAATATATGTCTGAGGTCAGAATATCAGAATGCTGGGGAAGGATGGGCTGTACTTATACTGTCAGCTCTTTAGGAGAGTCTCAGAAACAGTAATTTCTTTATCTTTAGTATTCTAATACTCATAGCTGGTATCCTCCCTGAATATCACAGGTGCAACAAGTTCTCTGTAGGGCTGTGAAATCTCAGTGAGGGAGCAGAATATCCTGGAGCCAGGAAGTCCTACAGTTCCGAGATGTATGGTTGGCTATGGAAAAGAGTGCAGCATCAGGACCAGCAGTGCTGCTGTGCTGGGGCACCATTCACGCATTCCCAAATCCTCATTTGTGGCCATGTGTTTCTGTCCTAACCACTCATTCTGTAAATGCTGAGCTGTATTTCATTGGATCCATCTTACCCCATTAGCTTCTAACCAGCTTGACTTGAGTTTAGCAAATGGAGGCTGATTGTTGGGTCTCGTGACCTCTCTTTTATTTTCCAACTTTTTTTATTCTCTGAGCAACTTGGAAAATTTCTCAATTTTCAGCTCTTTTCCGTGGTATTGACAGTGTTGAAAGGTCTGTTAATTCCCTTTCAGCCTTGGCTCCTGCTAACACGATTGATATAACAAATGCCTCTGCTCACACTAATTACATTTTATACAAATGGTCAGTTTTGCTGGTTTCTGTAATCAGTCATTAAGTCAGAGATGCCAGGATGCTGGCAGATTTTTCACAAGTAGGGGTTGATCTGCTTGCCTCATTACTGCTCCAGCTGAATGAGGCAAATCATGGCACTGTTTTCTGTGCCTCTAATGAATAATCCTTTTCAGCTTTAATGTATTATTGAAATAATAATTTGAATTCCTGTCTAATTGGTGCTTGAGGTTAAAAGAAACAAAAAGGATAACATTATGGAAAAAGGGAAGGTTGAGTTGGCCATGATAGGAAGTTAAAAGGAATAAAGATAGTTATCACAGTGTCATGTAAGTAGCTTTAATCCTGAATAAGAGATAATATGCAACATAGCCAACCAATTAGGGATAGGAAGGATCTGACTTTACCATTTAAAAATTCTGCAAACAGGATGGAAAAATACTGAATGGTGTAAGAAAACTGGAAGAAGAAAAACTTAGGTGGAGGTTTAGAAAATGTTTTCTGACAACTTTATAGATTGAATTGTAAAATAATACTCTTGGGGAAGAAATTGAAACCTGTCCCTTGGAGACTTTTAAGACCAGGGTGTACAAAATCTCAAGAACATACTGACTGAAGATGATACGAAGGAATGACCTTCTACAGCAATATCATGAAAAGACACAGGATCCATGTAAAAATCTTGCATTTTAAAATTAGAAACCTGCTATGTGGTGTATGTGTGTATATGGTATACCTTTATCCTAATTGAATATTTTGTTTTTAATGGAAGAAGGATGTTGTTCCCAGCTTACATGCATGAAGGTGTACATGTGAACCTGCATCCAGAGCAAATTCTCTGTTCTGCTAAATGTTGGCATGTCCCTGAATGGACAACAGGCAAGGAAGAATCACCCTCAAAGTGCCTTCTCTAGATGAAATGATTATTAATTGAATAATTTCTCTATCTAAAATACTAAGCTGCTTCATTCTACTTTCACATATTGTCTTTAACAGAGTATTTAAAAATATTGCTTTATTAGTATCAACAAAAGTCATTGTCTCTCCATTTTTTGCAATGTTTCACCTTAAAGAAATAGAAGGCAAGATGACAGAAACAAGGAAAGGAGAAATCCATGGAAAATGAATGGATTTAACTGTCAGTCTTACTGTATGCAAAAGAGTTTACAATTAAAGTGAAATGGGCTGCAATGTTTTAAATTAAACAGTAGCAATTTGTGAACTTTTTCATTATCCTTTCAATAAAGCAAAGTAGAATATGGAAATGACAGAAGAACTGAAATAAATTGCAGTTCTTTCTGAGAGCTCATAAAATTATATTGTACCATCTTTAGAGCTTGGTATTTTAGTTAAATATAACTCTTTGTTCACAGTGGGTTTTTTGATTTTTTTTTTTGTTATTTGTCAGGTCGAACTTACAATGATTTAAATCAGTACCCTGTCTTCCCTTGGGTTATCACCAACTATGAATCAGAGGAGCTGGACCTTACTCTTCCCAGCAACTTCAGGGATTTGTCAAAGGTATTTGTCATCAAATAATTTATTTATATATTTATCATAGTAACCTGCAGTCTTGTGAATGCTTTCTGCTGTGTTTAATACATTAATGTTAAAGGCACAACATAGAATCCCAGAGCTGGTTAGATTTTCATCTCAAATTTTAATGAAGTTAGGAATGCTGATGTTGCTGAAGATTAAAAATTAGCTTTTTTCTGGTTTCTCTAATGAGAATTGTGCTTTTTTTAGCAGCAAAGCTAAATAATAATAATAAGGATAACAAAATTATTATATTTTAGGTATTTGTAAATCATTGCCTGTATTCCAATAGGGAGAAAGTGTATTTTTGCCCCTTCAGGTATTCTCAAGCAGTGCTGCTGCCCTTTGTCAGACAGACATTATCAAGTATTCACAACTTTTCCAAACAACTCCTTTCTGGCAGAGTAGCCTTATGGGTTTTTATCAGCACCTCCCCCCCATACACAGACATATTGCAGCCTGTTTGTAGAATGGGATTATTTTCTCTCAGTGGTCTCCAAGAAAGGAGTATTTCATTTTACAAAGTAGAAGCATCTCATTTTCTCTACAAAAACTGGGTTCACTGATCATCAAACAGGATGTTTTGTTAAAAGTTTACAGGAAATGCTTGGCACATGGAGCAATGGAGCTGATTATTAGAAAAAAGGAATGTGTTTTAATTATAGCTTGATTATTACAAAAGTCTTTCATACAAATTGGTAATTTGAAAGGAAAAAAATCCTTAAAGAAGTATGGCAGCTTTGAAAGTTTTTCAGCAATTGATTAAGCTAAACACAGGTCTGTGAAAATCTCCAGAAATTTTTTTATTACTGATTTTTTATTTTAACCTTTAAAAAGGTACTGTGCAGTCACCAAATACATATATATACATGTATATATGTGTATGTATATTTGAAGACTATACCATACCTTTTGTATGTGTATAATTATGTAGAGGAATAATGTTCCTAAGTCCAGAGATTCTGAGGTACTGCCCTTGTAACATTTTCTAATGGTGTTATTTAATTTGAATAAGTCATTAAGTGTGTGCTTTCTCCAAATTTCTGACTGACACAGATCCATATTCTTGGGTAAACCTGAACATACTTTATATTTCAACAAATCTTTCAAATGTAAACAGTATTTTAAAATAATTTTTTCTTTTGGAATCTAATAAATGTTTTTGAATGATCCCCAGGCAAATGAATATCTGAAGGCAATTTGCAACTAAAAATACCTATCACCAACCAACTTGTGAATTGTATTTAAGTGAAAAATGAAAACTTAAAAGTAACATCAGCTCTGTGTAGCTTGAATGAGTACATAAATTAAATGTACTAATAATTAATAAGTTCCTTGGTCATGAGACGATTTGTGCAACTTCGTTTTCCACTAACTTTTGTTAAATGGCACTTCTTCATATATCATGTCTTTGTTAAAATAATTCAAGACAAAAAAAGGAGGATTCTCTGTCTGCTGTAGTTCTGCATTTTCATTTTTAGAGAGTCAATTCAGTCAGCACTGTAGTCCTACCCTTTCTTTCTCCACCCTGGAATAGAACTGAGTGCAGTGTAGAGCATTTTCCCCTTGTTGTACAGAATCACAGAATTCACAGAATGTTCTGAGTTGGAAGGATTTTAAGTTAGGTACTGCACTTGCCTCCATTAAGAAATTGGATCACAAACCTGCTCTATTTCTGTGTGTTTTTTTTAATTAACAGTGACTGGTTATAAGGATTTCTTTGCTCATGAAAGTAATCTTTGAGGAGAATTAGTAAACTTTCACCTGAGGGAATCTTCCCATTGCTGTTGCTGAGAGAGGTCTTAGTAATTTGTTTGAAAACTGTGAACTTAATACAGCAAATAATTACTGCAATATTGGATGTCAGTCCTACTGTATTTTGAGTAGAAGGAGTTCCATTAATATTATTTAGGCCTATAACATGATTCTTGGTAGTTTTTAATCTAACAGGGAATTGTCAGAGAATTGTCCTTTTTAGGGAATAATAAATATTTATAGAGATACATATATTTAACATGGATTTTCCAGTAGGTTCTTTTAAATGTTAAAATTTAAATTTTACAAATTTTAAAGACAGTGTGTCTTGGTCTCTGAAGATGTAACTGCTGTTGTGGGTAAATGTCAGCCCTTCCCACATACACAGTGCAAGTCTTTGTGCCACACCTGTCCCAGATACAGCAGTTCAAGTTTTGGTTACTCTTCTGGCATTTCTAGCAGTAACAACTCTGTGTAGTTTAAAGGTTGATCTTTATGTCAGATGATGAGGTTGTGACAAGAATGTGAAAGACATTGCTAATATTCAGCTATGAAAATTTGTGAATGTCATACATGTTGTGGTATATTTTCATTGTAGCACTGTTATCTTGGGGGCAATGCTTCCAAATGAGTAATAATTATGTATTATAGCATTTGTCTGTATGTCTATTCCTTTGTGCTGCTAAAGGTTTTTAAAATATTTAATGATATTTCACTTAAGTTTTTGCATGGCTTTAATAGTAATTTACTTTATTTCTTTTTCTTATGCACATCCAAAAACTCATCACAATTTAGTGCTCCAGCTGAGTAAAAAGGAAAACTTTGATTTTGCTCTGGCAGAAAGGATGCCAGGTCAATACTTTCACATTTTTGTGTACTTACTGAAAATGAAAAATTAACTTTTTATTTATTTAGATATTGCAAGTTAAGGTCAGGTATTATAAAGTGTCAACTATGGGTAACAGTTTCATTAATATATTATCTAGGAGTCCCCAGTTAGCTCAGATTTAAGGACTGCAGTGTGTAGGTTAAACCAACACTTTATTTAAGCAGCTTCTTATGGCACTGTTTTGGACATCCGTCACACAATGATAAACCAAAGCAACTGAAATGGATTGTGGTTAATATTACTGTCAGCCTGATGAATGCTCCTGACAAATGCCAGGAGTGCACTGCCAGTCTGTTACCCTGCTTTGACTCCAGTGTTTATTTCTTAAGAGGTGACTATGGTTTGGAATGAGTATTACATATTATATTTATAGCTGTATGTATTTTATTTATACAACAGACACAGTTTCCCACCAGAACATGTGCCTTTCTCTGTGTTACTTTATGTTATTCCAAAACACATTTTTTTCTTATTCAGTAGTAGCAATAAATTTTGTTGTGTTTCTGATCTTGGATAGGGAACAAAATAGAGGTAAAAAGACATGGAAAATACTGAGATATGAAAGCATTATTTTATAGTCTCAAAAGTTTGTTACAAGATCTTGCTGTATATAGGTAGTTGTTAATAATTTTTCTTTCAAAAGGCACAAAATCTCTGTAAGATCATGAACTGACACTACCAGAAGAGGAAATTTATGCCACTCTTATATCTTCTTCTGTCTGCACTATAGCTACATGTGTACATAATAATATTTTTATTCTCATTTTTATCAGTTCCATGCAATATTTGCTAAATCATCATCAATTTTATAGTGGCTGTTATGTATGTAATGACTTCTTTTCCAGTCAAGTGTACAAAGGCAACAAATAGCTCTCACCTTCAGTGAAGTGAGGTGTTTAATTGGTATGTGGGAGCCACTGATATAAAATACACTTTGACAGAAGAGAGGGAATAGATTTTTACTATGACAAAGTAGCCTGGTTCTGTTCTGCTGTCAGCCTCACTGTTGATGTTCTCCCCCGTGCCAGCCTGAATTCTGTTGCACGGTGCCCATTGCAGGAGTACAAATTCATTGCACATATAACTTGTGCTGCCTGTTTTCCTTTTAAGAGAAAAACACAGTGGGATGGCCTGAAATTTGCTTTGTTATCTTTTCTCACCTCTTGGCAAAGAGTTAGAAAGTAACGAATGTTTTGATGTGCACCTATTGTAGTTTCATAAATATTTAAAAGAACTCCTTTTGTGTGGAGTGGCATTAAAACCTGTGCAGGCATTGTGCGAACTGGTGCTTTTTATGTAGGAAACAAAAATTGCATTTTATTCAGCTCATGCTCTAACACAAAATGAATTCAGGTTGCTACCAGTTAAATCTGATAAACTCCCCAGGATTCAGTGTCCTTCTAAGCAAAAAGAATGTTCTTAAAATTGGACACTAAAAGAGGATGAGAGGAACAGTGTGAGAACTATCAATAGTGGGTACAGTGGTGATGGCTTCTTTTGATAGGCAATTAATCTGAAATTTAGGCACTAAAACCTTTGAGGCTTGACACTGCTGGGCTCAGCATCTGCCCTGGTTGCCTTGTCACTGGTATTTTGGGCAGGAAATTTGTCACCTGTACCTGTGACAAAAGATTCCACAGACTTAAAAGGCATTCTAAAGCCAGACAGGATAACCTTGGAAAGAAGGTACAAATATTTTTTTCCTTTCAGGGCAGTTCATGTGAATCCCTGCTTAAAACAGGATAGTACAGGAAATAAAATATTTCAAATTTTACATATAATCCATGGTACCTAAGATCCATCATATTTTCTAGAATTTTGGATCATCTCAGGAAAGAGTATTAGAGGTATCTGCAGTCAGCCTGAAGCAGTGATATCTGAAAAGGAGACACATTTTTCATTATTCATGTTTTAGTCTAGTACGGATTTCGATATTTTTAACATAAAGTGTATTTATCAGATCCTCCCCATTAGCAGATAACAAGTTTTCATGCTTTCTTTGTGAAACACAAGTTGCTTCTTTGAGGGGAGGAACACTCCATCCTCTCTAAAATTGTGTGCAGAATAGGGAACAGTTGAGGGAAATTATTA
>JAWWLZ010000139.1:12517213-12538258 GCA_035041345.1 Poliocrania exsul
TGATCTATTATATGAATACAAAGAGAGAGAGCTGGGAAGGGATGGTGGGAAGGGAATTGTAAAGACCCTCTTTGAAGAAAGCTGTGCAAGATGATGAATTTTCCCTGTTCACATCTCATGAGAGTGCTAGAATTTTAGGACTGTTCTGTGCTTTCTTTGTTAAGATTAGATAATCTGTTTTGTAATTGGAATCAGTACAATATAACAGCTGAGCAATCTGTTATATTCCCATGAAAAGTTTTGACTTAATAATGTAATTTTTGCCCATTTCTAAATCGGGAAAGCGATTTTGTGAGCCTCTCAAATGGGAGCAACACTCAGATTCCGTCCTGGATGAATGGTAGATTTGGTCAGCTATCCTTTCTGACCGCTGTGTCGATGTGTTGTATCATTTCAGTCAGCACATTTGCCAAAGTTGGGAGGCACAGCTGCGACCGGCCCTGCGGGTCTGTGTTTGCAGCACCATGGCCAGGGACCCACCGAGCTGTCCCTGCCAGCCTCGAGTGTGGTTCAGCACCTCGGACAAGGACCGCCTGACATGATTCAGAGCAGAAAAGCGAGCCCCCAGCCGCGAGGAACACTGATTTATTGAAATTAAGTAGTGGTTGGATTGTCAAACCCGATTTGGACGGGGTCCTTTGAGGCACTCAACTGTTTGTTTGGATTTTAGTTTCAACTTCTTGTTTCTCTTTCAGAGAGATTTGTGAGCTGATATGCTGGTTTAACCTTGGTGCAGAATCTCACCTTTTTCATAATAAGCATGTGACTGCCATGCATTCTGTAATAAACATAACATTTCCATAGCGACCTGTCCTTCCATGACTTTTACAGAGACCTGCAGAGGCTGAAACTTGGTCCAAATGTGTCTCTGAGAGGACTTGTCAAAAATACTTTCTGAAATCCTACTCTTAGTGTAGGTAGAATTTTTTTAAATATTCTAGTAATTTATGTTGCTTTCTGACAGTGTTACAACCCTCCTTTTATAGCATCACCATTTTTTCCTCTTGTCTTTAGTTGGTTATTCTGTGTCACATCACTTTATTGGACAACATGCAAGTGGATTATAGAGTGCATCTCGTTGCCATTTATACTTTCTCCTCCCTGATCTCTTCTTTTCCCACCAGAGGAGTATTTTGTGAAATCGTAAGAAGCACATTCTTTGCACTTGGGATGCAAATATCAGTTTCTACAATCACTTAATTATCTTCAAGCAATTTTTTTTAAACTTATGTAGGTATTAAGGCAAAAGCCAAGTTTACAAGTTCAAAAAGAATCATTTTGGTAATAAGTCTAATAATTGTGTTCTTCCCCTGCCTCAAGGATGAGTTTCGTTTTGAATGCAGAAATACTCAAAGGCAAGAAAAACTATAGCTAGAAGTTAACCATGGATATTCAAACTTATATTCTAAGTTTATGTCTGATGTTATTGTCCATCCTGCTCTTGTTTCAATTTTAGGTGTCCAGAACATATGTCATCCTCTAGCTGGAAATGAACTGGGGGAGGTTCACGACCTTTTAAATGATCACAAGAAACCGTGGGGCACATGTCTGGTCATAAAATCTACTAGCAATCAAAATGAAGTAATTTCACACACATGTCTTGGGCCATAGACTTTTTAAATGTGTGCTTTCTGTCTTCCTAATATAAAGTGAATGTTACTCTCTTGATACAGACTCTCTTCCTTTTTATATCCATACATTTGAGCTCCAGCAGATTGTGAAGTGCTACAGCACACATCTGTGTAACTCAGATTTCTGGATGAGCCTGATGGTGACCGAGTTGAAAGTTACACTCATTTGGGAAATGAATATGGGATTTATCTCACCTAGTTGAGCTGTGTAAAACTGAGTTGTTCAAACTCCCAGGAGCAGGAAGCCTCTTGGGGTCAAACAACAATCCAGGTTTAAAATTAGTTGTCAGAAAATGACATCATGGTAAAATAATTATAATCTTTGTTTAAGGAGAAGTTTAAGGTGGTTCTCAGGCTGTGGACTTGTTTCAATCGACACATCAGATGATCTTTCTAAAACTCAAATATCAACAGACAAAAATGTGGATCAACTGAAGGAAATCAATAGAAAAACATTACTAGGAGAAGATGATATAATCCTAAAAGCTTGAGGTGAATAGTTTAACAAGATTATTTAAAAGAATGTGCATATCATGCCTAGGCAATCACTTGAAACTGCCTCAGAATCCAAAACACAAGGTTAGTTTCCAAAGTGTGGTGGTCACTAACATTGTAGAAGTCCGTTCTGTACTTCATACTGTTCAGCATGTACAGTAATCTGAAAAAGAGGATGAAAAGGGAGCTGATAAAACTTTCTGACAATACTAATCTAGTGATGGCATTGAAGGTGATGGCTGACTAATCAGGAGACCTTACGAAATAGGGAATAAGATGATGGATGAATTCACCTTTTAGGAGCAAAGCAATGTGTGTGTGGAACAAGATACTTTGATGGGCTCTTAGCTGACTGTTTATATTCAGTTTTGATGTAATCTGATTGTAATAGTTTTATGAAACAGTACAGATTACAGTAAAAACATCCTTTTAGCTTCCCAAGTGCATCTTCCTAGCCTGCTGCTGCTCTTTTTGTTGGACTTGGTGTTTACACATGATACAGAATAATGTATATTTTGTTTTCACCTGACAGAAATCTACAGAAAAGGCGAGTTTGTGTCAGCTTTTAGCTTGAGGTCCTGTGCTGTTAGTACAAACAGAAAGGATTGTGCTTTTAGATCTGATTGTCTTACACAGATCTGGTGTTAGGTATAATGGTGCTATTCTCTGTGTCTTGTCTGATGTGCTGGCAGAGGAGCACAGTCTGTGAGAAGGTGGCACAAGAGAGAACGTTTTCCTCTCCTGCTATGAGTCAAGTGCATGTGGCTTCTCACTAAATCCTGTTTCTCAAAATCCACAAAAGGATTTTTTTTGTTTGTTTTTTAAGTAAGCGAATAACAATGCAGGGCTTGCTTTCCCTTGACAGACTGTCATGAACAGTATATGCCAATGGTTGCTTTTGGCTGGAATTATTATTTTCCACTACTTGGGAGGCCATACCCAGCTCACTGACTGCAAGCAGCTTGATTTTGCCTCCTGACTCCCAGGGACTTCCTTTCTCCCTGACCTTTTGCAAGTGTACAACACATAACTCTCTTCAGTTTGTCTTCCCGGTAGTATTAAGGTGTAGCAATACTTCAGATACACAATGTGTGACACATTCAGTTGTGCTGAACAATTGATTAAACCTTAGTGTGCTTAATTAGTGTGTGCTTAATTAGTTTGCAAGTGTGCAGTTCAGCAGTGCATTGTTTTGCAATCTGCCACAGATGGTTGTAATAGCATTTGATACCATTGTTAGTGATACGAAGGCATGGAGATTTTTCCTTGAAATTCAAATGCCTCCAAGATTTTAGGTGACCTGAGGTATGTCCTGTCACTAACATACTGACCTAAAACATGGCTAATGTTGCTTATTAGTTTTTCCTAATTTTTTTGCTTAACATTAGTTTATGATCCTTCGTTTTAACTGTAGACTTTGGAAATCTTCCGTGTTTTGTACCATTAAATGTCATTTATATTGACATGTCCAGACATTCTAGTTGTTAGATGATCTTTAGATCAGTTTTTCCTGACTCTTCTTGCTGTCTCAAAGAAATATGCATGCGCTTAAAAAATCTGAAATGCAAACTGTATGCACAAATACATTAAATCTGCCTATACGTGACTGTTTTCTGCATTTATTCCTGTCCTTTCTTGAATGCTCAGTTTCCTGAGAATAGAAATTGCAGTCGTAATTTTTTTTCAAACAATCTAATCTGGTGAACTTCATAGGAGTTTAATTCCTTTGTAAACTGGGGAAATAGTTCAGACAGTCATGTTTGGTGGCCACTGATAGACTGGTGATCTAGTTGTCTTCTGTTTTTTTTCCTTAACCTATTTATGTTTGTTCAGCATTGCTCCCTGAAGCAATGAATCTGTTGTTTCAGAAGGAATCTAATTATATAAGAAGTTATAATTGTCTTTGCTTTGTAATTAGGGTAATTATGGGTTTTGTTTGTTCTCTGTGGACCATATGAAGACTTGCTTGCTTGCCACTCTTACTTATAATTGAAAATTGTTTTAGTTTTAGGTGGATATAAAAAGAACAGGAAGTATTCTTTGGAACTTGTTTTACATTATTGTCCCATTTCTTATCCTTGTCCCTCCAAATTTTCAAGTGCCACAGTTATTTGAAATACCTGTATTCAGAATAATGGATTAGAATTATAGCTACAAACATAAGGTCAAGGCAAGCTGCAGAGAAATTTAAGGATTGAAGAAATGTCTTAAAATGGAAGACCTGAAGACCTCAATTTCTTAAGTTTATTAAAAGTCTAATTATAGTCTATAAATGTGTTTATATTCAGAAAATACTGGGTAAGTAAAGACTGTTGTATGTCAGAGAGAAGCACAATAAGATCTCTTTGACAACACACCAGTATATTCATAACCAAATCAAAATATGTAGTTTTTAGAATGAGGATCAGAACAATCAGTAGAAAAAGCTTCCAGGAGAAGTAGCAGATTGTCCACGTCCTCAAGAGTCAGGTTGGCCAAACACAGCTCATGCTGTAATCAAGCATAAAGAGTTGGGCTGAACATCCTGTAATGGAAAGGGATTTCACAGCTTGTCATACCAATACAGGGCGAGATGAGATGACCTAATGCTCCCCCTGGTCCTTTAAGCCCAGTGAATGTATGAAAAATATCAGTAATGAAAACCAGATAGTCATCTTGAAAAGAAGACACACGGAAAACAAACATCACACTTGGCAAGGATCCTGCCAAATATAACTCAGTGATACAGACAATTGTATTCCCTGGAATACAAGTACCTGCTTGGATGGGGATGAGAAAACAGTGTAAGAAATCACAAAGAAAAGCACTTCTTTTCTTCTTTTCTTTTTTCCCCCCTCTTTTTCTTTTTTAAATTTACTTTCTTCTTTTTTTTTTTTCATTTTGAAATACAGGTTTCAAATAATAATATTTTAATTAATTTCTAGATCTTTCTTCTTGCACTGGTCAGCAGAGACCTCATTTCTGGAACTCTGATTTTCAGATCTCACAGGGACTTGAACAGATCTGATTTCCAGTAGTTAGTTGTTAAGGTTGCCTTTTCACCAGAGAGACAACAGTTCATAGTGAAGATGAAATGATGGTATCTTGACTACTTACTGTTTGCAGTAATTAAATGCAATTTAACTGCATATTACTCTAGCCTTTCATGGATTTTGAATATTAATGAGTTAAAAACTCTTCCCAGGATTATACTGCGTAGGAAACAGTAAAAGTGGCAATATTTGTTTCAGTAACAGAAGCATGTGAAAGCCAATAACAAAAGGCAGCACAGGTAAGAAGTGTCTGTTATTTGGAGTAATACTATTTAAAATACGAAAATACATTAGATAGGAAAAAAAGCACCTCTTTTCCCTTCTTAATGTGGAACAAGGCTTCAATCTGTTTACTTTAGGTCATCAGTAATTTTCCGAAATAGGTGTATTCTTGAACATGAGTGGCAGAATCCAGGAGAGTTTCTGCCCTATGCGGAGGAGCAGTGTGCATTCTGTTTTCTTCTGGTGAGTGCAACAGGGCCTTTTCTGAAAATAAAGGCAAGATGGGCCACTGTTCCAATGTCTGGCACAGAGGAAGGCTAAGAACTAACAAACATAACTGTACTTCATAGTGTCTGGACATATTTGACACAGTAGATGATAAGAGGCAGTGTGTTTTCTCAGCAAACCATTTTTCTTTGTTATATCTCAAAAAAAGAAGCAAGCTGGGTCCAAAGACTGCAGTTTACTATATTCAGTTCATGGTAAAAATGTGAGATTATTTATTTTGAGGTATTCCTATATTTGAGAGTACTTGAAAAATTTATATCAAATACTGTTTAAGAGTAGCTGGTAACTTTCATATTTGTAGCACATGTTGTTAAAACAACCAATTTGGGTCAAAAAACAGGTTATCCTGCCTTTGGAAAAGTGAAAACAAAAACTGCCTTACTTCAATTCTTCCTCTAGTTTGGACCCTCCTTTTGAATGAACACTGACTTGAAAACCATATGCACCATTCATTTTTTTAATACTATTTGAAAACTTAACAGCCACAAATGATTTTTTTCTTCATCTTTACTCCTTTAATCTCATCCATTGTTGTTGCTCATTGGAATTTTTCTCTCTCTTCATTTTTCCCCCTCTCTCTAAATAAACATTTTTTATTGGTGCACTAATATCTTATTTTCCTCTGGGAAAAGAGATGCTGCAGATAAAATATGCTCTGGAATTTCAGGATGTGAAAGCTTTTCAGCTCGTTCTTCCTTAGAGGTCTGTAGCCAGAGGGGAGCTGTATTGAGTAATGTAAATTTGTGATCTCACAGCTACATCTAGCAGAGCTTAGCTTGGAGTTACTCCTTTTCTCTTGGCATTTACCCACAGGGGAGGGAGTACAGTATGTAATCGTGATTCCCTGTTAATTTTGAAATATGAAATAATTGCAAAATTTCAGTTAATTGGGATTTTTTACTTAAAAGTCAGTGAGTGTTTGAACATTCCTTGTATGTGCTGTGTTCTGTAGTTAACTGTTCACAGTGCAGTGGAACACACTGGAATCACCTCATCCTTACAAGCACTTGTCAGAAAAATATGGGCCTGCCTGGTAGAATGTATTAGCCCAATACATTGTCTCCATTTTATTATGAAGCTGCTGGGGAAGCTGTGATATACAGCACTGTCATTACAGATCTATTGTTAGAAGGGTTCTACAGTCTTCTGTGCACTGCCATTAATTTATAGCAGTAAACAATATGTAGCCCTCCAACTGCAGCAAAGCAGAATCTTTTAATGAGGTGGATGTTATTACCACAATAAATCAGTGCATTCGTGTAATGTATAATTCAATGTGTGTATTCCCACTGTAACTTCTCTGAGTAAGCTGATAGTGTATCATTGTCAGTGCACAGCTCCACAGTTCTTTTTTTTTTTTTTCTTTTCTCCCTAAGCTTTTTTCATTTGGGGACTTTTTTTATTTGCTTGCAAATAAATGTGACATGTCTTGATAGTTGTCCTGTTGCAGGCTTCAGAAACCAACTGTAACAATAACAGCTAAAATCAATACTGTGGATTCTGGCTATATAGATCTCTGCATGATACCCTGGGTTTTTTCCCTTTTTTCTTTTTTTTTTTTTTTTAAAGAGAATGAAATCAATTCTAATTGGGTTTAGCTTTATATTCAAGGAATGTAATTCTATAACTATTGATTTGGGCTATACTCATTTAGAGAGTAATAACAATAGAGGCAGATAAAGAGAATACATAAAATGTTACAGAACCATACAGCACAACACAGTTTCTATTTTTAATTTATATAATTTGTCTACCAGTGACCTTCTTTCTTCTTTTTTCCCCCAAGCATAGCTGAGCCTTTAGGGAAAATCAGTGCAGATGGAGATTCGAAAATGATTCTTGCAACAAAGAGACTTCTTGGAGTCAGTTTCATACATCCCTGGAATAAATTTGCTAAATCAGATAAAAACCCTTTTATAGAGGAACAACTTCTTTTAAAGGGTTATATTTCAAATTAGTGAACTGCAAAAATAGTAATTAACCTAAGATGTTTGCTTTATCCTCCTGCAATGTTAAAGCTGCTCTAAGTGAAAAACATAAGATCAAATCTTAGGTCATTCAAAGATCTAATATGTCCTAGAAGAGAAAATACTTTGAAGCTTTTATGCCGAATTTCATGTGAATCAGTTATTTGAATAATAATAATCTGAATAGCAGACATAGTCTTTCACTTCAACTAAGCTTGAATTAAAGACTGGATTACTGATACTTTTGTTTAAAGACTTCTCTTTTAAAGTTTTTGCTTACCTTATAGTGTATTTTTAAGTATGTTTATTCTTGAATTAAAGAAGGAAAGATTTTCTTCATGTTTCTTCTTCAGTTATACTTGAATGCATCCATTGTCTATACAGATGAACAGAATTTACATTAGTAACATACAGGCAATGTGCTCAATATGTATACAAAATTGTATTGTATATGTATTTTGCATGTATATCCAAAGATACTTTAGGTCTCTTACAGCATTTTACATATGGAATTGCTAAATTCACATTTGAGTTTCTCAGTGATTTGTGTGATATATACTCGAATAATTTATGTAAAAGTCTGTTGAAGAAACACATAACTATAGATAACAAAATAGTACATTTCTTACTTTTAAATAAATCCCTGGGTGTTTATCTTCTAGGTAAGCACTAAACAAAGAATGGACAGCATTGGTAAAAGTGGGATAAACAATTTCAGTCATACAGATGTAGTTTCTTTTGTATCAATGTTTTAATATAGAAACTCTGGTCTTTCGTTTGTTTTATTTTGACATTTAAAATTTTATGAACTAAGTAAATTTGCCTTGGGATGGTAATAGAAAACATAGAAACAAGAATAATAATATCCAAATTCCAAGTCTGCTGTTAATACTCTTCCAGCCTAACAGTCACTACTTTTTTCTCCAAAAGAATATCCGAAGGTGTTTCTCATTGTTGATTACTATTTGCATGCCAATGATTCTGGTTACCAAAAAGAGTAAAAGGAGTATGATTTGATAATAATGATATTAATTATATTTATTTAATGCATTATTTTATGAATCTTGCAGCCTATTGGAGCTCTGAACCCCAAGAGAGCAGCGTTCTTTGCCGAGAGATACGAATCGTGGGAAGATGACCAGGTTCCAAAATTCCACTATGGCACACATTATTCAACAGCCAGTTTTGCACTCACATGGTTGTTAAGGATTGTAAGTATATCTTTTAAAAATGCTTTTCCTTTGAATGATGATGAAAGCAACAAGTATCTAGAAATAGTAAACTAAACTCTGGTGTAGGAAAGTACTGAAATTTTCTGGTAATTGTAATCAGTAGCATTGGAGAAATGTATTCCAGATTGCAAGCAGAAAGTTTTAATTTTTGTAGTATTGCCTTTTCAAATCAGTAAAGCCTTTTCTTCTAAAGAATTGCTTTTAATATACATTGTTATACTTCTTTAGGCAGGGTTAACTTTCCTTTCTTGCATGTTTTCTGGCTGGACTGAGTACCGAACATTTGTAGTTCTTAATTAATTTATTTAATTTTCACCTCCTAATGAATATAAGTGAGCTGCTTTTTGATGATCATGAAATTCTATGGTATCAATAATTAATTTTTTCAAATCTGCTGCAATTTGTATGGGAGTAACTTTTGAGATGCTGCATATTGATAATGTATTGGTTAAACAATGCATTTTTCTATAAAATTGAAAGGCGATTTATCTCCTAGGAAGTAATTTCTTTGGGAAAGCATTAGCAGCACATCATTAATTAAAGCTTGTTAGAATGTACAAGCATACATAAATCCTTGAAGTAATTTATAGTGCTTGGCTAATTTCGAGCAATTATCCACTAATATGTGCTTAAGTGTTCTTTAACTAAGAGGAGGCTTTTAAATCTTCGAAACATTTTTCTAAATCATAAATTATATATTAAACAATAACAATCCTGAAGCTGTGGGTTTGAATGCTACACTTTGCATTAACAGATCACCTTGAACAAAATAAATTGCATGTGTTATTTTCAGTACATAGTAGTTTAAAAAATATCTCAGGTGTCTGAGGCTTTTCATGTTATTGAGAGCAATTTGTGTCACAACTGACTGTGGCTTCTGCTCCAGCTTGTGAGTGTTTTCTTTTGATTTTACTTGCTTTTTGTTATCTAAGTATATATGCATGGAGTGGGAATAAAAAGCATTTATTGAACAAATGAGCATCAGTTGGTATTTCTCATTTTTGGATAATAGAATTAACCCTTTGCTATTCATCTGTATCTGCCAGAAAAATTGCATCATCAACAACCAGGCCTCAAAAGAATAATAAATCCTTTTTATTTTTTACCCTGATATTTCTGAAGAAGTAATACATTGTTGGTTTTAATTAATCTTTTTGTACACATCTAGGAACCCTTCACAACCCTTTTCCTGAATCTGCAAGGTGGGAAGTTTGATCATGCAGACAGAACTTTCTCATCCATTTCAAGGGCGTGGCGCAACAGTCAGCGTGACACTTCTGATATCAAGGTAAAGCACTGCCTGAATGATGGGAACGTGTTTCATGCTGCTTCTGCCTCCATTGTAGCTGTGGATGTAGGACCACAGCTTATGAAAAGGGGAAGGAAGAAGATGGGCAGCTATCCTAGCACTGGGGAAAAGATTGGAGGGAGATGACATGTGGGTTTGCTTCTGTTGGAATATTTAAGTGTATTCTTTTGTAAAACTATGGCAGACGTTTTTAGCCCTGTGACTGAAATAAGGCAAAATGGGCCTTTGTTCTACAGATGTTCTTCACTATCTTTTTGTTCCTCAGCACAAGTTTTAAGCCTTTGTAAAGTCAGTAGAACTGTCATAGACTTTTAACCACTGAGTTGCCTTAAATACCCCGTTCATGTTTCTGCCTGATAAGATAACAATGTTTCAGTTCATATTATTTTATGTAGGATGTCATGCAACTAGCAAAAGACCCGAGTAACACAAAATCACTTGGTAACTATATTCCTATTGAGGAGGCAACTTAGGAAAGGGTTGATCTGCAAATTAATGGAATGCAGAATTTTTCAGCTGATAGTGTTGAACAGTGATGTCTTTCTTGCATCTGTGAGTGCCCACCAAAGAAATAAAAGGCAATCAGTGACCAGTGAGATGAATACCAGTTGCAAAAAGATATAATGTCCATACAAAATTTAGAAAGAACAGTTTAGAAAACAAAAAATATCTTAGATTTTTTCAAATTAACTGGATGTTACGGGCTTCATTTCCTTGTAAACTACTAGAGTGGCAGACGGAATTTCAGAGTACATTTTTGGGGTTTTCTTGTGAAATGAAGGAGTAGAAAAGATATCAGTGGTGCACAAATCCAGTATTTAGATTTTTAAAAGGAAGAAAAATTATGAGGTGATCTTAACTACAATCCACAGAAAAATACTTAGGCAAATAATCAGACTGTGTTTAAGTGCCAGGGAGACAGCTGGGAGACAAGCAAATGAAACACATGTTTATCAAGGAGAGATTATGTCAAAGCAATCACAGTTTCTGATGAGAAAAGGTAACAGACCTTATAACCAGAGAAGAAGCAGATGATGATCTTGGTTTTTTGCATTGTCTTATGAGTGAGCTGGGATTACTCTGTCTAAAAGAATCCACTGTATTTGGAGAATAGTTACCAGCAGTTCATTATTAAATTTGAAAGATGTACTGAGTGGAATTCTTCTTGATAGTAACAGGTTAAGCCTCAATTCCCATTGATATTAAATTGGAAGGTACTGGAAGTGTTGTAGAATTGGGAGCACTTCTTGCAGAAAGGAAGAATTATTTGAGAAAAGTGTTAGGTGAAGTTTATTAGGGAAAAGTGAGAATTGTAATCTTCATGCAGGTTCTCATACAGTTGTAACACAAGGAGCAATCTACTGTGCAAGAAAAAAAAATAAAACCTTCAGGATTCTAGTACATCACCAGTGCTTGTGAATTAACACTATTGTGGTATAGCTAAAGGTGGGTGATCTATCGTGGAAGATACATGAACAGGACATGATGTAACTTTCAAAATGTATGACATAAATCTTGAGCTTTGCCCAGCTTTGAGAAGGTCTTAGCTGGCATAGTCCATCCATAGTTTTGGGCTAGTTGGAGAGACTCCACACTGGAACAATGATAACAATGCAAGGTCTTGAAAATAAAGTGCAATTAAAGACTGAGTAGCTATGCTTGTTTTTCTTCTGAGGCAGAGAAGATTGAGGTGGAACTTGAGTCCTTCCATTACATGGAGACTGCTGTAATTAAGAAAGGAAAATCTCTGCTGCTCAGGCTGGATAGAACAGGAATTAATGGGCTTAAATATCAGGGAGATTTTGATTAGATATAACCTTTCTAACAGAAAAATAAAACCAATGAATTCTTCTCTAGCAATTGGTGTGGGGAGGGTTTTCCAGAAATGGTTAGGGATCTTTTGGAAATAATAGATGTGCAAGCTGGTACTGCCTTTAGAGTCATCCCTACTGTTATGGATGATACTGTGAAGTTGGTTTCAGCTTTCTGAGACTGTGAACTGCTATGAATTACATTATACTGCTGTGAGGCATCTGAGTGAGTATTAAGATTGACTAGAGGAGTCTGTTTGTGAGGCTGGATGAGGAACCAGGAAGGGGGATGAGATAAGGTTTCCATAGGCAATGTTTAAAGAATCTGAAAGGAAAATGTTTGAAAATGCATAGAACCATCTTCATTGGAAATGCCCAGTACTTCAGTACAGTTGTGAAAACCAAGTTTCCTGGTACTTGGTACTCTGCCTTTCAAGTGTTTGTGAAATACATGGCTAAAGTGTCCCATGTGCCTCTAGAAATGTTTTACATGCAGAATTGCAGCATTTTAGCTGATTTAGTGGTTGACTGTGTTTAGTTACACACGCATCAAAGAACAGGAATAAAGTGGAGCACTTAATTGTGCTCTTGTAGTTGATAGTGAGTAAGGAACACAAAGGAAAAGGAAGAGTTTATTCCTCTTCCAGCTGAAAAAATTGTGACGTTTAGAACCGTTGGGCTGATTACAAGAAATGATTTCTCCTTGATTCTTGTATGAAGAGAATGAAAGCAGTTATTGATGTTTGCTGTCCCAAGATTGTTGTTAACCTTAGTTGGATGGTTTGTGTATGACAAGGAGGACTAACATGAGCTGGCTTTGGAGGCAACTCTTGTTGGCTGGTACCACTAAAGCAGAGAAAGCTAAAGCATATGTGTGGTCACAACCAATCTGGGTCAATATCCTGTGAAAGCCTTGGATCAATGATCAAAGCAGGAAACTGAAGCTGCACTGTGGTATAACCTTTGGTTGCACTGCTCGAATTTTGATTTCAAGAGGGGATACGTTGCATAAAATTTGATTTCCTAGTTTCCCCCCATCCAATTATTTGAGCAATGAAAATTAAAAATCCTTTGGAAGTTGGCTAGTGTCTCACTAATGCTCTGGCCCTGTTATTCACTAATTAGCTAAGGACTGTTGCCTTTAAATGATTAACTATGTGTTTTTAAGTTAAATCTCCTGCACTGAAGAATACTGAATGTATTTTTCAATTCGTGAGAGTATCACTTAGTACTTTTAAGATAGAACACAGGCATGATCATTAACTCAGTTACTTCTTAATTTATATGATTAGTGCAAACAGTCCTGGTTAATTTAATTAATACCATAGAAAAACAAACATAGATAGCCTGGCAGTGTATTTGCATGCCCTTGTTCAGAAGGAGTTGTTCCTTCTGGTTTGCAGCTAACCTGTTGCAATAAATTTATTTGCCATTATTATTTGCAACAGCATAAATGTTGCCCATCTTGCACTTTGCATGTATTTTCTCTTTTTCAGGTGTAGCACTTTGCTGATTGTTTCTTGGGTTTGTTTCAGTACTATGTGAATAAATTTCAAGATTATCTGAAAATCTCTTGCTGTCCTCCAAGCAACTGTGTTGCCTTCTAAGTGTCATCTCAAATTTTACTTCTACACCTTCTATGCCAGGCCATTAATGAGATTATTGACTGGTATTAGGAGCAGAGCAGACTCCATTACCACGTCCTCGCAGTGTGACAGTGAACTATTGATAAATGCTCTTGGACTATGGATTTCCAGCTTGGGTACTCCCACATTATTGTGACCTAATCTCAGTTCCATTTCTCAGCCTTACCTGTAGGAGTGTCATGGGAGACTGAGTCTCAGAGGACTGTCTCCAAAGTGAAGCAGCACCTTAACACTTTTTCTCTCACCATCCACTACTGCAATGTTCTTTTTGAAAAGAAAATTAGATTGGCTTAATGTGATTGATTTTTTTTACTATTTTTTTACCAAGTTACAGTCACTTGTATAGAGTCCTGTGCCATTCTTCATGGCTTTTCCTCTACTGCTGTGTGTTTGATTCTTTTCCATGTGCTTATGACTTGGGGTTGGTTTTGGTTAATTTGATTAGTTGTGTTTTAAAGGAGTTACTTTAAGACCATAATCTTACAGAAGACATTAGTAAGCTCCGATTACACTGTACCAGATTGTTCCATCAGAAAATGGATACTAGGATATGAAAGTCAATCATGTGGTATGACACACATTGTGATAGTTATTGTAAGGCTGGTGTGATTGAGTATCTGAATATCTGGATTCATATCTCATGCTGATGTGTTTAGCAAGGTATGATCAACATGGTGTAAACCAGCTTAATTTTAGGTACAGCAATGCTGTTTTGGCAAGTTAACTGTATTGTAAAACTCATTAGCATCACATCTTTTCAGACAAATTTTCTTTAATTCAAGGTTTATGTTTAAAGTCTCTTTGAAATTTTACATTAACAATGTCTGCTATTATGTGTGTATTGTCTTGGGGTCCTTAAGAGAGTACTAGTGTTACAAACTGGGTATCTGCTGTATATAAACACTAGTGAGACTGGGGGGTATTGGGTTGGGCCAAGATTGATCAGGAGTGTCCTTTGAGGAGACAGCCTGGGAAGCAGGAGGGTGCTAAAGAGACATCATGGTTTCATTTATGAACAGGATCCTGAGATTGGAAATTAAATTATAGCCTAAATGATAATCATAGATTATCAAACCATGGCTTGTGTTAAACAGAGACTTGAAAGTAGCCTCTGACTTAGGAGTTTTCATCCTTTTCTAATTCTTTGCTCCTGAATCATCTTTAGACTAATGACTAAAGTTGATGCTGAACAAAATGAGTTTGATCCAAGCAGATTTTGGAGACTGAGAGACTAGACTTAGCCTGTGCTAACCCAAGGATTCTGCTGGCCATGGGATGTTCTCCAAATCCATTTGAAGTTATCATAGCACTATCATGTGCTGTTCTTCAGGTTTTGTACATTGTTCTTAAAAGGGGTAAAGAAAGCATTGGCTACAAGTACAGTATTTAACAGGATTTGTTGAGTTTTTGGTACTGTGACAGCTCATTCAGAGAGGCTGCCTAATATAACATAAGACACCCTGGAACCTGGTAAGCTTTTCTACATGTGCTTTGTGTTGTTTTATACTTCTCTATCTGATAGATGGTTGCTTCAAAAGTTCAAGGAATAAAGTTGCTGCCAAACTGGCAACATGACCTTTGTATAGGAGAAATTTTATGTCACAGCAGTCACAAGGTTAAAGAAGTCCAAGAGCAATGGCCAGCAAAATTCAGAAGCATGTACCTAGAAATTCAGATTTTTAACAATAAATGTTATGTCTGGTGTAGTAAAACTTATATTTAGCATGCAGGTCTTGCTTTTCATGAAAGATTTATTTTTCTGTAAAATTGTGCTGAGGTTCATAATAAGAAAATACTCTTCTGAGTTTAAAAAGGAAAAATTCTAAATTAATGTGTATGGTAATCTGTGGGAGTTGCAGTAGTTAAAAATAGGGACATCTGGGTGTATGGATCAGAAAGTTCCATCTGATACCTGTGGTCTGCTTCTTTTATACCCAGCCATAACTGTATTGAAAATGAAACAAATACTTTTGATATCTGCTCCAGACTACTTGTGTAGCTGTTTAAATAATAAATTTTGAGTAAGTTACAGACAAATTTACTGAAGTCCAATGACCAGAGGTATAGGGGAAAAAAAAAAGCAGATGAACACAAGAGATTCCAAGGATCCCCATCATTGAAAGTTTTAAAAGAACAAGGCAGAGAAACATCTGTCAAGAATACCTGGTTATAATTGTCTGTGAGTGGAAAGGTGGACAAGGTGACCTTTCAAGGTTTCATCCAGACCTTTTTATGATTCAGCCATAAATCCTTTTCACCCCCAATTAATTAAACAAAAAGGAAGAAAGGAATGTAGTTATATATATATATATATATATATACACACACACAACTTTTTTCCTCTGTTTGCAAAATTAGCCTCGAACACATATTGCCTACTGTGTGTGTGTGTGTATATATATATATATATATATATAAAATATGGTAAGTAATACTATTGCATACTTTTGCATATATTCTAAGTAAAAAGTCAAATAGTTGTGTGTGTGTGTGTGTGTATATATATATAAACACACTAACAGTATCTAAATTGTCTCAAAGATGAATTTTTAAGCAATATAGACTCCATAAAATCTACTTATTAATCAATTATCAATCAACTGTTAATTGTGATTATCATATATTTCATTATTCTACTGAATAAATATCTGGCCTTTTTCTTTGCTTAATTGTAAATTACAGAGGATTTTTATATTTTTGTTAAACTAGGAAATATTTGAAATATAATTGCTTAGAAGTTTAACAGTGATTAAGCATTGACAAAATTGATTTCATTAATTACATCTAGAATTTTAATGGCAGCCTGCTGAAGTATTTTTCTTAAAAGCTGGCAGAATTTCAGGCATTGTCTTGAAAAAATTTCTTAGTTGACAATTTTGTAGTGAGAAATAACACACACATGGAGGGAAACTCATGGGTACCTAAAAGTTATACTTTCCCATAGTCATGAAAATTATTTCATTGAAGTGTGATTTTAAAAATGAAATTTGAGTTAATTTATTAGATTAGTATATATATCTTTGAATGCCATTGAAGTCCCCTAACAGAGGAAATAAAGTGTGGCACTAAGAATAAAAACACAGACTTCCAATATGCATTTTTATTATTCTGTTTGACAGGTTATATATAGGCTTAATATTGCTTAATGTGATTGTCAAATAATTTAGTTTGAAAATTTGGGATTTTATAAATGTCTTAATATGATTAGGGATGTGTCATTGTTTCTGGACACCTTTGCAGATCATATAACTTGGTTGGAAAATGCATCATTTATTTTCTAAACAAAAGAATAACATTTCATGGCAGTAAAGAAACAAAATATCTTGTATAGTTTTTTTTATACATGTTGGCATACATGAAAATAAATTACCAGTGTTAAGCTGACATTCTGTTGATACTACATTTTGTAAAAAAATCTTTTTAGTGAAGTTTCCTTAGGAATCATTGTTTCCATGTGTCACAGGGCAATTTTTGTTAGAGAAAAGTTATACTGTAATTATTTGCAGAATTACAGAAACATTTTAATAAGAATCCTGATATGGCTGATTTTCTTTGTTTTTTAAAATACACCACTGTAAATACTGTGTGTTAGATTCATGTTAATCTTCACCATGAGTGAATTCCTTCATCAGTTGTAATGAAAAACATGGCAAAAGAATGACGTGTTGCTTATTTTAAGGATGTGGCCCTGCCTTGTAGAGCTGGTGAATTCCAAGAGAGAAATTTCAGAAAGTAATTTTCAAACATAATTGTGCTAAAGACCTTCAACAAATCAGGGAGAAAGTTTGTTTTTCTGTGAAATCATATAAACAAAGA
Source organism: Poliocrania exsul (assembly GCA_035041345.1). Lineage (NCBI taxonomy): Eukaryota > Metazoa > Chordata > Aves > Passeriformes > Thamnophilidae > Poliocrania > Poliocrania exsul. The sequence goes on from JAWWLZ010000139.1 coordinate 12,534,663, forward strand.
GATGTGGGGCAATTTGAGCATTTCTGTACATGTGCTTAGTGTGTAAAATTTCAGAAGGGACTCAGTAGAGTTAGAAAAAGTATAAAGGCAACCAAAGTTATTAGTTTGAAGGGAAGACCTCCAGTGGGAACAAATCTAAAATGACTGGAATCCTTTACCTTGCAAAAAAAGACCACTGAGGAGGAATGTGATAATATTGGTCTGCAGTATCCAGGTGGACATGAAGAAGAGCAAGGAAGGAACTAAAATTTACTGTGTTTAACAATATGAGTTCTAGAACCATCCACTGGAACTGTTGGGGAGCAGCTTAAGAATAGCCAAAGCAGATCCTGGAAGGATGAAACTACAGTGTGGACCTCGTGATTATGATTTAAAAATCAGCAGCACAGATTAGTTCAAAATAATTTAACTGTAGGAAGCAGACAGAATATCCATAGAAAGACAATTTGCCCTGTGTTAGTTCAGTCCTTGTCTCTGTTCCAGGTGAGATATTAAATGATCCTTCAGTCTGGTCCTTCATCTTCATGTGATGTTTGTGTGAAAACATTCGTAACTCTTTCCTCCCCCCATTAAAAACAAGAAAAAGGTGCATTCATTAACTTTTTTAACATTTTCACGTGTCCAAAAAGTTCTGTCATTGGTGGAGTTTCTCATGAGTCAGCATCTGCTGTTTTATGCTAATCTGTGCACATGATGCAAAGATTTTAAGGAAAAAGAAGACCCCACAAACAGAGTTGAGAAGGACTGTTAAGGACTGCAGTTACCAAATACATGAAGAGTATTTGTAAACTTGATAAAAATTAATAGTGTGTTTACAGGTTTATTTGCCCTTTTTAAGAAAAACTGTTTTGCTTCAACTAATGTTGTCATTTTCATGGGTATAAAACCATTGAAAATGTGGACTAACTACTACTCATTTCCAATGGTCCTGGGTGTAAGTTTGCACTCTGTTTTTCCCAGGGATAAATGCTAGCACATGGTCAGGAGAAGAAAGTCACATAACAAAGAAGCTCCTTTTGTATAAATGTATCGTTAAGTTGACAGTGAAAAACTTTGTGAAAACTCATTTCTGGAGTAATGAAAAGCTTTATAAGAAGTTTCTAATAGTCAAACTAGTAGAAGTTACTGATAATTTTGAAGTTTCCAGGCAGCATATTGTTTCTGTGTAATCTAATGAAAACAATGTGTTCCAGAAAGCCAAATGTTTTCTGATCTTGAAAGAAACTAATGAATAGCGGTACAGATATATGTATTTAAAGGAGAAATAAAAGCATCGGTAACATATGTAATGAGCTTATGTTTTAAGTATTCAGAGTCATGGAATGGTTTCGTATTTGTGGTGCATGCTGCTATCAAATTAAGAGTCAGTGCCTCTGCTTTTCTTTGTTAGTCTCTCTCTGTGATAATAAAAACTACAGGAACTTCAGTGTTGCTTTCTTTTTTGCAAACATTTATCCTTGCTACATTCTTCTTCTTTCACTTGAACAATTAAAGAGTTTCAAATCTCTTTTTTTATCAAGTACTTGTCAGGCATTTGGCACAGAAGCACGTTTTTACCCTGCCTGGTTAATTAGGGTGAGTGTAAACAAAAAGAGGTACAATTCAAAGCCAAGGAGGGTTTCACACAAGGATGGAGGTGATAATAGCTTAATTCCTGCCTGATCTTTCCTGTCTTTGCCCTGGCTACTTTGGATTGACCTTGTGGGCAATCTGATGACCTCACTCTGCACTGAGCCCTTTGGAGAGCTGCTCATGCCATAGCTGGCCCTGAGGGGCTCTCTGGGGCACCACCGACCCACTGACCCGTGGCAGGACTGGGTTGCAGGTCTGACCTGCTGAGCTTCTGGCAGAGCTCCATCCTACACCCACTGTAGTTAAAGCCAGTGGGCAATCTGATTTTTTTTTCTACTTCTTAGGTGCGATGCAGTTTGGACTTGCTGTATGAAAGACCAATTTTACACCACTCATTGGCTATGAAATACACTTCTTGAAGCAATTACACGTATTGATCCTTTCTTTACAAAGGAAGTAAAGTCTCTAATTCAGTGGCTCTGTTTTTCTAAGTCCATCTTGGGTGTGTTGAAGTCTCAACATCAAGTTCCACAACAAACCCCCTACTTTTAAAATATATTTAGAGCAGACGTATGTTATGTCTTAATCAGCTTTTTGTGTAATGTGTCATGCCACAACTTTGCAGACATTTTTGTAAAAGTAGGTAAATAAGGTTCTAATCACACTCTTTTTGTATTCCCAAGTATAGAGAGGTATCAGTGCTGTGTCCCAGCCCTGTCCAGCACAGGCCTGTAGAGCTCATTGTTTAGAGCAGGGATGATCCCCACAAGGCATTCAGTGCAGACCTTGTAACCATGTGAAATTCCTTCCTTTTTCTCCTCATGTGTGTAAAATTACATGTGATTCTTCCTTATAATTTATAGACTGGGCACATAATTGAGTTAATGACCTTTCCATGAAAGAAAAATATTGATCTGATTCAGCTCTTGGGGGATTTTTATGGAACATGTGGCATAACTGTGGATATTTTAGGATTTACAAAAAACTTTGCTTCTGGGCATTGAACAATCTTAGGTAATACCCTAAACATGAAGTTCTTAGACCCTTTACTTTAGAGAGAATAAGACTATAACTGGGTTTGACACCTTAGTAATTAATATCTATGGTGGTAGTTTCACCCAAAATGCAGACTGTTATTTGTGCATTAGCAATTTAAAATATGAATTGTATTAAAATGTGAAAGAACCAGTTTTCAGTGACTCCTTATCATCATTGGTTGTCTATAGCTTTCCAATAAATATTATTTGTTCCACGTGATGTTTCTCATGTGAAGTTTCTCTGCATAATATGCAATCAAATGCAATGTTAAGACATTTTTTGTCTCATAGCCTGTTGTGTCTTAGTTCTTTGTCATGTTAAAAGCTGCTAAGGATTTATCATATCTAAAGATTTAAATTTTTGAAAGTACAAAAGCAGGGATTTCTGCCTTCCAGGGGAGGAGGGGGATGTCTGTGGGATGATTTTCTATATGCTCTTTGCCTAATGCCATTCTAATCATTGCATTTTTAACGTGACACAGTTCATCCTCTTGACAAAATTTATAACATGGCATTGTTTTTCATTTATCTACAGGAATTGATTCCTGAATTTTATTACCTCCCAGAGATATTTGTCAACAGCAACAATTACAATCTGGGAGTGATGGATGATGGAACAGTTGTGTCTGATGTTGAACTTCCACCATGGGCCAAAACCCCAGAAGAATTTGTTCGCATCAACAGACTGGTAAGATGACTGTCTTCTGTTGGCAAGTTACTTTGGTTTTGCAAGATTCTTCTAAAATAATTTGGATTTCTGCTTGCAATATATATTTATAATTTATATAGGACTATGTCTGAAATAATCTGAAGAAATAGATTTACAGGTTTAAGAAGGAAAAAGGCATACAGTATTGTTCATTCTTTAGTATTGCTCAGAAAAGTTTGAGTGGTCTAAATATGAAGATTTATCCTGTTTGCATATCAGCTCTTGTGGTTCTAAGGAGCTAATAAAATCATCACTTTACAGAAGACTTGAAAAAGCTT
>JAWWLZ010000139.1:12544544-12562258 GCA_035041345.1 Poliocrania exsul
AGTGCAGAGGAATTATTTCTCAAGAAATGTGATATATGGCCTATTAGAAAAGATTCTGAAAATCTGGGAATAAAAAAAAGTAGACTAATTTTTCTGAGTGTACAATTGACTCTGTGTTTGTAAAAATAACTTATTTTTATTGAAGTGCCATCTAAAAAATATGGGCTGAAATTCATGCTTATTTAAATCCCATTCTGTTGGAATATTGGCTTTATTAATTTTCATGTATGAATTTTTATTGATTTAATTTGTAAAGGAGACTAATATACAGAGAAAGTCAAATTTATTCAAGAATATGAGGGAAGTAATGAAAAGTGAACTCGAGCTATGTTTGCTTTTTAATAGAATGTAAGGATGCTGAAAGCATTCAGTTTGGGTTTCATAATACATCAAAGTATGCTAATATTGGAAGATGGGGTTTGCATAATATATAGGATTGAATACATTGGAGAGGTGCATCTGTAGGACAAAGTTAATATATAGTAAAATATATGTGATGATGTAAAAACCTTCTTTTTCCGGCTTTTTAATGAAAACAGTAACCTGGGTAGTATATCAGCATTTGCCAGCCAAAAGCATTGATCTAATTTATATCCAATCCAGATATGTAAATAAGGAAGAGAAAGCAGAGTTAGTAAAAATCTATTCTTTCCATAACAATTCCTTCGTTACATCATCTTTGCAATTCCTGCCATCTCTGTAAATTCTCCATACCAGTTCCTTCATGAAATTACAACTGAACTCTGGACTTCAAGAATGTAAGAAGAGTAAAATTAATTTTAAGAAAAGTCCACACATGCTTGAATTTCAGTAATCTCTGGAAGTGTGATAGATGCCAATCCTCCTGAATAAAGAAAGTTTAATGGGATCATACACAGTTTGTCTGGCTTTGTTGTTGTGGAAAAACATAATTAAAAAAGCTGTTATCAAAATTTGCCACACTTCATAATTCAAAAAATTCAAGTTATTAATGAATTCCAGCATAATTCTCTAATTTTCAAAAACCCCTTAACATATCACATTCCAAAAAGTTTAAATTACATGCTAATCATTGTGACACTACACATTTATCTGTAGATAAATATATTAGACACCTTTATTATATGTGTCTATCTTAGTGAAATCTGAAATTAAACAAGGTGAGCAGGAATAAAACTAAAAAGTACAAATATTTTAAATGAGAGCAAAATGAAACACAAAGATATTAAATAGTAAGAAAAGCCACGAGAAGAGTCAAAAGGAAACAAAGCCTAAACTAAAACTATGAACGTTCAAGAAAGTGGTGAGAGATGCAGATTTTCTAATGTGATAAGAGAATTTACCATAGCCAAGACAAATACTAAAACATGAAGGAAAATGTAATTGGGAAAGGTTATAAAAAGCTGAATGATAGCACAGTTTGAGTAGATACAAGTTGTTGGTTTTTTTTTAAAAAAAAGGAAAACTAAATTAGGTAAATCTGCTTTTATCCAAAAAAGTTGCTTTGAAGCAATCTAGACAATTAAATTTGCTTTCAGCTCTTTTGTTGTTTGACGTTGTAGAACTGGTGTTTGAAAGCAAGTCCATGGAGGACATTAAAGTTATTACTGTGTGAAATGAAGTGGGAAACAATTGTGCTGGAGCCACTGCCCCATTGAACAGGTGTTCACTAAATCTGTCTGTCCTCTCTTTGTCTGTTCTCTAAAAGCTGTGCCTGCCACTCCCTGCAGTCCATGTTCTGACGGATACTGCTGAAAATGTATTAAGAATTATGATTAACATGGAAAAATTTCATCATAAGCTCAATATTGCTAAGGGAGAAAAAAAGTCTGAAAGCAATGGGCAGTTTTTTACTTGATTTACTAATACTTACAGTGTGTGGTTGGAAGTTCCCTTGCAAAGAAATATTCAAGTTGTGTCTCCTGTAAGGTGAATTAATAATGGTCAGGACTTCATACAATGAAGGATATGGTGTTGTTTGTTTTGTTGCAGTGTTTATTTATAGATCATACATAAAAATATTCTGCCAAACTTGAATTTGGTGAGTAATTAAAAATAAAGTATTTGTAATACGATCAGCGTAGAGAATTTCCATCGTAAGTGTTGGGAAAGAAGGTGAGATTTGGGTAATGTTTGCATACATGGAGCTGTGGAGAAACAAACTGGAAATCTGTGGTCTTCAGCTGAAGAAGGAGTGGCTGAGAAAACCTGGCCATCTGTGCCCTACATGGAAGGAGACAAAAAAAAGTCAGCTGAGGCTTTGCTTTCAGTGCTTTTCCCTGGCAGGACTCCACTCCTGGGATGAGCAAGAGTAATGCTGCTGAAACCATCTGGGGGACAGAGGAAGCTTATGGCAACGATATGGATGTAGGATGTAGGTTCTTCTTCCTAGAAGAGATTAGAAATAGCATAGTAAAAGCATACAATATAATGAATAGTATGAGGATGCATCAGGAAATCACATTCTCTGTTTCATAACATGAGGGTGTAACAGTTGTTAGTGAAATGATAAATTTAACTTTGCTACAGGGTAATAATTTTCACAAAGTGAGAAATTAGAATCAGGAATGTAACAGTACTCAGGAGGAGCAACAACAGAAACCAGGAAGGGACATTTATACAAATGAAAAGATACATAGTTTGTTAAGTGGTACAGAAACATGTAAGATGAAATAGAAGATTTTACATTCAGCAGATAAGAAAAGCTTTAGAAGAATATGAGAGAAATAGTACCCACCTGTTCTTGCTCTAATAAATAGAAGGATCTTTTTCTTCATCATATTAAATTAATGATGTTTTAGTCCTGTACAACAGATCTTCTGATGTTATGAAAGGAAGATCTGAAGATATAGCTCCAAAACATAGGGCTATTGCAGGGATGTAGATAAGGTAATTTCCCCATCTCCCTGTTCCTCACCACATTTCCCCACCTGTGTCTTTGTTCAGGAACAAATGTTTGTGAAGCTGTACTTTGAACTGGATAACTGAAATTATATGAAAGAGCCTTGTTTCTACTGTAGGTGATTATTTTAAGTGACCTGATTGACAATACTGTTTTACCACTGGTGCCATTGGCACAAATAATGGCAACGTTGGTCGCAGCGCAGTGCAAGTACAAACATTCTGGAGTGGAAACTTATGTAACTATTTTCTCTGTCAGTTGTCTCATTAAGCAGCAGTGTGGACTTGTAGAGCTAAGAAAGCTGTAGTTAGCCTTATTTTTGGTCCTAGTTTAAGTGCAGCAGCAGTGTGCTCTGCAGGGAGTATGGAGAAGGGTGGTGTCAGGCTCAGGATGATGATGTGCTTCTGCAAAGGCAGTGGGTGGAAACTGCTGGAAAAGGTTGCTGCACCCCAGCCCATCTGCTGAGCATCAGCCTCCTGCTGCATGTTCCCCCACATCTGCCAGTTGTTACCTTTTCTTTGGAAGTTCAGGTGTAGCCCTTTTGGTTTAAGGAGAGGCCAAACTGTAGCCCATCAGTCAAGAAGGAGACTGTATTTGGCATAACAAATGCAGGTTTTTGACAATCCAAGTCGTGCTCACCTGAGTCAAAACGTACTGAGCAGTCAGTGCCCTTGGTCAGATGGTTGGTCCACCCTTAAATAATAAAGGACTGTGAATTCCTATTCCACTTTCTCTTTTTCAAGCATTTCAAGCAACCCCAAGTCTTAAATTTTTTGTATGGCAAGGTACCCCTTCAAGTACATACTTACTGATCTGTTGAACTGCATTAGTAACATTTGTGAGATATGTAGTGAACACAGAACAAATCCAATTTTAATTCCCTTATTTCATTCTCAAATGACTACAAATACCCTGTACTCTGCAATTTAAACCAGTATAATTGTTCTACTTTTGAAGCATGAGGTGAAGAACCATTAGTAAACCACCAGAGCAAGAATTCTCATGCTTCTTTCTCTTGCTTACCTGGTCCTTTCCAGGTTAGTTTAACTCCTTATAGAATATTTTAGCTCTCTCTCTTGGTTCAGTTTGCCTGAACATTTTAGTGAATCCTCATTTGCTGAAGTCGGTGGCAAATCTGAGGCATAGTATTTTGGCAGAGGGGAACTTAAATTTGAGGAACAAAGAGCAAATATATATTCCATTACTGTAGTTGCTCTGGAGGGTGTGTCTATAGAAAGATAACATTTAGGTAACTCAGAGAAGGCTCTAGAACCCAGGTAGCTTGCCTGATTTCTCTTTGCAAGTAATTTTCTCCATCTTAAATACTAAAATTTCAAACTAAACCTCCAAATATAAATTATATGAAATCTGTCTGTCCCTCAGCATTTTTTTTTCATCTCTTTGGATTTTGTTTAGGTGGACTAGCATTGTTAATAAAAACCAACAGCTTGTAAAGCAACATTAAAGGTGGCAATAATAGCAAAAGTGTAATTGGCATTCAAATAGGTCATAAGCAAACAAAATTCTGCATAGGTAAGTGAAATAATAAATACTGTTGTGGGGTCCTTTATGTTTTTCCTTGTCCAAATGGAAACGATTTTCTAAGCTACAGTTTAAAAAGACATTTTGGATCTGATCCAGGTTAGTTGTTAGTGAGACTTGAACTGGGCTCATAAAAACATGAAACGTTCAGCATCGTGCAAGTAGTTTAGAGGAAGTTGATCTAAAGTGTTAGGAAACTCAAGTGGTTTTAGATTTGCAATATGTCGAATGAAAATAATGCTGGAAGCTTCATTTAGAATTTTTTTTTAAATTAATAGTAAAGCAGACATTCTCCATTATTTAAAGGAAAAAAAACAACAAAAAAACCCCAGACCAAAACAAAACTTGTGTATTCATTTTGGGGATATTGCAAACCACATAATAAAGTGCAAAGTATCCTGTTTTTAAAAATCTCTAAAAAAATATTGCAAGTGTGTAATAGGACAGTCTTTAAGGGCAGTGAAGCCTCCTAATTGTTACTGACATTATCTCTTGCCATCTGCTTTCTGAGGCAGAATAAGAACTTTGTAATGAGGATTAGGGCTGGGAGATGCTCCAGGAGTTGCTGGAGCGTTTTGATAATAAACCACAGAATAACTGTTTTAGTAACAGGCTTTTAATAATGTATTTCCCCTAAACTAATATAAATAACTTAAGAATTCAATTTTGCTGCATATTTTGATGAGACTATTTGAGTTATAGTCTGTTATTTTATGAAACCTTCCTTTCAGATACTGAGAGCAGATGAGCAGCCCTGCTGCAATGACTGGGGATATCCTCCCTTCAGACTGATGCAAGCACATCATGCAGACACACCCTTGGGCTGTGTGTGCACCACAATTAAGCCATGAGTGAAATCCAGTCCAAAGCTGCATGCAAACTTAGCTCACATCCAGAGCTTTTCCTAAGCCCAGTTTTACTGTCGGTGTGGACAGATCTGAGCTGTTCACAGATTTTTAGCAGACTGTATTCCTTTCTGGCTTTACTCTTGTTTATTGAACTGTGTCCCAGTTGCAGTGGTTTAGAATAAGTTTAGAAGAGAACAATATTTAGATTTATTATTTTGGATTTGGATGTTTCTCTCCCAAATACAGAGAGAAGTTCCCTTTGTATTGTTATGACAATGGATGACCACTTAATGAGAACTTTTGCTTTGGAATTCCTCTCATTTGACCTTGTACCCAAGGGGTGAGTGGTGTGCTGACTTGTGCTGTTTTAGCTACCATTTTGATACGTGGTTATGTAGAAGACTGACATGAGCTGGGCTGTGCACTAGAAATGAGGAAATTCCATGTACTCAGGATCAATTTTGCTTCTGGCTCCATCAGCACAGCCACATTAGCTCAGTTTTATTTCCAATACTGTAGATCCTGCTGATTTTGATTTGTTTTGCACACCTTTCTAGTGCAGCCTGGATAAACATTATCCTCAGTTTGGGTGAGCTGGGGATGGGCAGGGGTGCTGAGCATCAGACAAAACCGCCTGGCAAGCTGGGTCTCACCAGATGGCCATCTCTGTCGCATGTCACTTTTGTCACTTCCCTAACAAGAATAAGTCCCAGAGCAGGAGCAAAGTCAGGAGTGTATTCCAGTGGGATTCCCTGAAGTGGGGCTCCTAGAATGGATGCTTCTTTCCTAGTCACACATTTTCACTGAAAGTTTTGCCTTGTTGCTGCTCCTTTTATTGTGTAGATTTTAGGAGAAGTGAGAGATTAAGAAAATTTAAAAAAAAAACATCTAAAGTGGTCCTTAAAATTTATGTTTGCCAAGGGCCATTTATGGACTACAATGAAATGCTGCATTTCGGAGTTTCCTGCCCAAAGATCCCTTTCTGCAAAGAGGTTAGAAAAGGTGGTGACAGAAAGCTGGGAGGGATACAGGCAGAGGAGCAGAGAATTTCACCAGAAATTAATGAGAAACTGCTCAGAGGAATCAATAGATATGGTCACATATGTTGAGTTTTTCTGGTTTTTTTAATGTTACACTATCTGTAAATACAAAAATGACAGGGATATGGGTGGATTGATAAATGAAGGCAGCTTTACAGTCTCCAGTGATTACAGGGAGATCCCAATTCAGGAATTTAAAATGAAATCCATTTGATATCTCCCTGAAATTTCAGGTTCATATATTAGGTATGGAGTTTGTAGCAGATGTAGTGACAGCAAGAAGATTAACACAGCTCCTTTGGTCTCTACAGAGGGCTCATTCTCGAAGTGTCTTCTTCCAAAAGAAGAGCAAATTTTTTTGTAACATTTATGTATGAGAAATGTAAATGTGTCTATTAATTTTAGCAAGTAAATTTTGGATGTAAAATGTGTCACAATGGCATAAAAAGCTGGGATTTTATTCTCAGGAAAAACCTTCATGTAATCTTAAAAACACAATGGCTGTTGCAGCCTCTTACATGTTCTGTTGGCATGAAAACACCAAGAGTAATAATCATAGTCTTTCATAGCTGAAAAACTAAAGCCACCCTTCCCAAAGTCTAGAACTTAATTTGTGGGTCCCATGTAGTGTGATTATGCAAGTAATACCTCCTGAATGCAAAGATGAATGTTGCCTCTTTTTTTATTGTCCTCTGAAATTCTATTTTGTATTTAAAATGTGAGGATCTGTGAAATTCAAATTCTTATTTTCTGAAGATAGTTGTTTTTCTATAATCCTTAATGTGTAAAATCAGAGTGGTCTTCATGAACAGAAAAGATGACTGAAAGACATGGCATTTTTAATACATTGTTTGGGAACAGAACTGCCCCTTTCACTTATCTGATCACTTCATGCATGTTAGCTTTCCATCTTCCAAGCAGTGGGGTGTAAGCAAATTTCAGGAATTTTTAATGTTCTTGGAGTTGGCTGTACATTTGTGACCCAAGGATTAGCAGATAGAGGGTAATACCCCTTAATTTGGGGTCATGAATGCTCAGCAGTCACATGCTGACCCTACAGTCATTACATGTCTGAATTCACATCCTTCACTTGTTTGCTCTGGTAGCTGAAGGGCCTTCCCACAAAGGCAGCAGTAAGAAAACATTAGGAAAGTGTATTTTGGTTCTGAATTCTTTCATAACTGATCCTACACCATCTACTGCGTTGTGGTTTTTAATGAGTTTAGAAACCAGCTGAGGATTCCATAGAGAAACATCGTCCTGCACTATGTCATACAATAAAGGGGTCCTTTTTTGTCTTTTTATAAGGTTTATGGAATAAGTACTTGAAAAACAAAATGGAACTATACCTGTGTCCCATGGATACATTTCCCTTCAGCTTATGCCTCAGCACATAATGCCTGACTAAATGATCACAAGCTGCTACTTTTATGCTGACTTTATTCAGTCTAGAAGACAAACAGGGCTCATTTAATACATTACTCTGTTTCTTCATACTGTGGCATTTATGTAGCTTCAAACCCTATTTATTGCACACTGAACTATCTTCTGAAAAAAAACCATCTTACATGGTCTTTTCTTTCATATTCACTCAATAGTATCTGGATCATCCATAGACATTACTCAGCTTACCTTTATGGAACCTTCATGTAATGAGGCAAATGTGTTATTTCTATTATACTAATTATGGGTGTTTATTTTGAAAGTATTAGGAGGTGACATTTTTCAGAGTGTTAAGTATTCTGCAAATTCTGAAAGAAAAGACAAAATGTTGGGTTTAATTTGGGGCTGTTCTCTTTTGCTTTGCCATTCAGCCCAACAAACAGTTGTGTTTGTATAACTGGATATCAAGAATGAGAGTCTATAAATAATGTGACAGGGCAGAAGCCACTTGAGTCAGTGCTGGCAGCTGAAACCTCAACAAATCTTACCTTGACCATGAAATACTGTGAAAATAACCTCAGAACTAACCACAGTTTGAGAAACCTTTGTATCAAATTAGATACCCCCACAAATAGGGATTGCTAATGAGTACTTGTAAAAAGGTTGATGTAATTAGATTGAAATTAAAATTACAGTCTTGTAGCAGGGATGAAATGCAGCTTTCCAGGAAAAGTCGAGTTTAACAACAACAAATCAGAAATCTTTTCTCTTTTAAATATCTTGAAAAATACCATAACCACTCTGTTTGGGAAGAGCAGACATGAAGCTCTTTTGTTGTTTCATTGTCCCAGTGTGCAAAAGACAGAGGGTCTCTGATATAGGTCTTAGCAGTTTTTCAGTGACACATAAAAATGGACTCTGGATTTTCAATATTATTTATTTTTTGTGAACATGAAGATACAGATTTGTTTATCTATGCCCAGTATGATTATTTGGCCTTTCATTAAATGATAGGGAAAGGCAAGTTTGCTCTGAAGGCAAATGTGCTAAGAAAGTGCATTACCAAAAAACTGACATACATATTGCTGAGGATTTTAAAGTCATATTTACTCTTAGATATGATTTTTTTTCTTAAACTGAGGTGAACTACTCAATATACATAACCTTTTTCTCTAATGAGTTAGATGTACAAGGAAATGTATGTAAATATGGCTATGTGGATTTGGTGGAGGGGGTTAAGATGTATGTGAGGCTGATTTGTTTTGATGGAATAAGGTGGGAAAGAACTCATTACATGTTTTCAAAAATTTCAGGAGAGACCAAAAATTCCTTTTTAGGTATGGGTGGGGATGGTTATTTTGCAGTAGTCTATGTAAAGGCTTTTGATTTTTCCTTGGAAAAATCTGGAATTTATCACTCAGAATAAGTAATATACAACAGGACAAAAGAGGGTACTCTTAGACTTATGCTGTCATGTGTTGGATGAAATCTGATTTTGTTGTGTAGAAGTGGTCAATAGGCTTCTGTTAACAGCCACAGACCCTGCCAGAACAAGGAACTGAGAAAACATAATGAATCTGCCAGACCCCACCTACAAAGGTGAACGTTCCACCAGAAATCACATTACCCTGGAATTCCTGATCATTTCAGACTTGCAGTTTTGCTGCGAAAATTCTTCACCTGCAGCAGTTAAGAGGTCAAAACTATTGTAAAAGTTCCAAGGTCTGCTTCTGCTGCACAAGGAAAGATCTATGGCACTGACTTACCACCAGGCTTTTTTCTGGGACCCCATAAAATTTTCCATTGAGGGTACATTTTCCTGGGTAGCAAATTTAAGCAGAGTGATAGTAAGCCAAGATTTCCTTAATTACCCTTTGTGGTCTCTTAGAAGTGTTCCATAGACCAAAGGTATCTGCAAACCACAGGTTGAGAACCACTGATTTAAGGAAGTGGCAGTAGTTAATTGTTCATGTGTCATTGCTAAAAGGAGCATCAATTCAGCCTTGTGAGGAACTGTCTTTTTGCTGTGACCAGCGATTATGGGTTTGTGGTGGTATAATTGTTAGTCTAATAGAGGTAACTGAGGTTAACAGCAGGGATAAGTAAATATCGTGGAATTATTTCCTGCCTTTAATCCTGATGAGATAGCAAATATATGAACAAATCCCAACAAGCCTCCAAATTTATTATGCCCTGAAGGGGGGTATTTGAGCTTTACTGATATGAGGCAGATTTCATGCCAGATAAGCCCTAGTAAACATAACTTTCAGGTGATAGTTTGTTTTCAGAGGATTATCCCATTAAAACTTTTGCAGGGTTTGGATGCAGAGCTGTAGGAGCTTTTATTAACTGTCATAATTCTAAAGATTGTACTTGTTGATACTGAATATGGACGTGTGTGACATAGCGGCTTTGGTTGGTAGAAAAATAGTGCCTATTGTAAATTGTGAATGAGTCTGTGGTCTGCAAAAACAGCTGCAATGAATTGTAAGGTATGTGTTGTGCATGCTCATTTTCCAAATGATTTTTGAGTTGTTTCAGCTCAGAAGCTGTTTTGAGGGATAAAAAAGAAAAAAAAAAGCCTTTGAAAAACCAGGCATTTTCTGTTACTGAATAAAAACGAGTTTATGAAGTCAGAGAGGAACATGTGGTTATGTTTGATAGCTTTATTCCTTCCGCGAAATGCTGAGAGTGACTTTAAAAAGAAGAGTAGGTAGATACAAGTGACTGGTAGATACATCCCTAACTTTTGCTGCACTCCCATAGGTGACATGCTGGCAGTGCCTCTGGGCACAGGCTAAATGCTGATTTGTTTGGGAGAGGGAATATGGCTCTTGCAGCCCAGCAGGATGGCAGAGGGTGCTGTGCCATCCCCTGGGTTAGGCAGTCACTGTCCTGGGCACTGAGCTCCCAGACAGCCGTGCAGGAAGCAAATTCAGCTGGATTAGTGCAGCACGAGAAGTAAATGATCTTGCAGGTGAATTTTTACAGCACTTGAGTTGATTCTTGCTGCTGCAGACAGAGTGAGTGGTTGTAACTCCTCTAGGGGTGAGAATTAGGTCCCAGGAAAGCAGAGAGCACCCACTGGAGCTCCGTGCTCCTCCAGACATTGCAGAGGATAATCAAAACAATGGTGGCATGTAATTTACTCCAAAGCATTTCATTATTTAGATGGCTGTAGAGTGACCCAATCCAACTGGTATGCAGGTGGTGAGCTGGTAGTTTGGAAGCAGATGCAGTTTTATAATGCAGGTTTCAGTTCATATACTGGAATGACTTAAAACAGCTATATTTTTTTCCTAGCAAGCTATAAATGAGTCCTCGGTTTGCAGTTGTATTCAATTATTTTAACCCTATTTACAATGTATTCTATTGTAAAGCCATGACCTTTGATCTCCAGAATGGGTGCATGTCTTTTGTGGGAAGCAGGAAGTCTTGGGGCAAGTGACACTTGCAGTGCAGTTTATTTTACTTAGACTTTGATTCCCCCCCGTCCCCCCTGTTTCTAGAACTGAAGACAAATTTCTGTTTCTATTGGATTATAAACAGGTTCTGGATAGCTTCAGCTGCTGCATAGTGCAGGGATATTTTAATTTGCTGGGTAGACATGTTTACTGTGTACTGTGTGGTTTATGAGTGTTACCATAAATGAGGTAATCTTGCATCTTGGTTTCCATGTGTGAAACATTACATGAGCTAATGCAGCTGCGCCGCTGCTCGCTGGGTATGAGGAGACTTTATTTGGACGTGAAGTTTAGACTGAGCTACTTTAAATATTTGTGCTAAAACTGGTAGTGCTGCTTTTTTGGATGTGTTTTATATGACACTGACAGATGCCAAATTTCACAAAGCAGTGTAAGAGTGTACATTCTGCTTTGTACCCCGTTGTTGTCAATAATGGAGATTCCAGAGTGAAATGAAATTAATGACAAATTTTTTAATTTATGTCCAGTTGTTGTTTCAGGGACTGGTTCATATTAAGTATACATAGGAACAGTAGCTTCCTAGCATACTGTAGCAGTCCTAAAAACATACACATTCTCTCCAAAACCTGGATTTGGAATTTGACCTGACACATGTGGGCTGTGAGAAAACAGAAAGCTGATTTCTGCTCTGTGTTTGAAGAAATAAGTAAAGATTTTTGTTGTAGTTTAGTTTTACCTTCCAAAATCCTTAATCATCATGTTTTTTACAAGTCTATTCTTTTAGCATCTAGGGCTGTAGTCTTTTTACTTAATTAAAAATACTGCACATTTTCAGTTTATGTAGCTAGTTAGGAAGGTGTAACACACAGTAAGCTATAAAATATGTCAGTGTATTTTGCTAACTCTGGTATTAACACTTGCATGTAATTTCTTGGGTCGAATTTAATTTATGTTCTTTTTTATAAGGCAGAATAAGGGACATCTGTGAAGTACATTTAAAATGACACTAAAATTATTTCCTAGTATGAAGTACTTAAAAATGAGCACTAAAGAAACAGGTATATATATATTTTATAAGCACCATTAAAAGGGCCTACCCCTGCTGAGTACATATTCTGAAGATCTCCAACATCACCTCATGCTTTTCTCGAAATAGAATTGGAAATTATTGCTATGTGAAAGTTCATCTTTAAAGCACTTACCTGGAGAAAGCAACAAGTTGTTGCCAAAACCTGCTTGTCTACGTATGTGTGTCCTTTGCTTCTTACTCTTCATCCCCTAACAGTGACTTCAGCTTCTCCCAGATATTCCTTACGACACCTCTTTTGGTGCCTGCCAGTGAACTGGCCAGTGTGCTGTGCATCTGCTGCCTCACCAAACACAGTGACATGGGTATTTTGGGTGTGTATGGCCTGGATTTCTCTTGGTGGAGGTGTTTGCCTGCCCTGACTGTGGATTTTCTGAAAAGCTGTGCAAATGTCATTATCTTTGAGACCTTCACCCATCTTTCAAATCTACTTGAAATAAGCCAGACATTTCCATGGCACTAAGGGAGACACGGAGAAAGAGGTGAACTGACAAGAAACTGAGCCCCAAAGGCTTATTTCCTTAGGGGAGAGATTTAAAAATGAAATTTTAATTCAGTATTTTAAGCCCTGATGGTTCCTATGTAAGCCCAACTCAGCACACAAACTTTAAACTAACAAATCATTCTTAGGAGTTTCACAACTGGATTTTTACCAGTACTTGAATCTTCCTTTGATGTCTATTTTTTTTGTTTCCTAATTTTATTTTTTTACCTCTATGATGGATAATCTTTTTTGTGTGTAAATTATACTTCAGTTTCTTACAGTAATTTTGCTCCTTATATGTATTAGTCATTATGATGTGTTTAATCACAGGAACGTGGAGTCATTTGGAGTCAAACGACTGAATGGAATGGTTTTGATTTTGTTTTGCCAAAATCCAAATGTAGGAATTTTCTAAAGGAGAAGTCTTTGGGATTAGGTATTAAAAAAGGACAGCTTTGCTATACATATGGAATTAATGAAGTCCTTTATAAAAAAAGAAACAAGTTTATGAAATCTAACTGTTGGTAATATTTGCATTTTATACCCCTGTGTGTGCAGAGGTGAACGTAAGGCTCAATGTAAAGTTTGTTGCTTGTTTTCATATTTTTATTAATTATGTGCTTTTTACTGGCTGTATTAAACAGTTTGTTTCCCCTGAGTGGTCCAGCAGCTGTAAGGCCTTTGAAAACGTTCGTTAGTGGACGTCTCACTCAATATAATGTGAGCCCCCCACTGTTTTATGTAGAGGGATCTTTAGGTTATATAGTCAAGTTAGTCCACAATCCCTTTTTGCCTGTCATTTCCAGTCAACTTTTTCTTTGAGGTTTTTGCATTTTTTAATCTCCAGCCTTTCTCACTTTAAATTTTGCCATAGTTTGTGTTTTTCCTTAAGCTGTTGCTCTTGAAATTGTTACCTTTTTTCAGGAGTTGAAGCTTTTGTGATTTATCAGTTTCCAAAGCAGTTTTTAAATTCCGTGGATGGATGGTTGAAAATGTGAACTGTAGTGTCATCATCTCATGGCAGTGAAATCACTGGAAAACAAACACTGAAACACGAGGCAGCTGATGAGGTTTCTGTCCATAACTAAGGCACAACCTTTAAGGAATCTTTTTTCTACAAGCACCTTTATTTTTCTTCTTGTGCATAGAGTGTGATGCTGAATTTCTTGTATATATCCACAGCTCAGAACCAATAGGGTAATTGTAATACTTCAAAATGAACACAAATTGATTTTAAGAACCTTTTGCATTTTAGTACTTTTAGTCCTCCTATGTCCAGGAAAATATTTTTCCAACATCTTAACTTTTGGGGCAGAAACATATATAGTGACATCAAATATGAAGCCACACAATTTTAATTGTCATTATGTTGTGATAATAATGGCTTTTCCCACATATACACTTTCATTTTTGCAGGTAAACAATTTTTATCTTTTTCTATACCTGTGTGTTGGGTGTGTGTACACGCTAAGCTGAACATTTTTCTTGTGAGTTTTTAGTATTGCCAATAATCATACACTCAAAATTTCCTTTCAGCTCATAACAATAGTGCTTTTCACAGGTAACATGAAGGATAAATCAGTAATGATGCATTTAATTGGCTAATAAATCATGGCACATTTCCCTTATTTTTTGTAGTGCTATGCTAAATCTTTCTAATGTGGCCTGGTGTATTTTTGTAAAAAAGAAAACTAAACTGCTTGTTTAGAGCATGTTCACTGCATGTACAGTGCATGAGTGACATAAATATGTAAAGCCTTCCAAGGTGTTTACTGTGTTATATGAGACATCCCCATGATTACATACCTGGGGATTTTATAAATGTACATTTTAAAGGAGGTATTGAAGTTCTGGATTTTACACTATATCTCATGTCTATATTTAGCATGTCAATAGCAAGAGGGGAGCTTGCTCAAGCTAAAACAAACTTACAGAAAACCCTGCAGTAGGGCTTTTTGAAATATATGCACTTATGGTTCTAATTGTTATAGTATCAATGCTCAGATTTTTACAATTAAGTCTGTTAGTTTTCAAAGTGGTTATTTAGTTGTGATTTTTTTTAAAAGGTAAATGGGAGATTTAAATAAATGCTTTAAAATTTGAGTAAAGTTTGAGGTAGCAGAATCTCTACCTGTCATTTCCATCAACCCTGCTGGTTACAATACTTCATTTCCTTATGAGTTAGGGCATGGGATCATTTTGATACATTTGTTCCCATTTAGAAGTTGAATTTTTCCAAAAATCATAAGTGAATAAAACAACATTGCCACAAGTCAGTGCTGAAAAATACCAGGTTAGATACAAAAGAATGCATTGTAGATATAGACAGACCTTTTTCTAAATCATTTCTTGCCTGTGGAAAGGCATTGGCCATTTTATTGTTTGCCTGCATGTGAGGAAACTGGAGAGGATGGTTGTTACAATAAAAATTAGGATTAGCATAACTGATCTGTAACAATTTAAGGCATGAGTGATATTAAATTATATGCTTAACAAATTCTGTCCTCTCAGTGGCAAGGCCATTTATGTGAAGTCACTGAAAGTTTTCCTTGATTACACTTTCAGAACAGTTAAGCAGAATTTCAAGATTCCTCCATTTATGTACATGTATGCAAACCAGATTTAACTGGATTTTGAGTTTTTGTGAGAAGGGGAATACTGAATGTAGTTTAGGATAATTTCAGTCCAGTATACTGAATAATTTCATGTGTAACCTCAGAAGGTTGTGGGCAGTGCCCACTGCTCTCTGGGTCATTGTGTGCATTAGGGCAAATACTGACTCTCTCTAAAAGCTTTCTGAGTAAGATGGAATTTTTCTGTGTGTATTCCCATGTCTCCTGATCCCTGGAATAACTCTCAATATTGCTGTATGTAGTAGTTTTAGTAGATTCTCTGAGCCTGCTAATTTGAGGCCTAGCTAAAACTACTACACTGTAATAGAAGTTTGTTTTGAGAGAGAAATAAAAAGGGTTTTCTAAATCTAAACCTTTACAATTAATTGTTTTATAAAGGAATTCACAACATTTTGTAGGTGGAATAACAATAGGAAGATTTATATTAATATAGAACAATGTTTCCAAACACATTTTAGTATGTGTGCAGGCTAAGAGAAGTAGTAGAACACGCTCTATTATTACATTTCATTAAAAAAAAAAATCCACCTGCACGGAGTGGCTGCATAAATGTCCATTACTTTGAGGTTTTGTGTAATTATAAAATGTCCAGTTGAATTTACTTACATCCTGAGGGGGAAAAAAGGTATTTAGTGAATTGAGGGTATTCTAAGCTGAGGAATTAACAAATGGTTTCCAGCATTACATTAATAAACATTAGGAATATTCTGCATTAATGTTGATGTACTCAGCCTAAAGCATTGAGCCATCCCCTGTGCCACTCCCCAAATTAAATACAGCAATAACTCTATAGGAGCAGTCAAAGAAGTTCATTTTACTTCGGATGGGTTTGTAGTAAGCAAGTAAACCCTGTCTAATCCTTGTGTGGCAAGAATTCTCTTGTCAGCTTGTGACAGAACAAACTTGTTTCAAATATGGCTATTTATGATTATCCCAGGGATTTCTTGTAACAATAGCAAAGTAGAGAAGTTCTTCCCAAGGAGTGCTGCCTGTTTTTCCTTTGATTCTCAAAGTTTTTTTATTAATTTCTTTTAAACCCTGTGCAAGTTGGAGAACAGACACAGAACTGAATCTGGAACTGAAACCCAAACATTTGATTAAACAAAATGACAACTTCCTGAATATTTTCCCACAAGAGTGTAAAGGAAGACAATTTCCCCACATTCAGTTATCACATACACCATAATGGAAATATGTAGCTTCAGTAATTTATGAGTGGGGCAAAGAAAGGATATTTCTATCCAGAAATTCAGTCCAGCACAGCCATATTCCTCCTAATGAGCAGTTTGATGAATAACTGTTTCCCATTTAACCCCTGTGCCAGTCCTGAAAATGTCCCATCACTGCCAGATTATCTTCTATGGGTATAATGTTATATTGTGTTGTATTCTCTTGCAATACAATGGAAAAGAATGTGAAGAGAGTGGGATTCAATCCCTAACGGACACATTTTAAGCAAAGGTTGGACCTGTTTGTTGATTGACAACACTACAGTAACATTTATAGACAGTACACTCTTATATTGTGATTGTATTTCTGGTTCTTTTTCTGCCCTTGTGAGTTAGAAGTTCCTGGCAAAGCTGAATATACAAAATAAATATAAACCACACTGCAAAGATGGGTCCCTCAGAGAGAGGAGTAAATGATTTAATGCAATAATGATTTTAGCTCTACACAGGCATCCCTTTTTTGTCTCGATTTGTTAAATTACCTGACGTCTGCATGTGTAATTTAAACAAAATTTTGTTCTCTAGTCTTTCTTCCTTTGGAGCTATCTTCTCAAGGAGAAGGATGATGAATGGAAACATAAACATAGCATGAGAATGTGAACTAGTTCCCAAACATTTCAGTGGTTTTTATAAACAACTGGTCATTGTTACCTTTTGCTGGATTACAGTTTCCTTTAGAACAACAGTGCTCTTCAGCTGCATTACAAAGTTGATTCTAAATGTTTTTGCATAGTTGCTTAAAGGCTTTAATGTTTAAATAATGGTTATATAATTATACATTATTTAAACAATTAGCTTTTAAGTCTAGCAATAAGCTCACATTTTATACACATACTACCAAAAATGATAATGAAAATGCATTTTAAAGATATGAACTGACCTTAGAGTGAGCAACCGTAGTTTATGGACATTCGTTTTGATTTTAAAATCTGATTTTTAACATGCTCATTTTCGTTTGAACATGAATCCTGCTGCTCTCCTGGGCTGCCCTGTGAATACAGAAATGGTCAGCAGCAAGTTTTTCTCCTTCTGAACCCCGTTTTCAGCATTCCTGGTGTGTTGTGTGCCACCTTTTCTGCGCCAAGAAGTGCCAGCTTGCATCTTGCTGGTCTGTGCAGGCACAAAGTGTTGTCTGAGGCTTGAACCAGATCACCTTGCAGGG
>JAWWLZ010000139.1:12577816-12598277 GCA_035041345.1 Poliocrania exsul
AATGGTGACTTATTCTGGTTTTGCTTACAGGTAAAGATGAAAGTAATGAAAAATCTGTTTGTGTGTATATCTATGTACATAATCATTCTATATCTGTGTGCTAAATGAATTTATCATGCACCTTTGACAGCATCACCTTCTTCCTGCTTGCTAATCCATCTCCCTGGGGACCTGCACTAACATTCTGTACTGCCAAGCAGCTTCAATCAGCATTTATTTTTCTCCTTCAGTCAGCTTGCCAGAAAATATTTCTTCTTTTCTCCACCAAATGCCTTGTTAGAGGCCAAAGGAGTTTCTGATCTGGGAAATTAACAGTATTTATAGACAGGCACAACACCTCAGATTTAGCATCTGTTTATTAGGCAAGTATTAAACTGGAAATTTTACTCTGCATTCCTTGGTTTGAAAAACAGTATTTTTGGCATTTTTGTCTTGATAAGATTCGAGTTTTGAGTCTAAATCTCAACAGTTGTAGCAGAAAATGTATTTTTATTTGCAAACCTAAGCCAAGGAGATGCTTCTGTATGAAGCATCTTGAGAGCTGCAAGTTCTTGAGGCTTTTAGGTGTCATGTGGAAATAAGAGCATGTGCTTCAACCCTGGCTATTTCCCCACACAGACAGTCAATGGGTCAGGTCAGTGATGAGAAGCCTATGATGCACGTGTTTCTGAAGTATCTTCCCAGATACTTGTATGGGTATTGGTGACCTAACTCATCAAAGAGGCCACACACAGAACAATAGTGGAAGGAACCTGAGGAGTGGAGGGGTGTAGGTTAATGCAGAATTTCCTTAGGTCTCCTAAATGGCTCCAACTGGCACCTTTATTTTTATAGGCAGTCAGGTTATATATATTACAAGAAGGAAGTACTCGTCTAGGAAGGAAAACTACTTGATTAAAACCATATTCCACCTTTCTTTTTTTTTTTTTTTTAACTGAAAATGTAGAACTTTTACATCCTCTTATACTGCTGTGAACAATTTTTCCCTGCCATTCTTTCTGCCTATGGGAATAAAGGAAGTAAAGTATTTTGAAAGGGTCTGACTGCCATCATAGAAAATTTTAAACTAAAATGCAAACCATGGGCCACATGCTACCTTTTGGCAGACAAACCCTGGGGAGTGCATAATTCAAAGGCAAATCTCAGGGCGAGGGGAGTAGATCAGGAGAGAAGGGTTTGGGTCGCAGCCCGTGGGGGAAGGGATCTGCAGCCAGGAGAAGCAAGGCAAGAGGTCCATCATCTCTGCTGGCATTTATTCATCCCTGCAGAGACTATTCCTTCATCCACCTTTTTCCCTTGAACGATTTTAGTGCCACTGCCATTGACTCTGATGCTTGTACTTGAGTGTCTTACTGCAGGAGCTTGGAACTGCAGAGGGAAGTTGCTGTTCACTGACAAGCAGTGACTTCCTTTCTGGTGGAAAACACTATGTTTGCCAGCAGAGTTGTGCTGGATCTCTGCCTTCTGTTGACTTGGGCTTGAGCACCATGTTTTGAGCTGTGGAACTCCCAAATACAAGATCTGCAATGGAAGGGCTCTTTTTGTTGCCTGTAGAAGAAGCAAGGAGTCCTGTAGCACAGATAAATGTCATCCTGCTGTTCTGGAGAGAGTTCACAGCACCTTCTTATCACAAATTCTACTCTCTTTTTGCCATAGTTGTCCAACAATGGAGGAAAAAAAAGGTAGAATTAAGTCACTGGGACAAGCAACTGATTAAGAGCTGAAGCACAACCTGTAGAAAATAATGTGTATTTTGAACTGATTTGTGGGTATTTCATCAGAGCATCGGTCAGAAGAACAGCAATTTCTCCTGTCTCTGGATTAGTGTAACAAAGGATGATTGTGCATCTGGGCTGCACTCAAGAGTTACTAATTAGAGATGCATTTCTCTGCTGACACTCCTCTGTAGTTAGTGTAAACACTGGATAAGAGCAAAGCAAAGAGATGAAGTTAATAGTGGAGGAGACAAAATATTACCTGGAGAATGCACCCTTGGTTTATACAGGGACTCCTGCACTTCAGGAGGTGTCCAGAATTTTGTACCATGCCTACCAAAAAGCATCTAGGCATATTTAAAAAGAAATAAATTAAAATAGCTTCTGATATGATCTTTGAAGTTGGCAGTTACAGAAGACAAATGATTTTTACATTAGCAATAATAGCTCAAAAAACAGGAGAACAATTCCCATCCAATTAACAACTCCCATCAAGGGACTTGCTTTTAGCCTTAGATGGTTCTGTTGTTTTCTCCTTCTTCCTTTGAAGGGAAGGTGCCTTTTTGTTAGATGAAGGCAGTCTGTTTAACATTAGGAAGCACAGCTTTCTCCATTCTGTCAGCACCTTTCTTTCTATTGATGATATTTTATTTCCATATGAACTGAGGAGTTTCCAAAATTGTGAGGAATCAGCTTGGACGTAGTGTTTGGTGTGTTACTTGAATGCGCCACTTCTGATTATGTATAGAGAGAAAATAATTCTTTTATTTTCAGTTTTAAGCCATATGGAATAAATTATTTTATGGATAATAGCTTTTAAATGTTGCTCAAGATTAGTATCTTTGGGTAAGTTTTTGCATCTTAGACCAATTTCTTATTAGTCTTATTTTATTTTTAAATATTTACAGTTTGAGAGACTTCTGCACTTTCCAAAAGAAGTTACAAGGATGTTTAGTTTACATGACCCCAGTTTCATGACAGCAGTAGCAGATCTGATATCTTATCCCAGAGAAAGCATTTTTGGCCTCTCTTCTGGCTGTGTTCATGGTGGGAGTTAATAGCATATTTCAGCTCTAACTCAGCTGGAAAACCCTGACAACAGTGAATCTTTCACAATGTATAAACACAATTTGTATTTATAGCATAGTTAACATTTACTAAATAGTTGGGAAAATGATCAGTCTGGTTTTAGCAGGTTGGGCAACAGTCTTTGTTGTGGCTGTGATGAGTTTTCAAATGTAGAATAAAATGGTTATAAAATACTGTTACAGAGCAGTAAATTTAGATTTGCTGAATTCAGTAACAAATTCATGCAGGCAAAATTCGAAGTGTTGTAGAAACAATCTCTGAATTGTGTCTGGCCACAATCATCTCAATGAGATCATTTACCTATTAGTGCTCACACCTCAGCTCACACTGTGACCAGCTTATGGTGTTGGAGTAAATGGGCACAATGAGCATAATCAAGTGTTTGCTGTGGTATCTGGGAGCTGTGGCACTCCTTTGATTCCTCTCAGAGTTTGATGTGATGAATGGGGATTTATTACCCTTTGGCTTAACTTAAATATTTACTACAGTGCTTAGAAACAGACATGGAAAGTATTTAGCTAGTTCTGATCCAGAAAAATATGTGTTCTGGTTGTTCTTTTATCCTTCATGACACAGCAGATTCTGATTTTACCTGCTGCTTCTGCTTTTCTACCAAGCAGGAGAAGGATATTTTAGAGTTAAATAAAGTAGGACTGAGATGCCTGATGTATAAGGATTTAAAAAACAAGAACTGAACAACTGCTTTGGCTGGAAGTAGTAAAGCTTTTTGGAAGGAGGTAACAATGTGAATTAGTTCTTCAGCTTTGGGTGGTTTTTTTTCCTCTATCTCTGATTGAAATTCAAAAGACAGAAATTTTCAGCACAGTCAGTTCTCTCACCTCTTCTTGCTTGACCTGTCTCGTGGATCTATCAGAGCCAGAGAGGTCTTGAGACCCCCTGGGCTTGTTACATTTTCATTTGTGCCTGACTGGTCAGTCTTAGATAACTGACATATTTGTTGGCCAGACTTAAATAAGGAGTAATCAAAAGGTAAACAAGGTATGGATAAAATCCATGTTCATAATCCTTCAATTATTCTATTTTAAACATTTTTCTCTTCCACATGTGGAAAGGATGATATATACTTTTGTGTAATAGCTACAGTTTTCATACACTAAGTCATTTAGCCTTGAATGAAACACAGAATTGAATAGGCTACAAATTTTCTTTTGTATCACCAGCATGCTTTGCTTATTTGCAGGTTCCTTATGCTGTCCAAACAATATCTGTATTGACTTTCACAGTAATGGGAAACTAAAAAATATTGTTTGCAGTGTTTGCATTCTGTTTGCTTATTGCAGCCTGGGCTGTGTAGCTCAGCAGTGTCTGTAGATGTGTGTGGTATTTATTATTTTAGTTATTAGTTACTAGTTTGATCAATAGCTGCTGCTTGAGTGAGAGCCCTTGTGGTCATAAGTGCTTTTCCTCAAGCAGTGTCTAAAAATCAAGTCTCAGCTAAACGTTATTTACTATTAAATTATAACAAAAAGTTCGTTCATTGCAGTAGAAGACTCTGAGATAGTTTTGTACCCGTAGTTTTGAAACAGCAAGTTTGGTCTTCAGGAGTAGTTATGAGAGTTTAAATGAATGTATTTCATGGCTCAGCAGAAGGAGTTATTTGTTTCTTTTTCACAATGTTGCAGATTCTGAAAGATGATCACATAAGGCAGTTTAAAGACAATTACATTTTGGATTTTTGCATCAGTGTATTAACCTCCTTTAGATTGAAATTTTTATTTTAATGAAGCTTTTTTATTTAATAAGAAGAGATGACATCAAAGTTTAAGAAATTCTGTGTAATGCTAACAGATTGGATTGGATTGCTTTTTTTCAGAGGAAAAAGTTTTATATCAGCTAAGTAACAAGCAGACTGTGTGAAGGTAGAAGTTTTAAAGATTATGTTTAGCTATTTAGAAGAGCAAATGAATAATGCCAGAAATTGATGAAGTTTGAGGGTATTGCACATAGCAATGCCCCTCTTTTCTCTGTAATAATTACTGATTTTAAATGAAAGGAGTGAGTTGCTCTCTTGAGATTTTCAGCTGCCACAGCAAAGAGAGAAGTGAAGTGATTTTGGTTGTGCTGCTCAACTGAAACAGAAACTATTATATTTTAAAGAATACTTCCAGAGCTACTTAGGATTTTGCTTGTACTGAATCCAGTTTTAGTTGCAGGTCTTTAAATTCATCTTTACTCTCTTTTTCGACCCTTTTCCCTTTTTATTTTGTCAGTCTCTTTGAAGTACTACCAGACCTGTTTTTGTAGTTCTAATGTTTTTTATCTGCTCCTTTCCAGTAGCCAAAGATTTAGGTGTTTTGAATGAGCACATCAGTGCTGCAGACAGAGATACTGTTTGAAATTATCCATGAACCCCGTGCCTCTGAACATTATTGAGTGACATTTGTTTCTGTTGGTTGTGTCTGCTCTGACTAACTGGTTTCTTTCAGATTGGCAGCTGGGATTACGCCGCAGTAGACGGGCAGCTGTGAGCTGGAGATTGCAGCCAGGCCGGGCTGTGCCTCTGCTTAACATGCCTGGAATGTATAGACTCACATTGGAACAACTTGCATGGCCCTGAGGGGCTTCTATTTGTAGTCTCACAAACTGTGATTACTTCCTCTTTTACTTTGATTGCTGTGTAATTGTCATACTGATTTGTCTGGACAAAAAGACTTCATTTTTCTTTATTCTCGAAGAAAATTTCGTAATGTAGTTTAAGAGCTGGTTTAGGGTTTTGGTTTTTAAAGATATAGTGGGAGGCATCCTGTGCTGTGCTCCTTTCTACACTTTTCTGATGTGAATAGAATAATGTATTATTCATATATTGAATCTCAAATAGCCTTGAGAATAAAAGTAATCCTGCAAAGGGTAACCTCTCTCCCTCCAGGTATCTTGGATAGTAGTTTAGATTTTATAAATAACAACTGGTTAGACTTAGTAACCAATCTCCAGACACCTCTGGTATTTTGAGCAGGCAGAAGGGAGTGAAATTGCAGAGTAGGGAGAAGAAAAGAAAAATGCTATCCAGGGGGTGTGTTTCTTACAAGGAAGATAAAAAGAAGGAAGAAAAACCTCTGTGCCTAATTTACATTTGAGGTCTGTAATGTCTACATGTATCTGTTGTTTTCTTGTGCAGTGAGGCACTCTCAGTTTTGTTCCATACATCCCCTCATGCACCGCAGCAGGCAAAGCTTGTGCACTTTCTGCTCCATACCAGCTCGCTCAGTACTCCAGCAATGCCCTCCTCTGCAGGCTCTTGGCAGTGTTTCTGCCCACGCTTGGGCTCTGAAGCCATAACCCTGTGGTGCTTGGGTTGAAGTAGTACCTGCATTAGTGGCAGCAACAGGCGTCTCCTACACCCTGCTTGGTTAACAGAGGGTATATCACAAACCTTTCACAGTCAGATTTAATGATACCTAAAGTATGTGGCTATTGATCTTGTAGTATCTTTTATTTAGCCTTTCTTCTGTCCTTACTCCATTCCCTTCTCTGCCATTTGTTAGATTGCAAAGCTAGTATAGACAATCTTCTTAAATCAGTATATTAAGTGAATAGTGCAATGATAAAAATTCAAAGTGCTTCAGTTTAAAAGCTTTGATTTGTGAAGTCAAAACAAGAGAAATAATTTTCTGATTTGACATGAAGAAAGTAGACTGCTTGTTTTATTTTTAAAACAGCGAATGGGAGTGTTTGAATTTATGATACTAACATATGAGTGCTGTATTTTTACCTTGGGTCAAGTGTAGTGCAGTGTCCCCAGGGCAGGTGTACAGTCAGCCAGCATATGCATTGCCTGTGTCAGAAAAGCATTTTGCCCATTTTTCACAATCTTGATCTAATGGGGATTGTTAGGAGACAAGGGAGATGGTACTACAAAGGGCTTCTCTTCATAATCTTTTGCGTCTTTTCATCAATTTTCTCTAGTTCTTATGAATCGTGCTTGTTCCCTGGCTGGTGTTATTCATGTTTCCATAGTCCTTGAGGAATTCAATGGAGAATCTCCCCGTGAGTGGCTCTCTGGTCAGAGGAGGGTTGCTGCTCACTTGTTACCAGAGCTTGATTTTAATCACCATCCCGTGGGGAAAGGTTGGGCTGCTAAGCCATTCAGCTTCGCTGTCTGAGGGGAAACCTGTCAAACAGTCTGTGTTCTCTGATGCTGTAAAGCAACATCTGGGTGGAAGGAAAGGGAAAGCAAGGAATCATAATTGCATATCACTCAAGCCAATAGAAATCACTAAGGAACATGTGTGTAAACCTTTTTGAATATTGAAAAGTGAGGTAGGAGCGGCAGAGAGCCAAAGTAATTATTTTTGCAAGGGCTGTTATTTTCTGGACATAAATACTGGGTAGAAAGATGGAGGATGAACCCAAATCGTTTTCTGTCCCTGACACATGTGCTGAAATAATGTGTATTACAATGCATGATGTTATTTCACCTGGGTTTTCAAATGTTTGGCAATTAAATCCTGGAGATTTGAGCAGTAATCCTTTGGCACAGATCTGTAAGGGCACAGAGAGCAGCCTGTCTGTATCAGTGGAAAGTTGGGGCTTGCCGTGCCCTCGGCCCCAGGCATGCATTTAACATGGTGTGCTCCACCTCACCTTGGACTCTTCAGACAGTTTGGTGGTTTGTGTCTGAGGAGGCATGATGAAAGCAACTCTGAGCGAGTCTCTTTAAAGGTCTTTAAATCTGGAGTTAAATGGTGTATGTCTTGCCTTTTAACTATTATGGGCCCTCATTTCAGGATTTGAGTTCAAAACTGGAGACCGTTTCATTCTTTCTCTGTGACACTCAACTGCAGTTCCCCCTCCACCCGCCCTCCCTCATATTTAATTTTATAGTTCTTTCAGACATAAACATGAAAAAAAAAGCAATTTTGACTTAGTTTCTGAGTGTTGCTGCAAAGAAAAGTAACAAACATCTGTTTTTACCTTAACTGCATCCATATGTTCAACCTCCCCATCACCCTCCTTCCCAAAAAATTTACAGCCGTGTTTGGTGGGTACTGCATACTGTTGAATTAACTTTCTTCACAGTTGGATTAGAGGGTGAGTTCAGAGATTGAAAATATCTGTACTAAACAGTGGCCAGAAGCTACATTGTAGCTAAGCCAAGTTTTCAAGTTTTTTACTCTTCCTCTTCTGATTTATTTCCCTATTCCTCTTGTTCCCTTCCCACCCTCCAAGAAAAGAGGAGATGATCTAGGAGACTTTTTTTAAGGAACAGATTATTGTGGTGATCAGATAAATGTTAACTTGTGAAATTTGCTTATAGTCTTCATGCTTCTAAATTAATTAACATTCAAAATATTGTGTTACACAAGTATGTGGTTTGAGATGCAGACTGTGTGGATTATTGTAAAGGGTTGCCTACCTTGTTTCATTTTATTACTTCTTGTTGTAGCATCTGGAACAATTCTGGCCGTACCAGAGTTTTGTTTTTGTAGAGGATTAACAGGAAGAAGGCAGTTTTACTGAGATATTTGAGAAGCAGTGAAACAAAATGTTGAGTGATACTATCTTTTACTTTGTGGTGTGCAGCATGCTTTCAGCAATGAGTTTGTGGGGCTAAAGATATCTTTCAAACAAAGGTTATTTCTTTCCAGTTATATGGTGCCTTTAATAGATGTGAAACTAGTTGTGCACATTTCCCAAATCCTTCTACCTACAGTCATCTAAATGGCTGTGTGCTCTAGGGGGATTCAGCAGTGTGAGAACACATGTCCTTCCTGCCAGAAGGAGCTGTCTGTCTCTCAGTAATACTGACTAAAGAAAACTCAATTGGAAGCTGGGCTATAAAATTCATTAGAAGGCAAGTGAATGGCTTTTTGACTGATGGTCATTTTACTGTATATTCTCAGGTAAGTGGTAAGTCGTTTTCTTCAAAGGATATATTAAGTACATATCTGAGGAAAAGATTCCCTGCCCCTACCTGACTTTCTCTGACAGGCTGAACAAAAATCTGAGTGATGTGTGGTGGCTTTTTTATGTTATGTAAATTGAGAGAATGGGGATTGATTCTTGCTCCACCATCACATTTCTGCTGACAGAGGGAGGTTGTGCTTCTGTATATGATCCTTCTGACTGAGACATCAGAACCTGGAGTTGTCATCTGGGTTGACTTCGAATACAATTTGTGAAAAGGAGGGAATCATTTGGGGTTCCTGGTCATTATTATGAAATGTGGAAGTAAAATAAAGAAACCTTTACTTTTTTTTCTTAATAATTAGAAGGAATGCAGAAGATTTTTTTTTCTGAAGTCTAGCCACTATGTCTAGACATATTTGTCCAAGTGGTGTTGCCTTTAATCAACAGCTTTTCAAATTTCTTTTGGCTCTCTGAAGACACCAGTAAGGATGACATACAAATATTTGTGCTTTTATTCTCTGTGTGCAGTTTTTATGGTTTATGAAACCTTGTTACCTGTGGTACAATGTGATCTGAATGTGGATTTTCCGCAGTTCTGGTAGCTAAAAGGGAAGGATGGTGTCAGGGAGCTATTGCACTCCTGGAAATGTAGGCTCTCAGATTTTTTGGAAGGACCAGATGGAACCTAAGGAGTCTAAAGGACTTGTTTGTGCTGTAACTGTAAGTCACAAACTCAAGCTAGATCATGAACAGGGATGTTGAAACTGTCTGTTAAGCCTGAAAACAGAGAATTTGTGATCCTCTGGGGCAGGTTTTTGGCAAAACCATTGCTCCACTGGCCACAAGTTCCACCAGCTCTGACAGAACACTGTGAAAATAGGCAGTGACTATGGACTGGTGGGTTGAGTAGAATATTGTATACTTTTTTATAATCCCCTAGGGAGATTCTCTTCTGCACTGAGTGTGGGTGGAGCCAAATAGCTGCTTTTGTGCTGCTGTTATGTGGTCTAAGAGTGTGATTGTGATGAGCATTGTGGATGTGACTGAGGAGTGGAATCAGAACTGTGGCTCTTCCAGTTTTTATGTTGCTGGAAGGTAGTGAGTTCCTCTGAGGTTTGGACTGAGGAAAACAGCATTCTGACTGTTGGTCTTCCCCTGATTAAAGCAATTATAACATCTGATTTTTTTGTTCCACATCAATTTGGGCATTTGTTATGATGAATGTATTGGAAGTATTTGAAATGCTCTGCATCAATCCCTGATACCTTGTGTTTATTTTCCCTTAGTACTGGCACTGTGTAAGAGTGTGTAGTTTCAAGTGGTGGCATTAGGAATTAAAGGACATACCAGATTTCATGATTAAGAAAAAATTCTGCTTCCATTCAAATGCTGAACATGGGCATTTGGGAATGAAAGTTTCTGTAGTGGTCATATGTCAATATATGATGAAGGTTGCAAATCTGAAGCTTATTATTTCCTCACTTTATTCTGGTTTTGACTCTACAAGAAATACATGGGTGTTGGGTTTCAAAAATATTTTATTAATTTTTAATAACTTGTTAGACATATATTTAATAGGAAATAAATAGTAGATTCTGTAGACTGTAGGTTTGCCCTAAGTATTTTATCAAGCATAGAATAACTGACATCCAGGACAGTCTGCCTTCTGCTCCTCCTGTGTTCTGGTTCTGCCCTCAATGCAATGCAGAATTCCCATTTGCTAGTGAAAATATGCCACTTAATCTGGAAGTAAATGTAGGCAAATCTTTTTAAGATCTGGATGTTTTTTATGGAGGGGGTAGGGCTGCTGAGCAGTATGCTGTTGCTTTGTTAATGCCTCATGTCTTAAGAGACCTCAAAGCCTTTGTGATTCCCTTGATATCTCGAGTCACAAACCCCCAGTCCTGAATTTTGATGTACCTTGTCTCATCAGCAGGAAGGAGACTCGTATGGTCTTACTGAGCCCCAGTGTTTCATGAACTGATGTTGCTGTTCCTCAGAAAGTACTCACTGAATCACAGTGTGTGTAGATCAAATTTCAGCCAACATTGTGATAAAACCTATTCATCAGTTCTTTGAAGATTGTGGTGCTTCCCAGACTGGGCAAGAGTGTTAGAATCTGTTCATAGAGTAATTTCAACTCCTGCTCTGCTGAGTTCAAATGTTTCAAAAGCCCTGCCAAATGTATTAATGTCAAGTGTTTTGGATGGCAGGTTTCCTATCAGAGAATGATTGTTTTAAGGCCTCAGGTGCATTCTGCTTTTGGCTTTGTTATTTCTATTACAGAAGAACATTGTGTGTCCTAGTAATGGTCTTTATTGTTATCTAAAAATAGTTGTTTGTAAGAATAAGATCAGCTTTAGTGTTGCCCCATTGTCTCAAACATTTAATGAGTGGCTAAAATAGAACAGGAAATACAAGTGTAAAGAGCTGCCAGGAAGGTTGAGAAACTGGAGTATCAGCTCATGTGCAGTCTTTTAACCCCCAGCAAATGCAAGGTAGTCAGTTCAACTCACCATGTAAACTAAGATGTAAACTAAGCTGAATGATTTAAGGTTGAATTTCGACTGCTTGATGTTGTCTTTAAGTCAGTGGACCAAGAGGTGGCAACATGGAAAACTAGTTGGACATTCCTAAGCAGGAGATACAAGTTCACACATTTCAGAATAATTATTTTTAAGAAATCATTAAGCATGAGATGATACTTTCATGTATTCCCTAGGAAGAAGGTACTCAAGTATGTTGCTGAAGTTACAGAGAAACATTTAAAAAAACCCCTCATATTATACCTTCATGTTCTCCTTTAGCTGCATTTAATATTTGTCTTTCTGTCATTAGTTTAATGCATCCTAATAGTATTTACTCTTTTTGAATAAACCTGAAAGCAAGAAGAAAGCTCAGTGTTGCTGTGAAACTATCAATGGAGTTTAAATAGAAAGTAGAACACTTAATACCCACAGAAACTTTTTTAAATTTAGCTTTTGCTTTTGAGTTACGATGCAAACAGGATAAGCCAGTGTTAGAAAGGAAAAATGGAGCCAATAAAGAGGGTTTCTGATTATAATAGCTTGTTTCTGTTTAATATCATTGAGCAGGATGAGGTTTTGCAGAGTTTCTCATGGAAATAGCATCCACAGCACTAAAGTGATTACCTCATTCTTAGTACCAGTGCCAAGCACTTAGCCCCACAGTGAACACACGGGCTTGATTTTCAACATGAAAAAAGCCAGAAGTGTGGAATGACATTTTCAGGTGACAGTTATGGTTCTATTGCCTGTAATTAGCACCTCTTAACATGCAAACCTGCCTGTGCCTTTTGCAGGCTGTTGAAGCTCAAATACGAAGCTTTGGACAGACCCCTTCCCAACTGCTCATCGAGCCACATCCTCCAAGAAGCTCTGCCATGCAGGTGGTAAGTACCAGGGTAACTCTTCCTGACCTGCCACTGAGCTCTCTGCCTTTGCTGTCTTGAAGTTGGAGAACCTGCCACTTGGCTTTGCTTTTATGTGGTTGTGTAATTATGTTATTAAAACAGCAGATGAGTTATGATTTGGTAGGAGTTGTATGCAGTGCTTAACTATTGTTTTATTTAATGCTGAAAGGATTGCACTGGTTCCTAGTACAGACTTTATTTTTGTCAGTGTAATCTAAGAACACTTCATCAGTTGATTTTGTTAATACCATACCTGTACAGGTGAGAGCCAGTCATCATGGAGACAATTTAATTAGCAGATTCCCCAAGAAGCATGGATTTAGGAGGTGGAACTTCCTTGTGTTTTCCCCCAGGCATAGGTTTTCCCCTAAAATCAGGATTACTGGGAATTCATGAGCTGAAACTTACATAGCAAAGAATGTGACTAAATGTGTTTTGCAGTAAAGCTGGGGTGATAAAATCCAGACAGTGAGCATTAACATCCTTTCCCTTTTACCTCTACTTGTGTCTAATACAATTTTATTATACAAACTATTATTTTATTACTGATTACTTTTCATATCATGTTGTGTGCAGTCCTTGGGTTTAAAATATCATTTGTGTTGTCATAGGTCCAGAACTAAGTATGTTAAGTGATATTCTGACAAGTGAAGCAAATGATCTGCTAATTCACAAGGTTTTCAAAAGGTTATGCTTTCTTATTGTTAAGATGGACATTTTACACTGCAATATAAAACAAGAGACATTTTCTTCTTTAATGTCCTTTAAGACATATGTCCTAGTCAAGCAGAGTAAGGTTAACAGTTTTAAAATGTACCTGAAGTGGAGGTTTAAAAAAATTACACAAAAATCTGAAATGTTTCCAAAGCAGCTTACAAACCTTGTGATGTGGGAGTCTGAGAAAGGTAAACTTTGTTATCAAATTGAGCTACGAGCCTTTCTCAAACATATCATGTGTTGTAAAGAGACCTGCTGAGCTCTGTGTGCCCCCTCCCCACCGCCTTTCCTGCAGCCTGGGCCAGCTGTTCTGTGGTCATGCCCCTGCCCTGGGACCCCTGGGTGGGCTGCACAGAGATGGTTGTGCTGGTCTGTGCTCTGCAGTGTCCCAGCCTGCAAAGCCCTGCAGTGCCCACGGGGCTCTCTCCTTCAGAAAAACAGGGATGTTGGGGAGCCCAAACACTCCCATCCTGCAGCCACGTGCCCAGTGCATGTCCATCTGTCATGGTGCCATGCACTAGGCACTTGTTCTGATTTGGAGGGATTTGTTTCAGGAAGACAAGGAACTTGAGAAGTTGATTGTTGACGTGTTTGTCAGATCCATTGTTATATAAATAAATTTGACACCAGGAAGCAGTTTGTGTGGTTTTATCCTAATATTTTTCATGATGCTGAATTTTAAAAGATTTAGTGTGTCATAGAAGAAGTTCAATTTGATGAAGTTTACTGTTTCTAACTCCTGTGTTTTTTTGGGCTGGGGTAAACACAGAGAAAAGCCCTTAGTTCTCCACTGGCTTTGACCGGTTTTGTGGGTATTAATACGTGATTTTATAATAACACTGCATTAGATGGCTTTATAAGTAGTATTCCTGGAGCTGAAATACAGTAAGGATGCTTTTCCTGTCACAATTCTGAATTATTTCTGGTTATATTATTCCCTGAATTTTGTTTGTCTGTGTGTGTGTACGCACGAGTAGAGCCGGATTGGAAGGCACCACGTGCTGTGTTAAGTGCACAAGCCATAATATACACCAGGTGTAGTAATTAGCAGTCACACGAAGGCTGCCTATTTGTCTGCTGCTGCTGCTGCTGTTGCTGTATCCCCTTGTGTTTTCAACCATCAGATAGCTGGATTTAATTGAGGCCACATCAGATGAGGCATTACTGACACCTTTAATTGAATGAGCATCCAGGGAGGATTAACTCATAATATTGATTGGCTTTTAGCCACTTGCTCAGAAGGGTGTCTGGGTAGCTTATTAGTTGCTTTTATTTACACCTTTATGCAAAGACTGTAAATAGGAATTCATAGAGCAATATGTTTTTCTAAGTACTCTTAATAACTTTTTAAAAAGGAGTGATAATAAAAATGCAAATGTATTTAATTTTTTTATTAGTTCTGTATAAATATACATTTAATGTATGCACTCACATACACATATATGTAATAAAATATTGCAGGTGGAAAATAGCCAAGGACACTTCATTAGTGTTTTAATTTGGTTATTAGAAAATTACAAATACTTGAGCAATATGGCTACTGGTGACTAGGATGATTGCACCTCTACATTTCAGTGGGATTCTCTTTTTCAGATGCACCACACAATCATAAACCCATTAGGTTTTGCTTTTTCTCCTCATGTTTGGTATCTAGATCTAATGTCCTCAATATTTTGCTTTGACATTTGCAGTATTCTTAGAGAACTTAGTTTAAAAGTTATTAAACTTTTCAACTTACTAAACTAAAAAAACTAAAACTTAAAAAAATTACGTTGAATGTGAGAGTCTGGATTCATTCCCTCCCTTTAGTATTTCTGGAAACAGTGCAGGATAGTGTCTGTAATCACGTCCACTTTATATTCTTTACAACTGCATTTAATTATGTTTGTCCTTTGAAACACATTTGCAGTGAAGTCTTCTACTTTGCATTCATAAATCTTGTTTTTGTACACCAGAAATATATATAGAACATACATCTCGTGTATGTGTGTATCTGTTTATTTTAATGTGCTTTCATGTTCTCATCTGGCTTGTAAAGAATTACAGTCTGTCAATTTAATGCAACTTGAGACAATCTCTGGGAGCAGGAATTTCTTTTGCTCACTTTTTTTTTTGTTTCCCTCCTAGTTAGGCATTTCTTTCCTTGACATACTCTCTCTTCAGATATGAAGGAGAATTCTTTTAGCAGAGATAGGTGTTTAGAAACTTTTAGTTTAATCATTTGTGATGTGTAGCAAAGTCCATATATAGATACCCTGTGTTCAACCAGGCCCTCACATTAATAGTGTTTGTAAAGGTTTTTCTACCTCAAATAGTAATTTCCACAAGCCTATCCGCTATTACTGCATTTGCTTTTCTCTGCAGCTGCTGTCGGATCTTGTGTTTTAATCCACTCTTCCTTCTCTTGTCCTGTCTTTTCTTCTCCCTGTGTTTTCTTCTCCCGTGTATTTGGGTTCTTGTTGTGTGCACTCAACAGTATCTCCTCCTGCAGAGCCCGTTGATGTTCACAGAACAAGCTCAGCAGGATGTTATCATGGTGCTCAAGTTCCCGTCCAACTCCCCTGTCACGCACGTGGCCGCCAACACACAGCCTGGGCTGGCCACTCCTGCCGTGATCACCGTCACCGCCAACAGGCTCTTTGCTGTGAACAAGTGGCATAATCTCCCTGGTAAGTAAACTGCAACAAGGAGCCTAAAGCAGTGCTTCTGGTTGGCTTATCAACATTTGCTGCTGAGCTGTTACAAGTTTGAAGTGGAAAGAGTAAGTCCAGTTCACTGACACAGCACGTTCTTCACATGTGAGTTTAGTTTCTCCTTGAGAAGGTAATCTGAGCTATTGTGTACTAAGATGTGTAGCACACAAAAGGTTTGTAACAAAAGTATATTGCTTTCCAGGCCATCAGCCACTGTGCAAGGGGACAAAAATAGTGTCTGACTATTTGGTCATGATAAAGGCACAGTCTTCCTCTTAAATTTATTTTTCAATCGCTTGGAAGCCTGAACCGTATCATGTCAAAGACAGTTTTAAAACATGTAGAACTTGTCTGAAATATTCTCTGCTTTATTTTTCTTGTTGATTATAAGCACCAATATTCTGATGTTAAAGCCACTCAATGAGAATTAGTAAATAAAAGAAATGGGAAGTCTGTATCTTAAACATCCCAAAGTTATTTAGTGCTTAGGTATTTGTCAGTATGAAAGCAAAACAGCATAGCCATTTGAATAGCACTAATCAAATTAATTTTCCTTTAAAAATGTGTTGGTCTGGAGAATACAATCATTCTGTTTTTAACTCTTAGGATTCTCTAACTTTAAAGACATTCATCCTCCTTTCCCTGACTATGACAGTCTTAGGCCCAAGCCACTTAAGGTAGTTTATTTCAGTGCTATGCAGTAAATTTGGTCAAAGGCCTTTCAAGAAAGGGAAAAAAGAGCTTCTGCTCAAATAACTTAAATAGAAGATATTTGCACCAAAGAGATACTTACATCACTGAAATTCCTACTAAGAAATCTTGACCTTGATTACTGTTTGAAAAAAGCCAGATGACACTTTTTCATAATTCTTACAAATTACCTCTCAACATTGTCCAAATAGAAATATGTATGTATTATTTCACTCACCCAAGAAATGCTTAAAAAGAAAAGTGGGAAAGAAGGGGGAAGGGAGACTTGTCTAGATAACAAGTTGTGAGCAAGAACTAATTACAGGACTCCTGAGATTTCTTTCAAAGGAGGATGACAGCATCCTCCCATACCTTAGATGTGTGATCTTGGGCATGTAATATTCAAGGCTTTTTAAACATGGTTTTTCTGGACATACAACAGTCATGGGGGAAAAAAGAGGTTCTAAAGTGGTAGGAGCTGATTCCAATGCATTTCTGCTGGTTGATGACCTCTGAGCAAGCAACCACTTTGCTGAGTGTAGTAATCAGCTGGTTTGAGTGGAATGAAACTTCCAGATTTTTGTTTTTCTCTCACATGTGAAAGGGAGAACAGGAAGCTGTGCTTTTGAGTCACTGGGTTTTTTATTTAGAGTCATTTTACACTTGTTTTGCCTTTACAAGGAATTTAAGAAAACTTACAGATCAAACCAAACAAAAGCCAACCAACCCAAACCTAAGAAAAACTCACCCCACTTCTCTGAGAACACACTCATCAACTGCAGGCTACTAATGCTTGACATATCTGGGTGTGGACTCCAGAGACAAGCCTTCACTATTGTTGACTTCCAAATTTATACCAAAATGGGATCTGCTGGGATTAGAGGGAAGGTATCATTGCTACTCCATATCTCCTGCTGTGGGCTAAGCATTGTCTTTACTAATGAGGCATCATGATAAAAAAGTGAAGTTGCCAAGTGGCCAGTTGTCACTAATGTGTAATTAACAATCCCATTCCTGCCTTTGTATATGAATTTGGTGGCTTTGCTGACATCTAATGGCACTGGTACCCAGCAGGATGCTGTTTTGTCATGTAGGTTTCATGTTTTGTTCTGTATTAGTGTTTCATTGCAGCAGAACTTGGAACTGACTTACGAATCAGTTATTTAAGAAACCCTTCTATTGATACTCATTTTTATATTAAGCTATGGATGGTAGATAGAAAAATCAGAGGTGTAAATATTCACCCATTATTTCCCGTTTCTCTTCCAAGATTGTATTGTGGGCTGGTTTTGGGGTTGGGAAAGGGTGGTTTGCTTGTTTGTTTTTGGTGAAGCTCTGGAAAATAAAAAGGCTTTCTTTCTAGCACTGAAAGAGAATTCAGTATGTAAACATTTCACTGTATGCCAGGTGCCCAGATGAAATGTAGGTTGGCAGAATGAATGTATTAACTTCTATGCAAACTCACAAATAAAATGGTTTTTTTGTGATGGATGCATCCTGAAATACTGGATGATTATGAGATTTCCCTGTCTGCATCATAAACAGACTTTAAAAAAAAAAATGGCTTTTTTGCTTCATTTGTTCAAAGCAGTGTTTTAAAAAGTAAAGAGGAAAATAGTATTTGCTACAGTCAGCAGATGGTTGTCACATTTTGTTTTCAGTCCTCTTTACCACTTAATTTTGTTTTGTTGCGATAGGAGAGGTTGCCAGTAAAGCATCTGCTGGAGCTTATGGCTCAGGACCAGAGCTGCTGCTGATGGCATACATTCAGAATAGCACTAATCTAAAATAAATGTTTAATAAGCAGCCCGCAAAAGCACCTGGAATTTTTTTTTTAAATTCAATTGATGCAGAAGAATCTTGAATAGTTAAAAAAAAACCCAAAAAGGCTGTAGCTTTGATTTATAACATGTATGTGGCTTCATGTGTTAAAAAAACTGCAAAGTTTTAAAATCTTCTTTCCTGAATTCCAGCTCACCAAGGTGCTGTACAAGACCAGGCTTACCAGCTGCCAGTGGAAATCGATCCTCTCATAGGTCTGTCACTTCCTTCTCTCTTTGCGATTCATTAAGCTCTGTATGGTGGCCCTGAAGTGTAGATTACGGTTGTTTTTCACTTGCTGGTTGCTGGGAATGGAATTTTCCTGATAAACCATTTGCATGCAAATTGGAATGCAATGAGCTGTGGCTATGCTGGTATTTCATCAACTCCCCCTCGTTGGTTTGCCTAATTTGAACAGGCCTAGGACGCGTGTCAGTGAAAATTAATATGGATGCTGTAATAATGTGTGATTGAGAATGTGCATGAAGTACTGTCAGGATAATATTGGATCTTTTCATCACTCAGACTTGTTGATGAGCAGGAGCGAGGCACGTTATGATGAATTGGTGCACTGGTAATGTGATGGAGCTCCTTTGCTGAGGAAATTTTCATAATAACAGTGGGGTTCTTAACTGCACCGTGTTGTGAAAAATAAAACCATGGTGCCAGGGTTTCATCATTAAAGGAGATCAATCCTTTCTTCACAGACCTGCTGTTCAGGCTGAGGGGATTAATGTGTAATTGCAGAGCGGTTTCAAAGTTGAAATATATTGCCTGCTCCATTTTAGTGTTGAGATACTGGTATTCATTTTTCAAGGGTATTGCATCTTTTGATCGGCTTCACTAGTTAAATTTGTATATATTTTTCTTTTATTAAAAAGGGGTGGAGGAATGTCTCTCTTTTATTTAATGACTCAGTGTAATAGATTCAATTCCTGACTTTTTATTATAGAGGTTTATTAGTTCATATAGAGCTGATTTTTCTATTAGCATGGTTAGAGTTTGGTCAGTTCTTTCATTACAGCCCCAACTTTGGGGAGTGCATACTTGGATTATAACTCAGGAGTCTGCAACATGGCAAATGGAACCTTAAACATCATCAGAAGAGGAAAGCTCAAACAACCTAACCCCAAAACACAAAGTAGTTGTGGAACAACAGCAAAAAAGACAGGATTCTGTGCCCACCAAATACTGTTAGACTTCAAACTTAGTTTAAAAACCAGCTGTTTCAGGGTTGCAGTTTAAGTGAAAAAGAAGTGAAGAAGTGTAGAAGCATGGAAAAATCAGAGCAAAAATGAACTTGCCTGGATAGGTCTTTCAGCCAGTGTGAATTAATTTCAAAACTAATATGCATATCCCAGTAGGAACTGTATTGTATCAGTCTGTAGGTAAAGACTGTGCCTCTGTAGCCATTTTGGTGGGTAAACTCTATGATAATTAAATCAGGAACAGTGTGGGCATATGAAACCATTTTATAGAGCCAATAAAATCAAAATGTTTTTCCAAAGTTCCTAAAATCAATTATCCTCTGAATAATACAGTAGTTATAATGAGGAGGACACATGCTGTAACTCTCCTTTCCTGCCTGAAATAGATTTTATCAAAAAAATGTTTGGAGCAGGAAATATATATTCTGCTTGAAAACCTGCTATCAAGTCGATTTTAAAAGCACAAATAAATATTACAGCAAAACCCCCAAAATCACATGGAACCTGTCTGATAATTTTTTACATGTTGTGAAAAACATGTGTAAGGAAACAAAATTTTTATTATCTTTTTTATTTTTTTCATAATTTTAAAATTAAAATTCCTTTTTGGCCTGCCTTTAATTTACAAAATGCTTTGGCTTTTGGTTGGTATAAACACCTTTAAAATTAATGTTCACATTCTGAAAAATGGTTTAATATTCTCTCTATATGATAGATCTCAAATCAGCCTTGTGATTACACTGGATACAATTTGAAGGGTTTAAGGCTTTCTTTGTTAAGTAGCATCATTGGGTGCAAGCAAGTAATTATGTAGGTAATATTAAAGGGTTTTAATTGTGGCTAGACACATTCACCTAGAAATGGCACCTAAGAGGACCACAAAATTACACTTTTATGGTTATAGCAGGAATCTTGTTGCTGTCTTAGTCATAGGGAGGGATTCCTGCCCTGCTCATTTTCCAGTTGCCCAGGAAGACATAAACCATAACAATGTTTGCTATGACAGAGATCCCAGACCTCTTTTTGAGGTGAAGTGCTTTGAAGGTGGATCTGCATGATTTTTGAGGGTTGCTCTGCTGTGGCTTTGTCACACAGAATGTTTCTCTGTGCATTTAAAATGCATTGTTGTCACTCTTGAGGTGGCCCCAGCAGCAGTCAAGGCCACGTTGTGTGTTACCTGCAGAGCAAGTGCCAACACCTTGTAAATTATTTGCTGTCCATATGGAC
>JAWWLZ010000139.1:12604619-12631859 GCA_035041345.1 Poliocrania exsul
TCTTCTCCAGGCTAAACAACCCCAGCTCCCTCAGCCTCTCCCCATAGGACTTGTGCTCCAGTCTCTTCACCAGCCTTGTTGCTCTTCTCTGGACCTGCTCCAGCCCCTCAATATCTTTCCTGAACTGAGGGGCCCAGAAGTACAGTGCCTATATTTTTTTTGTAGTTGTGATCAGTTCTAATTAAAAGAATTGAGGGTAAACAGTGTTTGCCTTGCAGCATAAGTAGAACTATTTTTTGAAGTTATAGGATACTAAACAATACAAATATGTTTCTTCTTGTCACCCATTCAATTGGGAAGGAGTGGCTCCAGGAGTGAGAGAAGGGAACTCATATTTTATATAGCTTGTTCAATCTAAGGAAATATTTTTCTCTCAACAAGACAATTTTGTTAAATACCTGCATTTGAGTTGTTTAGAACAAAAAAGGCTGTACATCAGTCCAGTGCATGCAACTGTAATCTTGTGCATGTAGATTGTCACAGCAGTACCTTGGCTATCAGTAGAGCTACACAGTGAATTTCACCTTGGACTAATGTCATTCTCATGGGCTGTGCAGTGGCCTGAGCAGGACGCTTAGGTGTAAGAAGGGGGACACATGGGACACATTAAAGAAGGAAGCTGAAAACTTTTTTAGTTTTAACTCTTTGGTGTAGTGCTACGTGCTTAATCCTGGCTCCCACACAGCAGGCACTTTAATTGGTTCCAGTGCAAGCGCCAGGGCTCACACCAGGGCTCATACTGAGTAACCAGCCTAATAAGGCAGAGTAACCCTCCTGCAGCCTAACTCAGCTTTAACCCCTCCCCACCCAAACTCACCTCCTACTTGCCAAGGAATTGAATCTCTCACAGGGGTGAGAGGCTTTCAAGACAGCTTGTGAGAGCTTACATATGTAAATATAGGGGTACATCACAGCCAAACAGAGGTCGTGTTCAGCCAAAAATAAAATGCCCTGAATAGAAGAGGTAAAAAGTAGTATATTCTGTCTTCAAAAGAGTATTTTGTGCCATTCACTTAAAGTTTTCCCTGACCCTATTTAAACACCAGTGAGAACATACCTGTTTTATGCTGAGGACAAAATGGACATCTGGATCACAAGACGTGGTCTTAGATCTGTCATATATTGCAATTACAGCTGGCATGGAATTTCATGTAATTTAAACAATATCTGACACCTTCCAAATTAATTGATTTGATAAAGTTGTGTGTTCTGTACTCAATCTGTTACTCAGCTGGAATTACTTGAATTTGAAACACAGAGGTGGTTGGACTGAAATTGCATCCTGTGAACTACTTTGAAGAAGCACAACTAATTAATGTCAGAATGAGTATCTGAATTTAACTTGCAAATTATTTCATGTCGACTGTGAAAACTATTCAAAAATTGAATAAGATGCAGCTCAGTTCACACAGTTGAAGAATCTTAAGGCAGAGGATGTAAGCAAACTATGCCTGTTACCCTTCCAAGCAGCCCTGTCCAGGAGATGGGAGTTTTTCTGGGAAGTGACTAGCAGAATTTTATGGGCATCTTTACATAAATGTGGCTTTGGTTGTGGGACAAAATCTCTGTGAATCCTTCATACAAATTTTGCAATCTATCAATTTAAAGAAAATTCAAACTCTGCACTAATTTTGCTTAGAAACCCCAACCAAAGAGTTGGAAGGAACGGCAAGGAACTTCAGAGCTTGACAGTCAAGTGACCTTGTTAATCCTGAAGAACAGAACTGCCCCTTTGGAGAGGAAATCCTGAATGTTAACACTGGTGTGAGCAATGAACAGTTGTCTCCTTCCTG
Source organism: Poliocrania exsul (assembly GCA_035041345.1). Classification (NCBI taxonomy): domain Eukaryota; kingdom Metazoa; phylum Chordata; class Aves; order Passeriformes; family Thamnophilidae; genus Poliocrania; species Poliocrania exsul. Next base: position 12,606,413 of record JAWWLZ010000139.1, read on the forward strand.
TGTTTCAAGGCCTGGGAGTGCAGCCCATCTTTGCAGATTCCTAGGCCTGCCCTGAGAATTAGTACTTGTTGCACATTTCCCAGGCTTGCCTGCTGTGTGAGCAAGACCTTGAGGCTTTGGGCTCCTTTATGACTTTACCAGATCACATGCTGGGATTTTGTACCTGGTATCTGACTCAGATAGGTAGGTTTTGTTATAACCTATTGACTGTCTTCTCTAATGCAGATTTCTCTTGTATTAAAATATTGCAGTTCTCAAAGTTCATACTAGCCTGTTTTAACTGCTGTTTAAAATTGAGCAATGGCTGCCTGGTAAGTCTCTTTATTTGTAGTTCTATTAAACTGGCACTTTTAGGGACTTACAGTGGCTCCTGTGTTTACAGGTGCCATTATGTAGGGGGTTTTTGTGGTACACCATGCCTGGAAGCCTTTGTTATGAATTGGAATCTCATGGCACTCTACATAGGCCTAGACATGGGGGTAGTAAAAGACAGTTTCTGCTTCAAAGAGATGGTAATTGGGGTGTTTAATTTTTCCCAGAAATAGCTGTCTGTAGGCTTCTCTGTTCAGTCAAAAATACTTTGAATAGACAAATAAAAAGAGCTGTTTCTGCTTAGGTTTGATTTTGTTAGAAATGGAAAGCACCAGCAGACTTGTTGGGTTTTGAACCCTGTTACTGCAGCTGTAACTTCCATTCATTTGTGAGATGTTAGATATCACACAGGACTGTCTGTATTTGAAGCTTATGATTTTTCCCTCTAAATGTAGTTTCTTCATGCTTTCAATGAGAACTATTCCTTGGAATTTTAGATACAGTTGATACTTCTTCTATTTTTTCTCTTTTCAATGACCTCTAATTTCCATCTTAAACTGACTTCACAGCAACATGCATCCAATGGCACTTGGCCAAATCATGATGCCAGAGTCATTTCAACAAAAATAATTGAAAACAGGAGTGTGCATTTCCTTCCTGCATAGTACCTGTTGCCTCTGATACACATCAGTCAGCAGACTAATGTGATCCACCTTCCCTAAATACTATCCCATTAGGCACCCATTACTCCCTCCACCAGTTACATTTTATTTGGATTCATTTACCTGGTTTCCTTTAGAAAGCTCTGAGTTCTGGATTTCTGGCTGTGTATATTCATATTTGAGAATGATACTGAACTCAAGCTTAGCCAGGTGGGCTGTGGCACAAATGATAAATAAGTGTTTGGTTTGATATTCTTTATCAAGGACAATTTTCTGGCTAAGTGGGCTGTATGGAAAAAGTCCTTGCGTTTTTTGTTTAACAGAAGAAATATGTTATTTAAATACTAATTATTCACATTCTTTAATTTTTAACTTTGAGGCTGACTTCTTAAAGAAATTACACCTATGCAGTCTCACTGTCCATTGAGTCTCTCCCTAATGACTCTAGAATGCATTGATCAACGTAAAACAAATCTGACAAATTTAAATCTCAGAGATACGAAATGTCTACATGGGACACATCTGCTGGAAACTATTTTTATTCTTCACAAAACAGCTTGATTACATTTAGCTTAAGTCATTTTTTCTTTCTTAAATTAAAACCTGAAATTCAAAAAATATTTCATCGTGCTCTTTGATCAAATGTATAGAGTCTTTTTCTTTCTAAATTAATTGGTTTTGAAAATGTAAAAGCATGGCAGTGCTTCACTTTGGAGCACAGGCCTTTTCGGGTGCAGAAATGTTTCTGTGGACAAGTTCTGACCAAGTAATTCAGAACAGAGCAGAGGATCTGAAATAGTTGTTTCCTTTAGAATAGCCCTGAGCCGGTTTGCATTCCCATTAATTAGCATCATTTACTGTGGAGATGTAAAGTCACTTTTCATGGTGTGAGGGGCTTTTCTTTTTCTCTCCTTGGCTTTGGCGAGGTGGCGGAGGAAGGAGGGAGAGGATGTCACTCTCCCTGGGTGCTCCTTGAAGCCCATGTGCCATCTGTATCACCAAGTTTGGCTTCTGCATATTTAGAGGCTCCCAGTCCCACTGGAGGATGTGACATTTGCGTCAGGACTGGGGTGGTGGAATGTGGAGAAGTTCCTGGAGAGGGCCACGTTTTGTGGTGGAGATGGAGGGAGGCGAGAAGTGGAGAGCAGGAGGAGGAACTGTGTGATGGCTGGAGCAAAGAGATGAGAGAATTCATTTGCATACAAATGGGGAGCATCACTTTCAGATCCCACTTTCGCTTTGAAGATCAAGTGGCAATTCCTGGTGTTTGGACGTTGCTGAGGTGGAGGGATTGCATTTTCCTTTGTAATCACAGAACCATAGGAAAAAGGGCGGGCAGGAGCTTTGGTCACCTGATCTATTCTCTTTTCTCAAAGAAAGTTTAACTACACCAAACCCATTCTCCACTGCTGTTTGTCCAATCTTCACTTAAAAACTTTGACAAACACATGTTGGGGCCTCAGCAGCCCTGTCCTTAGCAGTCTTTTCCCAGCCTAGCATCCAGTTCTCTTTCTGCAGCAGTTGCATTCTGTCATCTTTTATCTGCCTTTTTTTTTGTGTAGAGAACAGATTATTTTCTTCTTGCAACAGCTCCCAGTTATTTGGATTGCTGTGACCTGCAATTCTTTGTTTCCAACTTTAATAACTCAATTCTTTGTCTTTTGCCATGAGTCATGATTCCAGATCTCTGGATTTTTTTGTGTTCCTCTCTTCAGTTGACTGTCTTCCTCAAAGTACTCAGGAATGCAGTTGAATCCTTTCCAGAAATAAGCAGAAAACAACCTGTTTTACAGACCATGGGGATATGTTTGTTTCAAAAGAGCGTGACAGTGTCAATTCTTCAAAGTGTATCAGCCAATACGAATTTGAATGTTTTCTGAAGAACTACCATCTCCTCTCTTGTTTCTCCTCTTTGTAGTTAAGCTGTGGAATCTTGTCTTTAAACTTTTTGAACTGTATTCTTTTTAGGCTGTTTCTCCAATTTGTCAAGCTTATTTTGAATTCTCATCCTGTCCTCTGTCAGACTCGCAGCAACTCATGTCTGCAAATACACTTTGCAGTCTTATTCCATCAAATTGGTCGTTAAAGAAAATGTAGCTAGTATAGAGTTCAGGAGTGCCCATCAATGCATTTACTATTTTGACAATGAATAGCTTTCTGAATATACGTTTCCAATGTATAGTAGCATCTTCTGGACATGTGCTTCCCTATTTTCTGTAAGAAATTGCTCATGCAGAACACTGCTAGAGTTCTGACTAAAGTAAAAATATATGATGTCTCCCTGAACACATCTTGTTATTTTGCCATTGCAAGAAGAAAGTCACTTTGACATGATTTGTTCAGAACAAATCCAAATCAGCTGTTACCCATCTCCTCATTTTCTTCGAGGAACTTGAGTGTGTGTATATATAAAAATGCAAGTATTCTGCCAGTATTTTTTCTGCTCGTTGGGACTAGGCAAACTACTCTCTAATTTTTCCTTTTCCTGTTTCTTAAGCAACACAAGATTTTTTTTTTTAGTCTTGCAGAACCTCATCCAATATCCAAACCCCAATAATTTCAACTCTGGACTTAGATAGCTTTATTTTCCCAGTATTTCAGAGCACTGTTATCAGGCCAGTTGAATTCCAAACATTTACCTCATTTAGGTATTCTTTGACTGAGACAGTTTTGATTGTGGTCTTACATGGGTTTGCTGTCTGACTGTAGTTGACCTTTATACTGAAGACTTCTATTGAAGTACTTTTAAATGTGTGGCATCATTGCTTGCTCTAAATAACAGACCAGCTTCTCATGAAAACTTGGTGTATTTTTTCTTTATGAAATGACTGTTATTCCTGGTGTCCCTGTAAGTTACATCTTAACTATGAGTGGCTCTCCTTGCTTTGTCTCTCCTTGCTCATACCTTGTTGCTTACACTGTTTCAGAAAAATCTCATTTCTTTTGATCTCTCTGCCTGACTTTGCTGTGTTACAGTCACTGGAGAGCTCTGAGTTATGCCAGCTGGTACCTTCTTGTCTGTCTTATCCCTGTGCTGCTCTGAAGCAGTTTTCACTCGTGTTCTTACTACCTTTTCCTTTGTTTTTCTGTAGACTTAACCTCCCATGAGACCTTTCTGTATCTATTGAAACCTGACTTCCCAAAGCACTTCAAAAATTATCTCATTGTCCTTGATCTCTCCCTTGTAAAGCATATTGGGCATTCTCATATCTTCATATTCATGGAAACTCCTTTCACCACCATTTTTTATTTGTTTTTCTGTGTTGGTTATAATCATATCTAGGAGATCATCTCTAGCTGTTGCTCAGATATTAAAAATTATCCCACATTTCTTGGTATACACATGCTTGTTGGATTCCTTTACCAACAAATGCCTTTCTAGTTGGAATATCCCATTTTCTCCAGTTGTCTTTAATGATCCCTCACCTGCACAGACCAATCATATTAGCAAATGTGAATCTGTGTTTTCAAGGGGTTTGGTGTTTCCCTGAAGTTATTTTGTTTGGATGTAGTTTCTTGGAGTGGTTTACAGTGGTGAATATAATTGCCTTAATGTTGTTTATGCTTATAAAATGGTTTGTGCTTAAAAAATGATAGGCATTTCCATAGTCCAGTGGAAGATAAGGTGCTTTTCTGCTGTTCTTGCTCTTTATTCATAGGAAATCAAGAGGCAGTTCTGTTGCTTTCAAAATACCTACAGATATGGTCACATAATAATTTTTCAGTTTTGATGTTTTGAAAAGCAAAAATACTTTTAATTTAGAAATTTGATTTGCTAAAGGAAATTAAGGCTTGACTGATAAAAGTATTCAATGCTGGTGAAATGTGAAGCCTGTATAACTGTATCACTATTGCTAATACTAATGGGATCTCTTCTGAGTTATTGCATTGATCTTCCACACATATGTGAATAAAACAAATTATATTACCTCTTTTATGTTAGCCCATAAAACTAGAAAATGTTACTCTCTGTATGTATCACATTTGCATCACGAGGATTAAGGGGGTGCTTTCATTGCACAGCTTTGTATTTTTTAGAGGGTACTATATTCAGGTATTCTGAAGTGTGTGAGATGAATGGCTTTAGCAGTGTAGCTGCCTGGCAGGACAGGTGGGAATATAAGCACGTGTTTTCATACTTAAAAAAACTGTTACTGCTTTTAACTGAGATTTAATTGAGAGGATTTATTGAACACTCTTGCAGTTGATAACATGCAGGGTATCTTCTTGATATAAATTTGAGAAATGCATTATCTTCTCAGTTTATAAAATATGAAATCTCCCAAAAGATTCAAAATTTACATACCAGTTTCCCATCTTGCTGAAGAACAGTCCTGCTGCTACCCACACTGTTTTTAAAAGAAACTGTATTTTGTTGGATTTTTTTACAGCTAGAATTTCTAAATAAATGTATGAATACCTGTTAATTGACATTGTTATTAACAGTGAAACTATGGTCTTGAGACTAGAGAAATCATTAGCTTTAATTGTATTAGTAACATAGAAATAGATAAAACTTCTGTATTTCATCAACTGCTACACACATTTTCCAGTTTGAAAATTCAGACTTTTTGTGAGTGAGCGCTTTGTAATCAATTGTTAGAGTGGTTAATGCAAGTGCTTTAAGCTTTCATGTTAGTTACTAATGGAAATTCTGCTCTTACTGTTGTTTTCTATCAAATACTCTGCCAGAATAGCTAAAGATTTGCAGAGCATCAAAATACTGAAATATATTTGGAATCCCTGCAGCTCTGGGGGAGACAGTGGCTGTTCACAGGAGTCAGCCTGCTAAGGGAAGAGTGTTGCTTTATGAAGTGCAGCACCAAGAGTTTAACAACAGTCTGCACATGCTCCTTTTGGGGCTCAACAGCACTTTCATGTTATACCCCTAAATGCATTATATTATTGTGTGAGTCCTTCTTCAAAAAAACCCCTAGTAAATAATTCAATATTATTTTAATATCGTTTAACTGCAGACATACCAAATATTCTTTGTTTCCCAAAAATGGCTGGACAGAAGCAAAATGTGTTATCTAAAGCCAGAGTCCTTCAGCACCATCTGCTGGCATCCAGTTGAAGATGATGGTTTCTGACTCCTGAGCATTGCCTAGTAATATATTAAATATCTATCCACATATTTGGAAATATCCATCCCACATATTTGGTGCAAAAAAATTATTTAATTTTTAGTATAATTTTTATCCTTTTTATTAAAATTATAATGGGAAAATACAATGCAAATTTAAGTTCTACATGTGAAGTGAAACAGGAACAGGTCAAGAGTGTTTTGTTAAAGAGGGACCAGAAAAAAAAAAGTGGAGTATTTTTTTTCTTTTTACTAGAGCTTTAGCAAGCTCATTATTAAATTTTTCTGTTTGTGCTCTAAGTTAAATTCAGTAAAAAGCATATCAGAGAGAAGATCCGCAAGGCTTAAAAAATATCTGTAACGTGTTTCTGAAGAGGGTAGCAACCACTAAATATTCTTTTATCTAACATTTATTGCATTATTTGATATTAGTCATGAAAGCTTAGTGGGCAGAGACCCTGATGCTGTAATTGGTCCTGAAGTTCCCTGTATCTTCTCCCAAGTGCTTTGTGAGTCTAGAACAGAGCCTCAAATTGTGCAGCTACAAAAGATCACTGCCATTGCTTTTTTTAAGCTGTTACACATTTGATACCTCAGAGAGTTTGAGGCCTCATCCTCCAAGTACTCTGTAAATCACATATAAGTGATGCTTCCAGCCTCCACATATTCAAACTGAAAAAAGGTGGGGTGTAACAGGTGGATGAATTTGGGTATATCTGCAGTGATGCTGCACAGCAATGTAATAATTTTGTATTTATATAATTCCAAGAAAGTCAAGTCATACATATCCATGAGGGCAAGGTCTTCACTGAAAAGAGCTTGCAATAACATTTATTGCTGGTTTGGAAAGCAGCTAAATAGTCACAGGGACTTGGTACCAATGAGCCTGTAAGTTTGTGTGCCATAAATACTTGTTTAGGCTAAAAGTAGGTCCTAGAGTGTTAAGTGTAGCATCTATATCATCCTTGTTTTCAGCTGGCTGAGAGAGATGGTGCTTCAGAATTTGTCAATCAGAATAAGTACATGCAAGTAGCATTTGTAGAACAGGTTTTAAGGCACAATCCAGATGCAGGTGAAAGCAGTGTGTTTTTGAGCCTTGAGACAGAGTTTGGAGGCTGCTGTGTTGGCAGCATGGAGCTTCAGGTATGGCTAAAGCTACATGCATGAAATTCTCCAGAAGCATAAGGGCTTGTAGTGCTTTGTGATGTAATGCAGACCTTTGAGTTCCAGGAAAAAACAATGCTGTATTTACAACTTGTAACTGATAGTTGATGTGGTAAAAGGAATTATATTCGTATGGTGAACGAATACAACATTAATGTGCACGGAACGCGGAGTTGTGGCATGATTTACTAATACATCACTTTTATTTAGCTTGTTTGGTTGCTGAGAAAAATAACCATTCAGTTCAAAGTCTATACCATGTAAGACAGAACAGAGTAATGCAGAATATATAGTAATTTAAAGTCTAGAATAAAATTGCCAACAAAAATGTTGTAAAAATTATTGCGTCAATAAAATACTCCTGACTTGAGTAAGAAATTATTTTGTAAGTGTTACTGGTGCATTGGTTTGAAATTAACTCTGCAAAAGCAATCAAATAGCTAAAGCACAGATGCTGAAATAGGGGCTTTTTAAATGGAAGTTTATTTTTTTTAATATAGTATTTTAATAGGGGAAAAACCAATCAAAACTGGCCAAATTGAGTGGAATTCTCATACAAAACCTCTCACCTCAGAATACTTTCTGTCCAAGTTAGGAAATAGTGTGTGTTTCAATTAGGTGTAAGGTGACTTCTATCTTAAACCAATTCCTCAGTAGCTGCTATTTCTGACTGAAATAATTGCTTGATGAGATTTTACCTTGTCTCTTTTTTTTTTTTTTTGTCTTCATTTATTGAACTCACTAGGTACTGGTAACTCTAAACCACAAGAGAGAAATATGAAGAAAATAGATTTTTTAGCATAAACAAAAAAAGCCCCTTCATAACCTGTTTTAGGACATTATCAGACAAAAATGACAGTGTTCTAAAACTTCAAAGCTGCCATTGAAGTAACAGTTTATGAAGTCGGGATGGTGCAAATATGAAATTATTAATGTCCCCTGACCCTGAATATTCACGTGCAGATACTTTCCGGGGGCTTCAAACAGTCAGTGCCGTGTTCAGTGGGAGGAGTCCTGTGGAATGACTTCCAGCACTAAGAGTGAACTCATTCCAGAGAGCTTTGCATTGCACATGGTGTAGGAATTAACAGACTGGGGATCACAGACTTTTGAAATCTGAATTGTAATATCCAGTTCATGAAGGCTGATAAATCTTTTTCTTCATTGCGTTTATTTCAGGAATGTAGCAAACCTGTTTTTGTGACAGCAAATGTGTAAAAAAATCTCTTATTAATATTGAATGAATGTCAGTCACTTGTTGCACAGAAGCACAGTGGACCTTTCTGTGTTACATTTGATGAAATGAATCCTGCAAGATAAATCTAATATATTTTTCCTTGCTGAGCAAACAGAACAGCACTGTAGCATCTCCCGTGTTTTATGTGTTTTGGTTTTGCTTCAGGATAGAATGGTACATTTGTCAAAAATAGTCCTTTTCCAGAAAATAGACATCTGAAGTGTTTTCTGCAAAACCAAAACTCGCATCTAGGCATAAGGTTGTACTTTTTGTGGTATAGTAAGTCTGAACAGATGGGGAGTAGTTTGGAGGAATTAAGAGGAAGGGCTGATGGAGTGTCGTGTGAAGAACCAGACAACAATAAAGTGTCTGTATAATATGAAAATATTGCATTGTTACATAAAAATGCATATTTACAAAGGAAAGATTATTCAAACTGAACTTTTAGGAATACTTTACTGATATTGTATGGTATCACTTGAGTAATATCCATGAGATACTCTCTGTGCCAGTGAAGTGGTTGGCTGTTATTTAAATGTTCAGTTTGTGATCTATAAATAATATTAATACACAGACTTTATCACTTTGATGTAAATAAACTCTAAAAATTGCTATATAATCAATATAGAAGCCTAGTAGCAAATTAAGTTTTTTGATTTATTTAGGTTTTGCTGAAAACACTTTTGTCTAAATGTCCTGTATTTGGTATTTCTCAGGTTTATTTCAAACTTTTTATTGTTTTCCTCAATTTTTATCATAGGACACAACTTAAAAATTAGGAAAATTAAAAACTTAATTTTAGAAGATTTTTCTTACATGTATAATTTGGTTTAGCTGATGCATCATTCTGAGAAAATAATTAATCACTTTTGCAAGAAGTAGGTAAAAAGATAGTTAAATTAACTAATGCTTCATTTAATTTGGATTTTATATTGACATAAAATCACATAATTAATTTGCCATTTAAAATGTCCCTCATCCTCTGCAGTCATAGAATAATAATTTAGAAATGGCTGTTTGGCTCTCTGTGACTTATAATTAACCATGTTCTCAGCATAAAACATAAAAAGGGGCTTAGTCAAATATTTTATATTTTAATGTGTTGCATAATATTATCTCCTCAATAAATAAAAGGAAGAGTATCTTGTATTTAATTGTGAGCCAGGTTTTTCAGTCAATCTCTAGTTTGATTTCTTTCTAGGGAGATATTTTTCTTCCAGGGAGTTCTTGTGTTTGACTCAGCTCTTACAGCTTAGTGCTGAAAATAAAGCAAGTGAGCATTTTGGGAATTAACCAATGGATTTCAAATGTCCTGATCCTGCTTTGTGTTGTAGCATCTCTGAAGCTGAAAAAAAAATAGCAGCGAGAGACCCAGCAATACAAACCAATTTCTTGTTCTCCAGTAAGAACATACCTTCTGCTGGATGTCATTAAAGCAGAAGAAAGTTTTGCCTTTGCTTTAATCTCACTGTTCCTTTTTAAGTGTAGTTTCCAAACACCTAACATTTTTTCACTGATATATCACGATAGGCTGACATGATGTCATGTGCTCTTCTTTTATCTTCTGTAACTTGAATTTCGTGATTTAAAATGTACTTCAGTCCCTTAGGTAAGAGTGATATTTTATGTTATTTTCTGTGGGAAAACAGCTTTACAGAAATTATTTATTGGCATGTAGGAGGGTTCTTTTGAAATAATTTGAGTGGTTGCTGCAAAGGTAAATAAAGTATTCTACCCATTACTGGAAAATAACTTTTTGTATAACTCCTGTGACTTAAATCATTAATAATGTTTGTTGCAATGTGAATGTTGCATTAAGAATGACAGAATTCAGTGTAGCAATCCAGTGATGGTATAGATTAAGGATATTATTATATTCTATGCTGAGAAAAACACATCTGTAAAATGCTGTGTCTCGGTTGTTAGTGCTGAGATTTGAACTATCTTTAATTTCATTTGACTTGTTCATCTTCCTTAACGATCTCCATAAAGATTCCCTGAGTATTCTTTTCAGTCCTTACTTAGGGTTTGCATCAGTGCTCGTAAACCTGCTTAGTGGACAAAGACTCTCTTCCCTTTGAAGTCACTTCCCCAGCTTTTCAAAAGGTCTGCAAGTCGGTTCCCCTAAAACAATTCAGAAAAGTTTGAAGTGGTGCCCCTTAAACCAGCAACAAAATAAAATTTTCTCTTTGCATTATTGAAAACCATGACAATCTTCTGAAGCAATAACAGTTTAAAAGCTTTTAAAGAAATCTGTTCTGCTCTATGACCAGCTTTTAAGTTGACCCCATTATTTGGAAAATCAGAGGCTTGGAAACCCCTAAATACTTGACATTCTTATCAAAGGAGTCAGCCTGACTTTTCCCAAGACTCCTCTTTTACAGTATCTATTCAAGTCCTAAGTTCTTCAAAGTTACTATTCCAATTTCTTCTTTCTTTTTTAATTGAAGTGTTTCTTCAGTACAAATATAATTTACTCAACAATTGATACAATTTGAGAAACACTGATCCTGCCACCTGTAGATTTATACTCTGTTACACTTGAAGTGAAGTCCAAATTAGGAAAAGACCTTGAGTGTTGCTTAGGTAATTTTATTTTCTGTGAAATGTGATAAATATATATACACTCAGTTTCTACTTTAGTTTTAAGAATCTTATCTCCTAAGTTTTAAGTATGTAGTTACTGGCAGCCTCACTCAGGCAAAGCTTATAATAATATAGTTACTGCAAGCAACAAGTTTAAGGATTTTGTTTATTTGCACCTCCTAATAATTTATTCAGATGTTGCTTCTTCTAACTCCAAGATCTTACATTCGTTACCTCCAGTGCAACCGTGTATATTTAAAACTTCTCTGACTTCAAAAGTTTCATTAATGTGTAGTGCATAATTAGATTAATTCCTCACTGGTCTAAGTGAGTATTTGTTAATGCAATTTCTGAAAGCAAAAAAAAGCAATAAAACCAGAATTCTAAAATGTTGCTATCATAGGCAGGCCATTTTAAAAAATGCACAGTATCAAGACCTTTAACGGCACAAAACTGCCTCTTTTTATGGCTTGGGGACAACAGGGAGAAAGATGTGGGTCAGCAACATTAAATTGTCACTGGATAGTGAGGCTGTTGTGGTTGCTGTGCCATTTCCCCCCAAAACTACAAAGGTGTGGCTTGGCTACTTAGTGCTCATTCAGGAATCTCTGAGGTGCCTGCCCCATGTTTAGGGGCGGAAAGTTCAGCAGAACAAGTTTGCTCCGAAGGGTTGTGGTGCTTTGTAGGATCAGCCACCTCAGAAGTTCTAGAGGTCATTAAGTCTACCCTTAGCTTCTAATTTGTTGGAAGTTTTCCCTTGGCTTGGGAACTGTCTGCCATCCTTCCTGGGTTTGAGTGTGTGTTTGCCAACATTGTACCAAACAAAAGCTGTAGCTTTTAATGATTATTCATTAAGAGATTACGGGCAGTTCAGCAAGTTGCTCCAGAGCTTTTTCAGATTTAAAATGCTGATAACCTGCATTCCTGTGTGTGTATGTCCATGCACACAGACACATTTAGTGTCTATGTCTATATCTAAGAAAAATAGATTTATTTGCTTTTCAAGATTTTGTATTGGGGATATAAATTATACATTGTAATAGTAATTACAGGATAAATAAACTTTACAAGGTCAAAATTCTTGATTTGAGACTGTTGTTGATTATGACCTTTATGAAAAAAAACCTTTAAATGTGGCAGCTGCACAGGGCATTTTGGGAGGTGATGTAAATGGTCTTGAGTAAAAATGTAAAATATGGAGGGTAAACAAAACTTTTATTTATGCAAGCCCAGACACTTCCTTCCAGAGAAGTCTCTCACTGTACACAGACAGGGGCTCAGTGTCTGCCAGTTCAAATATAGCTCCCTAATTTCTAAGGACACCCAGTATCGGTATTGATAGCACTGAAGACATCATGATGGGTTTATCTTTTGAAAAGTTTCAGCCCCAGATGTAATGTGAGTGATGCTGCCTTAGTAACCAGTGGAATCACTTTGTCCTGTTACTGCTCTGTCTCTTTGCAAAATCATCTCCTGTTTTCCAAGTAAAAAAAGTTTTACTTTATCACTGTGTTCCTGCCTTGTTGGTCTCTCATACATCATCATTTATCATGAAGTGAAATTATTTCCTGCTGCTTAAAAACTCATCTAAACCTTTTTGAAACTACATGATAACATTGCCCAAGATACATTTAGTAGAGTTTAAATGCTTTGTAGAAAGCTGTGAATAAGGTCATTATATGATAACACAAAAATAACATTTTTATCTCCATGAAATGGTAGCAGTGTGGAAGAGGGCAGTGAATAACCTGTGAGCAAAGTCATAAAACTATTTAAAGAGCTTTATGGCATTTGTTTTCCCTTTCTGTGTCCCTTGACCTGGAGAATAATTTTTTTCCTTTAAATGTGCCAGTTGTACAATTTAATTTTTCTTACTGTATTGTGTATGTTTGATCATGAAGAGAATCTCAAAAAAAAGTATGGTTTTATTTGTTCTTGTTGCAGAGAAATGTTTAATAGGAGCAGTGGTAATTTAGGGTTTGGGTGCTTTGTTTATGCAAACTCATCAGAAATTCACACTGACTGTGATCCAAGCTCCACATCGTGCAAAGAACTAGACATCAGGCTGAGATTTCAGCACTTGTTACTATTTTAAAATAAGATCAGTCAGTGGATGTTTTACTTAATCTTTTGGCACTGTAGGTGTCTTCTTTCAGTAGCTGTCAGAGTGATACTTCTGTCCCTCTTATAGGGAAAGGGAGTCATTGACTTAGATCTCTTCCTCCACAAAATATAAATAGAGGGGGAAAAGCAGGGAGGGGAGAACACCAATCTGTGTGCTCCAGCTTTGGTCATGTTTACTACACACCTGACTTTTCTATTAATGTGTTAGTTAAAGTGCAGACTGAACTCCTGGAGTGCTGCTGTTTTATACAGGTAGTACCCATCTGCCATATGCAAACAGGAGCATTGAAGTGATTTGTAAGGAACATGAACTCCAAGAGAAAGGAAACAAAGATGCCTCAGTGATTGAAAGCAGTGATTTTGGAAGCAGATTGTAACCAAGGATTGCTTTTATTGTTTTTTCATTGCAGGTGATTTTGCAACTCCCCGAGCTGTTCTGACAGGACATGACTATGAGATCACCTGTGCTGCCATTTGTGCTGAGCTTGGCCTGGTAATAAGTGGTTCAAAAGGTAAGGTAGCTGTTGGCATTTCTTTCTCTTCATGAAGCTGTAATGCTAATGCAAAAAAGAATACAGGCTCAGGTGGTAGAATTTATGAACTTTATAGTGGTTTTATTTCTAACCTTCTTTAAGTTGCAGTGGAATTTGAAACCTCTTTTTAAACATGCGAAAACTGAGGATTATTCAGACATTTATACGAAGAGGCAACCCCATCAGCAGTTTCCATGCTGATTGCTGTTCCTGTTTGTTTATCCAGTGTGCAATTGCATATAGCATGCAGTTGGATACTGCTCTTTGTGGCCAGGCTGGTGAGGAGTGTTTGTTATGGATAACTTCTCAAAAAGGGAAGCAAAAATTAGTTTCAGGAGAAAGAGAATGTGCTGGATTGTTTGTTTGATGAAGGGTGTGTATAAACTACCAGTGATTCTGTTCAGGTTTTTTATGCTTGGCTGCAAAGCCTGGAATATGCCCCATTTGTGTTCTCAAAGACCTGCTTCTGGCAGGCAAATTATAAAGAATGGTGTTGATTCTATGGATGTTGTTTGTAATTTTCTTATTATTTTAAACCGTAAATTTCTTGGAATTAGGATTTTTCTGCTTTAGTGTTTCCAAAGTAGCTACTTTGAGACACTTCTTCAAAGCTGGGTATAATCACCATCTGCACCTGTCTGCATGTCTGTTGAGTGCATGTGAACTGATGTGGCTTATGTACAAAGCAGGTGTTTGCCCAAGGATATGAAAAAGCAAATATTTAGTGGATCATATATGGGTTCACGTCTCAATATGAGAATATACACGTTTAGAGCACCTACATGTGTAAATTCATTACACTTAGCTCTGCATCTTTGTGTTTTAAAAAGTATGATTTTAAGATTCAATTTTTTGTGCTTTCAAAATTAACTACTACTACTTTTAAAAGAAAATCCACAAAAGAAAATCTGGTAGGTCTCTAACTGGTTTTGATAGGTGCTCTAAAATATCTCAGTACAAAGCCTTAAGGGATAAGCTGTTCATCTTAATCTCTGGCACCTTTAAAGTCAGAAGCAATCCACTCAAACATGGTAAAAAACCATTATATTGTATTATAATAGTGATTCTTTAAGTGGAAGTCATTACTTATTATGTGATATATGATGTCTTTAAATGAGCTTGTAAATCAATAACTAGAGATTTTCTTCTGTCTCATTAGAAGGACCATGTCTCATACATTCTATGAATGGAGATCTCCTGAGGACATTAGAAGGTCCTGAAAGATTAGAAGGTCCTGAAAACTGCCTGAGACCAAAACTTATTCAAGCTTCAAGAGAAGGCCACTGTGTCATATATTATGAAAACGGGCTCTTCTGTGTGTTCAGTGTGAATGGCAGACTGCAAGCCACCATGGAGACAGAGGACAAGATAAGGGTGAGTGTCCCCACATGTGTCCTAAGGCCTGGCAGTTCCAGTGTCAGGAAAAGCTATCCCTGTTGGAGCTGTGTGGAGGCTCCTTCTGTAGCCACACCATAAATCCATGGTACTAGATGATAACAGCAGCATTCTGAAAATAACTTAGGGGACCATGTACTGCTAATAGTGTTAGGGGGTTTTGTGCAATTTTAATTGTAAAATAACTGTGTTCATAAAGTAGAGAATACCATGTCAGCATTTGCTTGAACTGAGGAATACAAACATTCCTAATGGCTGACCAGGAGAGGCTGGGCTGTGTCTTTACCTTTGAGCCTGAAGGCAGGAGGTCACTGCACATGCAGTCTGCGATGTTGGCTTTCCGTCTTTTTGGCACCTCTGGCTACATTCCCTCCTCTTAGTTCAGATAGCATGGGCTGTGCTGAGCTTCAGGAAGTTTCTAGGCATATGTCTGTATTTCAGCTCTTTAGCCCTTTGGCATTTGCTAGGCAGGCAGCTGAGTTCCACATCTTTAGCTGCAAGAATCATAGAATCATAGAATTGATTGGGTTGGAAAAGATCATCAAGTCCAACCCTTGGTCCAACTCCAGTCCCTTTACCAGATCATGGCACTCAGTGCCACGGCCAATCTCAGTTTAAAAACCTCCAGGGATGGGGAATCCACCACCTCTCTGGGCAGGCCATTCCAATGCCTGATTACTCTCTCTGGAAAGAATTGAAAGAGACATGGAGCAAGCCCAAAACTATGCAGGAGGCATTTTAGGCTTATAGTTTATGAAAATTATTTTATACTCCAAAATCCAGGTCTCTTGACAGTTCCTGTGAAATAGTACCTATGAAGCAGAGCAGAAGCTGCCAGCTATACTGCAGTGAAGCAGAAATGTCAAAAGAATACTTTCCTTGAATTAAAAATATTTCCACTTTTTTCTTGAATGAGGAAAAAAGGAAAGGCCAAAAAAAGAATGAACAAACAAGTATTGTCAAATCGGCTATAAAGTGATGGAATGCAGCAGAGACATGGATCAAGATCACATTTCTGAGTCAGTGTTCAGGCTACCTGAGTCAAAATTGTGTTCTCTATGCCAGTGAACTTGGTCTGAGAGGCACGGGATCACAGAATAGTTGTCGTTGGAAGGACCCTCTAAAGACTCTATCATCCATCCCTCCTTCTCAAGCACGGCCATCCAGGGCCAGTTGCCCAGGACCATGTCCAGATGGCTTTTGAGTATCTCCAAGGACAGAGATTTACAGCCTCTGTGGGCAACTGCGCCAGTGGTCACTCATCCTCACAGTTTCCTGTGAGGTGTTTCCTGTATAAAAACTGTTTAAATATTTAACATCAGCAGGAGAAGACTTCTGTTGCTCTAAGCATATAGTCAGCACCTCTGAGCTGACTTTCATGGATCTGATGGAAGATCCCAGGAACTGAGCGGCTGAGATTCCAGTTGAAAACCCTCAGAAGTTTTCCCCTTTATTTGGATTACGTATTTTAGGAATAAAATACCTCTTTGCCCTTGTGTTTGCAGAGTTATTGACATTCTTTCAGCTGTTGTGCAAAATTGAGCATTTCTAAATTTGCACCAATTCTTTTCCTGACTTTATCCCTACTAATTCTTAAGATGGAAGACTTGTGTCAATGTATTTGGAAGAATTTTGATCTTCATTATCTCCATTTTTATAATTTATGTAGAACAGTGAATGCTTCTCCAGCACTGAAGTTTCCAGTGTGGCTCAGTATATTCCACTTAAAACCTTGTAAAACTGTATCATGCTCTGTTAATTCAGTATCCCCGTGTTTTCAAAATGTTGGTGGTGGAATGTGCAGAAATAACTCTATGCTAGGTCTCTCTCCCTCAGTGAGAGGGGTGAGAGGGCATTCCACCTTTGCATGCAGTGGCAGCCTCAAGTGTGGATTTGAAGCCAGGGAAATGAAGTGGGAATGTGTGTATTTCTGTCCCAAGACATTTTTCCAAATTAATGTAGATTTTTGCTTCAATTCTCTGAAACTGTACCTTCAGCTGTCCCTGTACAAACACTTCTGAGATTTTCAGCCTACCCTTCCTCCCAGTTCTTTCCATAAAGCAGGAACCCATCACAGTGTTTTCTCTTTTTACATTAATAATGTTGATAATCTGTCACTTTCAGTTGTGATTATGTTGTCAGCCAGGCCAGCAAATCTGTAAAATATCCAGAAATCCCTTGCCGGCTAAAACAATTTCTGTAGTGTTTCAGTCAGTACCCACAGCTTTAGGAATGTTGCTGGAGGCAGTGGAAGTTCTGCTCTCTGTGGGCCAGAATTATGTTTGTGCAGGGCTTTGGGTTTTATTTTGTTTTGTTTTGTTTTCTTTCTCTCCCAGTGGTCCCAGCTGAGCTTTACGCTTAAACAACCCACAGCTCCTGCACTATATCATCATAGAGGGCGAGTGGCAACTGCATGATTAAAGTGGGGCATTTAAAATGAATAGCACCTACCCATGGGCTGTGCTGACAAACACTTCTTCTTGCCTTTTGCTTGAGGAGGGTGAAAAAAGGAAGGAAAAGGTCATAAGTGTTGAATCTAACATTCATAGTTTCTGTTTCCCTGTGTCATTTTGGAGCAGGATTTCAGAATGTTGTTGGCAAAAATAGCAGTTTTCAATAGTGATGTTGGAATCAACATTCTGATTTTCTTTCTTGTACTCTTGGGCTAGAAAGCTGCTAGAAACATTTCAGATGCTCTGGGGAAATTCAAGGTCTAATCAATGCCTTCCACCTGTTTTTGTTTTAAATACTGTACTGCTCAGTGGAGCTTGGGCATATCGCAGTCCATCTACCATGTAGTGTTTAGATATCTTAATGAATAACTTAACTCTAAATAGTCTGCTTGTTCTCAGAAGCAAAGTTATTTTACCCTAAGCAAAGACTGTATGCTGTTTCACCCAGAGGAACCAATTTATTTTCCTTTCCTGAGTCTGTTTTGAAATGTGGAAGTGCCCACCAGACTCCTGCTGCTGTAAGCCAGGGCTGTCACAGTGTCAGCTCTGCCTTGTTACAAAGCGCTGCCTTTCAAAACCCTGAAACGTTAAAAGGGATTTGTGCAAAGTTTTGAGGCTTTCCAAGGAAGTACGAGGCAGAAATGCAGCTTTTAGAACATTGCTGAAATTGTGCACTTTGGGGATTATTTGAGAGGCTGAAGCTTGTGCTGTGAGAAAGATTAGTTGCAGAGTTATTCCAGTTTCATACCTAGCAGAACTGGAGATAAACTATGCTGGGGAAAAGCAGAACAGGAAAATTGATTCATGTCATCTATACCAGTTGGAGTACTTGGGAGTAAAAGCATCCTTTCGTTTGTTAAAGCTTGGAGGCAGATGATGAAACTGAAATGTTGACAGGGTGACCTTTTTCTGCCATTCAGTCAGTCAGTCCTTCATTCATATATATATATATTTGTGTATAGGCAAGTGGCTGAGAAATTTATTAACAGACAATAAAAATAAATAAATCAACATCTTGTCTCCCTGACAAGCAAGGACATAGTAAAATTGCACAGGTATTAGTAAGGGATCAAAGCCTGTACTGTATGTAAGCAAAAGATCACAAACCCCATTGCATTTTGCAGGTAGTGGAAGAGTTAAAAGATAAATGGCTTTAATTTGCCTTTTAATATAGCATTTCTTCAGTAAAAGCCTCAAGTATAAAATTCAAGTGAACCATGACCATAAGGTTAATGGATTTTCATCAGCTGAATTTTGTAAGTGTAGCAAATAATTATTTGTCACGGTCTTCACTGCAATTTGAAAATACCCTTAGGAGGCTGCCATTGCTATAGAGAAGAAAACCACCTCCTATTGATTTTTGCTTCTAATGAATAATCTCTTTAATAATTACGTGTGCTGTGTTAGATCTCGTGATCACCTACTCAGTGCGTGCACGTTCTAGATAATTTTCAGAGTCATATCAGTTTGTTTTTGACACCTTTCTTACTGAGTTACTCCACTCTTCTAAGATGGCCTCTAAATTAGTTTTCAAGCTCCTTTCCAGCACGAGTCTGCTCTAGGTGATGCTTAGCATGGTTTTGTTGGCTGATAGAAACAATCACAAGCCATTTATGGTTGGAACATTTGTTTTTTTGGAGGGAGAAGCTTCAGCTCAGAATACTCAACTCTAACCTTGGCTGGTATTCAGTTTTTCATACTTAAATACTGTTGGAAAAAAACCTCAAAATATTCTGCTTTATTTTGTCTAAATTTACATGTGTGTCTTGTCATCTTAATTCAAAACACAGCCAGAATAGTTTTTTCCTCTTTGGTTTTTTGTTCAGTGTTATATTTTGTTTACAGTATATGTTTGTATTTTGATTACATTGCTTTTAAAGTTATTGTGTGAAATAAAATTCTAGCAATGTGATCCATTCTGATTACTTGGGAGTTGCTGCAGTAAACACTCAAAATTTATAACATAATATAGAAACTCAATCTAAGTGTCTCACGTCATATAATTCTTGAAGAATGTATTTGGCATCACAGTAATAGAGTACAGCAATACAAAAATACAGATGTGCAATATGTCTGACTTCAGTTCTTGCTGTTCCTGGAGCAGTATCTTACACTTTGTATATTTTGGTTTCCAGGCTTGTCAGCAGTCTGTATGAACACTTCAGTGTTGCATGAACGTAACCTCTCTGTGTTTTAGTTTCTCTCATTTTTTTGTGGTGCATGCACTATAAATTCTGTGTGTTAAAAAACCCCAAAACTTCCTTTTCCTGAGGAATTTAAAATCATGGTATGTAGCAAGTTTTGCATCTTGCAAAACTGTAGAAGCAGAGACTGCAAGTGCCAAAATACTTGCAGACTTCAACAAAGAGAGAGATGTTTGCAAGATCCTGTCTTGAGTTCTTTCTACTGTTTCCTAAATTTAAATCTTTGAGCTGGAATTTTGCTTGTACATTATCATCCTGAGGTGATTTCCTTGCCTTCCAGTGACAATGTTTTAGTCAAAGTGGATCAGTCTGTGTGTTTGGAATTTAAAAGTCATTGCTCTGAATATCATCTGTTCTTACATCATTCCATTGAAAAGTCGGGCCAAGGAGCTGAAATTCACCATGAATAAATGATGGTGTGAAGGGTCTGTATTTTGTTGAAAGGTACCCAAATTTATTTTCATATATAGTGATTTTTCCAACAAGAAATATCAAAATAGGTTAAGGACTCCTGTTTCAAGAAATCTTCACTCTGAAATCAAGTGCTACCTCATCTTTCTCCATGATCTGGATCCCAAATAAAGATTTCAGGTGTAGATTTGCCATCAGTCCCCATAATGCATAAAGAATCAGGGTATGAGCCATTGAATTTGTCACAGGCAGTTTCAAGATGGATGATGAAAGGAAACACCATCTCTGTTAAGAGAGTGGATCATTATTTTATTAATCCAGAGCAGGAATCTAAACATGCTGGTCTAAATTAACTCTAGTGATTTGTGTAACATTTCAGTTCCCTTCAGCAGTCAGCTGCTGCCAGGATAGTATTAAAGACCCTTGGGGGAATGTCAGGTACTATATTTTAATGCCAGTGCTGCTTGATCTTGTAAATCTAGCTAATTAGAAGAGTAAATTTCTTTAGCTGACCTGTATTAGATCTTTGGAATATGGAATAAATCACAGGTCAGGTAAAACTTAACTAGTGACATCTAATGTATTAAAGAGATTTGTGCCTAACATTAATTCTGTTGCTGGGGAAAACATAACAATAATGTTGCTTCCCAAAAGCTTGTATTGATATCCAGTCTCCCTGGACATTCAGCTGTCAATATGAAACCTTTTATTGAAAGTAAAAGTGGGGGAGTAAGAGCAACACATACTTCTCTGACAAATATCCATGTGATTTCCCCTTAGGCAATTCAGCTGAGCCGAGATGGACAGTACCTGCTCACAGGTGGGGACAATGGCGTTGTCATGGTGTGGCAGATGTGGGACCTCAAGCAGCTCTTTGCTTACCCAGGCTGTGATGCTGGAATCAGATCCATGGCCTTGTCATATGACCAAAGGTGAGAGCAAAGGCTGCTCTGGACAAGAATACCAGAGAATATACACTTACAATTAAATTGCATTTTTGTTTTTCTTCTGATTTTGATTTTCTGTGGATTACAGATCCTGGTGATTATCTTGAGAACTCTGTGCTTGCAGAAGTTTTTTCCTAACATGTCATATTTAGGGCAGATAAAAATTTTCAGGACTTGAGCTCTTGAGGAAATGGAGAGAGAGAGAGAGATCCAAGAAATCTTCCTTTGGCAGACTTTCAGGATAGGCTCAGTTATTGGCCTGGGCCAATGCACCCTGTGGGTCACAGGGAAGTGGAAGGTCACATGTGTGCCTTCATCTCTCTTCTTTCACTTAGCATACAAATCTCATTCCTAATTCCAGACCCTTATGTTAAATATAGAGCAGTTGGAGTAGCTGCACAACAAAGTTCCCTCCACACATCCATATATTTGCACAAAGTGATTCTCATTTCTAGAAAAGTTATTTTATCCATGGATAGCATGACCCTTTTTGAAGCCTCTTCCTAGTGCAGGTACCAGTGACTATTCTCACTGCAGTTTGACATCACACTTTCCAGTGCAGCTGTACTTAAAATTGCTACTGTGTTTTTATCACAAAAATATGATTTGTTTATAAGATGGATGTTTACTATCTTACTTTGTACATGTTTAACTTTCAGGCTAGATCATAATTTGCTTTGGTGTATTTACTTAGTGGTGTTCCTGTGTACTTTTCAAGCCAATTTGGCAACTAAATCTCTTAGGACTGTCTGCACTGAGCAGTAAAGCACATTGCTGAGGCTCCTAACATTCCACTTACTAAAGTCCATACTAAATGTTTTAAAATTTTTGTCTACATTCCTAAAACTTAGATAAAATGAACTTTAAAAAAATCCAAGCCAGCAAAACCTGTGAGAGCCTCTTGTTAACCATAATTAGAGATTATAGTAATTTTGGAAGAAGACCTTCAAAAACTGGAGTTACAGCTGTTGAATTTTAGAACTCTGAAATGTCTAAAATTTTGCATTTGGAGAATCTTTAAACTGTAATTATTGAAATTTAAGATGGCCATTTATAAATCTACCCATGTGCTCAAGTTAAATACCTGTTCACTTTGAGTTTGAAGAAAAGGAAACTCAGGAGATTTACTCAGTGTATTTTACTGAGTAATTACAGGTAAGTAACTCTGAGTTATTTATTTGGTGTTCATGAATGTATGTGTTGGAGAGTGGGTAAAAAGAGATTTTAACCTAATGGAAAACCAATCAAAATGGTGCTCTTGACATGAAATAGTGTAATACCTATCAAAATGCAATGTTTTGATGATCTCATATTTAGTCTCTGTTTTGAAGGAAAAATTGCAGCTTTTTACTCTGAATTTTTTAATACTGAGGCTTTTAACCTAAAGTGCCAGAATTCTGTACAACCGTATGCTTCTGATTTTTGTAATACTTTAATGAGACTGTAGAGAAGATGGTATAGAAACTCCTGCAATTGTGTGCTATGTCTGTGTCACAGCTTTTCAAACATGTCTAAATGATCTCTAGTAGCAGGCCAAGGCATTCAGGAGGGACTGCCTCAGTGGGAAAGCACAGCAATTGCTTTCAGGAGCTTCCAAAGCAGATCATTTTCAAACATGAGTATTTCCAACTCAAGGGCTGTGCCCACATCCAGTTCCTTTCACGGGGATGTGTCTAAGTAGGGAGCTAAAACTGAAGTGAACACTTGTAGCCTTCCTTCCCTCTGCTGCTTCACCAGGGCTTCATCCCACTCCAGTACCCCCAAAACCAACCAAGCCAGCCAAGGAATCATCCTGGGAAATCTGAAGTGGCCCTGCAGGACAGTGGTGCTGGTGAACAGTTCTGTTGTCCAACTCTCAGCTGTAGCCCCAGGCTGACCATAAAAACTCTTGCGTGTTGTTTGGTGTGTGTTGTGATCCATAAATCTGCCAGAGGTGCTGCAGATGGCAGTTTTATTCAAATCCAGCTTTCTGGAGTTCTTGGAAGCCTGAGATGGGAGCCCCTAAAGCCTGAGCTTTCTGGTGTGTGGAGCACTTCCAGCTCCAGCTGTTCCAAGTGGAAGCTGGTCGTGTCCTCGGGGTTCTTGTGCCTCTATCAATGTAAATCCTCGATGTCTCGATCGTATGTTGAACATGAGGTGGTTCACTAACCACAGTGTCCTGTGCTTTCCTCAGGTGCATAATGACTGGCATGGCCTCTGGGAGCATCGTGGTCTTCTACAATGACTTCAATCGCTGGCACCACGAGTATCAGACCAGATACTGATGGGCACTGACATGGGCACTGCGCTCGGGAGGGCACTGAGCTCAGCACGCCCCTCCTGGAGTCTTATAAATAGTTATATTACATCTGAATGTAACTTAAATTTGCTGCAAGAAGCAACCTATTTTTTAAAGTTAATTGCTATTTTTGTAGACCTTGCTTGACTTTTTTGGGGGGAAGGGCAAAGAAGCAGAAAAACAGCTGCTGGGTTCTGTAGTTAAAAATCTATATTTTTAGTCACAATGAGAAGTCTATTTTGATCCCTGTATGTAAACTGAACCTAAAGTAAAGATGGTTAAAACTCACATTCTAGTTATAATACAAAGAAACTGATTTTCCATCTGAAGCTTTATCTATAACCTTGAGGAATATATGATTTTAACATAATGGAAATGAATTATGATATTTGGGGAATTTTAATCTGTGCTATCTGTACCACACTTTGTCTCGTACTTTTCCAAATGATTGTACTACATCAGCACTGAAGTTTCTGGGAATTAAGGGGTAATATTTAAATTATGGTCAATGTAATTTTAAACTTTGCAAATCATTTTCATCCATGTTACTATTCAAGCATGTTTCTAGGCCTAGACAATTAGTTCTTTTTTAGTTGTCTGTTTTGTGCAGTTAAGAGAGAGAAATCGGGAGTGGAGTTTGTGTGTGAATCCTTTTAGTTGCTCTCTGGCATCTCCTTCAAAGCACACCAAAATGTGGATTGTTCCTCGAAATCAGAAAGGCTGTTTTGAAGACTTTAAGGCAGAACCTGACAGAGGCAGGTATTTTTAGCAGGTGCAGGTTCCCAGGCACATTTCTGCTGGGGGATGTTGGAAGCACCGAGGCAGCAGGTGCCTGCTGGAGCACAGCCTCAGACAGCAGCAGCAATAGAATTCCAGGTGACTTGCTTTTTTTGCTTTTCTTTCCTGAGAATTTTCTCCTGCAATACTGTAGCACTTGCCATGTTCCTTTTAGCAACAGTGTCTTTCATGTTTTGCTATCACCAAATCCAGCCAGGTCCTGCCCAGTCATATTAAATTACCTCTTTCTTTTAGGAAACGAAAAATAATTTATACTAAGGAACAATAAGTTATTTTGGTGTTGCACAAATCTACTTTTTCTACAAGATTGCTGTGCAGAACTCTGTGAAAATATTTGTGAAAAGAACTGTTACTGTTTTGTAAGTCTGTATTGCATAAAAATCTTCTTTGTATGTTGTGATCTATATGAGTTGAAATTTACATTCCATGTCTGTATTGATACCTACATTTCTCTAGCTGCCTACTAGAGCAGTTCCTGGTTTTTCTAAGCATTTAATTACTATTTCTTTCAGTAAAGATTTGGAATGAGAAAATTCAGTTTGAGTGAAGAAATTAAATAAAATTCCGTTTGTAATTGAGAGCTTCAGTGGAGTACTGGGTTCTTTTGATTCAGGGTGTATTCCCAGCTGAGGAAAGTGGTGCATTTAATGTTAATTCATTTATTTCATGTACTCTTGGTGCTGAGAAAATGCTGACCAAGCTTTCTGTGCTTGTTACCTTTTCACACCAGGTGGTTATGGTGGTATCAGTGCAGTTACCTTTTTATGTTTTCTGTAGCAGAAGGATGATATGATTAAGCAAAGGCTGTAACAATTGCTATGCAAAACTTGTACTTCACAGTAAGTTCAACAACATTCATAGCCTCATATCAGATGAGTTTGAGGGGTAATTGGTATGCTCTTGATGTGCAACTTGTATTTGTCTCAAGCCAGGGGTGGGTTTCCTAGGCTGGGTGGAGGGCAAAAACCAAACAAAAGGTGTATTTTACCAGATGGAAATCCTGGAAGTCTTCTCTTTATAATCTCCTGCTAGCTTAGGAAAACACTTTATTATTGATGGAAATAATAGTCTCTGATCTTAAAGCCAAAATACTTCATGGAGAGCTGATTTGGTGGATTGCTTGTTTTAGAAAGGGCCCTATTTGATCATGATGATGCCTAAAAATTCCTTCAAAAGACTTTCAAAACAACATTAGTGGAGATAGATAGATAGATAGATAGATAGATAGATAGATAGATAGATAGATAGATAGATAGA
>JAWWLZ010000139.1:12633593-12670077 GCA_035041345.1 Poliocrania exsul
TTTTTTTCCTGCTTCTGTTTTGTTCAGTGTTCATTCTGAGCTGCAAAATGCTGTAGGCACAGCTGAGTGTGGTTCTGTGGTGAGTCTTTGGTGCACTCAGAGGTGCAATATCCAACAGCAGAGCTGACTTTGTGCATTGCTCTTGCACTTTACTTTTTCTCTTGCTATTCCTGTGTCCCAGGGACCCTTGGTAGCTGCAAACCCAAACTCTGATCATTCTAAACAATACAAGCGAAGTGTTTAAACTTTCAGCATCCAGTATTTAAACACTCCAGAGTTAAGTATTTCCTGCTATTGGCAAATATCTCCCCTGTTATTTTAGGGAGAATGAACAGTTGCTGTAATTCCATGGTAAAGCTTCCTTGGTGCTTCTACCAGTCCCTGCCCTGGTATTTTGTTTTATAATGCTAAATTAGTTCAAAAAGAAAACAAAAATCTTGCTGGAAAGGATTCCCTTACAGAAAAGCTCAGCTAGATACCTATTTGTGTGCATTAGACACTGGAGCTGATTGCAATAGGAGTGTCTGATTTACTTGCCCTTTTTTTTAATCTTAAAGACACCAGTTTTACTTAATGAGCATTTTGGATAGATTACTAGTTTTGTGCATTTCTGTTGCTTTCCAGTTGCTTCTTGGACATGGCTTGAAATAAATAATGAGTAAATGCAAGGTACAATTACTGTTAAACGTGATTGATAAATATATATTTATAGAAAAATTAAGAAATCAGTAAATTTATGCTATCAAGCTATGATAATTAGACCAGTGACTACTGGGAAGAAGAAAGATATGAAAACCAGGATTAAATGAGACTTTTTAAATAAAAAATTCCTGCTTGCTGCATTGGCTTGGCCTGAGATGAACCAAAATAGTTTCTGTGCATAGGAATTTGAAGGCCTTTTGGTGGGCACAGAGGCAGTGGTGAAACACATCACTGCTGCCTAACTAGCAGGGTTTTATTTCAAATAGATTAGGAGAGTCTGCTCATAAAGGCCAAAGGGGTGTGATCCTTGTTGGAAATCAGATGGTGGATCTTGCTGGAGTGTCTTCTGGATGAGTAGGGCCCTCCAAGAACCCCTTGAAGGATTCCTGGTTGCTTTTATCAGAGATTTGGACAACCTCTTTCATACACACTTGTGATTTTGAAGGACTGGGAAGAAAAGTGTTGGATGTTGCAGAAGTTACCACTGGTGCTTCTTCCCACCACACACCTGAACTGTAGGACCTGTTTCTGAGGGAGGTCAGTGAGATCCTAGCAGATTCACTTCCTCCACTTACAAGACTGAACTTCCCCAGCTCAAACAATAAGCTTCACTCTACCAGAGTAGAAATGCTTGGTTTGGTTTGGTTTATTTAAAAAAAAAAAAAAAAAGAGGCAGCAGGAAAGGAAAGGAAAATTCAGACTAGGCAAGTGGGTTAATAATACATCCTGGTATCTTATATACATAATTTATGTATTTTCAAAAATAAAAAATACCTATTTATTTAATTTAGGGAAAACTGCCCTGCAATCTGTTACTTTTAGTCTTTACTTCCTTCTACTTTCTTTTCCTCAGTTTAGATGAGGAGACTATGTCTGTATGTAAAACAGACCTTTGCTTACTGAAGACTCTACCAAACTGTGTAAATAGTCTTAACAATTAGCTGGTAAGCATGAGCCACTGCTTAATGAAAGTAACATCATTATAAAACATCATCTGTAAGGGTATTTTGATAATTATTGTAATTAAATTTTGAAGCTTCAGAATGGGGGTGTGAGGGTAAATATTGATGGGAATATCAGTGAACCTCCTGTTGTGCTGATTCAGTTTTGGGACTTCAAATGCAGGAATAGCTCCACTGGGCTACTATGAACAGCCACCTGTGTTCATGTTCAAAGGACCTAAAAAGACTGGGATATTTTAAAATACTTTTTTTAATAATTGATTTTTTAGAATGTAGAAATGGTAGCAGTTGCTCTGTTGCTGAGGGGTGTTTAAAAACTGATATTTAATCAGTATCAAAATGGTACATGAATTTCAGCCACTTTTATGAAACAAAAATGGTGACAGTCCTCTTGGACAAGTGTATCACATGTTAAGTTTCTGTAGTTATTTCCCTTTATAAACTGCTAGAAAAGAAATTGTAAGCCAGAAATATGCTATTTTTGACTCCTTACAGAAAGTGGTGATTCTACAATGAGGAAGATTAAACAAAAGTGCAGTAGGTAACAAACCTTACAAGCCTTCATTTTTAGTGTTAACCAGTAGTTTTTATGTTAAACTGTGATGCCCTGAGCCCTGCACCTGTGAATAGATTGAACATAAGTAAGTGGAACTATTTAAGGCATGGAGTAGTGATACAACTTTCCTAAGGTCATAGATGGAGTTAAGAAGTTTCCCAGCTATCTGGTGTTTTTATCCAATTATGTTGGTCATATGGTCATCTTTTCAAGCTGTCCTCACTATTTTTAATAGGCATTTTGGCACAGTTTCACACCTGCCTGTGCTCTGAGAATCAAAATACTTGTCTGTCTAAGAATGTTTAGATGTTGATCAGTCATGAACTCAGGGACATGATTTGAGGATATTTATGTCTTTACTCTCTTCTTCCATTAGACAAAAGAATAGTTTAGAACTAGCAGATGTTGACCAGGCAAATTATTATCCTTTCTTTTATATGTGCATGAGGTTTTGTGTAACACTTGCTGGATATCTCTGCTATTCCATGAGTTTTTTCTTCATATAATATCAGTTGGCACTTTCTGATCTTTAAATGCCCCTTCAAAAGGTATAACAATCATGTTTATTCATGTGTTCCCAGGAAATCCATGAGAGTCAATGAACTTTAAAAGGTTATGGGAGTCCCTCAAATTAATTCAATGAAATATTTTTGGTACATGTCTAATAGTTCAATCTGCCCAGAGGGAGTAAGAACAGTTTCACTGACAAAGTAACTGAGTTCTCAAAGAAATGAGGCTTTTTGTGGTTTGTTTTTTTAATGAAGAAAGTTTATTGCAGGTCTTTCTTTTACAATTCTAGTAGAAAGTATAGCTAAGAGAGAAAATGAACTATGACCAATTCTTAAGAACGAGCAAAGGAAAAGAATTAAGCTGAATACATACTATATTGAACTAAGCATTATGGGCAAGATAAAACCTCATCTATTTTGTGACTGCAGATTAAGGATAGCTGCTCCCCAATCCTTGTTTCCAGTGCCTGCACCAGGTGAACAGGGGGATAGCACTGACCTTGGATGGCTGTTGATGGCAGCTCTTCTATCAGCTCACCCTACAACTGGGAGCTGCTCCCTTCATTGTAGCTTAGATCACATGCAGCAGGCTTTCCCTTCACAGCTCCAAAGTAATTTTATTTTATCTAATAGGTAGTCTGACCCTGGAGAAAGGTGTGGATGGGACACTTGTGGTCAAGAGAGAAAATGGCTAAAACAAAAAGCTTCCTTCACTTCAGTCTTCATTACAAATAAATGTCCAGTGCTCATGTTTACATCCCAAGTCACTTTATTTAAATTCATATTATCTAAACACTACCCTGCCTGCAAGTTAGATAACAAACTTGATGGAAAACAGCCATCCTTCCCTCTCTATCTCCAGTGTTTTTCTCATGATATTTTACAGTTTGTCCACTAAAAAATTTTTCATGAAAATTTGCCTCTTCAAGTTTAGTAGAAACTTGGCTAAAAATAGAGGCATTGGAATAGAAGGCAAATAGAAGTTTTCATCCCTTGTCTTCCTCTCCCACTTTTCTGAGAATTCTCATCAGAAGAACAGAACGGGGCCTGCTCGTAGAGGGGAGGTCACTGTTCATTGTCTCACTGCTCATATAAAAATATGGTTAGCTGAACCAGAAGTTAGTCTATTTAGAGCCCAGGGCTGTGTGAAATGGAGTTAATTACTAACACAGATAACTTAAAAACCATCTAACATTGCCAGAGTCTTTCCCCTACTGCTGTTCTGAAGCCAAGGGCAAAGAGCACTCCAAGCACACGTTCACTCACCCACTATGAGAAAGAGGATCCGAGCCTGGCTGGGGCTTGCCAGGAGGTGCACACAAACCAAAAACAGTCATGGGAAATGCAGAGGAACGGAGGTCAGAGTGTGGGGAGCTTCAGGTGGGTTTGTTTGCATCAGTCCTACGCCCCAGGCTGGTCCCCAGCAGGCTCAGGAGACACCGAGGCAGGCAGAGTGGGGGATTGGAGTGGCTCAGAGGCAGCAGGGATGAGGCTCTCGGGCTCAGCCACATGAGGAGCAGCAGCTGCAGCAGCAATTGCAGATGTTCTCTCCATTCCAGCTCCACCAGAGTCCTGACAGCGCTTGCTGCAGAAAATCTGACTCTCTTTATCTAGAGCTGTGTTCTACAAACAAACAAAAAAAACCCCAAGGCAAATCATTAAAACGGCAGTTAAATAAAGACCTGTCTTAACTTAAGGGTTAAAACAATCTACAAGACATTAAGTGCATGCATCACAGCCAGGAAAAAAAGGAGAAATAACATTAGAATTCTTATATGTACTTAATGGTGGCATTTTGGATTGCTGACTTTGGAAAATGTAAGGTAAACTTATCTTCCAGACAGATGTTTGCCATGGTGTTGCAAGCTTAAAATTTTGTCTTGCAAGTCTGATGTGGAAAAAAGATGGTGTGAGTGCTGTGATACAGCAAGAATACATCATAGCACCTATTAGCAAAATTTATGTACCTGTGTTTTTGCAGACACAAGGAATCACAGGATGCTTAGTGAGAATTCAGTAATACATTTTCAGTAACAAACTACACAGCACAGAAGAGGAGCCCTTGGCGAAGGTGACAGATGGAAACCTCATGATTCTTTCTATCTTAAAGAAAAAGGTCTGCTTCTCTGCTCATTGTTGAGAGTAGGCAAATGACCTCTCATGAAGCTGCCATGGTGATAAAAATGTGTAATTTCTGGAATTCTATACTTAAAAATATGTTTACTGGAAAAGAAAGTAGAAGGTTAGAATGAAAATTGACACCTCCATAGTGCAGTAGGTGGGTTTTCTGGAGTATGTGGTACTGAAGCACTGCTGAAGCCAAAAATTTCCATACCCTCTGAAGGATACTGCAAGTTACACTAAACCACAGTGTAATGTTTAATTAATTGCTAGTGCACTGTCTCACATGACCTAGAGGGAAATCTGGTAGTTCCTGTGTCAAAAACATGTAAAAATTGTTTTTTAAGATGTAGAGGAGCATTGTAGTTGGTCTTGGTTCCCAGTTTGAAGGCTGATACTGATCATTATAAATCCATGTACTCCTTGGCTTAGGTATTTACTTTGTGGAAGAGTTTTAAGTGGCAGTGGTAATACAGATTTAAGATAAACTGGTTTGTAGTTTATTCAGTTGTGTACACTGTGCAAGGTAATCTTACTCTGGTCATGTACAGCTGGGGCTTTCTAAATCCACAAATGTGGGACACCTGAACTGAGGAGCAGAGCACAAATACTTGTTTCACCTCTGTGGCACCTCCTACATATGGATGTGTAAGAATTATCTGACTCTTTCAAGTGAATTTTCATATTCTCTGCTGGGAGGTGCTAATTGTAAGTACGGTTGGATGCTCTACCTTTTCCTTAGGAATTTCTTTGATTGATTGCTCAGGAGGATTTGCTTTCCTAATATGATAGTTTCTCTGTGTCTCTAGTGGAGTTTGACTATTACACTATTCACTAAAATATTTAATACTGAAATAGTTTTCTGATACAAGTTAGATTTAGCATGGTTCATTTCTTTTTCCAGATGTGGTTTATTGCATCTAAGTCATCAAGGACTGCAGAAATAAGGTACTTACCACCCTCTTCTATCCCAACTGATCATGTAGCTTGGTACTTACCTTTAATTTTGGAGTGTGTGAATTCAAATTTCTCATTTACCTGACTTAGCACAGAGCTGGATTAGTGCCTCTGGTTTCTCAAACAGAGGGCTCCCAGGATTTGGATGTGTGTGGAAGGTGGGTCCTTCTGGAACTGGTTTCACTCAGACTCTTGTGCTCAAACTATTTTGTATAATGCTCATATTTATATTATTGTAATCTTTTTCTAATTGCTTTTAGATATGGCAAGATATACATATATACAAAATCAGTGCCAGGAGAGTAGACCAAGATCTGTCTGAGGAAGTAAAAAATAGTTACAGTAGTATTTGCTCTGAATATTTCAAATATACATCGCTCAAGACAGAAATTTTTTTTTTAAAGTGCTTAAAAGATATTCCTTTAATGGTTTCGTGTGACTGTATGGCTTTTTCCACTTCAGACTGGCTTAGTTATTTCTCCTTTCTTGTTAAAAATGGAGAACATGTAGTTTTTGTGCAGCAGAACAAAGCATTGCAGTTAGTACGTACCATTGCCTTGGACCTACTCAGAGGAAAGCAATGCAGGCATTGGGAAGGGAGGAGAAAGGAAGGAAGCAAGGGACAGAAACTAGACTTACTTTAAGCAGAACTAACACAATTGCAACAAATTTAGATTTACAGAACATTTTTAAACTGACAAAAAATCAGTAATGAATTAACAGCAACATGCTTTTGGGGGCAGCAGGAGCCTCCTGTGCAAGAACACTGAACTGGGATGTGCAGTTTTACTTATCTGCCACAGGATGGTATTATCTGCACTGGCCAGGTGACAGTATTGGAATGAAGTGATGCTAAAGGGGATTCCATTAAATGTGCAGGTGGACTGAGCAATGCACTGCAATACACGAGAATTACAATGTGTGCTTGTCTGAAGCTGAATGTTTTTAAGCAATGAGTGCTGGTACAAGTGAAGAACTTCTGAACACAAAGGTTAATTAATTTCAATGTTCACGATAAACTGGGGCAAGAATAACAAACTGGGGGTATAACCCTCATTAGATCACAGTAGTTTTGATCAAGATTTTACTTTTTCTTTCAGCAAAAAATGGGAGCTGCATTCAGAAATAAGTAATTATGCATTTACATCCTTCCATACCTGTTAGAAGGAAATAAGGCAGGAAAAGGGTAAATGAGGTGTACTTTCCTGGCTGAAGGGATGTCAGTAGCTAACAGAATCAGAGAAAACCCACACCAATAAGAAGCCAGAAGCTACGCTGTGTCAGAGGTCTGAGACAGGCTTAAGTGGCATGCAAGTTGTAGAGGGGCTGAGAGTTAGAATTAAAATTGCTCTTATTACATATAGTGCATTTTATACCAGTTTTCAGCTTCAGGCTTATCCATAGTCTCAAGAGTATAAAGAATGAAGCTCTGAAGTCCCTCTCAAACTGTCAAGTCAAACTGTCAAATGAAATGTAGACAACAGAATGAACCTGAAATCCATTTTCTGACTTATCTCATTTTTCTGTTATTACGTGTCCTACATTTAAATTGTTGGCCTATTTAATTCACATAAATGTATTTGCAAGAACATATATGTATGCAGAAACATTATTTAAATTTACTGATTTTCAGGTGATTTAAACAATTGTTAACAGAAGTGGGCTGGACTTTGAGAGTAATTAATGCTAATAGGAAGGGGTGGGGAGGAATACACTGTTCTGTTACTACCATAGATGATTTTATTTTTCTCATAGTAATTTAAGATGCTCTGTGTGTGCAGTGTCCATCCCTACATCAGACAAGGACAGACCACAGTAAGGACAGAAGGGCAGTTCAATCACTGTTGTAGTTGCATATTCTCTGCCAAAGTGACTGGGCAATTACAAGTGCAGCTCTGAGTACTGATAGCAGTAAATTCCATTTCTTCTACCATGATTCACACATCTGCCTTCTGGAATTACTGTAAGTCCAGCTGTAGGTCATCAGAATTCCACTGTATACTTGGAAGAAAGTTCCCCATTAGGGAACAGCAAAACATAGCAGGGGTTGGATGAGGACAAAATTCATGTGGCAAACATTCAATACTACAAAGAAAGTTTCTGAAATGGAGTCCTGGCAAGCACAGTGTTGAACAACAGTATGCTCAAGATCAAGCAATACTTGGTTGGGCAGAGGTGAAGAGCCTACTGAACTAACTAGGTGGTCAATATGATTAAAACCCCCAAAATTCACAGTTTTTGTAATGAGATACTTCAAATTCAACATACACCTACTTAAGTGTTTCTTTTTGAAAACTTCTTTTTATAGCTTGGGTGATAGGTTTGTGATAGGTTTGGTTGCTCTCAAGCAATGCTGAGACAATTCACGTTACACATAAATAAAGACTAGAATTAGAGACTATTCTAGCTTTGGTTTTGCTATTCTTGCACCACACATGCTCATAGAGCACTGTTAGGAAAATATTCAAGGTATAATATCAATGTGTGAAAATGTTCATTTCTCTTACCATGATGACAGATACCCCAGCAGATGTGTTATTTTGCTTGGGTAGGGTGTTATTAAAGTGCTGCTTCAGTTTACCTGTTACTTCAGCTTGCATATTATTCTCCTGGGAAGCATCATCCTGTATAAGAATAAACACAATAGTCAAGTTAGGAAAAAACCCCAAAAGTATAGTGGAATGAAACTGAGTAAAAGAGAAGCTGCAAGTTTAATTCAAGCATGTTAAAAATGTGCTTGAAATAATGTTACAAATAACAAGCATGTTTGTCATTTGGATTTCTTTTATATCAGTATTTTAAATGGCCCATCATGTCCTAAGTGTAGAAACTTTCCACAGTAGCATAAACACATTTCAGAGGACCTGTTATGCACAGACACACTCATTATAGTTGTTAAAGTCCACAGATCATACTCAGTCCCTCTTTTAAAATGTGTGTGGAAATAAACATTGGCTGTGTACATGTAAACCTAGTATTTATTAATAATGAACTGATTTTAAATCAGTCAATGCACCTTGGTGTTCCCCATTGCTGCTGCCCAAAGCATTGAAGGACCTGGCACCCATCAGCTGAGTGCCTGTGTGAAATCAGGTATTGTATTTCTCTATGAAGCTTGAAGTGCTTCAAGAAATAGATTATACTCCAAGTAGCTTTGCAACAAGTAAGGTGCCAACAGGCACAACAGTCCTTCCACCAGACACATTTTTGAGATGAGTGTTCTCAAGGTTGGATGTGCAATAACAGAAAAGGTGCCAAAGTCACACCTCTGCCTGTCGTGTTATGTTTAAGGTTTTAGCAACCCCCAGCACCTCCCAGTCACAGGCAGCAGGTGACAGCCTCACTCTGTTCCTTCAGAGCCCAGAAGGTGACAGTGCTGCTACAGCTGAAGGGAATTCACACTCTGGCTGTGCTCCTTTATGTGGAAATGGGACCAGCGTTTTCATAAACAGAAGTGGACCTAGTAAAAGTATTTTGCTGCTTCTGAAAATTCAGCTTTAATGCTCAGGTTTAATATCAAATTAGAGACAAGTAAAATGTAGTTTACTCACTGACACCCAGGGATGGCTTAGGATCTGTGCTGCTGTGTATCGGGCCTCAGCATTCACATGTAACATCAGGCTAATTAACTCCTTAATAAAGAAGGAAAAAAAGAAGAGTCAGAGATAAGCAGAGAAGGATATTACAGCTGAAAATACTGTGGCACCAAGTCCTTCTAAGGGCAATTTTCTTTATACTTGGGTGCAAAAAAAGAGCCAGCTGATACCAGAACCAGTGATACCAGTGTGACTTTAGTGGAACAAAAGATTTGCCCCTTAGGATTAAGAGTATGCTGGGCAGCATATTTCATGTCTCCTTCCTCATTGTATTCATGTTTTGCCAACTCCTTTGAAACCAAATGAAATGTTAAAATATCAGCTATAATGTTCCATTTGTTCTCTATATATTCATGCAGATGAACAGAATGAAAACAAACCTGTAGAGAGGAGATCCTCTACAGGCAGTGCATACACAGAGTACAGTACATAAAAAGCACAAATCAGAGGCAAGAAACTGCATCTGAAAGTCAAGAAACTGATGGCATTATTTTAAAGACTGTTCATGCTTCAGTTCTGGGAAATGGCTTCTCCAAGCAGATAATAACATACCTAACAGAGGTTTCCCAACCAGCCAAATTATCTACTCTGTGTAAATCTGAAGTGAGAGATCACATTTAGTACCAAGATTGAGGGCCTTGTTTGTTCAGAATGTATGCCTGGAAGTGTGTGAGATGACTGGAGCTTGGGAAATGTTGGTAAATGGCTCAACAGCCATTGGGAAATAGAGAAAAAAAGCAACTTCTCATTGGCTGGATCAAAACTAATCTCCACTTGTTGATGAGCCTTCAGATATCATGCAAAGCATGTTAGTGAATTAGCTTGAGCAGCAGGGCTTGCAAGTTGGAACCTTTACCCTTCAGACACCATCATTTAAAACAAAATTGCAATGATAACACAAAAACTGTTAGCAATGGCTGCACCTCTTGAGAAGTTTTAATAACTGGCTCAAGTAAAATAGGAAGAAATATCAACTGCATTCAGTCCACACAGCAATATTTTTTCTTTTTGAAAGAGCAAAAGGAGGGGAAAATTCAGAGACATTTATTTTGCAGCTGAAGCACTGAACCTGCTATAATAGCTAAGCACGAAGTAAACTGAGTGTCATGTGATGTGTTGGCATTCTGCTAACTTTATTCACTCAGCTGCAACACAACAGCCTGAAACACCTGAGCTTTCATCAAACACTGTTCTGCTAAACCAACTAAAAAGGCTCGGCAGCTGGGGCAGAGGGTAGAGTCTGTTCTGAATCTTCTAGTCTGCCCTTCCAACAGAGCAACATCTTTTCAGTGAGTTGGCAGAAATGCTATTTCAGGTTGGAAAATGTATCAGTACCTTTGCTGAATCAGTGATGTTATCCCAGTAGGGAGAAGGAAATTCCAGCTTCCCAACAAGTATCTGATCAAAGAGGTCTTCCTGAAGGTTGTTTTCACTGCAGAACAGCAGTAATGGAAGAGATTATGAGAAAGAAGTCAATTTGTCAGGTGAGTTTCTTAACTTGATTTGGGGATGAACAGAA
Organism: Poliocrania exsul; assembly: GCA_035041345.1. NCBI lineage: Eukaryota > Metazoa > Chordata > Aves > Passeriformes > Thamnophilidae > Poliocrania > Poliocrania exsul. The sequence goes on from JAWWLZ010000139.1 coordinate 12,644,516, forward strand.
ATGATGTTAATAACTACTAGAAATGTGTAATTCTCAAGCTTATATAGAGGCAGCACTTCTGAGCTGTTTGCCATAGATACACTGTCAGAAGTGATGAGAACAGAAAAACTAATATATTGAGGTGAAAGCTCTTCCACTGGAATAGAGACTGCATAGCTAACACACAGGAACAGGAAAGGGGATTAAAAAATAAATCACTTGCCAGCCTAGTTCTAAAGAATCTGCTACAGAAAGCATTCAATAGGCTGAAGAAGTGCAGTGAAATGAGGCTCATCTGTTAAACTATCAAAACAGGAGGATTTTCAAAATCCAAATAGCAGATATGTAAAACACAGTAAACTAAATGTGTGAGTACTTACAAAGCTATTGATATTAAAAGGGTAAGTACTTTAGTATCAAAAATACAGCATTATGAGTAGTCAGAGATCAATGGCAGCGGGATTTTGGTTTTTCATCTTATTTGTTGGCTGTAACCACTGTGAACATCCATCCAGCCTAACTCCCAAATATTATTCAAAGAAATTGCCATTTGTTTGTGTACTGTATCTTTCAGAACAAGTTTTCAGTTTTAAATATGAAACTAACCACATAAAAATCCAAATACCTAAACTAAATAGTATTTTTCCATTTAAAATAGTATACATTGTGGTCTTTGCCAAATATCCTCAGTCCGGTGGTTTGGTTAAAAATTAAGTATTTTACCGTAAAAATGAACAAACGGACCATGCATTAACAACTGATATGTTAAGAGGAGAATACAACTATTTCAATATGACAATTACTTCTCATTCCCTGGAAAAAAACATTGCTGATGCACAAACCATATCCATTTGATTTTCAGTAGAGCTCCTACATATTGTGACACTGAGGAGCAGGACTGATGTTTGCAAACTGCAGCGCTCATGTGACACTTATCCAAGAGACTACCAAGGTTTCCAAGGCAGGATGAGCAGGGCACCACCAGAGGGCAGCGCGTGCCCGTGGATCTGGGATGCACCGGGAGACAAAAGCAGAGGCAGCGCTGCCCTCACACCCTCAGCCCTGCACACAGCACTGAGCCCGGGGCTCCCACGGACACATAAATACATTAAATTATCCCAAACCTAAAAGCAGGGAAAAGTGACAACGACGTAAAGAAAAGAACAAAGACATAAAGAAAATGTAAAGTCAATCTAATCCACCTTTTCCCCCCCAGGATACCTTCTTCAGGGAGAAGGGTTAAGGCTCGCTCAGAAAGAACTGGATTCTTTTTACTGTTTTTCCCTTTGACACTCACCTGCGAAAAGGTGGAAATCCACACAACAGGATGTATGTGATCACACCTGCAGCCCAAATATCCACCTTTAAGCCATATCTGAGGAAACAAGGCTGTGTTACTTGTGCTGAATTTAAAAAAAAAAGTCATTCCAATTTAAAAAAAAAAAACCTGCATTGGCACGAATACATGATAATCTGTTCTAAATTACTTGCTGATGATGTGGTAATATATTTTGTACCTAAGCACCTTTTTCTTCACAACTTTACAGTCCTTAGGAAACTATGATTCTATGATTTTTCTTTTATTTTTTAATCCACAATAAGCCTCAAGGCTCTCCAGGTTCTTCTGAATATACTCAAATTCAAGTCAGTACCAAGGCTTCCCAATCCAGAATCACTAATGATAAAAGACAAGGATGTGCCTCCTGAGTCCCTATAGCAAAGTAACTATCTCTAAGGTTATCATGTGTTGCTAAGCAACAAGACACACACCAATCCTCCAGTCTCTTGAGTAACACAGGGAAAAAAGAACTGCACTTTCCTTTCAAAGCACAGAAATTAAAACACTGGAGGTCACAAAGAGGTCTTTTGCCCTATTCTTTTCTATCCAGTAGATTCAGTATGTCAAAATCTGAAACATGCAGACGAAGTGCCCCTTGACATTTGAGCTCACTGCAGCTGTGAAGTGTTTCTTTTATACGACAAATGCACTGAACAATGACTGAAACAATACAACAAAACCTCCCTCCATTAGGAAGACCAAATTCACAGCTATGGCAAGACAGCTATAGCATGGAACAAAGCTTAATAGGTTTAAAAAGAAGGATGACTCGTGAAATTCTACCATTTAACAAAATTATTTTGTATTTATGCAACAACCTGTTAAATACAAAAAAATGGGGTTGTTTAATTAAACAAACAGTTATCAAACAGCATGTGTCACCTAAAGTCACTTGAATCAACATGATCTAATTAGAGCTGCCCTGAGAACAGGTTTGGACTAGCTGACCTCTGGAGCCTCTTCCAGTATAAATTATTCCAGTTCTAATGTGAACACTGTTTTGCTTGTCTGTTTTTCCCCCGGCAGCTGCCATGGCTGGTACAATGGGGTGTGAACCCTGAGGTGAGGCAGGGAGCACAAACCAATGAACTTCACTGCACCAGCCCATCCAAGAGAGGTGGCTAAGGAGGCAAAACTGAATTCTGGGATCAGGGTGAGCAAAAAAAATGGCCTCTTCGAGGAACTATGAATGATGCCCATGGGTGGTTTGGTACAAGAGATGGAGGGCCAGCCTATTAAAGCATTCTTAAAACAACTAGAAGCTACCTGCCAAAAAAGAACTGGTTACAAGGCCTGTGTCTTAGTCACCCTTACCCAGTCTCTGCAATGATTTCTGGAGCCACATAGGTGGGTGTACCACAGACAGTGTATAAAGGTCCTTCAACCACAGTCGCCAGGCCAAAGTCTCCAAGCTTCAAAGACTTGGTTCCATCTGAATATTCACACACCTAGAATCAGAAAAATAAAAACACAATGAGGAAAATTTGTTTGGAAAATAATCATCATCACACCGAGAAGACGGGAAAAAGAGGCAATTTCCACAGCCCTGTAGGGAGAGAAAAATGCTATTACCATTGATTGCAGCTGGAGCTGGTGTTCAATGGAGCTGTCTGCCAGCTATGTAGGTCACACCATGACATAGCCTCAAGCAAATAGAGAGTGGGAAGGAAATACCCAATCCTGGAATGCTGAGAAGTTTTAAATATATTAAGTGAAATGTATTACTGTACTTTCATTTGATTGGGACCTAGCATTTAAAATGGGCCTGGCAGCTACAATCAGATTTGTTTAACATCTTGTTAACTTGGTATAAATCTAATCAGTTGTTATGCTGGGTATTCCATCATGAAATGCCTTCCCTATATGCTTAGTCTTGGCAAGTTCAGTATAGGAGTGAGAAAGCTGACTGAGAAGTTTTCAGGTTTTTGTGCAGACCCAACTGCATCTTACTAGAAGTCCCATAAATTATCTAGCACTGACTCTACCTCTGTGTCATTTTATTGATGAAAGAAACTGAATTTCAATACAAAGAGAAGTGCTATACAACAGTGAGAGCAAGAGTAAAACAAAACAGACCACAACACAAAGGAATCATCCCCCAATACATTAATCTCAGTTTCATTCTTAAAGTGTTTGTATGAGCATAATTTCAAAGGAATCCAGTTTTTAGAAAGTAGGACTCCATGGTCTCCAGAATGGCTGAATGTCTTTGGTTTCCTCAAACAACTGAACACTGCTAAGGCAGCAACACTTTCCTTCATTCCTCTGTGTAATTCATGTCATCAGTTGGAAACCCTTTATCTCCTATATATAACACCTTCATAACTGCTATTACTCTCAGAGTTTGCATTTTTAAATGTATGACTACTAAAGAGAATTCAGACAGCTGGATGACCCTGTGCAAAAAAACTAACTACCTGCAATTCTAGGTAGCAAATGATAGTAATTACTTGCATTTACATTCAATACCAGTATATTATCTTTACATTCTGCCACCGTCAATCACAGTGAGTAAGATTTGCATCTGTTGGGTAATCTCTTTAGGCTTTCTAGGCAGAAAGGACCTTTGTGCCTATTTATAACTGATTCGATCACTAATGACAGCTTAAAATTTCTGTGGACTGTCTGTGTTTGAAGATGCACTGATAATGTGAGACTTCCACCTTCACTTTCTCACTCTTAAGTGCCATGTTGGTGTGACTGCATTTTCCAGGAGAAGCCTCCCCATCCCTTTCTTTTCCTAAAAAATCTAATTAATCGAGGGTTTATTTAACTTTTCAAATACTGTCAGTGGAATTAGATGGGAAAAAACTGACTACTAGTTGAAAAGCATTTTCGGCTTGTAGCCCTATCCTTTTAAGTCCAAAATCTGTTCTGGGATAAGCCATGACTCCTACTCTAGATGCAACCTGATTAAACAGGAGTGACAAACACCACAAAAGATTTTAAGAAATGCCTACCAAGTGCTGATGAAAGCCACCAGCATTCATGACAACAGTGGCTCAAGCAGGGGAGATTATGGCCCTGTTTGTTCCGTGTGTGACACTGAATATCTAATACCCAATATGTAATACACAAGTATAACCTCTGAGTATAAGCAAATGGCATATGCTGATCCCGTTCTGTTCACAGAATGGGAAAGATGCCCATGCCCTCTGTGGACTGTGGTGTGAGTAGTTCCCAAAGCAGACTTCATGGTAATTCTTGTCAACACACTTGTTTTACGTCTCTACTGGAAACAGAAGTAGTCAGTCCTCCAGGACAGCATAAATGTATGTACAGAGTTAATTCCCAGCTGGAATACTGGTAAATCACCAGAAAGATGATCCTACTACAACAGTGAGAGGAAAAAAAAAAAAAAAGGCTTCAGATGGCAACCATATGATCGTTCAAAGAAATGGAAGACATGGCACTCAGCCCACCTTTTCTCCCACTTGCAAACTAATAAATAATTCATTGCCATAGCTTTAAAATTCATTGTTTTGTGAGACAATACTCCTGCTTATCCAAATGGTAGCCAATCAAAATGTAAATAAAGATAAGTCTAAAGACGGGTTTGAGCACAGCTCTCTTGCATTATGGTGATTGCTATCTCATGGCTGAAGATTTATTTCATACATGCTTATTCTAAATTAATATGCCTGCTGTTTTCTGCTCAACTCCTTGACATTTATATATACAAGCATTTGCATTAATGAGAACTAAGCAAGAGAAAATATGAGATAATAAACGGGACATACCAGAAGATTTTCTGGCTTGATGTCTCTGTGCACAATGTTGAGCCCATGAAGATATTTGAGAGCACTGGCTAAGTTGTAGACCATTGCACTCCCATCTCGCTCTGTGTATTTTGTAGATGAAGTGATAGCATCAAATAGATCTCCTCCCTACATGATAGAAAGGAAAAAGATCACTGTGTGAAAAATAAATTGATATTTCATAAAAAAACCCCAAACAACTAAAAGAACATAAAATCTTCCGTTACAAAAGGTACACTCAAATTCCTGTTAAACAGTAAAAAATTATTTTGCAGAAAGATGATCTTGTCAACAAGATTCCAGACTGGGACTTGAGTCATCTACATTAAAGTCTCAACTGTAATCCTGGCTTCCTCTGTCTAAGTTTGGACAAATCACAGATCTTTTCTGTGTTGATTTCATTCTGTTCATCTTCCTACCTTTGATTACTCATTTATCATACATACAGTTATACAGTATATCAGTATAATACCTTTAACTTAGGGGAAACCAGTCCTGACTTTCAGTAAAGCCTAAAGTAAATCTGCCCAATAAAAAACCCCTAACAAACAAATATTCAGCAATTGCAATGAACTGCACATCTGAACTTCTGCAGATACTGCCCCAAATATCCAATAAATATAGCTCAAGAGTACAAATAAGACAAGCATGATCTTTCCCAACATAAATGAATCCATTGAGTCCATGATACACCATGTGCAGTCCCTACAGGTGATTTCTGAATGTGCCACCTGGGCAGTCTCTGTTTCATGGATGCCCTTATTCCTCTTGGAATACATAACAACATGTGGGCAAGTTACTGATGCAGCATTTTCAGTCATTGCAACAAATCTGATGTGGGTGTCTGTGATGGTTACCCTGGATACATCTGTGGGAGTGATTTCTCTGAGCTGTGGGTGGCATTCCAAGCACTTCAGTACACATGGGTAGGGAAGCAGCAATTCAGCAAATACAGGCCAAGATGGTGGTGATTAAAACATAAAAAAATACTGTCTTGAAACCCCCAAAAGCCTGTAATATATAAAAATATTTTCAAGAAAGGAAAGGAAATGAGTAGGCTACAGAAATTATGAATTCAACAACCACACACTTTTCTTAGAGGTTTCCCAGGCTGGCAACTACTCTAGAGGGGACTCCTGAATCTGACAATGTTTCAGACAGAAATAAGAAGTGCTGCTGCTATATAGTATTTGTATCGGACATGCCAATCAAGCTGATGTGCAGTGTTGCTGTGTATGTACACAACTCAGACAACAGAATGCATGACTAAAACTTGATGCAACTTGTGTATTTGGCTCACAAGGTGACAGCAAAATGAGTATTTTTGTTCTCTCTGTACATGTATAAAAGTAGCATCTATTCACTGGTGAACAGGAAATAAGGGGAATGAATGTTTGATATAAGCAAAACAGGTGAGATTTTTTTGAGGTAATTTTCTTGGACGATAATCACTTGAGTTTAAACTATTCATCATATCTATTTGTCAATTAAGATAAAATCATCACAGAGATAAATTCATTACTTTTTTTAAAGCAAATTATTAAAAAATGTATTAGTGAAATAAATGCAGGTGTTGTTAGCAAATGCATATCACTATGAGCCCTGCATGTTGTAAGCATGATACAAAACCCACTATCCACTGTCTAGACTGTGCACATTGCAAAACTACCTCAAATCTGTGTTAATAATTACAACTCAAGAAAGATAAATCCCACGATAATTAATTGACATGAGCATTTTTATGATGAAAAATGGGAGGTTGCCACTGAAATCTTATATGATTACATCTCCCAAGATCTCAGTGTTCCTGGGTATGCTCAGATTTCACACTAACACAGAGAATTCAAAAAAAGATCAATAAGCCTCCCTAGTCTTACCTTGACCAGCTCCATCACCAGATAGAGTTCTGTTGGGGTGTCCATTTCCTCTATGAGCATAATGATATTGGGATGCTTCACTCGACGCAGAATAGACACTTCATTTTCAATCAAGTGTTCCTGTTCAGAAGAGGATGGAAGTTTATCTGAATAGATATGAAATTGCCAATGCACTTTTCCTTTGATCAGCTGATCATTTGATCAGTGAACACCCTTTTTGTTGTTTATATAGTAGAGGGTTATTTTCAGATGCTGGATTTTAAGCTGAAGTTCATTGTGGACCACAATTAACTTAGAATATCATATTTCACACACATAACCAATGGGATATCTCTAAGAAAAGACCCCAGAACATGACAGCAATTCAGGAAGTGCAGATTATATTCTTATGTGGGTATTATGAGGTGAAACTAAGTTCAGAACCTTTCTACCCCCAAGCTGGATCATTGTAACCTGTCACCCCTCATCAATAGTTAACATGTTGTTGATCCTCTCCAGCCTTCACCTCTCATTTAGTGTAGGTTACTCAAGGACAGATTACCTAGGATTTATATTCAAGTACTTTACTTTTTTAAAAGAAGTTGTGGAATATATACAACAAAAAATATTATAACTGCTTTGGTTATGGATTTCAGTTCATTGTATATGTATGTGCAGATTTACAATCTGCAAAATGTGTAATAGCTCAGTTAAATTGTTGTGACTCCAACAGCTTAACAGCACACAGATTGAGTTTAATTTCCCCTTTCCTATACTTCTGAGGAAGTAATGGCTTTTAAGAACAAATTAGTTTCAAATGTCTTGTTTTCTGGAACATTTTAGCACATGGTTAACACTGGAGAGCAAAAAAATTTACATGCCCCTTTCATCTGAAAGAAAGATTTTCATTTTCCTTTATAAATATTGGAATACAGATGTATTTAGGTTCACTGCAAGGTAAGTACCAATGGTTGCATAAAACACGAGCACCCTTCTACTTTGGCAGATAACAAATCATGTCCCTGCACTCAGAACTTATTCATGTTTAATGCACCGATTAGTAGCATGCACTTCATGCATTTGTGAGCAGAGCATTAGGAGATGTGATCCACTGTGCACAGGCAGTGACTGAAGACCTTGTGCTACTTCACCTTCCTCTTCCAGGGTTATTTACAGATGCACTGTGTTTTTGCCAAAGCTTTATGTGGCCACATAACTCAGAAACCACATGCCATGTGTGCATCTCATTTTGTGAGAGTACAGTGTGGCATATACGGGTTAAACAGTCACACCTCTGAAACTCAGTTTGAAAGAGCAGCAATTGTCATTCTGAACAAACATATGTCTGCTCCAAGCAAAGTGCTCTGGAGAAAAAAAAAAACAACAAAGAAACATGAAGCAATTTGGTTAAACACAATGCTGAATCTCATCATCAGACAGAAGTGAACAGCCACAGCATACTAAGGCTTAGGGATGGAAGCCTGTAAATTCAAAACTAACATGAAGAGTTCAAGTGAAAACCAGAATCTTATTATAGCTTCTTCTACCTAAAGAACAGATAACATTAAAATTTATTACATCCATTAATTTTAACTAAGGCACAATAGATTCATCTGTGCTTTCTTTGTTTCACTTGACTAAATTGTTAATTATTTTAAATAAAGCTCAAGCATAACTAATGTTTATTTAAAATAAACAATAACTTTTTTTAAAAAAGTCCCCAAAATGTAGTTGAGCTACTGTTTAAAATCTGTCCTCCAAATGCTGACTAATACGTAGTTCACCCCCCACAGTTTTGCTGTATTTTGCCATATTAAAAAAATAGTAATTTTCAAAGTCATTATGATGTTTTCCTGGATAGGGCAATACATGTTTAAATATACATTAATATGATTTATTTACAGAGAAATTATTGTGTAATTAACATTTAAGCCACTTGTGGAAAATACACTGGTCAACTGGATTCAAGATTTAGGACATCCAAGATCAACTGCTAAGGAGCAGTGACCAACATTCAAGTCCCCTGTATTTGGCCTGGACAGGGGTTTTCAAGGCAGGGCTGAAAACTGACTGAGGAAGGATTAAGTTTTAACAAAATTTAATTATTTTCTCTGTTGGAATTCTTCCTGGATAGTTCTGCCACTGCTCTAAAAGGTACAAACATCTTCCTAACAGCAGTCTGTAGCTATACAGATCCAGGTCCTTTCAAAACAGGCCAGTTTGAATCCATGGGGTTAATTTTTTTATTTGTTTTAAAGGAGGGAAAAATATACAAGGAAAATATATCTGAAGTCTACTGTATAAAACAGATTGCCTGTCTCTACACCATTCTAATTTGTGACACCTAAGCAGCTGACTCAGATAAATAATAAACACCATCTAAAGTTGCAAGCTGTACACATCATCCAAAAATTTTGTTTGCAGTGGAATGTGCTGGCTCACCCTTCCCACAACTGAAGAAATTGCAATATTTCAATCTCAGAAAGGCAATTTTAGCACTTTTTCTCGTGGCTATGCATTTTTAAGATTCCTTTCAAAAATTTCTAAGTAAACCTGGGGAATATGAGATAAAACAATGGGGAGGCTCTTAGCACCTAATACATGATTTAAAATCTGCATACATATAGCAGAGGGTTAGAATTACTTAAAGGAAGTCACCACAGCATCATACAGCTCCTTACCACACAAAGAATGTCACACAGACTTGTTACTTCCTCCTACAAGGACACATTCAGCATTTGGAGCTCTGAATGACACTTCAGAGCAGGTACACCATGCAAGTGACAAAAAGGGTACCTTTGATTTAGACTCGGTTACAAAGTTACCTCCAGAATCATTTCAGGCAGTCATTTACATTAAAAAAAAATAAGGTGTCTGCATCTTTTCAGTTATTCTTAAAAGAATGGTGTATTTCCTACTGTGAAAGAGACTTCAATGAAGAATTTGATTGCTAATAAATACTGTGCCTGAGTGATCTTCAGCTAACCCTAAACTATGATCTATTGGATTCGAAAGTTCCTTAAGAGCATTTTGGTTTTAAGTTATATCAAGTGAAAATCAAAGTATTTTATTCCCTGTAGTTTTTTTCAACACTTAGTCTTCATTCTTGGCTGTCAGTTGGTGGCATTTCTTCCTTTTTCCAAATATCTATAATCATGAGGAAAGGAAAGAAGGGGTCTGCCACTCTCAGGTGCCTATTTCACAGAATCACAGAACTGAGTTGGAAGGGACCTAGAGATCCAGTCAGGGTCACATACAGCAGGTTACACAGGAGTGCTGTTCAGGTGGGTTTGGAATGTCTCCAGAGGCAGAGACTTCCATGATCCCCCTGGGCAGCCTGTTCCAGAGCTCTGCCACTCTCAACATAAAGAAGTTCTTTCTCATGTTGAGGTGAAACTTCTTGTGCTTTAGTTTATGGGCATTGCTCCCCATCCTGTCACTGGGCACCACCAAAAAGAGTCTGGCACCACCCTCTTGGCACCCATCTTTGAGATATTTATATGCATTAATGAGATCCCCTCAGTCTTCTCTTCTCCAGACTAAACAGACCCAGCTTCCTCAGTCTCTCCCCATAAGAGATGCTCCAGACCCTAAATCATCTTTGTGGCCTCCACTGGACTATCTCCAGTAGCTCCTCATCTTTCTTGTACTGAGGAACCCAGAACTGGACTCATTATATGAGATGCTGTTATGCTGAAGAGACAGTTTTAATTCTTTAAACCAGAATTAAAAATAGTCTTTAGGAACTCAAGAAATTCTTTTAAATACAGGATGATGAAAGTATGTAAAGAGAAAGAAACGATTGCAACAGTTTCTTTCCAAATCCATGTTCTGCTTATAAAAGGAGCATTTAGAATCACCAAATGAGGAAAATAAGAAGCAGAGCTGGATGGGAATTACATAAATAGAAATATAGCAGCAAATTTCCTTTCTCATATTTTACAGATCAAAATCATTCCAATATATTTTGGATGCACTTTTTTTTTGTCAGTCCAATAAAACAGACAACAATTAGTTTGCTTTTCACTCTGTTATTTAACAGACTAACACTCAGTGCTTTTATTATTTGCTTCTTGGATACATTATCATCTTGCTAAACAGATACTCTGAAAATAGTCAGAAAACCCAAATACACCCACCATTCATGACTAATGAGCAGCTGCTAGTGCTGCTTCTGTATACATGCAAATTGTTGTACACTACCTTCCCACAGCATTTAGCCTTGTCTATGATCTTCAGTGCAAACTCCTTTCCTGTGGATCTGGCAAGAAAAACATGAGAGCCATTAATTAGAAACCGATCAACAAATTGTGGCATTATCTATAAATAAATCATCATAACAGAATATTGTGACCCACAGAGGTTGCTGACAGAAAATTCATAGAATGGGCTTGATTTTGGGTTTTGTTTTCTCAGCAGCACTTTGCCTGCTGTTTCCCTGACTACCACAACCTGGCTCACTTAGTGTATTAATCCCAGAATCCAGCTGGGATTTATTTTTGTGACCTGGCACAACTCTGTTACTTCCTACATGCAACATGCAAAATTGGTCTTCAGCCTTCCACGTAGCTTTGTTCCACTGGTGGGCTTTAAAAATTAAATCATACACATGTATGTGTGCAAGTGAGCAGAAGAAAGACTGATATCCCTGTAAAAAATTTCAGCAGAGCTAAAACCCCATAGTTCATTACAGAATAATCTAAAAATCCTGTGAAATTTATTAGGTACTGATTTTGAGCTTTTTATCTCAATCTTCCTTTAAAAAAAATAAATTGAATTCTACAGCAGTCATCTGAAGTCCCATGACATTTAAGAGGGTGGTTATATACCAAGTAAAAAGGTTTACTGTTTTTGGTAAATACTCTCACAGAAAGGAGTCCTTGTTCATCTTTCATCCCTTTAAGCAATATAAAACTTAATTTCTGCAGAAGGGGAGAGAGAAAAAAGAAACACTTTTTTTTAAAAAAAACCTAACAAAAAATTGCTATTTATATTAATGATGAATTAAACATCAGAAGAAAATGCCATAAGACCCTGCTGCTACTTTGTATTGTGCCAGTGCCTGCAGACTCCAGTGTGCATCAGAACATCATTAGCATGTACAGCAAAAACAAGGAGTAGTTTAAAAAGCAAAAGTCAGGCATGTTTTTACACTTTCAAGGTAATTTTCACTATGTTTTTGGCATTAGATACAACTAATCAAAATCAAAATCAGTACCTTACAGAAAAGGAACTGAATTAACATCTAACATTTGATATATGCATTATTGAAAGAATGCAGTAGAGAATCTCTGCCCTGGAAGTGCAGCTGTAGCTGCAAGGTTGTCATAGTTACCACCTGATGTGGTCTTTAGATAGAAGCCTTATCTAAATGGTATCTGTGAAATGCCATCCTCTCATATTACAGGCCCGATATAACATCGACTGAAAACAGCATGTAATTCACTGTCACAATTTGTGCATAATATTATAAATTATATCTGAAAGCTGCAAACAACTGATCAGCAAAATCCACTTAGCCAACCTTTGGCACTTATGCTAGGAGAAAGGAGTTAACATTCACCCAGACAATTCATCACCCAACTTCAAATCCCTCTTGCAAATGTCCTCTACTACAGGACCCAGGAAAAAACCCTGGATATAATCCATAGAATTTCTGTGGTAATACCACAGCACATCATATACCAGCACTGTCTGACAGGTTTCTGGTATTCTTCTCTCAAGCTGTCAGTGCCCATCTGTTGACTCATGTCTTTGTATACAGACATATAGGCACCCTTCACAAAAGAGACCACCTTACTCTATTCGTAGAACAGTTGGTGTAATAGTTGGCTCCACAACTAAGGCTTTTAGCACATTATTAAAAACTAAGCATAATTAATAGGAATTAAAAGAAGCATTTATGGTTGGCATTTCCTCTTTCATTGTTATTATTAGCAACTAATGCTGTGTATTTTTTATATAAAATTCACTTAATAATGCCACAGTAAAGATTTGATCACATACAAAATGAGATGTTTAATTTTGCCTTTTTTTTTATTTTATTTTTATAATTAGAAGGCTGTTTTTCTAGTCCAGGTTCCTCATTCCAAAAAGCACAAAAGGTATTTTGAAATCCCAGTGACCTGGCAGCCCTTGTCCCATTTCCAATGGCACTTCAGCAATTTCCAAAACGCACAGCTGATATTTCTGAAAATAATGTATTATGTAATCTTATGCTTCTAATCTGCTATCTTTCATGAATGTTGTTCACTCTATAAATAACAAAGGATGTGTAGCCAGTTTCAGGGTGCATGAGAAAGCACTGTGAAGCATCATTCTTTTGTGCTTGAGCCAAAACTTTGGGATTTTAAACCATGAAGAGCCTTTGAGACACAAGGTATCCTGGGGCCTGAGGGGATCCACTGGTCCCAGTGGGAAAAATGGATCTCTGGGCATTTCTGGTGGGGCTGACTGAGAGAGCTTTGACCCAGAATTGATGGGGGAAGGGGATACCAACAGGATTGTAGTAGGTAAGCCAAGGTTGGGAAGGCATCACCTAAGGGTGGGAATGCTACTGGGAACATCTGGACTGTTCCTGGGAGCATGAAAGGCTCAGGAGTGTCTCTGAAACTCTTGTACACCAACATACAGGATGAACTGGAAGAATTGGTCAGCTCTCAGAGCTATGGTATCACTGGTATTAGTGAGACCTGGTGGAATGAGTCCCAAAACTGGAGTGCTGGGATGGGAAGCAGAAGCCTGTTCAGGAGGGAAAGACAGGGCAGGAGAGGCAGAGGTGTTGCACTGTGAACAAGGCAGAGGCTTCATTGTACAGCCTTTACAGTCAGTGATGATGTGGTTGAGAGCCTATGGGTGCAGATAAAGGCAATGGAAAACACAGGAGATGGTACAGTAGCTGTCTACTACAGGATTACCCAGTCAGGATGTAAGAACTGATGAGTTATTCTGTAGGCAAAGATGAGAAATTACTGTGTCAGCAGCCCTGTCCTTAAGTGAGATTCCAACTTTCTAAATGTTCAGTGGGAACATCATACTGCTGTGACAAAAGGTCTTGGAAATTCCTGAGGTTTGTAGGAGATAATTTCTTGTCACAGGTACTCAGTGAGCCAAGTAGGCACAGTGTCCTGCTAGACTTGCTATTTGTGAGCAGAGAAGGACTCAGAGGGATGTAATGGCAGGTGACTGTCTGAGACAGTGATGATGAAATGGTTGAGTTTAAAACAGCTGGTGTAATGAGACAAAAATGACAGCAGAGTTGCTGTGCTGGATTTCGAGAAAGCAAACTTTCAGCTATTCTACTTTAGCAGAGTACCCTGGGTATCTTCTTTTGAGGACCAATTGCTGGTTGGTTTTTAAAACCACCTTTTAAAAGCAAAGGAGTAGGCAATCCCATTGTGTTCTAAGTCAGGCAAACAGGGCAGAAGACCATCTTGGCTAAACAAGAAACTGCTGGTGGTGCTTGAAAGGAAAAAGCAGTTGTATAGTCTTTGGAAGCAAGGTCAGGCTTTGCAGGAGGCTTACAGAGCTGTGGTTCATAGATGCAGGGAGAAAACAGGACAGGCTAAAGCACAATCAGAACTGAAACTGGCCAGTGCTGTGTCAGATAGAGGCTTTTTAAAGTATGTCAATAGCAAAGGGAGGTCTAAATAAACATACCTGTTGAAGACTGTCACCTGACTGATAGAGCTTAAGATAAAGCAAAGGCATGCAATGCTTTTTTTGTTTGCCTCAGTCTTTAGTAGTACTGATAGACACTGGGCTGCCCGATCTCCTGAGTCAGGGGACCACAAGAGTGGGAGCAGTGACTTTCCAGTTGCTGACACAAATTGTCAGGGACTGGCTGAATCAGCTGAACACTCACAAGGTCCCTGGGGCCCGATGGGATTCATCCCAGAGAACTGAAGGACCTAGCAAATATTATGGCCGGACCCCAGTCAAAGGTCTACCAAAGGTCTCGAGAGTCTGGAGAGGTCCTGCTGACTGGAAGCTCCACAGTGTTATTCCAATTTAACAAGCAGGGCGTGAGGGAAGACCCAGGAGCTACAGACCTGTTAGTCAACATCAGTTCTGGAATGAGATGTTTCCATTCATAAGTATCTTTCTTTTCATTTAAATAAAACCAGCAGATGAGGATCAAATAGTAGAAACTGTTTCTGTAACTTTTATGGGTTTTACAGTGATTTGCTTAATTTTCCCAGTATTTGCATACAAGTTGGGGATTCCTCATAATATTTAAGCAACTGACATAGCTCTCAGATTGATGAAGATAGCAGAAGGTGGTTCTAAAAAAATATACTGAGAAAGTGACAGTCAAGTCATCTGTTATGTTTGCACTAGCAGCAAAGTGTGACACAAAGCTTTCAGAAGAAGGGCAGCAACACAGCACAGGTCTGTAGAGGTATCCTGTCTATCCCATGGAAAAGCAGGCTCAAGAATATTTCAGGGTCTGGTATAGTGAAGGATGGATTTGCAAAGGCTCTGGTTACTCACCCCAGTAGCTCACAGAAGCAGCCAGCCCAAGGGAGCCAGCAGCACAGGCTAATAGCCAACAACTGCATGCCTTTAAGAAAGCTTTACCCACAGTATACTGAAAGCTGTGAAAAATCATGTAAGCAGCAGGCAGGAGGGACACTAGAGCAGCAGAAGCGCTGAGGCAGAGCTGGTGGGGGGCTCTCAAAGACTGTTTAGATGCCACATACAGTTTCCTGTCACCCACAGCCATCTGTAGTGTGAGGGATTTCTTGAAAATCTGTGGAGTTTCCTTAGAAGTCACCATTAGAAGGTGATACCTCCTTTAGTTTTTGGGATAAAAAATGTTTCTCTGCTATTCTCATATCCCTTTGCTAGAAGAATACATGGGAAGCTCTGCATGTTTTGCTATGCCTATTTCTCCTGAAGTGTATGCATATCTTTGCAACTGCTCTTTGCTTTTATCTCCTTACATTTTTTCTAAGAAATTATGTTAATGCACCCAGGAACAAACAGCAGTACTGAACTGTTGCCTTGCTCACCGTTCCACACACTCCTTTACAACAGCAAAATTGCCATCCCCAATCACCTTCCCCACTTTATACTTCTCAAGAATGGTAGATGACCCTGAGAACTTGTTTCCATTCAGGCCTAGGAAAAAAAAATGGACAAAAGTCAATAATGCAAGCTGAAGCAAAGTGTCAGCAGGATGCTATATATCCCCAGTGGGTTCCACAGATATAGAACAGTCATAAATGCAAAACAAAACTTAAAAGTAAGCTGTTTTCTTCACTGCTTATTCCCTTGGCTTCATCTCAAACAGCAGAACGAACAATATAAACCCAAAGCAGTTTGACCTTTTAACACACACATCAAGTCTTACTATGGTTTTGTATAGACCTAGTCTAAAAGTAATGAATGCAGTTAGAAGCTTTTAGTCTAAAATTTTCTGAACTCAAATTATGTTTTTGAAGTATCTTTTTTGCAAACTCAAAGTAAAAATGCAAATAAGAATAATCTACAATGCATGTGAAAGACACAAAAAGTTTTACCTGCTGAATTCCTTCAAATTCCTATGACTACTACTGAAATATCCAAAGTGCAAGTGAGTTTGATAGGCACTTATTTCAGTAATTTTAAAATTAAAAAAATTACTCTAAAATGAAATTTTAAAATAATTAAAAGTAATTAGCATTGCTTTAAAGAGATAAGGAATGAAATGTTAAGTTTAGCTAAATTCAGGTGACAGGCTAGTGGTTCTACCTGAGGTACAGTCATCTCTTTTGAGGAGGGCTCCTCTTTCAATCCAGCCACAAACACCTTTCTGGTGATGCTGCAGGTCATGTTCCAAATCAGTCAAATTCCTAACAGGGACCATTGAAGAGCAGCATCCACTAACGTGCTACCACTTAACAACAAAAAAACCCCCAACATTTATTTCCTATCTTTACTGCCTTGATGTATAAAATGTGATAACATTTTCCAAGGCAAGTTTGTTGACAACGTATCAGACATCTCAGAACAGAAAAGAATTTGGAGTCATCAGGAACCACCTAAAACTGTCACCTACAACAAAATTTTTGCAAGGACTGTTAGCAGTTATTGGTGTCCTACCTTCAGGACTCTGGCAACGCAGTGATTCAGGTACACCATTCACATTGGAAGAAGATCCACCATGTGGAGAGATCTGTGGAAGTACACAAGAACTTCTAATTTCTGATGATAATCACAAGAAAGAGACTTAAAACAGAGCAGCATAGTTGAAAAAAACCCACCCTAAAACTACCTATAACTGAATCCATTTACTTTTTTATTCCAATCGTATCTTTATTCTTGCTTCTCACAGTTGCCATAAGAATACACCATTACTTACACCAATTTAAGATTCAGTCCCAATATCCCTATTTAGATAAGTAATTAAACAGACTTTTGTAAACATCAAAGAAAATTCCTGGTACTTCATCTGAATCTTCACAATTCTACTAAAAAAGTCATCCTGTCATACTGCCCAGGGACAGGCACAACAATAAATTTTTATTTTAAAAAGAGGTGGAGGCATAGGAATGGATGACACAAATAGTAAAATGTACTGGCTGTGTTTTATGCACCACTTTTATAAGCTGTCCCATTACAGTTATGTATAGGGATGCTCCATAAAATTAAAATCTATTTTTAGATCATTGCCCCTCTTCTACGTAACATTTCTTTCTGTTCTGTGAAGTTCCATATCTTGTTTTCTTCATGGGCTATTATAGTAATTCTCACCACTCACCACATAAAGGATTAAAATGCTGCTCTGCCTTAAGCTCAGTGTCTGTTGAAATGGCTTTGCACGACATCGGGAATGCAAATGCAGCATTTTCTGGTTTAGCTGACATTGTCTGGTTACACTGCTGAATATTTTAAATCATTAACACTATTGTCAGTGAAAGAACTGAGCTGACAGATAGGGATATTGTCTAAAGGCTCATGAAATGCTAATGAATGCTTAAGTTTCTAATGGCAGCTGAGCTGCCAAATCAGCTAAAGGTACAGTAACTATAAGCTGTACAACCTAATTTTGCAGAGCCTCTAAAACAATGAAGTTTACTAAGATTTGGCACAGAAGTAGCATCAAACAGCAAGCAGTCAGCTACTACTCTGCTCCTTCCTAATAACTTAAAACTAGGCTATGTTAATGCTGCTGTCTTTCTGAGTTATCTGTTTATTTAACAAGGATTGGGAACAAGGACATTTGGGTTAAACGACATTTGTGCAAAATCATGAGTCAGTTTTATAGCCAGGCAGTCACATTTTCTTCAATCATGAAGGAGAGCTAACAGAACACATCACTGTAAAGTATTAGTCATCAGCCTAAAATATTAGTAATCTTTTTTGGGTTTTCAGTAAGTGACAATACATGGGAATATCTAGCCCATATTTCCAACTGCCTTCAGTATTGTAATCAGGGCAGAACAGGACTGGGTACATTCCTTGTTACCACAGTATTTACAAGGAAACAAATATTAGGAAAAAAGCTAAAATAAAATAAAAGTAATGCTGCTGTTGTGGCTGAGGTGATAGATCAGAATCTGAAATGGCAGGTTTAACCCCAGCTCTGCCACAGCTACACATCTGGTGGGGTTTGACTTTTTTCTCATGAGACCATGAGGAAGGAGGCACAGATATAAACTCACATTCTTTTGAAGTGGAATGGTACCTTAGTTGGCAAATCTGTGCACTTGGGATTAATTTAATTATCCACAATACAAATGTTTGTGGAAACATTTGGGGAAATTTTTCATATCAAAGGAAACACTTAACTCCTTGGCAGCTACATGGGATGGTGCCTTCTAGAGCATCCATCTAAAGGTTTCCTGTGTTTGTGCTTATTTCATGTCAGATAGAAATGAAGGAATTTTGCCATCAGGCTGTCAGGCACGCAGAGGTCCTGTACACATTGTCCTGTAGACATTCACAATGTGCTGAAGAGACTGAACTGCAAGGTACACACATACAGACAGGTACAGGTATGCTGACCACACCCATGTGTCTGGAAAAATGCAGACAGAAATATGGGACCCCAGCCAAACATTATTATTGTAATACACTCAAAGTTCATCTAACCAAACCTAGAAAAAGTAAATCTCTTACTGCTAACTTTTCCTTGAGTTCTGATCAAACATTGCTGTGGTAATCTTTTATCTGAAGGCTAAGAACAGAATGTGAACTCTCATACCTTCAGAAAAACCTGCTGATATTCTCAAAGCAGCTTTCTCTGTCTTTATGAAAACATTCAAATTGGTGATGAATTTAACTGTAGACTATGAATAATTAGTGAAACTGAATTAACTGCAGAAGTATTCTCTGAAACCTGGGTACACTTTGATACTGTCATTGTAATTCATCATGAAAGGCTGCAGGAAGAAAGGACTAAAAGATATTCCAAACATAAATGCAACATTATTTATATAATCAGTATTTCACTGAGATGTTGACAGTATTTATTAGCAACACAATCTGAAAAACAGAAACTTTGTATTTTTTAAGCAATACTTAAACACTGTAGTAACCCAACTCTACTGAGAAGCTACTTGTAAAGACACAATAGCCAATTAGAATGTAGTGTTTATGCCTCCATTAATGTGAGCGTACACAGCAGGGCATATATATGTATGTCAAGCACTTTGTGGCACTGGTCTGAAAAAACAGAGAAAGATTTACCCTTTTACTAGAGATATTTTTGAGTGGCATCACATTATATAAAGCATTTAGCCACGCTAGAGAATGCTGAATAGACTTGACAATAAGTGCAGTTTCCCTACCAGCACAAATTAGTCAACACTTTTCATCCCTGCATGGGCAAAAAAGATGCTGAACTGTAAATTCAACAAATGCATTAGGAAAGAATCCCTCTATGGACTGCTATGGCACCTACAGCACTAGGCTGGATAATCCCATGTAAATATTTTTAACATGTGGCTACACACAAAGCACATGTGTAGAAAACAGAGGAGATTAAAAACCCTGATGAAGACAGGCACTAATCTTTCAAATCACTTAAGCACATGTTTAACTTTAAGTACATTAACATCCTCATTGAAGTAAAAGGGACTACACAATTGCTGAAAGTTAAGCAAGTACTTAAGTTATTTATTGGATCAGGTTGTAATGCCCTTTCACTTTGGTCATTTGGTCAATCAATTGCAAAAGTAATACTCAGACAAATTCAAACACTATGCTACTTAACACAAATGGAGTTTTAAGAAAGGCCTCAACTATAAAGTTTCTTTATTTCTCTGATTTTGTTTTCATTTTAAAAAGATCGTAAGACTTTGAAATACTTCATTTTAAGAGAGGACAATAAAACACACCCAAATGAGCATAAGGAAGTTATGACACAACTCTCCAAAATCTTTTAAATTTAATCGAGTCTCTGGATGATTTTTATGGTACAAATTGTGCACAGTAACAGATGCACTGGAACAGATAAGAATCAAATTATCCCTAACAGAATTGCATATAAATGCACACTTAGAACCAAAGAAAAATGTTAAACCTTTCAATTGCCCCTTGCCTACAGCAAAAGGACTCCTCTCAGTCAATTGGCCAAAGCCACCTAATGCTCTATTACCATTATTTCTATGAACTAGATTTTATCTCTATGGAAATTTAATAGATCAGAAACTTGGCACATTTGATCAAGGAAGAATATATACAGAGTAGTCATTTACTTCATGCTCATATTGTTAACTTTTATATCTAAATCCTCACCTTGAAAGAAACCCTCTACAAAGGCTGGACATAAAACTGGCTTACTGTATGTACTGAACAATTAATAGCACAAGGGCACTCTGGCTGGAAAAGCTTAAAAGGACAGAAAGAAAGCACTTTTCTCTTAAAATAAGGTGTTCATGAGGAATGTTTCCTGCAAGGAATTTTCTGTGACTGAAATACTTCTTCTTATAAAGTGTTGTGAAGCAGAAGGAATCCTTGGGGACAGAAGAGACTTCACTTTGAAGGAAAAGTGGTGTCAGAGAATATGATGTAAAACGCCATGCCTGAGACTGAGAAAAAATTGCTGCTGCCATCAGTATCTTTAGCAAGTTGACTGCCTTGATGATTTGCACTTAAGCTCTACATTGACTGTCAAACTACAAAAAGCTTAGGTAGGTTCTAATGTATAGTAAAGTATTCTGTTTTGTTCTGGCTGTTCAAATAAAACAGTTTTTCAAGTACAGTTCATGTGCAGCTGCTCTGATGCTCTGCTCCTTACAGGAAATAGAAACATCAACCCTGACTTGTTCCCTTTTTTCTGCTGCCTCAAGCTCATATAAAACCATTAAGTGCTGCTGTTTCATCCTCTACAAAACAAACATACATGATTTCTACACAACAAATAACTCAAAATATTGAATTCCCAAAGCCAGAAAAGTCTAAAATATACCTTATTCTGTCACTCTTTGCCATAGTATGTATATCTACATTTTCATTCAGCTGTAGTCATGGCACCTTCTTTATACAAGTGCAGGAAGCCAAACTGCTTGTCTTTGCAGCAATGCAGTCTTGGCAACGAGGAATTATTTAACAATAGGGAAAAAGCAGTCATCTCAAAATAATAAAAGTGCTTTCTCTGTTTTATTCCTACTAGAATACAATCATCATCAAGAAACAAGTGTGACTGACCAATACACTCGATCTTTTTGGAATTTACCATGAGATTCACCAGATATCTTTCCCTATCTTTAGTGTCTCAGGAGCACAGCTGGGATACTCCTACTGAACAGATGCATCCTAATGGAATAAAACCAAAAGGTACTCACTACTTTAGTGACACATCAGGTCTGAGATGCTTAATTTGTTTTTCCTGTTTTCTTTGCTCATACGGCGATGAATGTTATTTGACACAAAAACCCATTAGTATCCAGCATCAATTAAATTCCAAATTGAAAAAGTACAACAGCCTACTTGAGCAAAATTGACAGTGAAAGGGAAAGAAGACATGTCCACTTTAGTGAGAATTGCTTGTTGCTATCAGAATTATCTCTGTCTTAATGGAGCTTTAATCGGATAAAAGCAGACAGAGCAGCAGGAGAAAAAAATGAAGCAAATTAGCTGGTATCTAAACTTGTAATTTCATGAAAGAAAGACAAAAGAGCACTTTTTAAATATAGTGCAGACCAGCTGAGAGCCTCAAGCCCAATGATGTTGGTGTCCTCTACTGTAAGATCTACAGCAGAGTGTCCAGAAAAATCTTAATACGCACAGTTCTGATTTCCAGTGTCAGAACTATTACTGCTCTTGAAAATGCTTTATAGGACAAAGGCCAATCTATGTTGCTTTGGATCAAGAGTAGCCATGGGATGGTACAGGACAACAAAATAAAGACAGATCAACAATGAATTACCTCAATGAACCAAAATAACTACAAATATAATTAAACAAAGCATTAAAAATTAAACAATTAAACAAAGAAATTAAAAAATTAAAAAATATTAAATAAATCAATTAAAGACATCAAAATCTTTTATCAGAATTATCACTGAAGCCTGGCAGAAACCAGTGCCATACTCCTTGCAAAACAAAGACTTGATAACAATTAGCATGTCAAAACCCAAATCTAAGTACTATTCACATCACGTCCGTTAGCCAGTCTCTTAACTGAGAAAACAGGTTTCCACAGAATTATGCAGCCTCTTCACAAATGCTGTGTTCCCCAATAGCAGCTATTACTTGATGAGAATAATCAGTGCAAACCATCCAGTCTGCTTCAAGAAAGGCTGCAATTGATGATTCCATAAGAAAATTCTCCTTGAAAGGACAGCTGCATAAATGCAGTAATAAGATGCTCAACTGTGCTCCAGACTGTTCTTTTTATTATACTGAGTGAAAGGCACAAAGCAGCTTCCAAGAACTGTAAATGCTACCAGTTTTTAAGTGGGAGAGGAAGAGAATTTTCTTAGTGCAACACAAGAAATCTGCCAGACATCAGGCTGCTCCCAAAGGAACTCCTCCAACGCTTTCAGGCAGGAGACTGAATTAAGGGGTGATATTGTGTGCCACAGATGAAGATGAAATTTAGGCAATGCTACAAGACTATAAGGCATTGAAATGAGGATCTACATTTATATAGGCTGAAGGAATGTAAATTACTTGGAGGAGTTCTGTAGTCTACGAAGAAACAATGGAAAATTTGGAGGGCAAGTTGGAATATTCAAGCCCTGCTAACCAGACAGAATACAAAAATCTTACTACAGATCTATTCTCCATTTCATACTAGCACAAATTACACCAGCAAGGCTATCCTACAAAATTGCAATGTTTTTTCTTTTTATTGTTTTTCCTGCAGCATCACTGAACACATTCAAGGAATAATGGAATTTAGGGGGTTTGACAGTTCTTGCACTTACCTTGAGTCCCCGAAAGCTGCCTGGGCTTGTTGGTGAAGAACTGGAGGACTTTGTAGATTTTGGGGTAGATAATTGACTGCTTGGGGTTCCATTAACTGGCCAAAGCAATAAAAGCAAACAAATGAAGAACAGATTAAAAAAGCCAGAAACTCTAACTTGATTTTAGACATAACATACCTCTCTTAAGAACTTATACCTCAAGTCTGCACACAAAGACCAAAAAGGACTCCTCAGCATTTGGGAATAAATTACATACTTGCATGCCACACAACTATGCCCCAAAGAATTCACGTGGCTGGATATGGGATCAAAAAGATACACAAATATTGCATTGTCATGCCAGAGATTAAAAAGGCCTATTCTGTCCTTTGCCAGTGCAAGAGTTTTGGACAAATAACAACCACAACCTTTAAAAAATTACGTAGTTTATTGTGATATGACACAATAAAATTTATACAGAAAAAGTGCTAAAAGCACTTGACTCTCTCTTCACTTTGGATCAGCACTTACTTTCTAGGTGGAATATTTCACAGAACACTAGTTGCTTGTTTTATCCCCAAAGGAAAACAAACAAATAAAAAGTATGAATTGTTTGGATGATAAAGACCTTCAGCAGTAGTTCAGGAAAAAAATACTGATGTAGGGGAAAAAAACCTCAACAAAGGAAAAGCTAGTAGGTTATTTCTGAACTTCCAGTAAGTACAAGTGCCTATGGAAAACATATACCCCCCCCTCCCCTTGATTTAGAGTTCATTTATTTTAGATCCAGCTTTTCAGACACGCCTCATACAACATCTGTTATCTCTCTGGTGACTTGAATATAACTTAGGCCTTGTATTTTCTGAAAAGAACATACTGAAGAATTTCATTATGCAGACACAATAGCACACTGTCCATCATACACAAATATGATGCAATGTTGTATGATGAGACATTATTTCATTTCAGGCCGAACCTCATTTTTTGTGGGAGAGAAAAATACTATGCAGAAATTTAAGAGCTAAAAATGCTTCATAGCTGATTGATGGCAAAGAATTATTTTTTCAGCAAGAAATAACAACACTGGTAAATAGAAACTGATTAAGAGATACATTTGCACATATCTTTACATATTCAGATCTGTCATGTGTTATGCACTGCTTCTTAAACAGCACTGTTGGATTTATTTTACAAGTGTCTATTGACCCAGTACATAATATTCTCCAAGTGTTGAAGATACCTTTCAAGCACTATTTTCCCATCTGCCAGTAGGCCAGGCTGACTGCACTTCCAGCTTCCGCAAATCTCTGTTTTTCACAGAAATCCTTCTCTAGTTTATGATCTCAAGATGTAACTAATGAGCATTTAGCTACACAATAAGTCTGTCTCGAAGACTGATAACTTGGGATTTACATTCTCAGCTCTATTACAGGACTAGTGTTTTCTCCTAGAAATATTCAGTATGTTTAGGATATTTTTTGTCTTGATTTAGCAAGGGTTGCCTGTAAGAACAGTAGGTGAATTATTTAAGTGGGGTTTTTTAAGAAGCTAGAAGTATTTAACATTATACATCTCTCCTGCACACTTCATCACTTTGTTTTGGATAACCTTCTTGAAACCTTGCAGATCAATGCATCCTTTTTTTTATAAAGAATTTGCAAGTATGACAATGAAAAGAGCTACTAAATGCTGTTTCCTTCATGATCAAAAATAACAAACAAAACCCAACTATTACTACAGGAGTAAAAGACTTCTGTTTGTTCACAAATTCTTCTATAAAGCTCACAAAAAGATCACTATTTCCTGAACATGACCATTAAGCTCCACATTATAAGGCAATATTTTCTGTCATTCTTCAGTAGTACATTTTAAGCTACAGTTCTATAGCATTTGGAATGTTTAAAATCTGTTAATACCATTTCAACTGTTAACTTCTAATAAGGTCCAAAGTCTTAACTTATTTGCTAATCAAATTGTATATTACTTATTTCACAGATACCTGCACTTTGAACTGAAGGTTTCTCAAGTGTTTTAGAACTTAGGCAGAAATAATGAAAGAAAACAGAGATAAGAAAGTGCAGATACAATGAAAACCTATGGTGTGGTTTTACATGGCTTTTTTCAGTAACTCTCACCCCTGTCTTTTTTTCCTGGCTGAAATTTTCTGTTACAATATGCTTTAGAATAGACATATGAACATATTGTTCCTGAGATGCTCCTCTACCTGTAGTCAAATTATACCTTTAAAAACTCAACTTTCATGCTGTTAGCAGATGTCCAACAACTAAAA
>JAWWLZ010000139.1:12670177-12694649 GCA_035041345.1 Poliocrania exsul
TGCTCCTCTACCTGTAGTCAAATTATACCTTTAAAAACTCAACTTTCATGCTGTTAGCAGATGTCCAACAACTAAAAACATTATTTTGCTCAAATGATCTGCTTCAACAAAAAAACAACACCCATTATGTCTCTGTTTCATCAAATGCAAAATGTGTGTTTTAAGCTTGAAAATATTCACAAACACAGCAAAAAGAATACAGGTAAATGGAGAGGGAGGAGACACACTACTGATACACAGCCATAATAGTAATGGCTCACCTGGGGATTTTGCTGAAGAATGAGCACTGGAGTGGCCACCCCTCTTTACTGTACTCATATATTTGACACAAAGGAAAAAGACATCAAGGAAAGAAGTTATTAAACAGCTCTGAACATGCATGAAATGAAGAAGGGTAAATAAAGATAAGACTACATAAAAAAAAGGCAAGAAAAACAGAAGGATAAATATCAGACACTTGGGATAAATTTTTCAAATTAAACAAACTAAGGGGAGTCCAAGTAGAAATAAGTAAGGAAATGGCAGCACTGATTTATAAATACTTTGCATAAAATTCATTGCTGATAGATATTCTACATGATCTTATTGGAAGTAGCAGAATTGCATGAAATGTAGATCTGTTGCAAAACTTGTCCTTCATGCTACATTTTTCTGTGATCCGTCTTTGAAGCTTTTCAGTTCAATATTCAGGCTTTATAAACAGATTATAAATATTCTACTTTGAAAGAATCCAAAGACATACAATTACTTTAACCAGCGCCAATTAAGCAAAACAAATATTGATGTGGAAATGAGAATGTGGAAGATGTCACAGTTTTGAATACACACACAGAGCTTACATGTATAGTTACATTCAAAAAAATGCATCATATATTTACATATTCAATAGTTTGACTTCAGGGCTACTTCTCCAGGTCTGAGAGAAAAAAAATTCAGGTTTTACTGTATTTAGAAATTAAATGCAGAGGTTAAAAAAATTTTAATCCCCCCTAGTTTCTCCCTTTATTTATTTGCATAAAAGACTCAATGGTTGGAACACATGGTGTTCAGAACCTTTCTTGAAATTACAAGAAACACAAAAAGAAGAAAAGAACCTCTCTGTTAATGAGCAATAACATTACAGCACATCTCCAAAATTTAAATGTCAGAGTCCTGTGTTTCCTACAATATTTGGCTTATATAGGAAAAACTTTTCAATTTAAAAACTTGAAGGTTCAACGAACACAAGTTTAACCACATAACCACTCTGCAGTTAAGGGTTTTCAAAAAAATCAATTGCCATGCTGAGAACACATCCCAAGTGTACAATTAGCACAAATCATTCCAACATTCATAAACTGAAACTATTTGTGCCTGTAATTAAAAAATCAACACCATATTTTTTCCCAGAATCAAAAAAAAATAAATGCAGATTTTGTTTTAGATTTGTGTTAAACCTGTGAGACAAACAGAGAACATTTTTTTTCCCCCCTCAGGAAACAAAGCATGGCACTTGTATTTCAGACAGAGCCAACAGTTTGGGGTTTTTTCACTATATTAAACAAATTCTAATTCATATATTTCACATGTTCAGCTCTTTCCAGAAGCAGTACCTGAGGCAGGTGATTTGCTCCGACGTGACGGTGCCGGGCTCTTGGCTGCCGTGTACCTCATGCCAGATGATCGGGAGTAGGAGGACTTCATGACACGGCATTCTACAAAGCAAGCAGAGAAGAGCTCTGACAACAGTTCAGTGTCACACCTTCCTCCACACACCCCTGTTTTTCCAAACCTCTCTGCCTACCTGAATTAAAAAAATTTCTAAGAGCACCTCAGAACTCTAACCTACTTACCATAAAAACATAATCGAGCTACTCAAATACTGTATGAGACATTCTGGATATAACATTTCTTCACACCTTGAAGCTGGATTATTACTGTAAGTTTGTACATATGCTGATGCCAAGGTTCTTCTGATAACTCAGTAAATTCTGCATGCTGTAATGGCAGTTTCATATAGGCAACTGCACAGCCAGCACCATTTCCCTTCTCTTGCAAGAAACTGATGTTGTGATCAGTTTTGGAACAGATGAAAAATGCTTATTGTCTCCAACAGGCTGAAACAAAAGATTACTGTCATTTACCATCAGCTATATATCATTAACTAAAAGACAACCTAAGTGGAAAAGGAATCAACAGGCATACATGCACTGACTTTTTGGAAACATTTCATTCCTACTGTTAGCATTGTTGGCAAATCATCCTGAATGGAACCGTATAAATTTCCTTCCTAATTTTGTCCCTGCAATTCATCACCACAATGTTGTCAATGTCATCGTTATGATGCCACTTCATTAAAAACAGTAAATTGAGCCCCATGCCCCGCCATTCATGTTCCACTCTACCTAACTTGGTTTTCTCCATTAAGACTTCCAGAGTTATTAGGGGAAGAAGAGATCACCAAAGTAGAAGAGAGAAAGGGAGATAAAAAACCTTCATCACTGGGTTCTCAGCAAGGAAATGAGCCCCATTAGTCTGTGCATTATGTAATGTGAAAAATAATCTTATAGCCTTAAAAACTGCAAGGAAAATTAGGATTATGGCCACACTTGGATTTGCATTGTGAGTTAACTCAACTGTGCTCTTCCACTCCTGCATAAGAATAAAACCAATACTAACTATGTTAAAAAACACCCTTCTTGTCACCTCCACAGCAGCTGAATTACCATAACCAAGCAGTTCTGGAAAAGGAGCACGTTGGTAACAACAGAGTATGAGCCAGGTGAATGCTCCATCCATCCAAGTGCATGGCCAGTGGTTAGTCATACATTTCTTGCTGCAACTGAACATTTTGTAATGCAATTATGGTTTGTAAAAATTACAAAAACAGCAGGTGCTTTTGCTTTCAGTCAAAAAACATTCCCTCTTATTCACACCCTGAAGCTCTTCTGAAATAATCTGATTATTCTTGCTAGAGCAAGTCTTTTCATTAAAAAAAAAAAAAATTAGAGTGATTCTATAGCTCAAACAATACAAACAGACAAAAACATGTCCAGTGGGATCTGTAGCAACAGGCCAAGAGGAAATGGTTCTAAACCAAAATAAAAGGGTACATTCGGACTAGACACAAGGAAAATATTTTTTATGGTGAGAGTGGTGGAACACTAGAACAGGGTGCCCAGAGAAGTGGTAGATGTCTCATCCTGGGAAATATTCAAGGTCATCAATGGGGCTCTGAGCAACCTGAACTACTTTTTAAGATGTCACTGCTCATTGCCAGGGGGTTGGACTAGATGATTTTTAAAGGTCACTTCTAACCCAAACCATTCTATGATTCTATGAACATAGAGAAAAAATCCCAACATATGTATGATTCAATATTCCAAGACAATTCTAAAACTGCCTGGTAGAGGACTGCTTTTCCTTGAACTCACATCATAAAGTTTCTCTTTACAGAAAAACAATTTACATAAAACAAGTTAAATTCATGATCTGTCCAAGGCAGACAGTACAGGCACAAAGTCCCAGTTTGTTTCACCTCCTTCTCTACCTAATACCCCCTATAATCTCACAATATAAACAGGGTCAGCACTTGGTCTACAGCAGAAAAGACTGGAGCATGTGAATTATCTGGTAGAACAATTCAGGACCTGAAATGCGCACGGTTACATATGTGATTTTGCAAAAGTCTCATGAAGACAATAACATAGAAATTATCTTATAGTCACAGATGTCAAAAGTGAAAATTTGTAACAGATTTTAGATAAATTAGATCCACAACTGAACCTTTCAAAATTCAATGCTGCTTTCCATGTAACTTTAGAGACAGCATCTGCTTTGGAGGAAAACAGATCAGGTTTCTTTGTGCATTTTAACAGGTTTACAGAATCCAGATGGTGGTTTCAAAAATCTTTGTCCATAGGAAGACGTATTTCAATGTATATTTTCCTCAATGACACAACTCTTGAGGACTGAACAGCGGAGCAGGGGGAAGAGTTACTCTTCCAGTGGGTTTAGGATGTGCAGTCTTACCGCTGTGGTCCAGCACAAAGTCATCCTGAGCATAGCGGTACTTCTCGGGCCCACATGCAATGAAGACGTCATCATCTCCAAAGAAGTCCTGCAAGCACGTTACCTTGACAGCAAAACAGACAAAGCAAAATAAACAAATGCAGTTGCTTTCAAATAGTAAATCTTCAGTTAGTCAGCAACAGTAAGTTTGTCTTCACCTTTTCCCAGGAATACCATAACGTTCCTTTGTAATCACACAAACATGTCAGTTCCCCAATAATTCAACTCTCCAGTAGTGCCAGAAACCTCAGGTTCAAGAAGGTAAAATATGACTGTTCCTCACCTTCAAAAACATCTTCTCTTATATTTAACATCTGCATTTTTGTCTATAAATACAAATGCATGCTGATGACTTTGATAGGAAACATCTGAAAACACTATTCAAGTATGAAAGCTTCTTGTATTCTTATATTAATTGCTTGTAGGAAAATCTGTTGAGTTAGAGAGATTGCACATACAATTTTTTTTATGCTCTGAGGCATTTAATTTCTGTGTTTTAATGCCCCATTAAAAATAAATAATTCTTCTTTTTATGAAAAGGTGTTTCATATTCAAGAAATAAAAAGAAATAGAGTCACTTCCATGGTCTTTTCAGTTATCTGTTCTTAATTATCCCAGTAATGATATTGCAATGTATTTCAAGGATGGGGATATCACAAAGAAAAATGTTTCAGACATCCTCTAAAAACTCAAAACCAAAGACCTTGAAAAAACTTCAGTCCTCAAAAGTCAATAAGAACCAATTTGTGAAGGGGTGTCTGTTTTAAAAACAATGAAAACCGAAAAGCCACAACAAGAAAGTCCACTGAACTCATTTTAACTCCCTTGAAAGGAAAAAAGGGGTTGCAGGTAGCAAGCTGTTTTTTAAATATATAAACAGATTAAAATTTTACTGTAGAATTGTTTCCCTATTGTTTTTAACACTGCACACCCAAATGAGATCTGGAAGTAAAAGCTATGTAGAAGCTAAGTAAGTTAGAATTGTTTGGTAAAACCGTGAATTTAAAGACGTAAAACAAAAAGCTGCTTTTAGATAAACCAGCTTTTTTCCCTTCCCACATACCTGTCACCAACACCATTTGCATATTTTACCCACTGTGATAACACTGAACGTGGGCAGAATTACGGGAAGGGGTCTCTACTGCCTGCAATATTCTGAGAAACACTCGGAATATCAATGACCCTCAGCTCTCCGCAGGACCAGCACTGGGCATTCCCCAGCAGCGCAGTTGTCATGGCAGCCAACCCAGGAGAACTCTCTGCAGTGCCACATGCAGCATCCAGCATTTGTGGCACTGTGTTATGCAGCCAAAGGGCTCCTGCCAGCCCCAAAATCCTTTTACTGTTATCCTACCACTGCAATGACAATTTGCTCTCATTGGCAAGAGGCATTTTCAGCTCTACTTGAATCAGCTGCTTCCAGTCAGCCTAAGAGGCAGTAAAAACTGGATTCAAAAGGCTGTACAAATTCAAGAGAAGTTTTGCTAACTTGGGATTTATTCCTCTCTGCTTAATAACTCTACCAATAAGAGAACTACTCATCATCATTGTTTCCACAGATTTCAGGGATCCAGCAACCAACCTGAGCCCATTCCTACAGGAAAAGCTGTGAGGAAGGTTCCAGAACACTAATCCCAGCAGCACTGGCTGGATAGGGGCAGAAAGATGTTCTGTGAGGCACAAGGTCACACCCAAGGCTCCTAAAACTGGGTGCCATTTCCATAAACTCTGCCTGCCCACCACTGCTCTGCTCATGCCCCCAGTGCCTTTGCAGTGAGTTTCGTGCAGGTTGGAGCCAAATGCTGTGGTTTAGCAGTGCCTTAAATTAATCCTGTTCCAGTTGAAAGCCTCACCCTTTTCCCTTAAGCCACCCAGTGTAACATCTGAGCTGCAGAGTAAGGGAGGAGGAAGTGCCAGGTTTTATGTCAGACTCTGGGAAATACACAGGGATATAACTGCATGCAGCAGCATCCTTTTGTTGTCTGCAGAACAATCCTACAAAGGAAGGGTCAGATTTGTGCACAAAAGATGACAGGAGCACTCTTACAAATGCACCAGAAAATCTGCTGGAGGTGGCTACTGAGAATGGGAATGAACAAAGCACATTAAGAAACATCAATTCCCATAGGTGCTTCCTCACACGTTCACATATACAGTTTTCCCAGGCAAGAATACACAGGAGTAATCATGAGTGCCAGAGATCAGAGAAACTGCTGGAGGAGGAGCAGTGGCACCTCCACCTTGGAGCTCAGGTTAATTCCAGCCTCTCATTCTGCTCACACACTGTGTCCCTGACCTGTGTGACTTCCACCTGTCAGTCACACTCCATGGGAGACTTCAGCTTCCTGAAAAGATGCTAAATACACTCGTAACTGAAAGCCAGGAAAGTGTAGGTATGAGAAAGCTTTCCACAGCTGCTTGCCAAATTCCAGCAGTGAATACTGGAAGTCATCCTTCTGCCTGCATATAGTGCAGAATGGATACACATAAAATACACGAGAATAAAAAATACTCAACAACTGTATACAACAAGGAATAAAGATCTGCTAGAATTTAAAAGTCTCAAAGAACCACATATTATGAGGTGAGGGAAGGATTTCTAAAATCAAGTTTAAGAAAATGTGTTTTCCTAAAAGGACAATATAGTAGCTATTTTTCTAGGCTTTTATCATAATAAAGTCAAAGGAGCATCTCCCAAGGTGCACACTGATGTTAAAATGAAGTCTTCATTTCCTACAGGATTAAAATTAATGTATACATTGTAACTAATGATAACAGCTCACTTGGTGTGCAAGAAAACAGTAAGAGAAAGTTGAAATTAATAACTTGTTTGCATGTGGGTTTGAATGCAGCAAATCCACTGCAGTGTGATTTGCAAAACACACAATTCTGCTCCGAAGAATATCTGTACTTAGGTCATATAGGAGGAGGATTTTTAAATTTAATCAGGATTCAAGTAGTTTAGAAATATAAAACCAAAAAATTTTCACCACTTTTTTTACAAATGTCAGTTATTCCACTAAGTTTGGGATCAAAATTCAGTCTGTCAAATGAGGGTATGACAATGCTGCTTCTCTTTCCACTAATCCTCTATATTGTCTTACCCACTCTTGGTTTTGTTGCACTTAGTGCTAAAAGAACTGTTCTGTTCTTCA
The DNA here is from genome assembly GCA_035041345.1 of Poliocrania exsul. Lineage (NCBI taxonomy): Eukaryota > Metazoa > Chordata > Aves > Passeriformes > Thamnophilidae > Poliocrania > Poliocrania exsul. Next base: position 12,677,383 of record JAWWLZ010000139.1, read on the forward strand.
AAATGTTTCCTAAGATGCCTTTCAAAGGAACATGGTATTATCAGAGCTGCACAGGAGTGTTATCATAGCAAAAACAGTCAAATATGTAGTCAGTCATTCACAACTCTCTTGTAACTCCTCATGCTTTTATGTGTGAACTTGAAAACATGAAAAGCTTTAGACACCTTGAAGAGGTTCAGCACCAAAATGACAGCTGACATTTAATAGTGTTGAGAGCTTTTTTAAAATTAGTCATCAAGTGGTTTTTGAGATTCAGATGTGGCCAATTCCCAGTTTACACCCACAAAAGCTCTAGACAAGTACTCAGAATGCAGGCTTTCTATCACTGGCTTTGCAGTAAAGCTCAATCAGAATGTCTCTCTCCTGCCTGTGGCTTTAATTATCACAGACAATGCTCTTTTAAAAGAAGAAGATGAATGTGATTTGTTTGACCACAGCAAAAAATAATTCTACCTTAAATCTTATTTTATTTTTTTTTTTACTGAGGGCATATACAGAGCTGCACAATGAAGTTTTTTGGAGGTTTATCATTACAGCCAGCACTACAAAGGCTTACACCAAAGAAGTTTCACACTTCCTTGAATTCTTTTTTCCCTGCTCACATAGAAAACTGAAATATATTTTGAAACAATGCTTTAGGAACACTTTGGAAAAATGCTACCTTGTTAACTTTATATGTTTCAATTAAAATGGTTAAAATGTGTTAAACTCTATTTCAAAACAGAACATTCATTCCCAGAAAAATATTGCCTATGATCTGTTGGCAAGTCCACTGCCTACTCCTTATTTAGAAGAAAAAAATGACTTATTGGTTTTCCTCTGACAACTCAAGACTGCTCAGGTTGTCTTGTTGCACTGCTTTTCTTCAAAATATGTTACTCTACCCAGCAGAGTGGATCATATTTGCATAGGAAGGAATTGGATTTGTATTCAGCCCTTTGAAGATACTTCTCATGGCGTAGAATTACAAGGAGCAATACAATGGAATAGGGAAAACAAAAATGCTGTCTGCAAAGTTTCAGAATAAATATAACTTGAACTCAATATTACATTTCCCGTTCTAGTAGAGTCACAGGGTCTGTTTTGTCAGAATCTTTTCACTTGCATTCTCACCATACTTTTCTGAAAAGGATGTGCAGACAACTCAGGGTATCACTGCTGCCTGATGGGCCCAAAACCAGCAGACGACAACATAATTCAAGCAGCAGCACCAGGAGAATTAAACTGATTGGCTTCAATTGCTACACACTCAAACACGTAAGCAAGTGGCACAATGATCCAATGATTCAAAACTTGAATTGCTTGTTATACAAAAGCAGTATTTTCTCCTAAAACTTCCCCCCCATACCCCCCAGGTGAAGACATCTTGAAACACTGGATGACGTTTATTGAAAAATAAAGACCTTTCTAAGAGGGGTGCATATGACTAAATATGCATTATGTTACATAAGTGTCACGACTAATGATAGTTTGCAAGATAATTAATGTTAAAGCACCGCAAAATCACACAGCTAAAAGCACAAAAAAATGTAGTTTGTATGCAGAAAAAAAATGGGGAAATGGGGTGTTGAAAAGGAACGCAGAGAAACACTTCTATTTTAAAAATCAAATTCCTGATCCACTGTTGTCTACTAGTGCAGTGCTTTAATGTCTCATACATCCATCATATTTACCTTTTAAAATAGGCTGATATTTCTCACAAATATTTATAACCAAAGAAGTTTGCTCTTTCCAAAGAAATACTTCTTCAATCAGACCAAGCCACTGGACTAAAATGTACATCTTGTGATCCATACAGAAATCCCTTTCTCATCACCATCACACGTGCCTTGAAATGTAATTTATATCCATCCCCACTCCCACTTCTGAACCTAAGAAACAGAAGATATTCATGTTTCTTCCAGAAAAAAAGTAAGGATCAGTCTTTTACAGACAGAATTCAACATGCATTCAATGATTGTCCTTTATGATGAAGTTACAATGAAAAAAACCTGAAGCAAATAAATGAACCTTCATCATAAGTATATTTGTCCTCCAATCTCCAGAAGAACAACACTAAAAAAAAAATTAAGAGACTGGTGCCACAGAGGTTTTATAAACACTTGAAAAATTAATTAATGCTAAACAGAGTTCTGTAATTGTATATCAACAGCCTCCAGCCAGGAGCTCACTGGATAAACTGTATTTATTCCAGCTCTACAAATATACTTCATTCTGAACGCAGCAGGAAGGGCTGCACAGACAAATAGTTTGGCTTAATTTAGTATGTCTGATTCCATTTAAGTAAGCAGCTACAAGACTGGACAGTTTAAATCTGGAGGGCCACACCCTCTGTCTGGGGAAGGCTTCTCTTCATGACAAACTCTCTACAGCAGCTGAAAATGGAACTAAAATATTTGAACTGGAAAATATATGCGAGATTATTTGTATTTAACAATGGAAGAAATATTTGTATCTACTGACTTCAAGAACACAGGATACTGTGTAAATATTTTTAAAAGGAAGCACACAACAGAGGCAAAAAGGAAACTGGCCTGCACAGGAACAGCTGGATTTGGGAATGTTTTCAGCTCAGCAGTTTGAGGCTGAAATTCCTGAAGAAACGCTTTGGGTTTTTTCCCAGGAATTGCTGGGAAAAAAATGTGAATCATCTGTTAATTGTCAGTGTAGCAAATCCAGATACAACCTCCCTGCCACAGCCTTCAGTGTGAGGAGTGTCCACATTCCTACTGGGAAATGCTGTTCCTCTGTGACTGGGATTACAGCTATGCTGTCCTGAGGGTTCTGCCCTTTGCCCCTTGTTTCAACTTCTTTTCTGAGTAAGCAAAGGGCAAATATTTGTCTATTTTGCCAGTCAGGTCATATTTGCAATCATCCTTTTTGTTTCCCCTTTTGACACAGATTTAAGCACTGCCACTTCCTCCTCACTGCCATCCAGCCTCGTTAAAATTCTGGCAGTGTTTCTGAAGCTGCCAGCCTTACATTTCAAGGCTTTATGGTGCAAAATGCAAGGAAGGCACTGCTGCAGAAACAGCTCACTTGTCTGTTCCCTATTTCAGTCCCATTACCAAGAGGAGCAAGGCTTACCTTGGAAAAGGAAGTTTCCTCTGGGCAGCCTCAAGAACTCAAAAAGGAAGGTGAAAAGGGCATTCCCACCCTTTCCAACTGAATACTGGGATTTTAGCACAGGGCTTTTACACCTTGGAACTTCCCCTTGGTGTCTGCACTTTCTCAGAATAATGTGGCCAAGGGAAAGGGGTGTGTTTAACCAATATTTTTAACTATTTACTAAGCCATCAACGCCCTTCATGACTGAAACAAGAGGCACAAGAAGTTCTCTACTAGATTATGGCAACTCTTTGCCTGGTTATACTGAGTGATGTTTCCTGCCATGTCTTCAGTAAACAGCTAGAGAATAGCCAGATGGGTAGCTAGAACATACTCAGGAAGTAGAAATACAGGGGAAAATCAAACCAATGAACCCCTAATATGCCCTTAAAAATACTGTAACTGCCAATGTTCTTTTTTTAATAAACAACCAATTCAATTGGTAGAAATGACAGTGTCAAAGGCAACTACACTAAGCAATTTGGAAGCAGGCAAAAAAGAAACTGTTCTAAGGTCAGGAGCCCACATTGTACACAAGAACTGCAACAAACCCCACTGCTGTATCAGATATGTAGTAAACCTGGAAAACCAGGTCAAACAATAAGATTCCTGCTGGTGTGATGAAGAAGCACTTGACACTTCCAAAAGCTTCTGTTCCTCACCAGCTTATGTCCTCTCTGACAGCTCTACTACAGAATCTCTCTGGGAATTCCCAAAGTAAACAAAATTACACAACACCCAAAGAAGGGTAAGCAAATCACTAACATCTGATGTAAGGCTTGAAAGAGCTCAAATGCTACCAGGAGTGGGCACATCTGCCCAAAACAGCCACAGGGCAGACTGGGGAGTCCTGAAGTTTGGGGACATAAACTCACAAGCTTGATAAGACTCTAGACAACTTTCCCACTGGCTGTGGCTGTAAGGACTATGTGATGCATCATAATAATGTCCCCAACAGTCAACTTCCATGAGGTCATTAGCAGAGAAGGAGAAAAAAACCCCCTCCTTTGTTCTCTGAAAATAATTGGAATTAGGTCAAATACCTCTTAATTTCTGAGGCTCAAATGCACAGTTATTTTGTCTGCAACTGAAACATGAAAAACAGTAACAGAGATCACATCATGCAGAAAGAATGCAAAAGTATCAACTATGTTACAAAATTTAAAATTCATTACCTGATCATCTATTATGTGACTGTGCATCTTGACCAGCAAAATTACTTCAGATTTTAAAGACTGTGATTTTTCTTTCTATCAATATCCCATCTTCCTTGAGAAAATACAGATAATTTTTACAACTGGGGCTTTTAGGTTTGTTTGTTTGCTTGCAATTTACTCAGCAGCTCTAAGACCTTTCTAACAGTACCAGTTAACCTGCTTGTGAAAACAGGTTCTTTTTCTCTGTAGTTAATTCAAATAGATCACTTGCTTTTGGTCTCACTCTACAAAAAGTCCCTTTTAAACCCATGCAGTTGGTTCGCTTTAGATTTCAGAGCAGTCCCGCCACAGTCAATGAAATAATTCACATTTATGAAGCTATACAAACCCACAGCTTGTGAAAGGTCTGAGGACCTCCTGAGCTCTGCTGGACACTGCAATAAACTATGAAATAAATCTGATTTCTAGGTCAAAACTTCCACAAGACATTGTCTAATTTACCATTTGAGGTTTGGCATCTTGCATCTTTTCTCTTGTCCTTCAAGTTTATTCAATTCAGTGAACAGTGAGAAAAAAAAATAAGTTTTCAGTTTCTAATAATTTGCAAATGGTAAATTTGCCTGCCTTGGACAAAGGGAGCTCATTAACCTATTTAGGAAACAGAAAAAAACTGAAACAAAGACCATAATGAGAGCAATTCTTTTAGGCCAGTTTCCTAAATGACTATTTAATCAGTGACTGTGTCACATTATTACAGTCACTATTAGAAAATGAACATCATTTCACTGATACTTCATGAGGAACAGCAGTGAAAAAAGGAGGAGGCAAACCCTTCAGTCTCACAGGGAATCTGAAGAGTAAGAAAGAAAACAGAAATGTGAAATCTTTGCCTGCTGCCTTGTAAACAGAGAAAGTCTGGCAGCAAGCCCAGGAAACGCCTAATACAGTATGACAATGCAGAAAGACTGAATAAACAGACTGGGCAGGTCACCACAACTCTTACAGCTGTTGGGAATAGATGATGGAATAGAGCACATACCACATAATTTTAGTTTTATCTCAATTTAAAAAAAGATTTTTGCATATTTTTGTCAATGTCTCAAAATTAGATTCGGTAAATGAACACATGTGGAAATGGAAGATGGCATTTGGGTGCAATTCAAATCCATCATCCTCACTGCAATGCAAATGACAGCAAGGAAAATAAGCTGTAGGAATATGCATAAGTTAAAGTAAGTTCCTACATATAACTATTTCTTAAAGCCTTCCAGTAGTATAGGACTTTCTGGCAAAGTCCATCCACCAGTTTTTCCAAAGGGCAAAACTGATCTCTCTGCAAAAAGGCATTTCAATTATTGCACTGGTTATGTGCAGCTATTTAGATACTGGAAAATTGCAGTTGAAAAGCACTAAAATTCTGGAAATCTTGAATCATTTTGAATCACACTGTACAACTCATCTATCTCTGTAATGCAAAATGACCCTTCCCTCAGAATTATCCACTACTTCAACAAGAGTCCATAATTTCAGTATATTAAACAGTGAAATTTAATGTCATGCTTTGCAATTTCATGAGTTACACAAGAAACAACAGGCTTACTAAACATGGAAAAAGGGGAAAATGGAAACAGAAAATTAGCACTTGCAGCTCATGATATGAACATAATCCAGTCTGAAGAGAAAAACCAAAGTGTTTTCAGTTACAAGACAAGGGTATCTTTGCCCATGGGTGCATTAATCACCCCAGCTCACAAGTCAGCATAACAGATTCTTTCCTTAAGTGGCATAACTGGGAAGTCTAATACAGGACCAAAAATAGCACCTGACTTCACACAGCTAACCTTCCATCTTACCACCAAGTAGCTAGTCTAAAAATAAAAGCTACTTGTATTATGAAAGAACATTAAAAGCAAAAGCGCACATATAAGGACAGATACCTGGTTTGTCTAATTCAACAAAACCTTACTGATTTAATGATGCCCTGTTCCACAACACAAATGCAGTTAAATTTCAAGTTACACCATTTTTTTCCATAAAATTATTATCTGGTTTTTTATAGACAAATAATAAATTCAAACTCAGTGTTCATGGCAGATGCAGAAAGAATAAAAGAAAATGTATAAATCCAGAAAGGTCCTTTGATAATGTGTCCAAATAATTTTTAATGAATCTGTAAGCTTTAACAGAAAGTTTTACAGTTTTACACTGAATCAGGTTGCCCAGAGAGGTTGTCAGTGCCCTATCCCTGGCAACAATTCAAGCTCTGAGCAACCTGATCCAGTGGAAGGTGTCCCAGCTCATTGCAGAAGGGATGGACTAGATGCCCCTTTAAAGGTCCACTCAATTAATAAAACCATTCTGTGCTTCTGTGGGTTTCCTACAGCTTGAATTGTTCATGCAATAACTGCTAAAGTCAGGTTTCTGTTCAAATTGTATTAAAAAAAAATCAAATTATGTAACTCTAAGACACAAAATATTAGTTGAAATGCATGACTCACTGCAATGGAACATTGTTATGTAGTGCTATAAAAATCTAATTTTTTTTCTATGTTCCTGTGTCAGGGTTTCAATCTTGTAGTTAGTCAAAGTTGTTTCTTACAGCACTGCAATAGGAAGAGAAAAAGTTTAGTTACCCTATAAATTCAGGTCTTTCTCTCAATTCTGTTCTCTTCATATATACCACTTCACAGAACAAGAAATCTTGATAAAATCCACTGAGTTCATAACAGATGAAAAGGATGCTTCCCACATATATTTTAATTTTTCATCATTTAACATTTGTTTAACCCTTAAGATACTTCATTTAATCAACATTCTGTTTGTTTCAGTATAAAAACAATAGTACACTTCCAACTAACCTTGCAGTACTATTTTTATAAAATTAGCCTATAGGTTTTGCAATGCTAATTGCTTACCATAGAGCTTAAAGACACGCACAGCTTTTAAAGGCATTTGATTCTTGAAGTAACCTCCTCACTTATTTGCAAATTCTAAATAAAGAACCAAAATTAAGCTCACAGATGCTCTCTATGCACAGCTTCGAACAATGACATTTCACAGATGAAATTACAGAAATTCTGTGTAAAAACACTACCATATATACCATAAAGCAATTTTGTGCTCAGCACATTTTCCATGCTTACTCTGCTTTGCCTGTCATTTAACTATTGAGGTCTGTTGTACTTGTATGCAAAAACTGGAACAATTATGCTGGGCTAGGGGCATCAAATAAAAACACTGAGGATGTAACTGATTAACAGAGAGCTTAGAAGCTCAGAAATGTGAGAAAAATTACAGTAATCCAGGAAACAAACTACTTTGTATCTGGCTTTCAGAGATCCAATTCAATCTCATTAGCTCTCAACTTCTACCAATATTATTTTCAATCTGTTGCTTCTGCTGCTTCTGAATGGCTTTCCTAAGCAGATAAACAGATGTAAAACACATTTGAAGACATAGAAACATCTTTGATTTCATGTTCAGACAACAAATGTATTATGAAGACAGTGGAAAAGTAACATGTTTAGCCAGTGACAAAGAACAGGTTCATCAATACTGTTATACCAGAAATCCTCCCCCCCAAAAAAGGTGTCTCCATCAGTTTCTCCTTATAAACAAACCCCAACAAAATCCCACATATGCTTCTTCCTTCATCTCTGAAAATGTCAGTTCTTCCTTCAAACAAACATCTACAAGTTTCAGAAAAAAAAAAAAAAGCAAAATAGATGCTTCTGTCTCCAGAAACACATAACTGAACCCCATCCAACTCTCTAGAACAGTAACAGAACAGAGCTGCTAAAGACCGTTTATCGCTCAGTTGACTTTTGTGCATCTGTTATAAGGCTGGTTTTAAAATCACACCATAATCCACTTTTATGGCTATACTGCTATCAGTAGATTGGAACTCGACTTTGGTGACTTGGGAGAGGAAACAACACTGAAGGCTCTGCTACCCTCAGAAAACAATGTTGGCACCCTGAAAGAATGTTTCACTTTCTTCCACTTATATTTGGCAATAGTTGAATCTGTACTTTCTTCCAAACTCCTACAACTTACAGAAGAGCAAACAAGCTCCACATTTATTCCTGTAATACAAACCTATTTTGACTTTAGAATCACATAAAGCCAATTTATACAATGGAAGGTCCAATGCAAAATTTAGATCTCTATAACATGGAGATTCTGGCTGACCAGATCTTTTCAGTGGATCGGCTTTTCTTCCAAAATTGTACTCAACGTAACTGCTGCTAAAATGACAGTCTCCAAAATTTGTGCTTTTCCAACAATAAAGTCAAGAGTTCACTAAATATATTCTTTTATTTGAGGGCTGCTTTTTCAATTAAACCTTCTTTCTCCCTACAAAAAGCACTTAGAAACATTAATACATTATGTAAATCCATTTAAATACAATAAGACATCTGAATTGGGATACATTTGTTAATTTAAACTTGTTGTTTGGTTTGGGTTCTTTGTTTTGTTTGGTTTTTTAAATCTCCAGTTCATGAAGCATTTCATCATACTTCATCTGCATGATATTTAACACCTCATGCATCAGACCTCATTTTCACTGCATTGATAACTTTTTTTTCCACATACAGAAAATAAGTAAAGGCAGCAGTGGGATCCCTTCACACTCCCAGTCACGTTGTGTACAAAGCATATTGTGCAAAAACTGGGACCAGGCTACAGAATTGGAAGCCAAAGTTATTCATGTGATTAATGAGAAAAAAGGATGGTATTTCCATACCAGCAAGAACAGCTATGAAATAGTTTTGTGCCTGCTAGTGCCACTGCTTTGCCATTCTGTGGGCTTTTTTTCCATTTAGATATCTTTCTTTAGCATCTTTATAGATTTATAATACCTGCTTTCAATTTTGATGAAAGAGAGTTTTTCAAAAATATTGCTTAAACTACAAGTATAGACAAAAATGTAAACTATGTTACAGTTTCCAACAAAACTGGGAACAGATGAGGGTTGTAATACTACACAGGTAGTGTCATGAAAGTCACCTCCAATGGTACAGAGGATGCTCTGTGCGTTCCCAAGCCTAAACTAGTCTGGGGTGATTAAGAATAGCAAAATGCAGCCCCAGAAGGTGAACTGCCATGTTATTTTGCACAGAACTAGAACTACTGTAGCTGCAACACCTCTCTGGCATCCCTTATGTTGTTCCCATCACAGCTCCCAGCAAGTGGAATTAATCAAGGTCCAGCTCAGTCTGGCTGAATCTAAGCTGCAGCACTGCTGCTTTGCTCTATGCTCCATATTGCAGTTTAAAGAGAATGGTATCAAGATGTTCAATCTGGCTCAAAATGTACCTATTGTTGCAGCTGATGGAAAGACCTATGGAAGTAACTTGTGAATCCTTGGATTAATACAGTTTTTATTAATTACTGTTATCAGGATTAATTTACAAACTAGAAAAAAAATTGCAAATTCCCTCCTCGTTTCTCTAAAAATCAAAGCAATGTCCTCACCAAGACTAACCACACAAAATCATAGAATCACAGAATGTTCATGAAGGATCATTACAGAGAGCTAAAAAGGGTATTTAAATAGTTTTTTAATTTATTCTGTGATAAAAATAATGCTGAGATTGGAGATGATTGTATCTGCATCCACTTACAAAATTCTAAATTTGGCTCTACTAATATGAACTCCACCTCATGCAGACAAATCTAAGCTAACTTTAATCTTGCCACATTCAACACTAATGGCAGCAACACTCCAGCATAAAGCTCTGCAAAGGCAGTCAAGGCAGTCTGGCCTCCTGGGTACCAATACCAGCCGACGAGACCTGGGCTGCTGCCAATGCGCTGGTGGTTGTATCAGAGCCAACTGAGAGCCACGCTGCAATTGCACCTATTCACTGTCAAGTGAACCTTCTAGAACTGAAATGCATTATAGACTCACCCCTGCTCCATGTAGAAGGGAGGTCTGTAGTACAGACCACTCCTCAGCCCATACCTGGGTTTGCAACTGCACAGAAAGGCAATATAACAGAATAAAAGGAGTATGGGTGGTCTGTTAATATCACAAGCATAAAACTATGCACAACCAGCAGCAGCACCAGCTACTGCTGAGTAGCACAACAGCAGCAGGTACGGAATGTGCTCAGAGTGCTTTGAAGCAAACACTGCAGCAGGTTGTTCTTGTCACATACTTCTGACTACACATGCAACAACACGGCACCAACCCCACTCCTCCACTTTTCTGCAGTCTGGTCAAGGTTTTATTAATTTCATCTTCATAAATATACGATGTCTGGAGAAGCATCATCATTTAAGAAGTATCTAAGGTGATTTGCCTCTTTTTTTCCTGCTAACTTCCATTACATGTATGGTTTAATATACAGTTAGTTGTGTGATCCTGAACAAGCTGACTTAAGAAAAAAAAAAGTCTCATTTTCCCTTTACACTGCCTGCTTTTACAATTCCTCCCACTGAGATAATTTCTGTCCATACTGAAATCCTGGTTAGAATTTCAACCACTCCTACACTTGCTTACAGTAGTATTAGCCTTAATCCATTTAGTCACTATTGCTAAAGCAGGACTACAGTTGTAGTGACTACTCCTTGAGGTTATTGGTGTCCTTATTTCTACTCTCAAGGTCTAAGGCTTTTGCAGATATTCCCTAGTGCTTAAAGAGCTTCCTAAGCAGCTTCTGGGAACATATGTTGTTTTTACTAACTCTGGGTAGAGTTTCACTGTGTGTGCCAAGCAGACCTCTCTGTGGGGCCCTGTCAGTGATCAACTGATTTAGTGTTCACAAAAGTAGAACCCAAGCCCAGTTACTTTTGGCAGATTCACTGCAAGAGTCTCGGTTCTTGTCTGCATTCAGCACATCCAACCATAGTTACTTGATTTTCCTTACCCTGACGTTTTCTCTGCTGGTGCATTAAAAGAGCACTCTGTTCAGTGCATTGAAGAGTGCTGGCAGGTACTTGTCTGGCTGGCAAAGCCTCCCCCAAACAAGAAGCTCTCTTAGTAGCTGCCTTAAACAAAATGCCTAGAGAAATTATTTCTATTGATACAACTCATCTATTTGACATTAACAATAGTCTTTTTCAATTCAGTTGCAAGTGGAAAGTCTGAGGCATAATAGGGAACATGGCTTATTTATTGCCAAAATAAAAGCATAATGCTGAAAGGTTTTCTAGAAACCATATGTAGGATCAGTGGAGTATTTCCCTCCGCTTCTTCTGAGTCTCCACATAAATATTTCTAGTGGAGATGCAGACCCCCAAGATGAGAATTTTAAATTATCAGCTATTACTTTTCTGGTCCTAATTAGTTTTTAGAAACCATCTGTCTTCTATGAACACCATGTTGAAACTGCTGCTCAGAACAGCATACGGAAAAGTTAACTGCAACTCTAGGAATCTATGGCTCATACTGCATCTAAGTATTCCTTGGATGTTTCCCCGACAGGCTTTTCTTTTGTGGAAAGAAGGCTGTAGTAGTATTTTTTTGTTACAAACCCCTTTGCTTACCAGCCTGAAAAACATATTTTGAAATTTTTACACAAGTATTTACATTCAATAAATGGCAGTCTCATAATGGTGCCTTTAAAGGATGGAAAACTATTGATAAACATAGAGGAATCTGATCATGCTGTAAGAACTGAACTTTCTGCAGAGCTGCATTAAAGTCTAAAACTCATTTTTATGATTCCTTTATTGCAGTTAAGACCCAAAGCAAACAAAACATGACAGATCAGAGCTGTAAGTGAGCAACAGATTGCACTCATGCTGAGTTTTGTCAACTCAGTATGATATTCCTGAAAGTCTATCTGTAGAATGCTCTGAAAAATACAGTATGAAATGCCTGCAGGGCAAAAATAAAGTTCATTCAAAGTTCTTAGTCCTCCTGGGAAGATTGTTTTCTCTGATTCAGTTAACTTATTTGTAACACTTAGCGTAACTCTAAAACCACTAGGCTTAAAAAATGAAAACCACTTACAAACCAGCTCACAACAGAAGTGCAATCTGCCCCTACACACAGTTACTGTGAAGAGGCTTCATGTTTAATTAAAGTACTGTCAACACAAATTTAAGTTTACACACAGAACCCAGAAATGTTCAAGCATTGCCATGTGCATCAGCAAGTTACTACTGTGAGAAGTATTTGCAGGGAAGAAAAAAGCAGCAAGACTCAATAAGAATTAAAAAACCCCAACAAAATGTAAGGTTATAACAATTATGAGAATAATGTTACTTAAAACGTGGACATGTTTCATCTCCCTCCAAGCTCAGAGTAAAGATGGGAGGAGCAAAAGCTTAAAACATTTTTACAACAAGAAGGTATTTTATGCTTTTTAGCAAGTATAGAACTTTAAAAAAGCAAACTGTATTAATTTCAATATGCCTCATAGGTTATATGCAAATATATCTACCATCAGTCTCTGAACTGTGCCACCCTCTTAGCCATGCACTTTACAAGTTATTCCAGTCATTTGTCAACTCAATTTCACAGCAAATTTTTACTTGTTCTGTCAAAATTTGCAAATTTCATAGATACTTTAAAAATAAAACACTTTTAAAATTAACACTTTTACTTTGGTCTACTCCAGTTAAGTAGACTAAAGGCCATACTTACTGTGTGCCATTTTAAACTCCTTATATCCAGGGCAAATGAATTCAAAAATCCTCTGTGGGGATTTATTGTCTGCTAGCATGAAGTGGCAGATGCTGCATCAGCTTTTTCTAAAACGGTCTGGTGACATTCTTTTAAAGAAACACAGCAAAAGTGCAGTTCATTTATTTCATGATGGTCCTCCAATCTCCACCGTTCCTGGGAAGCACAATTGCTCATCCTTTACTATCATCAAGCTTGTGTCAAATTCAGCCAAGGGAAAGTAGAACTTCAACCCACTGAATTGCATTCAATGAAAAAACGGTCTTTCTTTGACAGAACTACCTGTGTAGCAAGATTACATTTACCTAATCTGAGTGGTTTGAATCTTCAATATTTCTTCAACTAAAACCCAAGAAATATTTTTCATCAAATTACAAGATTAATTTTTCTTCCAATAACTTTTACTACATCCACAGTCAAAAGTCCATAGTGGTTTCACAACAGATTTGCCACTAAAAGATAATTGCTCTATACTTCATAACAAGGAGACCAACATTGGTATCAGCAGCTTACAAAGTCCGCTTTTTACTACAATTCACCCTGGAGGAAAGACTGAAAGAAAGGGAAGAGAAAAGGCAAGTGAAAAATCTCAGTCAAGTAATTTTGCTACTATTTTATAAAAAGTCCATACTATGTATGTATGTATGGCCAGACTTCACTAACGCAGATTTGGGCAGGGCTCTCTCTCCCCACGTGGGTGTGCCCTTCCAGCCTGCGCAGTGGATTTTTTAGGTGAGGCACAGCATGCGCAGAACTGACCCCACCGTTTAAGTCCTAAGGTCCATCTGCCACAGCCGAGCGAGCTTGGACAGTGACAGGGAAGTCCTCAGGACTGTCACAGCCCCTGGTCCTGACCAGGGCTGACCCTGCTGAGCACCCGAGATGTGACGGGATGGGATGGCAGAGGGGCATTTACTGCCAGGGGACGGTCCCCACTGAGACTTGAACTCGGGTCCTTGGGATTCGGAGTCCAGAGTGCCCTCCTTTACACCACAGGACCACCCTAAAAAGTCCATACTACCACTCAGAATAAAGTCATGACACACTATTATAATACAGAGAGTAAGCAGCTACAGTTACATTGATGAGATTTTAGAAGTAGCTGAATTTTTACACCTGCCTCCCTGTATATCATCACCAGGAATGAAACAAAAAAGCATTTACACCAAATATGCAAAAAAAAAAAAAAAAGAAAAGAGCTATAACACTCAATCCTTTTACTCTGGAAACACAGCAAAGAGAGGGAGAGTGGGTGCAGGTAAGTTTATCCCTCAACTCATATGTACAACACCTTGCCCAAAGATGCATTTACTTACATACCTTCCCTATTACACACCAGCTTCACTGACAGAAGGGGAAAAAGGGGGAAGAGGGATATTAAAAAGCATGAGAGACTTAGAAGGAAATCACTTGAGGGGTTTCCAAGGCTGCATTAATAAAATAATAACGCTACAATAGTGGAAGCAAAATAAGCAAAACTAATGTAAATTGAATCCCACCAGAGAGATGATGGGTCACTGTGAATTAGGTATCAAGTTTCTGCTCAAGAGGTGAAGCACAATAAGTAATTTGGAACCAGCAATTTTATTATCATGGTTTTACAAATCAATAGCTTGTCAAGTGCTACATACTACAAGCTTATCTATGCACTAATGAAAATATGGAGGCATTTTTGCAAATCAGTTTCTCAGAACTTTAATTTTGACCTGAGCATTTATTTTTTAAAATAGTCGAAATGTGTTCATAAGCTTTCAAATTCGAAGCATGATACATCAAAAGCTAAGAACTGTCACCCAGATTCAACCAAACAATCTAGTCTAGAAGAATACTAGAAGTGACCAATCTTTCAACTATACTTTCTATTAAAAAAAATTCTGTTGTTTTGAGGATACAAAATCTGAAAACAATTTTACTTATGCATTTAACAAAATACACAAACTCAAGCATATACATATATTGTAAAGAATGCTATTAAGTAACTTTTCTCACTTCAACCTGGTAATACACTATTAGAACAAGAGTTTCCTTGTTAATATTCCATTGCACAGAAAATCTGTGCTTTCTACTATAGCAAATGACAACTTAAAAAAAAAAAAGTAAGAGAGTTATAACTTGTTCCCTGCCAACTGAGGACAGTTTACAAATAAGGTTCTCCCACAAACATTCCAGTGTCATACACAGAATATCCAGCCCTCAGCTGAAAATAAAAATTTTTGATTATGCTAATCAGACTGAAAAATACTCACGGTATGAAGGAACATGAACCTTCTAAAAAATTTTGAGACTAATTATATATGGATATATAAAACACTGAGGAAAAAAATGAGTTCAAAAAGAGCTTCCAACTTCAGATGCATTCCTAACAAAGTCAATTTACAAAAGAGGTATTAATATTTATTCCTTATGTCACACCTGACAAGGCTCTTTCAGTTCAGTTCCAAGTCAGTTTTGAACTTCACGTAACCCTTTTTTCCCATCATACACATGAGAAAGTGTTGCAATTCTTTTCCCTCTACTAACGAGGATTCACAGTTGGGTCTGCATGTGAATATTAGAATGTAGCTTCCCCCTTCATCCATTCTCAACATTTAGAGCAACTAAAGAATTTTCGTTTAGAGCAATGATAATTTTTGACCATACATTCCATCCTGTTGCCAGGATCTGTATTGATGACCATTGGATTCAAAGAGAAGGAAGAAACAGAGATTACAATTTTGGAAAAATTGGGGGAAATGGGAAAATTCCATTTAAAAGATAGCTCCACTTCTAACTATCAGGCAAACAAACCAGATGACAGGCATATTTGGCTTTTAATGCAGATGTGATTCCAAGACTATTTCACTAATAAACCCTGCTAAAAATTCCTGTGGTGGTTTTGACCACTAACATGCAAGCAGCAGAGCAGTTTTGCATATCTTGACTTAGCAATACTTATGCAAGGATTAAGGAGAAGTAGAGCAAAGAAAGAAATGCAGCTGGATGGCATTGTGCTCTGGCTGCTCTCTCTCCAATCAGTAAAAGTCCAAACTGCTGGGAGTCCATCCTTTATTTCTATAATGTGTTTGGAGAGTAAAGAATGAAAAACCCATACTAATACTTCAGACAGGCAACACAATTCCAGAAGTGTTTTTCCCTTCTCCTCACATGGAGATACCACTGAAAACTGAGTTTATAAAGTACATCTCTGTTACTTTTTCTCACTAGAAAACTATATTCCATAAATTAGGTCATCAAAGACTGAAGGGTTTAAGTTTTGTGATCTGGCCTTACAGACTCTGTGTAGCTAATCATATTTTGATAGCTTTAAAACTAGATGTGCTTTCTTCTTAAAACATCAATCAGACTGAGTTTTCAGACACACCCTTCCCCCATATTAAGTAACATACACTATTGTTTATCTCCAAAACCTCCATATGAATCCTATTTCTTACAAAGGACTGTGATAAAGACTTCTTGAAAGCCTCAGATAAGACTGGGAAAGGTGCTAAACTCCTCATCATTTTAGAGGTACATAGTTTCTCAGTGCTTCTGATACTTTTCTGCTCATGTCTTTTGATTTGTATTTGATTTTTATTGAAACGAACAAGATATCTGGTGAGTCTTTTTTATTTCCATTAAAATATGTGTAGTGTCATTCATACTTTGTAATATAGGTCTTAAATGAAGAAAAAGAACTTCCTCAAATATATGTATATAAAAATGTTCATCCATCTAATCTGTGCTTCTGTTCATGCAGATTTTGGGAAAAAAAATTATACACAATATTATGACAAGTGAACACTCCTAATATTAGCATTTATTTTATATCTTCCCTATATTAAGACATGAAAGATGGAGTTACTGTAAATGGTAAATAAAGTTCCAAAACAGAAGCTCAACTAACAGAAACTTTTATCTCCAACTCCAAAATATGTGAGCAAGCCATAACAGTTACTTTGGAAATTGCAGACAAGTATCTATCCATAGGAAGTAGTATCAAACCTCTTAACTCCCTCATTTACTACATTACTGGTCTACAATTCGAATATTCAGTAGCATACAAATGGGAGGAAAAAGTTGTTGACATAAAAGTATCAAAAATAAAGCCAAATATTTGAGAAGTACAAAATAAGAAAAATAACATGCAAAAGGTGAAATGTGCTGTAAAAAAAAAATATATTCATGTGTCAAAGCCAAGAAAAATCTGCTTAATAATTAGCAGTTCTAAGAATATTCAAAGCCTTCTCAGACCCTAAAAACTTCTCAAAAAACACTTTTGCATCTTGGACTGCACCTTGTCTCATGAGCTTCTCAGTAACATGTGACAGAAGACAGTGATGAGGTTCTCACACATCCGATTACAGACGTCAGCCCAAAGGCAAGAG
>JAWWLZ010000139.1:12721311-12734695 GCA_035041345.1 Poliocrania exsul
CTGGAGCATGTCCAGAGAAGGGCAACGGAGCTGCTGAAGGTTGTGGAGCACAAGTCTGATGAGGAGAAACTGAGGGAGCTGGGTTTGTTTAGCCTGGAGAAAAGAAGGCTCAGGGGGGACCTTATTGCTCTCTACAACTACCTCAAAGGAGGTTGTAGCAAGGTGGGTGTCAATCCCTTCCTCTTGTGTGGTAGGACAAGAGGAAATGGCCTCAAATTGCACCAGGGAAGGTTTAGATTGGATATTAGGAAAAAATTCTTCACTGAAGGGGTGGTCAAACATTGGACTAGGCTTCCCAGGGAAATGGTGGAATCACCATCCCTGGAGGTATTTAAAAGATATGTAGGTGTGGCACTTGGGGACATGGTTTAGTGATGGACTTGGCAGTGCTGGGCTAGAGGTTGGAGTCAGTGATCTTGAAGGTCTTTTCCAATCTAAAAAATTTTATGATTCCATAATCTTATTATGAAGCATAACCTTGTTATATTAGCTCTTATTGATTAATGGCAATATGAGTCTAAGGGTCATTGAATATTGAATTATATCAATTAATCTTAAGGTATCATAGTTAAGTGTCTGAAACCAGGATCTGTGATAAGTAATTGTAAATGTGTGTCCAAAACACCTCAGAATTATCCACTTGTTTTGCTAGACTAGATGAAAATGCCATACTGAAGTTCAGTTACTTGCTAAACAACTTTGGATTCTTCCCAAAGGATACCTTTATCCTTAAATTTGTTTTTTAAGAGTATTATTTCTGAAGATCATTTAAGAATTCTGAAAGTAGTAAACAAATGATTAGAAGAGTTATAAAACCAAAGTTGAATCTGAAACATAAAAATCTAATGAAACATGAAAAACTAATCTGTTTTTTCTAGATAATTTAGAAAGGAGTAATTGGGGGGTTTAAAACATATCTATTACTTTTTTGCTGGTACTCCCATCATCATTTTTGTATCGTCTTTAATAATTTTATTCCATCTGTTGGTCTTTCAAGACAAGAGATAAAAATTCTGTATTTTCCATAGAAATGGCTGTCTGGATAGTTGCTATAATTCTGGTTCAACAAACCTGGAGAATTATGTTATTTCAGGTGTTAAATAACTTATAAAGGGAAGATTCCCATAAGTCTTTCAAAGATCATTGCCAACAGTTATTTGTTATAGTGAATTACCAATATAATTAAAAATAAAAAATTAATGTGCTTTCTGAGACAGCTACTTCAGCAAAGATGTCTAACGTTCACTGATGCCCCATACGTGACAAAATATCAGAACTAAAGATGAAAACAACAATTAAACAGTACACATTTTGAAACAAGTGAACTGCTCAAGGAATTTCTGAAAAATAGAATTTTTTAATGTGGTGGCTACAGAAACAAAGCCAACTACACCAAATTCTCTCATCTATACTCCTATTCCTAGATGTTTTTTCTCACCCACCTGGGGCTGCTGCCTTTATTTGTGCTGTTACAAATATCCATGCAAATTTGATCTGGGAAATGATCTTGATTAAATAATAACCCTCACCTCCAAAAATGGGGTAGGGCAGGAAGTTAGAATAGAATATTTAGCTTGCTTTGAGAGCAAAGCCATTGCACAATGTAGGTATATGCCACGAGCATCAACTTTTTAGGCCCAGGGAGAAGTGGACAATACAACAACTGCAGTGAATAAAATTAGTAATAATTTTCACTCTTGCTTTCTTGCAGTGTCATAATTGGCATCATTGACCTCAGGGGCGTTTTCATCCAAGGAATGATTTTTGATTAAAAATTTGGAGTGTCTGAACGATATCTTTTGATAATATCATCAAGGTGCAAGAAAAGGTGAGGTACCACATTGTATCAGAGTACTTAGTACAGCTATTAGAAAAGGACAAACTTTTAAGCCCACAATCCTCTTTCACATCCAAAAAAATTAACAGTATATTTAGTACCATTTAAAAACAATTTTTCTCTAAGAAATATTACTTACCTAATTAATTCTCTTAATCAAAGTTGAGATCAGAGTGGTATATTAGCGAGAGGAAAGCAGCAGATTTACTAGCCTTGTGGTACAGAGAATAAAAAAGGGGATTATTCCATAGGGAAGGAAGAGGCTTAACAAGGAACTGCCTAGAAGAAAAACATTATAAAGCTTCCAACTTTAGACTGGATCTGTGAATTTTAATACCTAGTAGAAATAGGAATTTTACTTCTTAGATTGACTTTCTGGATGGATTTGTAATTCCCTTGAGGATTCTGTAAAGCACAATCAATACAGCAGAGACTGGTGAGGCTTTACAGAAATACCTTAAAGATTGGAGAAATGGAATGATATGTAGAAGTAAAAGTGTAAAGTCATGTAATTAAGGATTAAGTTCTACTCCAAGGTGAAGTGGAAACTCACCACTTGGAAACAGCAGAGGAGAAGAAAGGGGGCAATGAACTGTTGATCTGAACTTTTGGCTAAGCTGCAAGAAAAACAAATGTAGCCTTTCACCTGAAGACCATCAGGTGCAGTATTTAATTAAAAAATGGTGCCAGAAGACTCCCTCTGAATGAGAATTGTTGAATATAACTTAAATTCTTTTAAAGAATAAAAATTTTTAATTATTTAAAGGTAAGCAAGCCATTATGGCTGGTCTGTGTTGGATATGTTTAGGGTGAGCATGGCCATGTCTGTGGATACATGCCTTGTTTCAAAGCCTGTTTGTGGGCCTTATCCTTGTTGCCACTTGGCTGTGGAAGTCCTGGGCCATGGTGATATTCCCAGTAACAGACTTCATAAAATATCAGAACCTTTGCTTGTTTTGTGCTGTATCAATACAGTGATGGAGATGATCCAAAAGGGTTGCAGAAACTGCTGATAAGAAGTTTATAGCATTATTTTAAGATCTGCCACCCAGCCAGCTACTGAGTTGTATCCCCTCAGTGTGTTTTCACTGTTTTTGTGCTAATATAAGCTCTGTGCACATCACTAGAGTCTGACTTCAGGTTAGCAGTCTATTAACTTTTTTTAGAGAATTTTTGCATCTAAAGATAACTGTTGGTTTGGAGCTGAGAAATCAAACCCAATCCTGGACTTCTAGGTTTGTGTGACTGCTTTAGTAATTATGGTGTGAATATTTGTGTGTGTGTGTTGTTAGATTTACAGGCAAATGGCATGGTGCTGTTTTTTACTAATTACAAGAAAAGGTTTTAGTTAACTTTAGCAAAATTATTTTATCTCTTCCTTGGCACAGTACAGGATGAAGTTCAGTCAATAGGGTCAGGTCCTGTATGGGAAAGATAAAGCAGTCACTTGGCTGTCATTTGATGAGAATGTTGCTGTAATTTTTAAAAGGAAATCAGATACAGGTTTGGGAATATCTTTAATCTCCTCATGTTCTTTCTCTAGTGGTCATACTTTAGTTTGCATGTTTTGGTACTCTTTGTGTCTTTGACAAGAAATCGATACACTGGACTGCTTGCTGCCAGCAAAACCATTTACATTAGCAGCAGAATGATGTCTCTCAACTACTACAGCCAGCATGGTCGAAGTCCTGTTGGAACTTTGCCAGATTGAACTTTTGGCCTTAATAAAATAATGAAGTGCAGTTTTGGGGCTTAGTTATTGGCAGCAATGTTGTGAATATCACATTTCTTTTCGACAGATGACTTAGACTGAGACTATTGCTACCTTATGATCCCTTATTTTACTGTTTCCTTTAGGATGACTCATCCTGACAGGTCTGGAAAGAGGAAATCTGATATGTCAATAAATAAAGAAGCCACTAGAGGTAAGTGAGGAAATCTGGTGAGTTTCTTAGGTTGGAATAGCATGGATGGACTAGAAAGTGAACCATTTACTACAAAACCAGTCATGTTTCTTCCTGAAGGGGTGGTGATCTGTGCTGCTTTGTAAAGAGCTGGAAATACTATAGAACTAAAGTATTTGCATAGAGGTTATCAAGTCAACTATTATTCTTGAGAAGGCAGAACCTTAAGCTAAATAATTTCAAGGTTAGTTGTGACTCAATTTGGAATAATTCTTAGTTTTTCTTCTAGCTGAGAGGCAGAGGAGATGAAGGGGGCACAGAAGCTAACAGCTGACAAAAGAACAACTATGGCTATAGGCACAAAATAACCTTGGACTGTTCCAGAGTTCTCAATGTATTGCTGAGCCTGCGTTTGGAACACAAGTAATAATTTTGATACTTTTTTTTTTCTTGTAGGAAAGTCAGGTGCTGGATTTTAAATAGAAATCAAGACTTCTCAGAGAACTTAAGGACTCTGAATCCTATTTTCATTATCAACTTCCTCAAATCTCAAAGATGAGAGTTTTTAAGTGCAAAATAACCCTTTGGTTCTGTGAAAGTAAGGAGAAGCAAAGCATTTGCAAAGTACTGAGTTTTAGCTCTTTCTTGTTTCTTTCCATGATGACAATGAACCAAGTGTCACATGTACACTGAAAGGACTTAGTCCTAAATCCACAGAGGTTACAGTCCCAAGTTCTTATCTTATCTGCAGATGTGCCTGCAAATGGTAATTCACTGACTGAAAACCTGACCCATGTGGTTGTAGATCAGGGCCAAAATATTACTGACAAACACAAAAGCTTCGATAAAGTGTCTTGGGGTGGGTTCTTCCTTATCATTAAATGTTTGATTTTTTAATTCTTTCTTTTTTTTTTTTTCCAAAATTAAAGACTTCTTCAGTCACTCCTAAATTCTTCTCCTGCCATATACAGAAAAAAACCTAAATGACTGGAGTACAGGAGAAACAAAAACCATTCACTGCTGCTCAGTTACATACACACAGATGTTCTATGTTTTTGGCTCTCAGTGATCTAAAAGCCACTACATCAAGGCTATTGTGTATAAGCCAGTGGTGAATTTTAATGGTGAGAAAAAAAATTCTATGGAAAAAGTCTTTCTAGGAACTTCTACTATTTTCCAGTAGAGACTTCTTAGGAAATATGATGGCTCTTACAGGTCTTTATAAGAAAGTGGGGTTTTTTTATATATATATATGTGTGTGTATATATATATATATCCCCCCACATACACACGTACACACATACACACACACACATCATTTCTGCATGTGTTCTACTTTATAGAACAGAAACTGTAACACCTGGAAACTAGTAGTTAGCCAGAGCAGATAACAGGGAATTAGGCTATTAATCTGCTTAACAAGGACATGTGTCAAAGTAGTTTAAATTGTGCTAGTTTGCAAGTCTATTCTTATATAAGAGGGATTCAAATTTAGCAAGACATGTGGGGGTAAAAAATCCCCAAACATAATAGTTCATTCAAAGTTCAAATCCAAGTGCAGAAATTGTCCTATTTCAGTGTTTCAGCCAGTAATATATAGGCTTATGGTTCAGTAGAGCTGCGTTTACACCAGCTGGGATGGTATATACTTGATTCATGTGCAAAGCTCCATATTTCAACAGATATTCCATCTGTTCTCTTGTCTGATCCTTTACTGGCAAATTAGTTGTAAGAGTCTGCTGTTATCATACGATGAAAATATCGCTAGTTTGACTTTTTAAATTTAAGTTTTTTGATTGGACACTTGTGTTTTCCATTGACACTTTTATTTTGAATGGCAAGAAAAGAAGTTTGCTGTGAACTTGGTGGAACTTTTGCCACTCTGCTGTTCATCCAGTGTAAAGCATGGAATTCTCCGAGATTTAGTAATCTGAAATTTTAGGTCAGTATGCTTTGATCTGGGAACATCTCTTGCAAGGAAATGCTGTGGATTAAAAAATGAAGAATAGAGGGAGGGTTAATCGTTAGTTTGTGAAGTATTTCTTGTGTGAAAACTTTTGCAGCTGAAAGGTCATAAGTCTTGATTTTACTTGTTTTATTACTTGTTCAATGCTGGATTTATTTTATCCTCCCTCCCTTGGAAGACTTTTAAAATTGGGGAAAAGAAGGGAGCACCAACTTTGCCTTAGATTGTAGATACATAGGTAGGTAATGAAAGAGAAGCAGAGTGGTGATAGTTTCACAGTAGCAGAAATACTCTCCATGTCTTGCTGCTCTGTCTAAACCAATGGTAGCTCTTTGCTTTTCAGGTAAAACATGACTTAATCTGGACAGTGAAAATTTGTGGAGCTAAATGAAAATATAACTGTAGGCCTGGAGGGCATCCTGTATATATTTAATCTTGATGGTATGAGCTCCAGCAGCAAGGTGAATGGAATCTGAGGGGAGGTGAGTTGATACTATAGTTGACAGCACACACCATTTTGTATTCACAACTATTGTTCACTGCATTAGTTCTCTCAAACTGGCACACATTGTAACTTGTCCACAATCATGCCTTTATTTTGCTGCATAGGAACACATGTGATGGTATTTGATTATGACAATTTATCACCAGTTTGATTTAAACTGTTGAATGGGCCTTGGGTAAATATCCAGCTGGCTGTATGGGATAACCCAACTAATTTAGCAGCTCTTTGTGCCAGAGATGAAGCCTACATATATTTATTTTTTTAGAAGATTTGTAGGCTAGTACATTCAGAGAGGAGTCAGCCCCAAACGCCTTCAATCTGGCTGTCGATTGGTATCCTGTAAAATTAATTATTACAGTTTGTTAAATACTGCTCAGCCAGGTGCTGAATGAGTAGGGTTTTGTCTGGATGTGAGTAAATACCATCTTCTGAGAGCTGTGTTTGTAGTCAGGGAAAGATTTGTTCTACTCATAGTCAGTTTGGTCAGATTATTCTGCCATCTTGTGGGTAATTCAAGGATGTAGGTAATTTTTTCTTATTTTAGAAAGACAAGCTTTGTATCTGTCTAGGTTAATAATTGCAGGAGGAAAATTTGGATATTGTTATAAGCAATGAATAAATGTGAAAAGAACATAGTTTCCAAATGCATGTTGGTTTTTGTAGCTAATCATGTATTTGTATCCTGTTATGTTGTCTGGTTATTTCTTTCTTTTTAATTGCTTTTCTTAAATTAAGGAATGTATTTGCTACTTAGAGCATTTAACAGTAATGAAAAGGGAAGCTTAAACTACATTTTCTTGAGTACAATTCTTCATCTCTCAGAAAAGAAAAAACAACAACAAACCACATCAGTAAAACAGAACATGCCATCAAAACTCCCCTATTGTCTTAAAGATTCCTTTTAGAATAGATTGCTTGACTGTTGTATCTTTGTATCTGTATTACTGAGGAGTACTGTGTGACCTATTGCTATCCTGCTGGTCTTCAGTTCCGTTGTGGACTAGGCTGTTTCACAGCAAATTATTGGGCATTTCTTAACTGAGAGCTAGGAAGGGTTGCAAGAAGAGATTATGCATAACTATGGAATTTTCTAGCTCCTGAATTGTATCTAGCTGGCCATATCTCAGTCTGTGTTCTGTCATGTATTGAAAATAAGAAAGTGTTTTATGTTGTGTGCATCTCTGATTGTCAACAAAGGAAAAAAAGAAACATATGGGAAAAGGCTATTTGATGCATAACTCATTAAACTTGATTAATCTAGACCCATCTCTTTATGCAATTCAGAAAAATAACATTTGGAAGGTTCCAGGTGACTTCTTGTTGCCTTATTACTGTTGCACAAGTGTGCTGGCTCTATCTGAGAGTAATGAGCTGTAAGAAGGGATATCTGAACATATCATATTAGCATAAGAACTGTGTTGGTTAGAAAAGACCTCTAAAAGTCATCTAAAGGTCATCCGATCCAACTCCATCTGCAATAAGCAGGGACATCTTCAACCAGATTGAAGATATAAATAAATATAATATCTGTCTCTATTTATCCTAGCTCCCAGAATTTGAAATACCTGAGGTGAAGTAAGGCTGCAAGTAAAAAAGATGATTGTAAATCTTTCAGTCAATTGAAAACAGGTTTTCCTTAGTTATGATTTGTTCCTGCTGTTTCCAATTCAATGTGACTATCTTTTTGGAAAAAAGCTCATCACCACCAAAACCCAAACCACATAAATAAAAAAAAAAACCCAAACAAGAAAAAAACCCCAAACATAACCAGAAAAATCCTACAAAACAAAACTCAAACCCCAAACAAAAGTAGAAAACCCCACACCAAACCCCAGCCTAGGGTGTATCACTATGTTCAAATTTGGTCACAGTTCTTGCAGCCCAGCTCAATCCAGTCAGCCCAGTACTGAACAACTGCAGTGGATATTCTGGGTATGTCCTATCCTTCCCCTTTGTTCAGCCCTTACAGAGCAACTGGTTCAGGGAAAGGGGCCCTCATTTGGCTGTGAGAAGCCACAGAGAGAGATTTCACAGATAACTTGTTTCCACCATACTTATTCCTATTAATTTACCTATGTGTGTGAACTCAAAGAATAAAAGAATTGAAAGCTATTTTAAAAAGCGGCTCCAAAGCCCAGTTTAAAGACAAAAGTCCCAAATTTTTCTAGCCTTGCTGTGACAGCTGAAGCTGGCAAACATGCAGACTCACCCTTGGAGGATATTGCTCCTTAGGCTGCTGCTTCTCTGATGGAAAACAGAGGGCAAATGAGTATTAAAAAAAAAAAACAACAAACCAAAAGCAGCTAATGCACAAAGGTCATTAATAGTTTCTTTTGAATGAGGCCCTAGAGGCTGTGACACAAGATAGCTACTTCTCTAAGGAGGCAGAGGTACATTGCTGGAGAAACATCCTGTGTGCCTTTTTCCTTTTTTGAAAGGAAAAAGAGCTTGTATTTGGTTTTTTATTAAAAAAAAAAAAAATATATATATATAAAAAAAAAATATATATATATATATATATATATAAATATATATAAAGGCTCTGACAGGTTCTGGCAGTTTTACTGCTGATGTTTAAAGCTGCTGCTTCCCCATCTGTCCTCATCTCTGGAGAGGGTTACTTTTGCTGTCAGCTCTTCAGCACCCTCTGCTCCCTACGTGAGGTATTGTTTGCTGGTGAATTAATGAACTATGGCACACTCTGGGCTGTGACATTTGAGTAGTTTTATAGATTTACTTTTCTTGGTTGTTAAGGATGAAAAGCTTTTTGTGGAAGGGAAGACTGTAGGTGATGGTAACTCTGTAATCAACACCCAGGTTCAATGTACAAAAGATTGTACATTAAAAGGCATGATGACTTGTAATTGAGTTTTAACTGTAAATGAGGAGACACGTCACAGATTCCAAACTTCTTGTTCACCTCATCAAAAGTGGGGTTTGTGGTTTAGTGCTGTGGTTAAATAGTTTGTTGAACCTCTAAGAGAGAATAAATCTGGAAGAAACAAGCAGTACTGTAATAGGGGGTTAAAAATAGGTGAAGAACCATAAGAATTAAAGACATTACTATCTGGTTCTCAGGTAACAGTGCTGTAGTTGACATGAAAAAAATGGCAATTTACACTAACTTCTCCAAAAATCAGTTTGGAAGAAAGTAAAAGTTAAAATAACTAGAATAACTTTAAAAGGTGGTTGCAAGGCTTTAAAAAGCTCTTACAAATGTTGCAGAGAAAGCAGCAACAAAAGAAGAATGTTGATGCTAGAACATGGTCAGCAAAACCCCTGGCACTAGAGAATTTAAAAGATGTGTTGTCCTTGCTAAAAGGCAAATGAGATAATTATGAAAACACAGCTACACCAACAAAAATCAGAATACTTGCAAGGTGACTTCTCAGAGTTGATTTCAACTGGGAAAAAAAGTCATAATTCTGCAGAGCTGGAGTAAAAACCACTTACTCAGAACAATGTGATATCAAAAAGCATCACTGGTATCAGCCAGCCATTGCAAAGTATTAGTTGAATTAAAATTAATTCTATTTTTGATTTTTTTTAATAATACTGCTGGTCACCTAACAAGATATATTAAGCTCTTTTTTTCAGCTCTTTCAGCAAGATCCATGCTACAAGGTCATCTGCTTCTTTTCTTTAAAATATATGCATTCTATCCTGCTTTTCAACTAATATTTTCTATGCTCTCAAGTTGTTTTCCCAGAGTAGAGAAACCAAACCATTTTGACAGAATGCTAACAGATATACAAACAAAACTGCAGCACAAGAAAGATCTCCCCCTTTCAGTAGTAGTGGAGAAATTTAGAATTCTTTTATGAAACTTGTATTTTAAAACTAGAATTGTGGCCTTTATTGCTGTACATATCTTATTCTTTAGAAATAAGATACCCTTATTTACATTTGCTGAAGCCGAGGAGTGCTTTATTCCAATTGAGAGCAGCTGGGCATTCTGTGCTGTGCAGAATGATGATGGGCTTTGTGATAGCACTTAATTAAAACTTGTAATGGTATTCAATTGTCATTCCCCAGCTACTATGATGCTCAAATTCTAAGGAGTAGATTTTGCTATTTAAAATTCTGTATCTTACTAGGTTTCTGATTAAGCACTGACTTTGTGGAGAGCCTACCAATATCTTGTATCTGGGGTTTGAAGTCTGCATAGTGATTGGTATGTTCAGGCTGCAAAGCTGAAAGATGCAAAGGAAACAAGAATCATGGAACACCATTAGATTGGAAGAGATATCTGGAGGTCATTTTGTCCAACATCCCATTCAAAGCAGGACCAGCTTCAAAGTTAGATCCAACTTTGTCAAAATCATGCAGCAGAGAATTATACAGCCAGAGTCAGAGTTCCGACATTTCTTTGATGTAAAGCTGCTAAACAAGCCACTAGAATCTGTTTCACATACTCCATCTGTGAAGCAGAGATAATTCTTGCATAAATATCCCTAAAGTATTTTGATCTGTCTGGGTTAAATAAAAGCTCTAGACAGGAGCAGTTCACTTCAGTACTAGGGTAAAATAATTTTTTTCTCCTTTTCTTGAAGATGTGGAGGAAGTAAAAAAGAAATCTTACATTTCCTGTCAGTATCAATGAGGATTACAAGTACTACTACTATCCTTTTCATTGAGTAAATAGGTCAGATTCCTATTTTCCAGCATTCTCACTATTTAGAGGTTGAATTGCTGATTTTGGTGTTCAGCCACTTAGGGGAGATGCTGTATTTGTCACTGCAAAAGTTCTAAAAGCATCTATTTTTGTCCTTTTCATGAAACTATTCACATCAGGGAGAATAGAAATACAATCTCATGACATTATTTATATGAACTGAAACAAAAAGGTCATATTCTAACTGTGCTGATTTTAGTCTTCTCTCTGAACATTGATGAATAAATAAGGAGACTTGAATAGTGCATGTTAGTGGCAGTGGTTGAACAGGCAGCTAAATCCAAACAAGAATCCCCATGCTGAAAGCAGAGTTGCATGTACTGACTGGGCAAAAGGTTACAGTTCTCTGGGTTTCTATAGTGCTGCTAGCACTAGATTTGTCTTCTACATGTAGCAATTAATTCCCAAAGCACTCTCTGAAAGCCTTCATGTTTTACTAGCCCTCAGTCCTGTTACAAAGGTGAAGAAATCCACAGAATGTAATTTGACTAAGCTCATGTCAGTCAATGACAAGAATAGAGAATTATTGTTATACCCTCTGCCTTCTTCTAATCTGCATTTCACTGTTCTAGTGTAGTTTTGCAGAGCAAGACCAGGGCATACCCATGGCACAGAATATGAGGGCTACCTGTGAAATACAAGGACTGTGGCAGACATGAGGAATTTTGAATAGCAGAGTAAGGGCAAAGGATGCCAGAAGGATTGACGAGGAAACGTAATTAATATCTGTTATTCACCCTTTTAGTTCTCCCAGTAACAGTTTTACCATGATTTGGCTATAAAAAATTGGGGTTCTGAAAGGTAGTTTAAACATCCTCTCAGGATTTTTCATTTTTTCCCCTCCTGCCTCTAAGCTATTTGTCTTCTGCCTTGCTATTTTGTTCTTTCTGATATTTCTAATATTTCCTAATTTTTTTTCTTTTTGCAATTTTAATTGCTATGCTGTTTCAGTTCTCTGCCAAGTCATTAATGGCAAGAGATGTAGAATATGTCATGTTTTTCAGGAATGGGTTTGGTTTATGCTTCATATAATTAGGAAAATATTTCAGTGTAGATGTAATACTTGCATTTCCTGGCATACCTCCTCAACTCAGTAAACAAAAGTTTTATAAATATTCTGTGTTTGTTTCCATCGATTCACTTTCAAAAGGTGAAACAGTTCAGGCAAATCCCTAATGAATGTGGCCATTAATTTTTTTACTTCCCTCATTTGGATTTTGTTTTTCTGATGACTTAACACAATACTATCATGCACATGTGAATTGAAAACCATGCTGCTTTTTTTCTTTTTCAATGTTTTAAAATGATTGGGTACATTTTTTTAATGATGTTTCTAGAACACAGCCACTTAGTTCCTGCAGAAGAAATGGTTTGTTTCCATTATTTGACGTGTAACTGGAGCTGAATTTACTGACAATAATCACAAGAATTTTGTTTGTATTTGTTAAAATAGTACCAAATTTGCCTTTCTTTTCTCCTATAGCTTGGTATCAAGGCATGCATGTCTTGATAAGGAATACCTGTCTTCTAAGTTCAGAAGGTTTTAGGTACATATGGTCATGTTTAAAAGTCCTCTCTTACCTACAGTCAGTGCAATGCATTACATACCTCTACCACTTGATGACTTGCCAGTTCTGTTCTCTACTTGCCTCACAGAAGGCACATTTTTATAAAGCAGCACAATATCTCAACCATTTGATGTGCTTCATTAATTTCAGCAGCTTTCTCATTTATTAAAAGTCCTTCGTTGTCTCCAGTTTTATTCTTTTCATGATTTGTTATAACCCATCCAATTTTCTCTTAACTGATTTGACTGCTCTAATTCATTCTGTGTTTTGGCTGCCCTTCCCTTTCCTGCAGTAACAAACTCTGTATATTTGTGTTCTGCTGCTTCCATTACTCAGATTTCTTTTAATCTTAGATTCACAATTAGTTCTTGGTTGCTTCCTATTCTTTGTATTCTTTTCCAGAAATGTTTCTATACAGCTGATAATATCCCCTTGAGGGAAGTTTTCAGAAAAGGTTAGATTTAAATTTTGTCAAACTTAAATGAGAAATTACGGAAATGACACTTTTTTGACAGGCCAATGGGAATCCAAATGGTCAGAACTCTGAGCAGAGGTTACTCTAGTCCGTGTAAATGGATGTTACTAATGATTCTGTTTTGTGAAATGCATTCCAATGTATTTGCCATTTTTAATGACAGCTTGATGGGGTTTTCGTACCAGGTGTTAAATTAGGTGAGCTTTACAGTGCCTGATGCTGAATAGCTTTAATATTTTATGCTACTAGAACATGGAGGGTGTTGCCAGAGCAGGGCTACTCTACTGCAAGTGCTCACCCCAGGTGAGGACGAAAGGAGAGGAATCTACTGCAATCTTTTCACATGTTTTATAACTTAGGAGAGCTGTTTACACTCCTCCTGGATTTAATAGAAGTGCTTCAGACCAAGCCCCTCTGCCTATGGGGTGAATTAGTTTTATTTTAGTCTATACTA
>JAWWLZ010000139.1:12737287-12755841 GCA_035041345.1 Poliocrania exsul
GTCTTTACAGAGCAGTGAAGTCATAGGTAAATATAATATATTCAGGAAGAGCTAGTGTAGCTTCTGCAGGAGACCATCATGTTTCACAATTCTGCTGAGTTCCCTGAAGGAATCACTTTTGTGTGTTTGACAAAGGTGATCTAATTGAGGTTGACTTTAGAAGGTCTTCAAAAATCCCTCAAAAATACTTAGAGAAGCCAAACTGCCATAGGGTAAAAAGAGAGGTCTTCACATACATTAGTAATAGTTGAAAAGATAGGAAACAGAAGGTAGAAACATATTCAGTTTTCTCAGTGTAGGATTTTCATCTGGCAAATCCCACTGAGATTTGCATTAAGACCCATGCTATTCAATGTGATCAGTCTAGAAAATAGGGAGCTGACAGCATTTGCTGATGGCATAAAGTTGTGCAGAGCAGTGAAAGGAAAAACTTTCTGCATAGAAGAAAGGTCTTGTAACAGGCAGTGATAAAATAGGAGATTACATTCACTGTAGAGAAAGGTACAACAACACAGATGAAGAAAATGATTCTGAACTTTGTATATGTGAGGAAGAGTTCTGCATTAGCTGTTACCAGGCAGGAAAGAGATAGTGAGTTATGAGTATTTTCATGACTCTGTGCTCTGTGGTGATTACAAAACAGCAGATAGGTATTGGGAATTATAGAGAACAAAGTAAATATAATAAATTTCCTGATCACAGAAGCTGATAACAGAAGGAGAAACAAGGAAGATTGAAATTACAGAATGACTTCCATATGAAAAGTGACTACAGACCTAATGACTGTATGGTCTGTGAAAGTCTGCTGATGGGGACTACAGGAGAATTTATAAAATTATGGATGACAGTAAGAAAAGACATAGGGTCCAAGTGATCAATGTGTTTTCTGGTCTGTGAAAGAAGAGCATCAAAAGGAAATATCAGGAGGTTCAAAACACCCCCCCCCCAATATATCCACATCATATGTATCTGAACTGTGGAGGTCACTGCTGAAGGATGTTGTACAAGGCAAAATGTTTGCACATGTTCAAAGTCATGAAAGAAAACATACTTAAGTTTGTTAAACACAATTATTAGTCATCTAGGTGATTAAGTTAATTCCCCAAGTCACAGACCACTGGAAGCTGGAATGCTGGGATACATCACTACATATTTGTTCTGTTCTTATGCACTCTTCCCTAAGCCTCTATTATTAAACCAGCACTGGAGAGGCTACGTGGACTATATTTATATTCTCAGATATTGAAGATTGCAGAGTAATTTCTGTAAGCTGTTAATTTGTGTTTGTACAGTATATAACTAGCTAGAACCTTAGCAAGCCCTTCTGTGTAAACTAGCATTTGGTGACATTAAGATAGAGAAACACACAGATGCTATGTTGTGGGACATGGACAAACAAGAACAAGATACAGTAACATGCAGAAGATGTGTCAGAATGCTGAGGTTACATTTGTGACTGCGACTTAGGGTTAAATTCATCAGTGTTCTCTGGGACCTTATTCTCAGTGAAAGCATCTTACTTTTATCATCAGAGAATTTCTTGGGTTAAAATTAAGTTCAAAGTTGTTAATCAGAAAAAAAAGGGAGATTTTTGTCTCTTGCCCTCTAGTAAACCAATAGTTTTCTATTTCAGGTGACAGCATTTTTAAGAATTTTGGTTTCTGAATGGGAGATGTGGGGATCTGCTGGTAATTAGAGCTGAGGAGCAGGGACTTAGTAAGAAACATGCTCCTGTGTTGTAGGTCATAGAACAGCAGAACAGAAAATATACCTGTACCCTGCTAACACCCAGAGTGTCCAGAGGATGTGCAGGCTTTGTTGTTTCTGTGTGATACGAAGCTACAAACATGTTATTCTAGATGTGGAAACAATTTCTTCTACAGATGATGTCTGTTTGACCTTTTTGGAGGAGAGCATTTTGCTGTGGAATTGATGTGGTATTATTCATAATATTGACAATATCATACTGTATTACTTTTAATGTTCTGGATGTGGAGATTGTTTTGGATAGCGGGGCTGGGGTTTTTTTTAAAGTCTACACATAGAACAAATGTGGCTGAAGTTGCCCTAGGTGATAATGGAGACAGCTGCTTTGACCTTTTGAATGACTAAAGCCTGTCTAATGACTAAATTTTTTTTCTATTAGTTTTCTTGTTCTGGATAGGCAGTGTGATAGACAACTTTTAAAAATTAAATTACCATAAAGGTAATTTCGAGAGTACTTTTTCTTCCCTTCGGAGTTTGTGTCCCTTGGGAAATGCTCGCTGCTTCCCTTAGGTGTCACTGTTTATCGCTGCTGGGCTCGCAGAGGCTCCGAGTTTGGCTGGTGGCGATGTCGCTCCTCACTTCAGGCGCCTTGGCAAGTGCGGTGTGTGTAGCTGCTCTGCCAGTCTGTGCTGCCTCACAGACTTGTCTCCCTCCCACATCAGAGAATAGCAGTGACAGCCTGTGTAAGGCTGTTACCAGAGAGCTATATCAGTGCAATGTTATATACCTTGCCAGTAATTTTTCAGTGTGCTTGATGTCATAAAATGGGGTTAATAGTTGTATGTACTCATTTCCTTTTTAAAAAAACAGTGATTTTGCTAGTAAGAATGAAATCTCTCAGAAACCTTTCTCTCTCTCTTTTTTTTTAATCTTTTTAGCTTTGCTTAAAAAAATACTTAGATTCTGGCAATTTTTTCACTTTCTAGCTCAGCTTTTCCTTCATATCATTATTTTCTTTTAAAAATTTATTTTTTATGTATATTTGTGATGGGGAAAAAAAATCCCTACTGTCAACACTTCCCATGCCCTTCAGAATTAATCCCTGGCTTAGACCATCTATCTGATGACTTGGGTCATAATACCAACTCCTATGCGAGCACATTAATTCCTTCCTCCTTCATGTAACTAATGCATACTCTGACATGCAACTTCAAAACTTGTAAAATTGCCAGAGAGAGTATTTAACGTGCCGTGATCCATCTCTTCCCACAATGAGTATCTGACACTTTCACACCAAGGACCTTTGGCTATTTACAGTTCTGTTCACTACATCTCATTAATTACCACTGAAGTTTGGACTCCTTTGCAAAATTCTTGCTCTGTATGTAACAAAAGTGGCAAGCTGTGTCTACCACCACATCCTCAGGAGCTTGCTTGCTTTGGTAGACAGGAATTTTAAACAATTCTTAGGACCTCCCATTAGGTGCTAAATCCTTACCCAGTGGGCATGGCCCAGCCTTTGGCAACCAGCATTAATCAGGCTTATCGGTGGTCCATCTCCCTACAGTTAACAGTGATGGGAGGTTTCCTCCAGTTTCTTGCAGTGTCCAGAATAGACATCTTGCTACTAAGTTTATGCTTGCAGGAACTTCAGTTATTCTTACAGGAAGCATAAAAATCTAATAATGGCAAAAGTTGAACTACCACAAATAAGAAGTTTACAATAACGAGTGTTTACAATAATGAGTATTTACAACATCATATGAAAATATAACTGAGAAAAAGTTAATGAGTTGTACAGGTCTGGGTTGCTGTTTCTGATTTTTTTTAATTTGTTTTAGGTTGTGAAGGTGTTAAAGAAAATTTCTCTAAGGGTGGAGACTCTTGTTTTTAATCCAAGAATGACCTAGCATTATAGAGGGAAAAAGGTAGACCAGACTGGCTGGAGGATTACCCAGGGAAAACTCTGGTATTTTTAACCATGCAAATAGCTAGTCATCTGTTTTGAAATAAAGAGGATTACTTTTGCTTGATAGCTCTGTGTTGTGTTTTTACAGTGCCCGGAGTATGAACCCTGGAGATTCCAAATAAGGGGAAAATGGCTGTAGATCACATCCTAGCTTTAGCTCCAGGAAGAAAATGCTGTGGTCATTTACAATGTTTAATCTAGGTTTTGACAATTGTGTCCATGCTAACTCATTGATGGACTGCATAAGCAAGAAATGCAGCATTTTTCCTGCAGGAGATTTCATCTTCAGTAAATGAAAAATAAAAACCAAACCCCACTTCTCTGTCCACAGGCAGATTTTCTTTTTATTCCACCAATAACTAAATCAAGGAGCCATCTGTACCTCCTATGGGGTTCAAATCTCACAGCTAGTTTCTCCTTGAGCTGGCAACAATATACATATACAAGAAAAAGTACAGAAGCAGAATGGATGACACCATTTCTTTTAAATTACAAAAAGAATTCTTTTCCCCCTTGTTGCTAAGCTTTATTTCTTGTTATGACTCCCCTAACAATGCTGTTTTAGAAGACTTGTTGATTTGGCAAATTAATACTTTGAAGTTACATATGGCAATGAGCAAATTTTGCTCCTGCTTGAACAATCTAAATGGCTTGCAAATATTAGAGGAAAACTATCTGAAAAGAGAGTGTCTTTGGGGATTTTCATACTGCTGACCAACCTGCTACTATGTTATTGTTGTTTAAATGTTATTTTATGAGGAGATAGTCAACAGGAAGAATTTTTTGTAATTTCATCTGAAAGGAAGACACAGGTTAATGTCACTTCTGGTATGTATATCTTGAAATTGAAGAACATTAGAACAGTGCTCATTGAATTCAGGTTTTCATGTCACACTTACCTGATACCTTTCAAGAAGATTGCTAATATAGTCATGTTTTTGCAGAGAAAAGACCATTGGATAAAACCTTTCTAATTCCAAAGGGCGGTCAGGTCTATTAAAAGGAGAACAAGTCATCTTGCATGAAATGTGAGTGGAACTAAGAACAGGATTTCTTGCTTTTTTGTTGTTTGTTTCTCTATTTCTTTCTTTCTTTTATTTTCAATCAATGACCAAAGGTATTTTTACAACTTTATCTCCTTTTCCTGTCTTAGTCATCAATTTTATCCTACGTTTGAATACAGATGACTTTGCATATACATATTTTTCCAAGTACATATTACCAAGATATATAGGTAGAAAGTGTATTTTGAAACTATTTCTAACTGGTTTGTTGAGTGCACTTCGAAAAGATGTCTGGCCAATTTTTCTCTTCTGTGTTGTTTGGCTTCTGTTGAATCTTGCATTTTAAGGTATTCTGAGAAAAGCAAGAACAGAAGAACATACATGTATTGGCTATAGAAATACAATGCTATAGAGAAGCAGTCTGAAGAGAACGGACGTCTCTTCTAAATATTTCCATGAGTTAACTAATTATAGATATTATCATCTGCCACTAATTTTAAAATATGCTCAGAGAAATCTTTCTTGAGAGAACTTGGAACAATGCACTGTCAAAGGTGGGTAACAAGAAACTACTCCCTGCCCTGTACACTCCCTGTCTACTTACTCAGTGTGCTGTTTGGTTTGGTTTTGGCTTGGAGGGTTTTTTTGTGGTGTTTTTTTGTTTTGTTTTGTTTTGTTTTGTTTTTTTTAGTTCTGCTTCTATAAAGTCATTATTTTTACTCTAGGGAGTCCTAGTTTCCTAGTTTATGATTATTTTTTTAAGTTTGAGTTTGGCATTAATACAATGGCAGGAAGGGAAGGAATCATAGTGTGTGTGGGAATGGAACAGTAGTTATGCCCTCACCCTTCCTTACCTGTTTGGAAATTTCTGTTTCAATGAATTTGACAAAACCATGAGCATTTGTGTGACAGAAGCACTAAGGGCAGACTGGTTGAATGATACTCTCTGGTCTCAGATATGCATAACAAACCAGAGTCTAGCCTTGTGATAATGAACTTGTTGACTTGCCCCAAGGATGTCCCTTTAATATCCTAAGAAACCATTTTCTTTCAACAACAACAAAGTCTGTTTCTTGCATGTCAGGATAATCCGATGATGCATCTTTGAAACATACACATATTTCTCCTGTCTGTAGGTTCAGTTATGATAAGTTTTATCAGTATTTGTAGTCTGCTATGTGGGGTTTTTTTCCTGTGATGAATTTAGTCATTCATGATTATTTGCCTGCTTTAATTAAAATGGGATTGCAAGCTGTCTGCCTCAGTAACCTCTTTGCCAAAAATGTTCACCAGAGGTAAATTCTTCAGGGATTAAATTATTCTTTCTTTAAATACCCTTGGTCCTTGACCAGAGCTTGTGCAGTCTCATGTTGTGTTTCCATGAGGCTGTTGTTGCAGCTGTAGGCTGTTTCTGTTGGACAATCTGGTGAGAGGAAGGAGAAGGAATACTGTTGTGTTGGCAGAAGTGGGGAACTTCACTTGGGTGAAATTGGGTGACTGAGCATGGGCACTGGGTTCAGTTTTCACTACTTCTACTGCACCATGTGCTCTGCAAGGGAGAGTTACACCCCACTATGCTGTGGCAGCCAGTCAAAAAAAGTTGAATAACTCAAGTGAAACCAAGAGGAACTGGGGGAGTAATTCTCTTGGGGGCTAGAGTTTTAATAGCTCAGTGAGTGGCAGATCAGTGGATCTCCAAATAAGACCATCTTATACTGAACTTGGGTGAGTAGGGTAGATAAGAACAGGCTGTGAGTCCAGATTCTGACAGTTATAATTTTGGAATACCTATGAAAAGAGTGACCTGAATCCAGCTTCCAAAGTATGTTTCAACTCCTGCACAACAAAATGTGAATTACTTTCTAAAAGGCTTCTTATGAACCTAATGAATACAGCAATTGCTACGAAAGCAAGGAGAAAATGCAAAAAAAAAAAAAAGGCCCAGGAAAATTATCCTTATTTCAGCCCTGAGTAGTGTGCATTTGTGTTTGTAAAGATAGAAAGGTCAGATGAAGCAGACTTCGAGTTGCTATACTCAGTAACTTGTTTGATAGTATTATGCCTTCTCTTCTGTTTCCTCAGTGTATCTCTTTCCAAACCAGATCTTCTCATGGAGGTAATTCCATAATCTTATCAACACTGTAATTGTCTGTTCTAACAGTTTTCAAGGAAAAGGTCTTTTATTCAGTGACCCTACTGGCTTTGCTTGTCTCCAAAAAGTGTTTGAAGGGAATTTGCAGTATTTTACTGCCTTATTTAGCAAGGCAATTAATTCTCTTTTTCTCTTCTGGTAGTGTCTCAGAAGGAGCCCTCCAATCTCCTTCTTAGTTTTTCACTGCCAAAGAATAGAGGAACACAGCAGTTTTCTTGCCCACAAATCACAGCAGGAAGTTATAAGCTCTAGCAGTGGTACAGTTTTTAGAAACCTCTTTGAATGGTAATGGAGAAATAAAAAGGGAAGAAAAAAAGAAAGAACCACAAAGTGGTTCAACAGTTTCACAAGCAGTGGACAATTATGGTATGCTTTATTTCTTCTCCTTCAACATCCTGTGTAAAATGTCATTTATCTTCTAGAAATTATGATGTTCATTGTTGGTTCAATTTTTATTTACAAGTCCCCTCAGAGCTAGGACCATGGCTAAGCAGTTGTTCTTTGCAGTAGATTTAGCTCTTGCAAGCTAGCCCACCAAGTCCACTATTTTCATGTTAAATCCCTTAATCCTTTTTCATTCCTCTCACTCACTTAAATCTGGAAATTAGAATACAATTCTAGTGTGGCTAATATAGACCTTAGAAATGAGGAATAACTTCCTTAACACTGGGGGAAGTCCTAGAGACATTGATTACTCTGCCTGTGATTCATCTTTCAAAGATCCTCTGACCAGAGATCTTCCAGGATGATATTCCAATAACTTGGGTTCATCCCTCATGAAAGGAAGGAACTGGAGTTCCATCACTTCCAGCACCTTCTCATGTTATGTAAGGGGAAATGGCTGTATTACTCAAAACACTGAATGACTAATGACTAAGTCTAAACACTGGCACATCTTCACATGATTGTCCTGCTTGAAGACTTAGCCACAGCACATTACAATCCTCTTCTACAGTTCATGTCTGTTTTTCTTCCCATGGAAACTCAGGTATAGAAAAAACTGGCAGGGGGAGTCACAAAGTTTGTGAACACGTCTTGACAAGGGGTCGGGATGCAAAGACCACGGCTAGACCCAATGGCTGGCAAAGGCTCCCAGATTCTGCAGTTAGGATATAGAAAACATTTAATATGAGGAAAATGTTGAATAAGTTGCTGCTAGAAGCATGTACAAGGAATGTGACAGTCTAGAGCCCTTTTTAACAGATGCCAAAAATTGGGAAATTTCAGCAGAAACAGTAGAAGTCCCTGGTTGGGCTAGTCCATGACTTACCATTTAAAATTATCTCAGTAATTTGAGGTTGTTTATGGGATGCCTTCTTCACGTCCTCTCAGTGCAGGGATATAGTAATGGATCTCTTAGGAAAATCAGGATTTCACAGAAAAGGAGAGGGTGATCTAAACAAATAAGGTCTAATGCTGAGAAGTAGCAGCGAGAAAGCTCAGAAGTAGCCGGTGAAAAACAGCAAAGCTATTAAAAAAGATTATTTTTTAGTTGCCATCAAAGAAATTATAGAATAAACCGGACTAATTTCCCAGCCACTTTATGACACAGCTTCCCTATATTCTTTGGGATGTTAAATTATTCATTTTAGCAAATATCCTCTTTTCCCAAATCTAAGTTATTCCAGACATGTAGTAGCAAGAGATTCTTTGTTAATCACCTGTAACCTATTATATCCTCTGTTCCACTACAATAACAGGAAAGAGAAAGCCCTTAGACACAGATCTGCTTTTCCTATTAGGTGCATTAAACATTTCTGTAGTAACCAGGTGTAGAATTCAGAGGCAAAGCTACTCTGATTCCAGAGCTTTAGTTTCAAAATAAGCACTAAGTTCTATCCCAATGTGCATTTGCATGTTTGGCCCTTTTCTGGGCCTGCCTGATTTTTCACTAAGAATAACCAGACATTTCAGAATAATTTACAACACTTGGAAGCTGTAAAGAACTACTTCCGCCCTTCTGCCTCATTTCTCCCTCCTCTGTTTCATGTTGTTCTTCTCCCTGATGCCTGACCAGAGTAAATCCCTGAGCGTCTCCTGTTTATTCACCAGGCTGCTGCTGATAATCGCAATGCAATCTCAGTAGTTTTCAGCTAGGGCTGAAGTGTTATTTTTTTAGAAAGCATTTCTATTCCAAGTTGCTGCATATGATATCTTAGGCCTTGATCTTATGAAAATCAAACTTGATGCCAGGAGTAGTCAGGCTGGTAAAGCCAAGCACAAACATAAATGTTGGCAGGATTTGCTCTTTCAGGAGGGTAACAGTGAAATAATTTAACAAATTATGTCATATATGTAAGGAATATTTATCAGGCCCACATAGAACAGCTGTTAGCAGTTTAGAACTCTAATCCATAAAATGTATCCCTGTCAATATATGTCTTTAAGTGTGGAAGAATACCTCAGGGGAGGGTTTTTGGAAGCTGCCATCATGTGGTCTGTTGGAAAATCATCTGGAATATGCTGCTTATGTGTTTGTGTGTGGTTAAAGTTTTGGGATTTTAGGACTGCGTCTTGTCACAGAAGTAAAGTTTTCCAGGTTTGTTATGGGAGCTCCTGTTTGCTTCTGTGTGTGACAACATCTAAAATACAGAATTGGATATTTAGAGGAAAACTGGTAGCGGTGGTAATCAGATTTTAGAAATAAGTGCTGTAGCTTCATGCCATTGAGCTATGGACTCCCTTGGAAAAACACCCAGCTGAGTGCTAGAAAAGTGCTTTAGTAGAGAAGGATCTGCACACACATTGTGAATCCATAATGATTAGAAAGACCAGACTAAAATATTTCTATACAGGGAAGCAATAAATGAAAGGTAGGTAACCATAGTGCTAACAAATCACAGTCCTGATCTTAATTGGGGAGAACTAGAAAACTCCAAAAGGTTTAAGGCTATCCCATCCATTTTCTCTAAATTAATTGGTAACCTTAGCTTATTATTTTCATAGTGGTTTCTTATTTTCATACTGCTTTCTGGGCTATTTCTCTTAAGCCTGTGATGATTAAGAGTTAGTAATGTTTTGCTTGTCAGAGATGCTCCTTATTTTTGCCTGTGTGACATAGACTTTAGCTTGTAATTTCTAATTCCACATTTCCACAGTGAGCTTCTGCTGATCTGCTCTTTATATCTTGTTTCCAAAGTCCTGTAGGTGATATCAGCTGGATCTGTTTTCCTGCCCCAAGATACATTTCCTGCTTCCACTGTTGTAGTCCAAATGGGCTCTACACCTCTTTACTTAGCTGTGTTCCCAAATGTTAGTCCTTAGAGCTCCTGCCAGTCTTTTATGGAGTTCATATGAAGGCAGAGAAATGTGAGATGCTGAGCTGCCCTGTCTGGCACTGAGACCAGTAAGAGAAGAGCAGATTCAGCATGCTAAGATCATTGCAGCTCAGGTGCATAAAGGTATTTAATTACCCAGATTTAGACCTTTGATTCTACATAGATTTCAATGGTGAGTTATCCCTCTAATTAAGAGTCACGGCAAACAGCTTCTGCTCATTTTACCTGCCTAAGTAACCTAGCAAAGGCAGTGGCACTTCTTGAATAAATAAGGTGAAGTGTTTGGATATAGTAGGAAGAGCACTGCCAGCAGGTTGGAGAGGTGATCCTGCCGTTCTACTTAGCCTTTTTGAGGCCACATCTTGAGTGCTGTGGCCAATTCTGGGCTCCTTAGTGTAAAAGAGACACAGAGCTCCTGGAGTGGGTCCAGGGAGGGCTACAAAGATGATGAAGGGACAGGAGCATTTCTGTACAAGGTTAGCCTGACAGAGCTTTGCCTGTTCAGTCTTGAGAAGAGATTACTGAGAGGAAACCTCATCAGTCAGTATAAGTTTCTGAAGGGAGGGTGCCAAGAGGATAGAACCAGGCTCTTCTCAGTGGTGCCAAGCACTAGTAGGACAAGAGGCAATGGCAGAAACTGATGCACAGGAAGTTCCACCTGAACATGAGGAAGAACTACTTTACTATGTGGATAACCAAGTACCAGAACAGATTGACCAGAAAGGGTGTGGAGTCTCTCTCAATGGAGATACTCAAGAACCATCTGGAAGCAATCCTGTGCCATGTGCTCTGGGATGACCCTGCTTGAACAGGGAGGTTGGACCAGATGATCCACTGTGGTTGCTTTCAACCTTGCCCATTCTGTGATCCTGTAAAAGAAACAAGTTGTTTAAATTTGTTAGCTAATGGCCTTTGTTCACTATCTAACCCCCTTACCAATACTTATAAATGCAATTAAACAAATGTAAAATCAAAAGCAAAATATACAAATCTAAAATTAGAAAACTAATTAGTTCTGTATTTCCTGGTTCTAAAGGGGAAAAATTTCCACCAGATTGAGAAAATTGTGAAAACTTTCTCATTGAATTAATAAAGTATTCAAAAATAATCTTGAAAATTAATGTACTTAGAGCTGATCTTGAAAGACTTGATCTAACAGTGATATGAAAGTACATGGGCATTTCTTATGTAATGTTATACAGATACTCGTACGTGTATGTGGTGATATGTGCAGACATTTCTAGGGTGGACTTCGTGTCACTCTCCAACTTAAAAAGTTTAACTCTCTAAAGTTAGGCATTTACTTCAATCTGCTAATCTAGGTTGCCTCATTAGTCAGTGGAGAGAAATAAGGAAAAATGTCTTTCTGTACATTTTTTGAAAGGTGGAATGAACCACAATTTGAATGTTGTTCTCTTCCTGCTGTCAGAGGAGGGGAGTCTGTTCAGTTTGCCCGCTACTTTGATGTTCAACCTTTCAGTAAAGAGAAAGAAGACCATTTGAAGAGATTTGAAGAGAGAAAAGACCCCCATTTCCTATGACAGTAAATCACTATTCCTAAATCACTATCACCAAAGAATTCATACCTCTGAATTGAAAGAGTCAGATATTAAAGTTCTTGGAAATCTTCACCATCCTTTCAATACAAGACTTCTGGAAGTATCATGGTAGATTTAAAGTGGTGTGGTAGTAAGGTGGTTTTTTTGGTGTGGAAGGGATGGGTTTTGATCAAAGAATAGAAAATGTGTCTGTTAATTTGTTCATCCTCTGACTGTAGGAGCTAGAATTCCTACTTGGATACAGAATCCTTACTGTGACTTCTGAGGAATGCTGGGAGATGGGAGAGCGGGGAAGAAATTTCATTTGCTCAAAAATGTTTGCATGGCTACAAGATGAACAGCACCTTGTAGATTCAATCCCTGTACCAGCAAGTGACTTAATGAACATTATTCCTGAAGCAATCTCTTCATTACTGCTGATCAAAATCCTGTGCTTGCTGTATGTATACTGCCAGACATTCTACTCCCCCAGAGTCGCCCTGTGCTATCATCCTACACTGAAAGTTTACACTTCCTCGGTCTGCTCTAGTTTATATCAAATGGAGATTATTAAGTTATACACAGGGGAACAGGTGGGTGGAGCAGCTGGCATGAGAAGTGAGCAGCCTGACAACAGAAAAAAATCAGGGTAGATTGCAGTACAAAAAATTTCCTAGGAAATTGCAAATTTCACAATCTGTTCATGAGAGCTGATGGTATAGCTCATGTGCCAGGTAACAAGTCTGGGAGACTCTAGACTTCGCTGGAAGCAGACTATTCAAGACCTTCAAAGATCTTGTTAGTTTTGGCTTCAGTCTATTACACTATATCAAGCAATCCTACTCATTCTGGAAAGCAACTCTTTATGAATTTCTAAAGTAGATTGAAAAGGTCACAGTGGTTTTTCGGTCTTAATTGACTGACTGACTGTATTTTTTTATTACAGATGAAACTTTAAAGATAGCACTGTGAACTCTCAAAGTCATGCAGAATTTGAGAGGTTTATTTTTGGTTTAATTTAGTTACATGAAAAAAAAAAATCAGCTTGAACTGGTTCTGAAAAACAGCAGTTAAAGAAAGCTACTCAACTAAATAAGCTCTCCCAAACTTGGGTGTAGCATGGAGGGTGACCTGATGGAATGAAATGTTACAGGTTCAGAAATACTCAAAAATTAAAGTATAATGAACTTGGATAGCCAAGAAGAATGAAGTAATTGTCAAGACAATCTGATTAGGCTAAAGTGGCAAAGATTCTACAACAAGTAAATGCGTAGATGGCCATGGAGAAAGTAAGTAACAAGATCAGATGTGGATGAAAAGATAAGCTGCCAGTTAATGTCTAATACTGTGGTGATTTTTCCTGTTTCATTTACAGGGAATCCAAACTGAAACAGCCTCTTAGACAGTTAGGTCACTGTCTCAGGACACAGCACAACAACATCTTACCTTTGTGAGCTGAGTGTTGTCACCGCTTATCTCTGGTTCTCTCTTGTTTTGACCTAAGAAGCTTTTCTCATGGAAGTTTTGTTAAAATACACATTTCTACAAAAAGTTGCACTTTTGACAAATCAGCATTTTTCAAATGAAAAGT
Organism: Poliocrania exsul; assembly: GCA_035041345.1. Lineage (NCBI taxonomy): Eukaryota > Metazoa > Chordata > Aves > Passeriformes > Thamnophilidae > Poliocrania > Poliocrania exsul. The sequence goes on from JAWWLZ010000139.1 coordinate 12,750,527, forward strand.
GTTTAATCAAGAAGTTTCCAGCCAAGTCTAATTATAGCATCCTTTTTAAAGTTTCAGGGTTTCAGACAGCACTTCAAAAAGAAACACAGTGAAACATTCGTTATTACAGAAGTCTTTCATATTACTCAAATTACAAGAAACAATTAAATATGTCATAAAAGATATCTTGATAAGCATTTGACATGCCACTGAGTCACTTTTAGTGGCTTGAGTTTCTAATTTCTCTTCTTTAAATTCAAACTTCTACTTATCTGAATTACTGTTGAGCACAAGCCAAAGTTCACTCAGACTTCCTTTCTACATAAATTCACTTAAGAAATGTAAACTTTTGGAGCCTCTCTTGGGGAGGAAGCAGTGAAAAAAAAAGAAAAAAAAAAAAGAATTGTCAGTGGAAAAGATGGATGTAGGCCAAAAAGAGAGAGAACTATTTTTATGTGGAGAAAAGAATCAGTAGCAGCTTTTGATATGGACAAAGTAATCTGCTACTGGAGGCAACTTATGGCAGAAGTCAGTCAAATAGCTGTGTGTGAAAGAAAGGTAATTCATGTTTGTACAGTCCCAGGGAAAAACATGCTGTTAATGGCAGGAGAACATGTTTAGCTTTTGGAAATATTTTTACTATTGTGGAACATGCAGTGAGTGCTGGGCTGAAACCAGTATGTTGTGTTGTTATTGACATGCTACTTCTCATAGGCTTTTGTTGAACAACTTGCGAACTCCTGGTATATTCTGAAAGACTGTGGTAAATTTTACAAGAGCAAAGGTAAAGAGAGAAATATGATGACAATAACAGAGAGAGATTATAGGGGGAAAGGCTCAATAGAAAGTATGGAAGCTCACATGTGCTTTATTTTAAGGCACACTTAATCCAGTAGCATGGGAATTGCCAATGCAGATTTGAGACCACTACACTGGCAAAAGCTGGATAATACATGCAAAGGCCAACACGCTTCTGACTCATTGTCTAGAGTCTGGTAAAGCAAGTGACAGCTGGTGGTGTTCTTATTATCAGCATCAAATCCAAGGAAACCAGCTGAAGCATGTAGCTGACAAAATTCATTACCCATTTAAAAAGTTCAAAGGGTATGTGAGGAAAGTTAGGAAAAGACTTTGGCTTTTGAACACTCAGCTCTTTCACAGGATCTTCAGGAGTTATATAAACTTGTTTAAGAATGCATGCTGAGAATATTTCAGCTAAATGACTCTTAAAAACTTGGCTTACACAAAATGTGAATTTCAAGAAAATTGATAAAATCCTTTAGCTGAGGTAGACAAAGAAAAAGAAAACCTTCCAACCAACCTACCACCATCACCACTCCCCTAGAACTCCTAAAACTCCAGTACCGGGAGGTGCTTGAAATATATATTTGGTTTGGGGTTTTTTATTTTTTTAATTTTTTTTTTTTTTTTAATTTTTCTTATTGTTTAAATAGGTTGTTTGAAAAGGATGTCTGGAAAGGATGTTTGTGCAGGACACAGTCAGAGATAAGCATTTAAACCATGGGATTCCAACATCCTGTTTAGGCATAGACATTGATTTGGGTTTTACCATGGTAAAACAGTATGGAACACCACCCTTTTCTGATCACACTTGGAAGAGGAGGCTTATTTCATCAAGGCCTAGGAAATTACATCTCTCCCACCTTTTTTTCCCTCTAAGTTATGTTGCTAGTGCTGCTCAAGGGTAGAGAGGGTCTACTACTAGAAAAGCTTGCCTGGGGGCTCTGGGAAACCTGCCTGTTCTTGGGGGCCTGGCTGAAAGACAGTTGCAGACATAACAGGTTGGTGTTGGGACAATCACATTTAAGGAGTCATTTGGGGCTGGAAAAGAAGCTTACTGTGATGGAAGTGGCCAGGAAGCAGTACTTGACAGCATCTTGATTCAAAAACAGCAGTGCTTTTTGAATGCTTACTAGGCAGATACTCATAAGAGTCAGTTTGGATATTATTACTCAAATGTCAGATAGGTTTATAAGATATTGATAAATCATAGCTATCTATTCTGTGGCATCAATATTGTCTTAGTGGACAGTGCTTTTATAATCTGCTTTAAAATATAGCTTAACTAGCTAAAAAAAAAAGAGAATCTAGATGCTTCAGCATGTGTCTGACATTTATAAAATTGTACAGAAACAGCTGGACCAAATCTTTGATAGAGGTTTATTATTAGCTCTTGAAAAGGAAATTATTGTGGAGTTGCTCACATGGATTTTGAAGCAAACTGGTTTCTGATGGTTGTACTGCTGCTCTTCTATATGCTCTTTTAGCACATCATCCTAGGCTTTCACAGTTTTTTGGTAGTCCATTTCCATGCAGAATAAGTTTGAATCTTTTCCTGAATCATGGCCTTTCCTGCTGTTGGAGAGCATAGCAGTTCAATTATTTTAGTGTCCTTTTTCTCTTGTGCTTTCTTTGATCATCTGCTGTATTTTCCAGAAGATAGTCTTCATTTATTGCAAATTGACCAAACATTATCGAAGTATAGTTACGTTTTCTATGCTTTACACATGAGAAACTGAAACTGACAGGAGAAATGTTGTCTGTGTTCATGAGGAAAGATTTTGGTCACTTACAGAAACAGAAATCAGCCTGACATTATTTGTGCTAAATGGAAATGACACCAAGTGTTGTATGTTCTGTGTCCCTAGTAAAGGCAGGAGCCTTCTTGCTCTTTAACAACTCTGTTTTCAGAGTATGTAACTGTCCTTGCTGACTGAAGTCCACAGATGCAGATCACTGTACTCTTTGGTCTTTTGGCCATGATATTGTGGCTGAATTTACTATCCTTTGCATCTTTTACATATATATTTTGCTTTTTTAGGTTTTCAGTGTTGGAAACAGACATAGTATGGATGAAAATTGGCAGAAAAATGTGAAAAGCTTCAGGATTTTGAGTCAGGTGGCAGAACATTCGGGAAGCTTCTGGCACACCACAGATGGTTGGTATAAACTGTTGTGGCAGAGCAGCTCTGCCAGGAACCCCATGGAGTTTATTTCCAAAGTAAACTTTTAAAAATACACAGAATATTGAAGCAGGATAAAAAATTACTAAAATTTGAAATTACTGCTAATATGTTAGCTTGTTGTTACAAAGTTCCATATTGCCCCATCCTTTCTGCTTCCCCTCCTACTTATATAAGACCAGTATCCTCATTTTTCTAATTCCACGTTCTCTGATCTTTGTACTCTTTCAAATAAATCAGGATGCTGGACTAGAGGTACAGCATAGTATTGAGCTGAGAGCTGAACTGAACAGGAGAGCTATAGATACTTTTATATTTACAAAAGTACCATGAATAGAATTAAGGAGCAAAAGCTTTACATAGTTTTACTTAGTAAATTTATTTAGTTTTACATAGTATATATTATAGGCTGATGAACTAAACCACACCATTTAATAAATATAAAATGACATTTATATTATTTATGTAAATAAAATATTTTGTCACTTATGTGTAAAATTATATGCATAAGAACATATTTATTCTTATACCTATGTTTGTATATAAGAATAATATACTATGTAAGTGTGCTGGTTTAAAGGTAAACTGATGGGAAAAATGAACCCAACTCAAGAGAGGTAATAAGTCAGAGTTACAATTTAATAAAAGGATTAAAAAAACCCCACAATGATACAGCAAAAAAAAATGGTTTTAACCCACAAAACCCCAGATATAAACCCAGCACCCTGAGGCATGAAGAGAATGGTGTTCATTGGCCCCTATGCTGAGTGCCACGTGGTTCCCCTGAGTGCAAAGTAAAAGGAAAGGAAAACCTGTTGGTAAGGATGATGGTCACAGTCTGGTCGAGAGTGGCAGTCACAATTCTGTTGAGGTTCTGGTCCCCCGCTAGATCTGATGAGTGATAATGAAGCTCCCAAAACCCCATGATTATATATCCTCAAGTTCAGGTAGGAGTGCCCAGTACCTCCCCCAGGGCAGGGACTTCCACAATGGGTGATTTACTCTGTGAACTATGGGATATTTTTGGAATCGTTGATGGCCCATTAGCAGACATGACCTCTCAGGCTGGGTGTGAAGGTGCTAATGACTCACCAGAGGGCCTTATCACAGCTGAGTCATTGATGTGAAGACAGGAAAACTTCCCTGTGTCACAGAGTTCTTAAACACCCACCTTGTAGCCTCAGGTGTCAGGTGTGCCCTGGGCAGCTGCTGCAAATGATCCGTTCTTAACATAGAGGATGTAGAATACACAGTTTTGATTACACGCACACAGTCATAAAGTGGTCCTGACTACTACAACTAGGACAGTAAGGTATCAAAAGCTTTATTATACTAAATAGTATTCTTATATGAATTATGCTAGAAAGTTTGAAAATTTTGGCAGAGGATTGGAAATAGGAGTGGATGAGTCCAATACTGAAACTCAAACAGGGTTTTTTCCCCCTTGTTGATGTTTTCTTTTTTTTTTCCTTAACAAAGGAGAAAATGTTCTTATAGAAGAATAACTTTCATTTGAAAAATTCCCATGCACAGAGAATAAATTGGACTAACACAAATGTTGGAAGTTTGATTGCATTTTTTTCATGAGTATTGTACATATTTCAGAATATTTTGGAATCATGATCCATGGTGCTTGGTAAATCTCAGCTATTTCAAGAAGAAACCTAAATCCATGAAGTTAATGTTAGATTCTTAATCACTTTTTTTACTTCCCTTATTAGCTAGAGAAATCAGCATTTAGAAATGTCAGTCAAAAATGTAGAAAGGGATTCCAAGATGTGATACATCTCTTAATAATGATTTCATTGTACACTACTGCAAAAATATAAATACTGTTTTAACTAGTTTAGAGACCAGATAAAACTTTTTATCTCTAAACAGGTCCTAATATCAAGTTCAAAATACATTACTTGTCAAAATAAGAAAAGATTCATCTTATGTACCAGTAAAATAGATCCTCCAAGATAACATAATTCATTAAAGTTTCAAACATTGAATACAGCTGTGTTTTTTCTGTGACATTTTGATGTGAAATTTTACTCGAGATTTCATTAAATTTAGGTCATAAATGAGGACTAACTGAGGTTATCTGGGTGAATTTGATTGTCTCTAAAAGCGATGCATCTGTTGAATTTTCAGTGAGTATTTTTACCCTCTACACCTCAGCCTTTCAATCTGGTGAAATATCTTACTATTATTTCTTTCAGGTGGAATCCCTGTGAAGTTAGTAGCAAAATTCCATGCGATGGAGACTAGACTTTCTGGGTCACTGAATACGAATCTGTACTGGGCTGAACAGAATAGTTTGAGATTGAACTATGCCCAATGTTGTTACTTTCTGTTTTCTAAATT
>JAWWLZ010000139.1:12755941-12800633 GCA_035041345.1 Poliocrania exsul
GGTCAGGAAAACAAAGCAACATGGTTATATAGCTACAGCAACCTATTCTCATTATATAAGTAGGTGTAATCATCCCATAAGATTTACTATAATGTGCTATTTTTGATGAATCTGTATGTAAAGCCACATTCTTATGTTTCAGACTCAAGACTGTTTGTCTGGTATGTTATTTGGTTGTTGTACCTTTCCACTTCCATAGCAACAATTTAGCTAGTCTCGGCACTTAATAGTTGTGAGAAAATCAAATTCCATCTGTTTTAGCCAAATGAAGTCTGAATAAGCCTTCACTGGTTAAACATCACTTATTTCTACTCCTGGGCTGGTTAAGCAAAGTAGTGTCTGTTGGTGTTGTGAGAGGTAAACAAACTGCCCCACTAGTGACTCATGTATGTGATCACTCAGTGCCACAGCTAACACTGCGAAATTAGGGTTTCTTATTCCGACATTGGAATAAGAGGGTTCTGAAAGCACATTTGAGGCCAGCACCACGGAATCTGGTTCTAACCCTCATGCTGTACAGTAATAGTGCTGATCAATAAACTACTTAAGTCTCAATTTGAATAAGTTTTTTTAGGAATGCATCTAAGTAAGTGTTTCATTGTTACAAAAACAGGCAAAATGTAATGCCAGCATCTTTCCCTATCCTTTTTTTCATCTTCTTGGTGCTTGTTTTTCAGTGGCACATTGTTATCAAGTGGTTTTAGTTTCCATTGCTAAAAGTTGAGGGAAGATCTCAGACCTTTCCATTTGCTGTGAGTTATTCAAGTTAATCAAGAAGATCTGTTCTAAATCCTCTTGGCCTGGACTAATGACTCAGGCCATTCTGTAATACAACTTTGAGAAACATTTCAGTACTGTTGAAGCTGTGAGTGTTTCTTTGCTTCTTCATGGACCATTTCTTCAGTGCCATTTCAGTGTCTTATAGAATCACAGAGTGATTTAGGTTGGAAAAGTTCTCTAAGATCATTGAGTCCAGCCATTAATGCAGTCCAAGTCCACCACTAAACCATGTCCTTAAGTGTCATATCTACATGTCTTGCAAATAGCTCCAAGGATAGCGACTCAACCACTTCCCTGGGCAGCCTCTTTCCCTTTTGAGGAAGAAATTTTTCCTAGTATCCAACCTTAACCGCCCCTGGCACAACTTGAGGCTATTTCCTGTTATCCTGTCACTTGTTACTTGAGATGCTCCTAGTATTTTCACTAGCCTTTCCACAGCATGGGAAAGCAAAATAATGAAACCTCTTCATCTCATGTCTTTAGAAATCTACCAAAGAATTCAGTGAGAGCTCTGAAAACAATGTCCATCTCCAAGATCTTGACCATGCAAGGATTTCAGATATAACCTGTAAAATGCAGGGAGGTCTCCAGGCTCCTTGTTTCACTGAAATTTAGATTGATTCTGTTTATCTTTTTTTTGCTGAGTTTTACTCTTTATATCTCCTCTCTGCCAATGACAAGACTGGATAATCAAGACTTAACCACTTACTCCATGGCCATTTGAGCACTCCCATCAGAATTGCTGCAGCTGCTCTCCACTCAGGGCTCATCAAACATCTCTCCCATCACAGTTTATCAAACGCCTCCACCTCAGCATTTCAAATAACTCAAGCTGCTTCCTTTTCTTGCTTGCTCTCCTGCTTGCTTGCCAAAACCAGAAAGTCTTTATTAAGGGCTTCCCCGTCAATCATCCCAAAGGCCCCTTTGGAGATCTGATTAGTGTTCACAGCCTGCATTCAGGAATAGGCGGATCTGTCTGGTGCAATTCATACAAAGGGAGATGAAGGAAGGGAGTGATTTAACTAAAGGGTGAAGCCTTGTTTCTATGCTGCAAGATATGTTATCATCTCTGTGAGCAGTGAGATATTTTCAGACTGTAAAGAGTTTTGCATGCAGGAATTTAGGGTCTGCAATGTGATTTGGAATTGTTAGGGTTTGCCTTTACTTCAGAGCCTGAGAAAATGGGTAAATCAACCTGTTCTGGAGCTTGAGATTGCTGTGCTCAAACTTCTACTTTGGTCTTGGTAATTTACAGAGGGCTTAGAAATACCGACAACCCGTACAGTCACATTGGCGCAGACATGTCCTTCATCTTGCTGAGCCCATACAGGCTGGATAAAGCATTTTAAAGAAAGGTAGATGTTTTCTGTTACTGGTGCTCTGTGTTTCAGGATTTCAAACAAAAAAAAAAATTAATAAATTCTGCCCATCTAGAAGAATGGAAAGTGGACTGATTTTCACTTTCCCAGGCTAAGCATGAGGCTTGAGAAGTTCTGGGGCTAGGCTGGCTGTGCACAAGGCATGGGGAGACCCACCATGAACTCCCCATCTGTGTGGACTGCAGTGTCCAGCCTCATTTTCTAAGCTCCTTTGACCAAGAAGTGAACAAGGCACTTGATTTAAAAAAAATAGTGAAAGGAATAAAAGATTTATTTGTTATGCCCAAAGCAATCACCTTGTGTGCTGAAGGATGAAATTTTATTTAGATATACTGCTTTATTCATGCAATCCTTGTTAATCTAATAACCTTACTAAAATTACAGTTAAGTTCTTTTGTCTGGCCTGTTGCTGCTGTGAATTTTGCTTAGAAATCAAGCTGCAGAAAGTTGATATTACCTGATTTGATTACAAAATAGCTATCAGAACAATGTAAAAAGACTAACTGCTGCCTGCCAGCTCCAGATGCTGCGAGCAGCAGTGGCAGCAGGACTGTACCTCCTCACAACCTCACAGGAAAGAAGCTGGATATTGCCTGGTAACCAGGACTGTTGTTTTTCTTTTTCCAGAGGTTTAGCAAACAGCTGAAGCAACCAATTTGGGGAGCAACATAAGGTTTGAAAAGAACAAATAGCTGTTGAGGAAAAAACAGTCAAAGAGTGAGATCAGAGATTGTTACTTGGATACAGCAAAAGCCAACACAACAGAAGGGCTGACAGGAGAGGCAAAGGCGAAATAACACTAGACTTATTTAAGTGCTGGAAGTATTCTTATTTTTTTTTTTATTTTTTTTTCTCAGTAGTAGTACATCTAATGGCAGTGCAGTTCATCTAAACTTTGCAATTCAGAAGAGTTTTCAGAAAATTGTTGGTCTTCCCTACTTGCTCAGGTTTTCCTCTTTATCTTCCACTATATATTTTACTCTATGCTTCAGAAGGAGTTTGCTTTGTTACACCTCATATGAAGTAAGGGTGGTACTGCTTTCAAAAAAATGGCAATTTTGCTGTGACAACAGAAGTACTTGATACACCTGGGTTACTGATTCTGTGTGCCTGGTGCCTTGCTACCTGAAGTTTCAGATAGAAAACACTGTTTTGTCATCTTCACTATATCATAATTTTTCTTCATAGTCACAAAAATTACAGTAATAGTCTGCAAAGTTTGCTCATGGGAGGACACGGAAAACTTCATAGGTCTGTTCTTGATCAGAGAACACAGAAATAATGGTAATACCTTGAAGACTGGTTCCTGTAGAAGTGCTGATTTGAGTTCTGTTTGGAGTTCTCTATTACAGCTGAGAGAGGTGCAGTTGGACTGCTCAGCTCAAATTTTCCCCGTGGTTCCTTTTCTATCCTTGTGGCAAATGTACATTGCTGAATTCTTCTTGTAGATCAGGTCACAGAAAGAAATGATAGTGTGAATGAATGTAAAGCCAAGAGGCTTATTTGTGATGGCTTTGCCATAAATAGTTCTGGTAAATACCCAAGTTCAGAGCTAAGAGTTATCCTAGAGACAACCTGGCTCTTGGTGTACCCTGGTTGCTAGTGGTACCTATATAGATTATAATATATAATCCTCTATAGACTAGAATTACTTCAAACATTTTTACCTTTTTTGTATTTACATTTTCACTTACATGTTGCAGCCTTATCTTACAACTCATCAACAGGTTGTGCAACTTCCTCTTTGGTTCCATACAGCATGGAGATCTCCCAAAATATATTGCTGGAAGGGAAATGCAGCATAAGGAGCTAGGTATGAATACATTTCCCAGTACAGCAGGGTTTGCAGGGTAACTTCTCTTTAGTGCTGCTGTGTTATTGCCTTGCAATAGTGAGCAGTTATTCACATGGAATAACTTCAGCAGGATTCACATGGTGGGTTCCCTTTTTGTTGAGATGCTACTGGCCATCATGAGGGAAAGCTCATAATCTGCACTCAATATCTGAAATCACTGTTGTACTGATACAATATGGATTTTCAGTCCTTGCCTTCTCTGTTTATGTTAGTTTCCTCCTCGTTTGGTTTTTCAATTGAGCATAATTTTTTTTTTTTCACATGTAAAATCCCATTTATGTACCATACTTTTTTCTCTCCATATTGTTAAGTATGAAAAGAAAAATCTAATGTGTAAAGCTTGGAAAATTCTAACCCCTTTTCTAAAGCACGAATATTTAGGTTCACTGCCTAGCTGTCAGACTTATTCATCCCTCTCCTAAAGCTATTTCAGTCAACTGTAATTCTTACAAAAATCTTTTGGAAATGTCTGTCTTTTATTTGAAGCAAAAAACTGTGAAGAAATATGTCCTACAAAAAAAAAAAGAGTATAATTTAAATGCAATTAAAGAAGTTAATGCATATATTTTCCAATGGGTTTGTGTACCCTAATATAGTATTACAGCTCACTATTTTACTGCATCACTGTACACTTCAGCTATACTAATTATATCTGATACTTAAAAGCATGTGTCTTCAAACAATAATACGAGTGAATGTGTCAAAAATACTGACACAACATTAAAAATCTTTTGTCAGGGAAATTCCAGGAGTTTGTTCTCAAGGATGAGTGTTGTAGCTTTTGGCTTTTCCTCACTTGACATATTTTAGACCTAATTCAGTAGTCATTGACATCTGTGGATCAGGGTGTTTTGTGTTCCGTGGCATTCTGTGAACATACTGTACATGCCTTGCTTTTTTTTAACACACTGTTGCCCCATAAGATGAGAGATTTGCTTTTTTTCTTCCTTTGGTCTGGAACTATTCTATTTTAGTCTGTAACTATTATTCAAGTGACTGAATACCTATCTTTGGGAGTATTCCACTTATTTCTCTGAACCTATTTAAAGGCAAAGGCTTTACTCAAGAGTAGAATGCACCCTTTGTAAATAACCTTAAAATGTGTGGAATAAAGAATTTGTGGAGTAATTTAATTCCCCAGAGTTAAATGATGCTATTGCCTGTTATACAGGCTGTTCAGAAAACTTCTGTGGAAGCTTGTCTTTAAAAAAGGAGTATTACTTGTAATTTCTAAAAGGCACACTACTAATCTTGGGAATTTATTACAGTGTAAACATTTCTAGCAGCTGACTCTGCACCTGCGTTCTCTATCAGAGAAATTTTGGTTATGCAGCAAACACAGGTTTGCACTCATACTGTATCTTGAAATGACCTAAAAATCTATAGATGTTTTATTCTCCATTTCTTAATAAGATGAGCCAGCTGGCAGGACTGATGGGCTGTTCATGCAGAGTTGTGGCTCTTCCAGAAGATTTCCTGTAAAAATAATCAGTGTGTATTGAGATGTACTCAACTAAGATGATTTCTGTGTTACAAACCATTTTCAGTCTATGGTATTAAAAGCTTATCTGGTATTTTCAATTTGTTAAACTTTGAGATTTTATTTTAATGACATACAACCTAGGAATTTTGGCTCTGGTGAATAATCAACTGTGAAAGTACCCTCTTTTCCTAGATGTCTTGTAAAGCACTTAAAAGCCAATGGAGTGCACTGTTCTATTGCATTGTTAAAATAATTCACCAAAGTAGCAGATGTTCAACAAGCCACAGGCAATCATATTGTGGTGCATCATAGCTGCATATGCAAACCTAAAGACATGTGGACCATATTATGCTGCTGAGCCCCTTGTGAACATATTCTCAACAATAAAATGAAACAAAATGGAAAGAACTATCCTAAAAGGAATTCCTTTCAGCAGTCCTCCCTTTGGTGCAGTGCCATGGGGAAGAGCTATGCTGCCTCTGGATCTGCAAATGGCACGTAAGAGCTCTCTCTGTATTGCACGGTTTTGTGTCGTGGACATGATAGTTTTGCTCCTGTTAATTTTGAAACCTTAATCCAAACTTCAGGTACAAGAAGCTGGCTAATCCTAGGACTGACTAGATTTCTCTCAGTGAGGTCCACATATCAAGTGCATTTTTAATTATGGCTATGCCTAGAAATGTCAAAGACTGGGAATGGTTTTTCTTGAATCTTTCAGCATTCATGAAGTGAGAGTTTCTCTGCCTTTTTCACTTGAAGGCCAACACTCACTGATGCTGACCCTCAGCATAGTGAGGCACATGGGCACCCTGTTTAACCAGTGGTTTAGTGATCAGGCCATTTGCCTGGGGTATGAGAGACTGCAGTTTAAAATATCTGTCTGCTCTGGAGTCAGATCAGAGCAGTTCCACTTTGCATTAAATATTCATTAGGCCCCTGAGTGAAAAAGAGAGAGAGAATGACTGATTCTATTTCTGTAGACAAGAGGCTGGAACATTTAACTGTGGTCTAAGAAAGTTATGTATAGGTTCTTATTCCAGTGAAAGAGTTTAGGGTAAGATCATCTTACAGTATCTATGATTTCTTTGTCTATGTTCATTCTGTTAAGCTTGAAATTCGTGCTTACTGTGCATGAACGTGGTCTGTTCTTGGAAGTTATGGAAGTGTGCATCAGATGCTGGGACAGACCATTGGCTATGAAGTTTGGTTTCATGCTTTGGATGTAGACATGTCTTTCAACACAAATAAAAAAAATCTAGATTTTTTTTCTTAACTTCTGATAAAATATGACTATTCTGTTTACCATCCAAACATTGGACCTGTTTATGTTCAGCAGGATAAGTGTCCCATGAAACTACATTTCTGAAGTTCTGTTAAATTGTGAATCTACTTTTTAAAAAAAAATTAAGTTTCCCCCCGCACTAATGTCAATGCCTGTGAATTTATTAAATGAAGTGAGTTGTGCTAAAAATCTTTAAGGGTATGAAAGCTTATTAAATTGGCAGCTTTCCTAGTGGGGAGAGTTCAGTTCAAGGTTGTAGGTCAGTATTTCATATCCTTCAAGAGAATAGTTCCATCTATATGAGCTGTTGTCTTTTCCTGGGTTACCTTGACTTTGACAGATAGAACAGATAAACAGTTGACTGAACAAAAAAGGCTCAACAATACTATGTTATGGCACAGAAGCAGTAAACTGGAGCTTAATATTCACAAACCCAGGAATGTCCATGATAAGTTTTCCAGGAGATAAGGCAAAAAGGCAGGAAGAGTGATTTTCAGCAACTCCCAGTTCTCAGTGGCTTCAGTGACCTGGGATTGTGGTCAATTTAGAACCAAACGGATGAACAAATGTCAACTCCGGCATCTTTCAGATTTGATTTCATAAATATTTGATGTGTTACAAATTTATATTCTTCAAATCCTCTCTTCCATCCACAAGTGAAAATCCCACTGAAGCAGATGGAACGGGAGAGGAGATTCCCGAGTCTGAGGGTCACAAAGACTGCAATTCTGAACTTGTCCACAGCGCTGTAACCTAAGCACTGGACTTGAGACACTTGGTGAAGCTTCTGACTATCAGAAGGTGGCAGCATTGACGAAGGAAATAAGTAGAATAGACCAAGTAAGTTAAATATTGATATACATTCTTGCTTTTTACTTTGAATAAAGTAGTATTGTAGCAAGAGCATGGTAATATAAAATTGAATGCAAAAGAAACTTTATCATGTCTCTCTTGATGAGCAAACTACTGAGCTGAACACCATATTATTGCTAATGTGACCATCTAAACACCATGTGCATTTCTTACTGATGAGTACAGTGATTAAAGTCACTTGTGTGGCAAACAGACTATTTACCTCTGTTTTAATTTTTTTTTGTCTTAAAGCTAACATCTCCCAAATATAGACTAAGTTTAGATCTCCTTGTCCAATAGAAAGCTTAATTGGATGTGATTTTGTCCAAGCCATTGGCTCTTAGACTCACATCAGGCAGGAAGTCTGTGTTTGACATTGCTGACACTGCTCTGCACTGTGGTACGTTTGGCCTTATTGATGCACGACTTGTCGATACTAAATGTGTGCTGAGGCCATGGAAGGGTCTCCTTGCAGATTTGCTCCAGAGTTCAGCCTAAACCTACTCAACATGGATTTGCCTGTGAATAACATGCAAGTAACCAGAGCTTATGCTCTTCTTCTGGAGGAGTGCTGTATTTACCTAATTCTCAATGCAGCATCTTGAAACAACAAAGCCTTGACATTTATGGCTGAGGGAGATGTTTGGTGAGTGTGGGTTTAAGGGCATATGTATGTAGAACATAACCTTCCTCTTAAAGAAACCAACAGTAATTTAACTTTTATTGTTCTGAAAGAGACTTCCTAACTCAGAGCTAGCTCTAACAGGCAATTATGTCTACCCACTGTTATTCACAGTATCTCTTGGAGAAAAGGATTTTTCTGTCTGTCTTTTCTTCTTATTTTTCCAATTTCACCCCCTCACCTTTTTTCCTCTTTTATTTTTTTCTTTTCCTTTTCTTTTTCCATTTGGTTTCCTCCTTCCTGTCAAAAGGAAAATAAGTAGAGCTCCTTTTGTTTTTCAGTTTTGTCCTGGTTTCGCTTCTCTCTCTGCAGATTTTCAGTCTTAGGTCTCACAGACCACAGAATGCATTTTTCACCAGTTTGATTTCTACAATAACATAGGTTCTCAAAAGTGAAATTGAAAGCAGAATTAGACTTCCTGTCTATGACAGCTAATTCCTTGGCTTCCTATCTACTTCCTGATGGTTCTGATGGATTTATTCTGACTCTTCATATTGCTTTAGTAATATACCTAAATTTCCTACCACTAGGATCTTATTAAAATATCTTCATTATATTTTACATATAAAGCTGTGTGATTATAAGTGATAATAGGGTGATAGGCAACAGGAACAGAGAACAGAGTATGACAGAGGGACTCCAATGTTTTAAATAAAGTCTATCTGTTTGGTAAAAAATAAATAAATAAATTCTTCATTTCTTGTTTTCTTTTATTTAATTTTTTTTCCCCCTGCAGATCTTTAAAGTGCTATCATGGGAAGGCAGTCAGATTTTGTTTGCACTTGTAGCATGTTCACTGCTTGTTCCTGACTTGGTTATTCCTGTTTTTAATAGTCTTCCCAATAAATTGTTCTTAAAGTTTAGAAATACCATGGCAAGATTCTGTATGTATAATCCATCACTTTCACTGACTTTTTTTGTCTGAAGCCTCCTTCAGCTCTCAGCCTTTGCAGAGAACAGAGAACCAACTTCACCTTTTGTCTTACTGTTTCCATTTTCTGCTCAGATTCTGTCATTCTCTCTTGAGACTTCAATTTCTTCACATTTCATCTTATTATCGAGACAAACAAACAAATACATAAATATCTCCTGGTTCTGTGTATATAAATATATATAGAAAGCTATGTCTGTCTTTATGTACCTTGGAGATCTTGATGTTTACCATATAGAACAAAGAATTGGATTTCTTCCACCTGTGTCCTGTTGAGATTTTAGCACTTACTCATCTTGTCAATGAAAATCTTGTCACTACCTTTAATAGGTTTGACTCCATAGCACTTAAGGTTAAAAACTTAACAAACTTGCCTCTTGGCAAGGTATTTGTTTTCCTTCATGTATTATATCCTCTTCCTTGCTGCTGATGGGAAGGGGAGAATATCCAAATACATTTTTCATATCATCCCTATACTAGCCTGTGTTATAATATTGTTCTCTTTCTCCTGTAGCAGCTGAAGATGTATAGGAGTGGTCTGCCTGTTGAAAAGTTAATTTTGTGATCTGTGCTCTGCATTATGTTTAGCTTGTCACTCAGACCCTTTCCCATTACTTATGTGAGGTCATGGTCATGACAGAGAAGTGAAAATACTGTATCATGTTGCTGACATGACTTAGAAAAAACTATGCATCAGGTTCTCTGTGTTAATATGGATCCAAGGAGGTGAGTGTGACAACCTGGATAGAGCACCTGGATTTTGCGCTTATATCAGTTCATGGTAAGTTCATTCTGCTATTCTTTTCTGCAGTTTGGATTGTGCACTACTTTTTGTAGTTCTCTGTTCCAAACTTTTCAGAGATGATAGTTGAAATACCTCTTGCATTGCAATGCATCAGACTAACTTAGGTTACAGTAACTTTCAGTCACTAAGCTTTTAAACATCTGATTTCCCTATTTCTACTAACCTGAGCTGGGTTTCTATTTGTATTAAATTAAAAGAAATACTGAAAGCCTTTTGGCTTTAGAGCTCTATTCTAATAATCATATGGTAGTAAAACTTTAAAATTAAATTTCTGTAGGAATTAAGTCCACAAGTTATGTTTAAAATTAATTCCAACTTCAAACCTTTTGTCCAAATGCCTCAGCTAGCTTTTCATGCTGCAACTTTTGTGGGTATAATTAGATTTTTATGGATTTTCTTCTGATATTGTGTTTATAATCTCATCAGAGGAATATATTGTGTCATTGTAAGTACTTACTATGTACTATAAGCCATGAACAACGTCTCTATGTAATAGCCTACTTGTCTGGTAGTCAATGCATATTGTATGCTGTACACAGCAAAAGGATTCAGTTTTTACAGTATGAAATTAGCATTTTTAAAAGATAGATTGCAGAATATGAAGAACTTTTTGAAGGTTCCTGGACCATCAAATTATTTTGGAATGAATATTTTGTCATAGATTAATATGTTCATGATGCCTGTCATTATGGTAGACAAATAGGAATGGGTATTTCATAGCAAGAGTCTTACAATTTTCAGATTATCAGTGTGTGTTCACCAGTGGAAGAAAAAGGTACAAGACTTTGCTGTTAGGAGAGTCAATTGTCATGGTGCTAAATATGCCCTTTTCCAGATAGAGCCAACAGGGCAATACATGCTGCAGTCGTGTTAGAGCAGCAGTGATGATATCTCTTTATGAAGTTGGGGCTGCATTTCCTCAAGCATAAGAAATAACCTTAGATATAGTGCAGTATAGAAATAAGGTGTTTTTAATATAGTAGAACCTGGGTATTTTTCTTCTAAACAACTGACCTGTGAACATGGAAATTATTTTTGGGTAAACTTCAATGGTGTACAGGTCAGTATTAGCTCTGAGCTGCTTTGTCATTTCAGTTCTTTTTCTGAGTTAAAGGGTGAAGAGGAAGGTATGTTTCTGGTTTTTCTGGTAAAGAATTTCACAGATACAATATCTGGTTTTTAAATTATGACATCCTTACCTCTTAACATGGTTTTGCTTTGGAACAGTGAATCATAGCTCTCTTCATGTTGGTTTGACAGCAACAGTCTATTTATTCATTCAGTTCAACATGATATGTGAATTTATTGTTTGCCTGGGAATGTTTTTTATCCCTCTGGTTCATGTTAGCTGTCCTCTTTAAAAAGGGATGAGTCCATTTTCTCAGGCAGTTGTCTCCCATATGATGCTGTGGAGCTAGAGGTCAAATCAACCTGTAGAGTGCTAGAATATCAGTGTAGACATAGCTTAGGTCTTGTAATACTCAAGGAATTTATCAGTCTCCTGTAGAGGTGTAAAAGCTGTTGTAAGGGAGTATGTTGTTAAGTGTTTTTTGTTGTTTCCATGCATTGACTTGCAAGCCTTCTTGTAGTCATGCACTCCATTTCCACCTGCCAGGTGAACAGGCTCTCTCTCGTGTTTCTCTGCTCCAGATGTTGATTGGGATTCCCTTTGTGTAGTGTTGCCTCTCTACTCTCACTTCCCTTTAACTAATATTATTTATTTTCTTTTTTTTCCTAGATGATTCCTTCATTATCAGGATGTCATCATGTTAAACTGTTGGGAGAATGGCTAATAATGGAATTGTCAGCAGGTGCCATCCCCCAGTTCATTGCCTGACTACACACCTGCTTGGTGACGATGGCTCTGCCAGACAGGTGTCTCATTCTGTGTATCTCCCATTTTTCTATACCATATTTTTTCTGTTGTTTTCTTTAAAAATCTTTAGGCTTGTGCCAAAATTTCGGGGCTGAATGGATGGAATGTTTGGGTAACAGTACAATAAGAAAACAAGGAGTTTATGCCACTGTAACAAGTATTGTGACTCATTTTGCTGAGTGGTTTGTGGTGATTGTGGGTCAGTGGCTCAGTCTTGTCTAATTAGGGCAGCTGTGGTTGGAAGTGAAGTACCTCCAAGTGCCCTTTCATCTTGACCCACATGACTTCTGACCTTGGGGCCAGCTGGAGCAAAAATTATGCTGACCAAACTTAAATTAGGCACTAGCCTTTTCTAAAATTTGCTATCAGAAGCAGCAACGATTATTATGTTACCAAGAGTTTAAAAGTGAGCTTTTCCTAACACTAGTTCTCAATACCAGGGAACTGGGGAGCATTCAGTTAATATCCTGGACTTCTACATCTCCCAAAGTTACTGTGTGGTTATTCTGTCAGACTTTGCCAGATCCAGATGCAAATGTTAGGAGCAATTATTAGAGTTATGTGTGTTTTTCTGGTTTGTTTTGGGGCTTTTGCAGCTTTTCCTTTCCTTTCTTGTATTCTTACATTTCTCTGCTTGTCCCACACTGGTTGTTTGAGCAGTTCCCTACTGCTAGCTGCCAGCTGCTTTTGTTTTGCTAACAGTTCACTTTCTCACAGAGAAGTGTGAGGGATGCAATGCCCAGACTGCTGAATTTCTCCTCTTTTAGAATGGGTGCTGCCTGAATTTGAACAGGTTAGCATAATAACCAGATTTTGACATTTTATAGCCTTTAGATGTATTGTTTTTTTATCAAAGCAAAGTGACTTATGTTTGTATTTTATTTATTTACTGTTTGAGCTTTTCTGTTTTTGCAGTGAAAAGCCTTAAAACTTAAGGCTACTTAAGGATACTTAATTCTCAAAGACCAGAAGGCAAATAAGAGGATCCCTGAGCTTGTTCCCTAAAGCTCAGGACATTGGAGTGTGACTCATGATTCTGAGCACTTGAGATAGACAAACTCAGTACTGTCAATCTCCTTCTCTCAGCTGTTGGTTGCTTTGCACAAGATAGGACAAACTAGAGAGCTCAATGGTGTGAATCACTAAGCTTTTCCAAGTAAAGGGAGGTCTGCAGAGAGTGGCCACAATCCTGAAAAGAGTAGTGGAAAACTGGGACTGTCAGGTTTTCAAGGAGAATTCATGACATACCAAACTGTATACCTTGCCAAACTGTATTGCTATGACCATAAAGTGCAGTGACTTATGGTAAACACACTTTATTTTTGCCTTTGATTTCCTCCTTTCTGGCCTTAATTTCTACTCAGGAAGTACTTTGGTTTTTCTTAGGACACTTAGATGTAGTAAACCCAGAGCACAATCACTTCCCCTTTTGCTTAAATAAAATAAAGCTTCTATTTGGCATAGAAATGGCAAATAAAAAAGTATATCATAAAGATTCTCACTGAATTTCATTCTACAAGATTGTCTGCAAAGTCTTCTTTTTAAACTTAACATTTAAGGGGGAAACTATGCTGATTTTGGCAATCTAGTGTGTGGGTGCCATTTTTGTGATTTTAGATCATGCTTGTAGAAAGAGTGCCTTGTTATTTGGAGTCTGAGCATACAAACCCCCACCTCCACCCCCCAAAATAATGGAATTATGTGAAAAACTGGAAACATAGGCCTAAATATTCAAACCTGTCTGTTAAAAACTAGTTTATGAATTCTTGGTTAGGCATGTAACTGTGAAGTCTAATATTGTGCTGCACAGAGCTGATTGAGTCTAGCCAAATCTGTCTAAAATTGTTGTTAGCAGTTCTAACTCCTACCAAGCAGGCACTTGGCAAGGATACTTCAAGTTTATTCAACTTTCTTATGTGTGTGTGTATATATATAGATAAAGGCAAAACCTTTTATTTATGTAATGGCACACCTGAATTTAAGAACTGCTAACAGTTGGTCTTGAGAGCAACATTTCAGGTTGCTTGTAGCTGTATGTTTTTATTAGCAATAAGCAAATAATTCTGGAGTTGAAAGTGGAAAGAAGTTTACTGAAAACTGGGAGTTTCATTACTTTCCTTTTCCCTGACCTTGCTTTATTAATGTCAATTAATTGGGATTTTATAGAAAAAATTATTCAAGTTTCTTCATATCAAATAATTAGAAACACCTTTAAATTTACTGCAGTTTGGTTTTCATAGTTTTAGCCTAATGGATGAGACAACACCCCATATTTTATCATACCCCTTCAATATTGTGGTGATAGGTGGCAACTTGTTAGCAGTGCACAGGCACAGCTCACTTTCTGGGATGTGGCTCCCTGAAAAAACATTGTATTTTGTGTCATAAAGACGGATCCAGCCTTCCTTAGTAACTTATTTTATATGTTTGCCTTTCAGAGCAATTTTAAATTGGGACCATTATGTTCTTTAGTCCTTACAATGTATTACTATTATTAAGGATTAGTATTATTTACTATGTATTACTCAGTATTTAGTGTTTATCTATTTCATAGAAAGCGCAGACAATAAAAAAGGTCATTTGTAATCTATCAAAGGCATAAAGCCAATGCCTTGAAGACTGTACAGAATCTGTTCATGTTCATTTTTTTGACCACAAGCATTGCCAGATATAACAATTAAGTACAAATTTAACAGCTTTCATGTCTTCCCTGTCTTTTCCTCCATTAATTCTTGGAGCTAGCTACAAAGAATTTACCTAATGCTTCTGTTCTTGTCAGGTTTCTGCAGAGGGTCCTGCCCAGATTATTTTATGAGAAAAATATTTTTGTAAAATATGTTAAATTTACCTTGTCTATATATTACTTATTTTGATCAGGAAATACCTCCTGTACAACCTGACATCTGCACACCTTTTCATTGCAGAGGGAAAATAAATCATTGATCTCCTTTGGATGATTTGTTGCTTCACAGAGCTGTCATTCCATCTTGTGCAACCCTGTCTGCAGCAAAGAGTTGAGTTAAGGCACATATTCTCTGTTTCTGCTTCAAAAATGCAAAACTCCCTGCCTTGTCTTTTTGGTAGTAAACGCTTCATGGACAGCTGGGTGCAGAACCAAATCTGGATTGATGGGGAAAAAACAGATTAGAATACTGGTAAAAAGAGTAGAAAAAAGGTAGATTATCCTCAGCCTTAAAAAAACCCCCCAAAAGACAGTGAAAACGGTGGGGGTGGGGAGATGAGGAAATGTTTGGAGAACAACAAATATCAAAAACTTGTCTAAATATGACTTAATATGTTAAAAGCAATATTGACTTACAGATACATATAAAAGGAATGAGAACTGAAGGGAAAAGAGCAAGGACAGGAGCTATGTAAATTTGGATATCTAAAATGATTTCTCTGGTTAAATCTTTTTTAATATTTGGAAAACATTAAAATATTATTCACACATTGAAAAAAGCCCTCACAGCTTCCCTAGTTTGAGCAGTTTGTTATACTGTACCTCACAAATTAGTGGATGGATAACTAAAATCCATGTGACAAAAGCTCAGAGAGTCTAATAAAAACCTTTCAGAAGAACTCGATGAGATCAGTAAGTCAGTAGAGGAAATATTTGGACACTCTGTTTCACCAAGTTTTGCAAAAAACCTTTCCAATAGCCGCCTATTCCTTCCCCATGCCAGTAAAGCCTTAGTTTTCATGCTTCATTGTCCTAAAAATAGAACCCTCATTAGTGTTTTGAGATTTATTGAGCTAGAATACAGTTTCATGCCCACAGCTAGGAAGTCTTTCTCCAACATCTTGAGAACTGAGAGAGAAATATTCACTTACAAAGTGATATGATGGTAAGTTATTGAAATGTCTTTGTATTTTGTATTTGTCATTTATGTCTCTGTCCCTGTCATGGAAGCTGCTGTTGAAATCTTTCAACATCAACACTCTGCCATTTAAAACTTACCCTGCCAGCATGCCATCTGTTTTGATCAGGGAACCACTTTCTACGTGAGCTGACTCCTACACACATTGCACTTTGCAAGAGAAAAATGTGTTTTCTGAAAAGTAAAAAAATCTAACCCTCCCTTGAAAAGCAATGCTCCTTGACATGGTTGAAAAAAAAAATTAAAAAATCTTATAATTAGATAAGTTCACTTTCTTTATTCTTTCTCCCATTTCTTTAGATTTCTAAACAATGGGAAAAAAAATCATAGTAAAGTGAGTCAAGCTCTCTATGTAATCACATTCTGTGCCCCAAAGCTGGTTGCACATGTTGATTTATTTCCAGGCAGGACAAAGATACTGGTCTTAGAGTTTGTTTCTATAGGAAGATAGCTTTGTAAGTTAAAACAGAAGATGTTTTTTCTATACATTTTTATTCTTCAAAATGGAAATAAATTTCTTAAATTTTTCTAGCTTTTTGAAAACAACTGTAATCAATATAATTTATGAATGCTCATATGTTATTTTTTAATAACAGATACCTTTAGAGTAGGTAACTCTGGATAAGGCAGTGGTCTTGATATTTAACCCCATTATCCCTTGGTAGGCTTTTTTGGTTGACAGTGTATCAGTGTCTTTCACAGCCTTAAAAGTGCTCAGTGCTTTGTGGGTGGAGAGAGACAAGAGAGGGAGATGAGATGTATATCCAGGCTCTGTGCTGAGGCAGCACATGAACAGTCCCAGGGCTGGCTCTCAGCACCTGGTTCCACACCCACGTTGCCAAAGTCTTTCCAATTCCTTTGAGTCTGAGCTCAGGTCCCTAAAATGATGTGGTGGGTCATAACGACTACTTGGTGTTTCATACTTTTAGATAATCTTCTAGAGCTGAATGCAGAGCCTGGGAACAGCTCTGAGTGGTGGCAGGGGTCCTGACTACAAATATCTCTTCTATTTCTAGTTTTGAGCCTGAATTTTTTTCATGGCCATCCTCCAGCTTAAATAGTTCTTCTTCCTGTCTGTCATTTACATATAAAGTAAAAATAAAGGGCATATTCCACCATTTTACTCACCTAAAATAAAATAATTTTTTATGATCTTCCCTTATTGAAGTCACTGTTCTTCCAAGTTGGTAAGATTTATTAAGGATCCAGTAAGTAAGGTGCAAGCTTAGCAGCAATCCCACCCATTACTTGTTTTAGGGAGTAACAAAACGGTAAAGGAAATCCAGCTTTGGCTGCTTTAGAGTCATGTGAAATGCTGTGAAAGGCATTATATTAGCACTCCAAAAGAAAAAGAAAAAAAAGAACCAACACAACAAAACACCCTATTGTTCTACTGATCCCTATCCCCCAGTTTCCCCTGGGCAGTTTCATAGACTATTATCCTGAAATTTATAATTTTCTATAATTAATGCTGCACTAAAATCCCTAATACAATAGTGATGACACAGATGAAACTCCATCCACAGAAATATAAACACTTGGCCTGTGAAGAGTGCCTCAATGTTAGAAAAATTGTGAGGCAAGCTGTTAGTGAATTATTGTCAAGGTCAGAGAATGCACATTTATTTTTCTGGGGGTTGTATCATTATCAGGCTCTTATGATATATCCACTTGCACTGAAAATGTAGCTAACTTACCTTGGTGAATTTGATTTATTAGCATTGCAACTGACAAGGTTGCCCGTTTGTTAGTGCTTATTTTATATTTGAATAGCTTTCAGCACATAAATTTGAGGAATTGCTTGAATACTTTAGCTGTTCCATATTTCATGGAGAAAGCCAGACTAGAAGAGAGCTGCTGTTGATATTTCTATTTTGATACTGACCAGTTTTTAATAAATTAAAATGATGCCTGCATTTGTACTTAAGTGTGCTTTGTAAGCAGAATTGATTGCAAACAGTAAAATTTAAATACAAAAACTCATTAGCTTTATTCTGAATAAACTGTGACATAACCTTGCAATCAAGTTAATTTTACATTCAGAGCATATAATAAATGTCTTTTTAGAAAAAGACATTAACTAATTACATGAATTCCTCATATTAAGCTTAAGTTAAAAAATGGATGGAGAAAGTATAAAGGAGTAAGTATATGGTGAAGGATGGAAAAAGCAGCTCTCCAATGGGTCCAGAAATGGGACCTTTAAGTTTCTTATTGACTTCAGTGGTGCTACATCAGGCAGAGGAGTACAGCTTAATTACAGCCAGTATTAGCTCATCATCTTCCCAGGAGAATGCACTTTTAAGTAAACACCATGGTATAAAGAGCCAAATAAAGAAAAAACAACACTAATTAATTGCCCTTAACATCTTGTAAAGTTTCTTTAACACGTCTCTATCCTTTCAAGTAAACTTCTTTGCTGTGAGGAAGAAATGCTTAATTTAACTCACTGTATTCCCCTCTCTCACTGTGGGCCATCACCTACATACCTTCAATTCTATAGATCTCAGCTTGTCCTGATTTTCTAGGAATCAGGAGGAAGCCAGTTAGAAGCAAAACTTAAACTCAGCGTGATGGGAAGAAGGGGTAGATTATCTTTGGGCCCCATATCATCTTGTTGACACTCAGGACTTCTCCTCTTCAAGACTGTCTTGGGAACCAGCTTTCCTGCAGTGACCACGTTCTTCAGAACAGTGCAGAAGGAAGACAGGAAGACTAATCTCCCATCCACTTTTATCTTTCCTGCACAGAAGGAGAAGGGGCTAGTCTGACATCAACAATAGCAGCTGACAAGTAGAGGTTGTTTTCTGTTGGATTGTTGGATTTTAGCAGTATGATTCAAGCAGATGTTACTTGTAGGTTTTACTGTGAACATCCACATACCTACTGTAGAAATCAAATGATACATGTATACAATGCCAGACTGAGTTGGACATGAAAGCTCAGCGTTGTTTCTCAACAATAAAGCCCACCAAGGATATTTAATCTCATTGCTCTTTCCTCTTAATCCACTGGGAAAAAATCAGGCATTGAGTTTTCATAATTTCAGGCCTTTGCTATATTAATTTGTGTTATCTGAAAAGCTGCCTTTCTGCATAGCTTTCTCCTCCTGTAAGAACTTTATTCCAGTGGGACACCAGAACAACCAATGTCAGTAGAGAAGTTTATGTGTGTAGGTAGTAATCCCAAAAAAGGTCAGAAAGCAAACTAGAGATCTGAGAATCTCAATGAAATCTCAGTGAAATGCTGTGCATCACACATCAGGGGTTGCCTCAATACTTCTTGCTGGGAAAAGAACATGAAAAAGTATTTTGTTTCTGAACTCATTAGTAGTGTTATGATTGGTGCTTGTCGAATTGGTCTGTGTACAGAACTGCATGAAAATTAAATCTAAGCTATTTAAATTACAAAATATTCACTGTATAATTAGCAACACTCAATATAAAATGTGCTCAATATATTTAATATGTAATTGAAATTCTGTAAGATTAAACTGTAATAATATAAATAATATTTTGGGATGAAAAGTAGGTTAAAATAAGCAAATTTCATGCTTTAAACATTGAATTAAATATTCCCTAGTGTTTTAAAATATTGTGTTTTTTAGACAGTTTATAGTTTCATGGAATAATAAGTATGAGCTTCTCTTTTATGTAATTAATGCAACCCATATTTTTCAGTAGAGAAATGGAATGTTGAATCATACATAAAAAGTAGCTATGACTATTTTATTACCAAACTTAATTCAGTAATTTCCACAGTTATGGAATATTTTGTTCAGTTCTTGTGGAAAACTTTCAGCAGTGAAAATTAGTTTTGGTTGGCATATATTTTAAGTTGTTTGAATCTCTGGCTAGTTAGTCCCTTCTGGGAGGGGGGTTTGTGGGGGGCTATTATACACAGGCTGGTTCAGAACAATAGTTAGCTCCTTGAAGTATCATATATCTCCAAAGCCTTGTTGCTAACATTATATAAGGCATCCTTAATAATTTCTGAAAGGATATTGAGAGGTTAACCTGTATTTTCTAATATTTCAGTTTTGACTTATAAAGCTGAAGTCTAACGTCATTGTGTGAAATCTGTAAGCAAAAATGATTATTCCCAAAGCATTTCAGGGGACCACAGGTTTTATTTATAAGGCTGTTACTACATTTTCATGCAGCCATTTCTGTGGTGTAAAATAAGGACATCATCTGAAGTGTGATTATGCTTTAAATGCCCAGTGAGGCTTTTAAAATGATACTTGACATCCAGCTAGATGTAGATAGACATTGATTTTTTTTAAATTCATTTTTTTCCTGAAGAAAGTCTGTTAGAATCGAAGAGAAACGGAGAAAAGAAACTTTATTTTTGTGCCTTAACATTCACTGTAGCTGTTATGGTTTAACCCCAGCCATGCAATCACTTGTTCATTCCCCACAACAGGATGAGGGAGAGAATCAGAGGCATAAAAGTGAGTATGGTGGTCACTCGGGACAAGAGAGGTGCTGTATTGTGTAAAGTTATTGGGCACCAAAGCCAGCTCAGCTTGTGTCACTGCCACATTTCTTGTAGCACTTGTCCCTTGCTAGTTTGAGTGGTTCTTGCTGTAGTACTTCCTATAACATGCAACTCACATCATGGGTTTCAACAATTTAAAAGGTATTTCCGTTACAATCTCCACCCTGGTCCCTTTGGACCAGGCCACAGGGTTTAGCATTACAATGAACTTCTCCTCTTGCTCCTGGTTCAGCTTGGACTTATCCGCAGACTTCCATCCCTTAGGGTTGTACTTTCTCCAAGTTAAGCCTTATCTATGAGCTACAATCTCTTCAGAGGTGTATCTGGTGTGGCATGGGTACATCTATAGCTCCAGTCACTTTGAGGTGCCCCTGTTCCAGTGTGGCCTTATCTATGGGTCACAATGCCTTTAGGGATACACCCACTTCAGCATTGCCTTACCCATGGCCCCAGACCCTCCAGGGCTGTGCCTGCTCTGTCATGGGGTTATTCATGGCCAAATGCTTTGAGGTGCTCCAGCATGACCTGATGCATAGCCACAAATGCTTCAAGGTGTTTCTGCAGCACAGTGGACTGATCCTTGGGCCACAATCCCTCCAGGAGTACACCTGTTGTGGCACAGACATAGCCATGGCCACAGACCCTTTGAGATGTACCTGCTCTGGTTTGGGTATGTTCATGACCACAGATGCTTTGGGGTGTCCTGCTCCCATATGGGCTCATCTAAGACTCCCAGTCCCTTAGATTGACTTCACACTGGAGCTCCAGCCTGTCCAGTGCAGCAGTACAGAAACAGCAGTGGTGTCCTGGCCATCTCCAAGGCCAGGTGCATGGCCATTGCTGTTACCAAACTGTTCCCAGGCAGAGCAGTGTAAGATGATAAGCAGCACACCAGCACAGCAGCAAAGCAAAAACAAAATACAGCAGTAGACTACAATATGCAGCAAGACAAGCAAGGCCCATGGCAAGCACAGGAGCCTGGCCATAATTAGCTAAACAGCAATAAGAACTATAAATTTGATTTTGCATGTTCCAGTGAAATCTGTCATTATCTCAAACCCTGCAAGCCCCAAGTTGGACATCAAAATGGACTCTCATGGTTTAAACCCAGTCAGCAACTAAGCACCACACAGGTGCTCAGTCACTCCCTGCAACAGGATGATACAGAGAATCAGAAGAGTACAGTGAGAAAACTCATGGGTTTAGATAAAGACAGTTCATTAGGTAAAGCAAAAGCCACACACCCAAGCAAAGCAAAACCAAGAATTTGTTCACCACTTCCCATGGGCAGGCAAGTGCTCAACCATCTCCAGGAAAGCCAGGTCTCATCACATGTTACAGTGACTTGGGAAGACAAATCATTCCAGAAGTCTGTCCCCCCCTCCCTCTTCTTCCACTAGCTTTATATACTGAGCATGACACCATCTGGTGTGGGATGTCCCTCAGGTCCTTTGGAGTCAGCTGTTCTGGCTGTGTCTCCACCCAACTCTTTGTCCACCTGCAGGCTCCTTGCTTATGGAGTGGGCTGAGCGGCAGAAAAGGCCTTGACTCTATGTGAGCCCTGCTAAGCAGTAAGGAAAACACATCTCCTTTATCCACACTGTTTTCAGCAAAAACCCAAAACACACCCCGTACTGGCTACTGTGAAGAAAATTAACTCTACTCCAGCCAAACCCAGCACAGTAGCTGTTAGCAAAGGTAATTCAATTACATTTCCTTGACTCTGATTTGGCTTTTGTAAGTAAAGCCCTAAGGATTAGTTGAACATAGTTCTTCTTATTAAAATACTTTTGGGTTTTTTTATAGTGTGGGAGCTGATATCTGGCATCCTTAGGCAGCCGGGAAAACTGGAGAGTTAGAATTATTACTGTAGCAAATACTCATCAGAGCAATATAGAACTACACTGCAGTTTTAAATGGTCTATGCTGGCTTCTTCTAGCAGGGTAGCTGCAGTAGCAGAATGCAGTGTGGACTACAAAAAAGTGTTTGAGGAGACTTAGAAGTATTTAAGATGGCAGTTTTTCTGAGCTTTGCTCGGTTACAGCTGCCCAGTGCTCAGGCTGGTTGTCAAAGCAGGTTCAGATCCATCAATCCTAGCAGTGGCTCTGCCTAGTGTGAAGTAGTCCAAGGCAATCTGATGTGTGTGTTCTTCAGAGAGAAAACGTTACAAGATCAGGCCCTAATTATTTTATAATTGTGCAATGCTTTAATTATAAGGTCTTAATGACTGGCTTCATTTAAAGCACTTTAGGGACGTTGAGTTAAATAAAATGCTGTTGTTGAATTTTTTTCTTTCCCAGCAGTCTGAGCACTTTCTATTTCTCTCTTTCTCAGTAATCTGCTTTGCCTAACAAACAGAGGACTTTTCCATATAATTAAGAGATTCTGGGTGCAAGTTCCCTGATAATCTTTACAGCAACTCAACCAGTAGGCACTGGGCATCCAATTGGCAAAGGTGTGCACAGTGTGATCTGCTTTTCACCCTAACAGAGCTCAAATATTCCATGTTCTTTGCTGTTACAAGAATACAGCTAAAAGAGTTGAAAATTCTGTTGCAATCAGATGTTTCCCATCTGGGGGGTAGAGTGGGGAGGCAATACTAGTAAAATTTTGGTCATGGTCACCAGTCAAGGATAATTAGTATCAGATCTCAATAAATCTGCATAGAAAGCGCAGAAAATATTCTTTTGTACACGTGTCAGCAGAAATAAAAGATACTGATATTGTCTTTTTTTTTTTTTAAAATGCACTCTGAGTGGGTAAGTATTACCTCTTCATTTCTGAAGTACGTGCTGAGAGTACTGGAGCTGAAATGAAAACAATGTAAATGAAATGTTATAAAGTCCTGCAGAATTTAGTGATGTTGGTTAGGGATACTTTATGAGCCATTGTAAATAATTTCTTTTGACCTTACTGTTTTGAGGTTAAATTCAAAGTTGAAGTGCAAAACAGCTTGAAAAATCTGCTTTGAGGAAAATAAGCTGAGGTTTTTGTCAGTAGGTGGGCAATTTATGATGATGAAAGGTAAAATGGTATTAGTACAGCTCCTATTACTTTCCTTCTGGAATCTCTGAAGAGATGAAGTTGTGATGGTAACATTTAATGATAAGAAACAATATTTAGCTATTTTTAAGCTGTTCAAAATGCAGAATTTCTGTCTGTTGATCCTGAATCAAAGTCAAAACCTAAAGACTTAATGAAAAGATTCCAGACACCTCCATTCTGAGAATATTGAGAAGATTAATGGAAAGATTTTCAGTAAGACTGAAACCCTTTGAAGCATATTTATGTACATTTCAAGAAAATATTTTCAATTCATATAGTAATCATCCTCCATAAGGTAATCTGAGGGGAGGAAAAAAAGCAATCTGAAATAAAAGAGAATATTGTGATTTCTGGTTGGACAGGTTGTAAAATGCTATGCTTGTGAAGAACATATTTCTTTTTCTCTCTCTGGTAAAGAAAGAAATAACTGTTTCTGTAGGTGGAAACCTTCCTTTGGGCACATGACTGGTATTATTGAATAATAGGAACATATTCAGGAAAATGTATTTAAATGAAACTGCTGTTCTTTAAGTTATACTAACATAAAGAATAAAGCAAAGCAGTCATCAAATCAAACAACAAATCAAATTCAATATCTAATGGAAATAAAACACTCAATCATCAAAATACTCCAACACTATTTTGTTATGTATCCCAAAATTCTAGTCATTGATATGGATGTTTATATAGCTGTGTAGACAGATTTTTAGTTTTTATCTGAAAAGTTGTCTTTCATCTTAGTTTTTCTGCCTTTCTCAAGTCCAACCCTTTCTTTCTGCCAAAATAAGGTTTTATAATGCTGAGCTTAATAGAACACTCATTAAAATTTTAAGTTTTATAATTCTTGTGTATTAGGAGTTATCAAACATATTAAAAACAACAAGAAAAGTCTGTCATATCCCCAGGAACTATCTCCATCTCAGTTCTTAGAGCAGCATGTTTTCAAGCACTGAGAATTTCACAGCTTCTGAATCCAAGCTTGGAAATTACTATTGTTTATGTGATACATGAATTGCCAGCTTGGACATCTTTGTATCTTTTACATGCAGGGTATAGAATGTGCCTTGTTTTCAGCTATGTTTTCCTTACATTTTCCAGCCTTTCAGCTATGTTTTCCTTGCATCTTTGCTAAGCCATCCTTGCAAGTTAGCAGCTTTGCAAATAAGACAGGAATCATTCACTTAAGTTTGTATGACGATGAAGATGAAAGTCACCCTGTTGCAGAGCTTACTGAAATTAGTATAGATTGAAGGATCAGCTTTTCATCTATGCTCCATATAGAGGCAGATCAGTGGGCCAAGTTCATCCTTTGATTTTGTGGAAATGTGGGATGGAAATCAGACAGACTTTATTGCATTATTTTCAATGCATTTCATTCTCAGGCTATTGGATCACAACTGGTGCCCTACTGTTCTCTCTTACAAACAGCACTGCAGAAGGGGATTTTAGAAAGAATCCTGAATGTCATGTTTCTTGGAGATGGAGTCTTCTGCCACAGGTAAGAAGAAAAATCTCTTGTGTGCACTCCTGGCATACATGCAGTCAGTCTACATGTGCTGAGTCAGACCTCGAGACTGTGTAGGCTCAGTGTAGGTGTTCTCTTCTTTCACTTTCTATCTGTTTGTGTTCCACATCTACCCATGACCTGCTTTGGCTGGAGTGCTGTGGAGTTGTATATCCTGATTTAATTGTTCAGGAAACCACTAGACCAACCTGTTACAGAGCATCAAGGCACGGTACTTTCTCCAGTTATTTTTATAAGCCTTTGGTTGAAGCAGGTTCTTCTATTCAGTTTTTTAAACAAGTAGAAATTCTTTGGGATTTTGTGGAGACTTTTTTTGTATGATGTTTTGTTTGATTGTTTGGTTTGGGGGTTTTGTTTGTTTTTTTGTTGCTTGGTTTTTTGGGTGTGTGTAGGGCTTTTGTTTCGTTTTTTGTTTGTTGGGTTTTTTTTTAGAGGGGGAAGTTTGAGGTGTGTTTGGGGTTTTTTTCCTTGTTGTTTTGGCGTGCTTTCCCCCTTTCCTGTTATGGGGAAAAATTGGTGGTATGAAGCAGTATTTCTTACATGCCACTTTGCTTGTTTACTGAAAATGTAACAAATGGAAGATGTAATATTTCCTCAAGCACAACACAAATGAAAGAGATGGCAATTTATTTTCTGTGTTTCATTCTGAATTCCAAATAGCAGAGACTATCTGATAGTCAGTTGGTAAGCATTTCTCTTGCTGTTCCCTTGGCTTTTCTGGCTGTTTGGCTGCCTCTCTCCACACATCTGTAGATCTTCATCAGGTGATAATAAGGTCATTATCCTCAGTCCACAGTAAAAACCTCCTCAGACATACAGTCTTACTAGTATAGATTTGTCCAAGTGCTGTGTTTTAAGGGAAAAGTCTTATAGCTTTTGAAGAGCTTAGTTTTATGTTAAATGTACTACCAAAAGGATGTTAATGTGCACCATATTTTTAATGAACTTTCAGCCAACCCTTGTTTTAGCAATTGCTTCTGAAAAGGCATTTTTTCTTCATTTGAGATATAATAAGGGGAAATCCTCATTTTATTTATCAGCAATGATAAGCCCAATAAATGATTGAATAATTAATTAATAATCTAATTGTAAAGATTAGATTACTTAGTTTTTCTTGTCTGTCTCACCTGAAAAAGCCCATAAAGGCATCTGGGATGGAAAGTCTGCTTTTGCCAATATGAATCTCTTATCAGGAGACTCATTTCTTTAGAAAAGGAATTGATTCTTGTTCCTGGAATGACAAAATAAGCTATGTAAACTGGATTTCTATTTAAGCCAAATGATTTCTTTTCTGTGAGATCAAAACCTGGGGCATGAGAGTATGGAAGAAAGATTCCAAACAGGAGATGCTCAGATTTTCTTAAATGTTTACTTTAGAGTAAATAAACTTGGGATTTAAGGAGTCAGTAAGATGGAGTAGCCACTGTATGTAAAAGTCTCTGTTTTCAGTTTGATTCTGGTTTCTTAGAAAACTGTCTTTTGACTTCCAGTTTTGCATGTTTTGGCTTAGTTTGGAGACAGATCTTTCTGTGTATGTGTCTGTGTGGGGGTGTATGTATATGTGGATGTACATGTCTCTATGTGTATATTTAAGACTTGAAAAATGCTAAGCCTGAATCCAAAAAACATTCATGTTAATAACTTTTGGCTTTACATCCATAATTATTTGGAATGTGATTAAATCTCATTTGCTTCACTGGGCCCAAAGCATGTGTTTAAAGTCAAGCATGGGCTTAAGTGTTTCCTGAATAAGGATGCTTTCCTCAACAATAACTTAAAGTAAATGCACTTTATGTGAACAGTAAACATCTTTTTCCACAGAATTGTTCAGCATCTTACCAAAGTCTGAGCTTCTGTTAATATATTTTCCTTTTATTAAAAAAAAAAAGTCACATGGATTGAATTCCTTTTTAAAATGCATTTTTTTTTGTTTAGTTGTAACATATCATATTACTGTTAGAGCAAACCTCTAATTCATGGCTTCTGAGGAATAAAGAAATAGTCTTTAAAATGTACCAGCATCTCATCAGTGGTCTGTAAGTTTATTAACTTACATGAATATTGGGGATTTGGTTCAGAGAGATTATGGTCTACCTTTGATTATTCTTTGGAGAAGCCTTTCATATGTCACCTGTGCAGTCATTCATAAAGCATTGAAGCTTTTATATAGCAAAATCAATGATGTAGTCTTGGTTGGTTTTTTTGTTTGTTTGTTTGTTTTTGTTGTTGTTGTTGTTTAATTAACTTTTAAAGGTAATATTTTTGTGGCTTATTGCTACTGATATAAATGGCTGTTAGGATTACCTTTTTGTTTATCTGTTATAACAATGACTGTAATTTTAAAAAAGTTAAGGCAAGTATTTTTGGCATGAAAAATGAATTATTTTCAGCTGAAGCCCAGCAGCAAGTTTTACTTGCTAATATTTTTGCCTTGGTTTTGGTAATATATTGACTCCTTGTTATGGTAATGCAGTTTTCAAAGTTAAAAAAAAATCTGATACCAGTTATCAAACTTTAGAAGATATTTAGGAATGCACATTGTTTCTAGAAACCCCTCTGTGATATATTTTTTTAATTGTATGTAATTTCTTATTGTGAATGGTTATTTTCCAGAAAAGGCATTTGAGGTTGTAAATTATTTGCACCATTAGACTATTTTTCGTGATTTAAAAAAAAAATAAAAATCTGTATGTCTGTGTTGTATTTATCTTCAAAACTCCTGGTGTGTCCTTTACCAGATTCAGATATCTTCAAATCTACAGTGAAACTCTAACATTGTACTCTTGAAAAGTGTTGGAAAGCACACTGATTTGAGCCAGTCTGCAAAAACAGTAGTCCAGTGAACTTCTGTCCATGTTTATGTAAGGAATTCCACTTTGCACCTCATTGGTAAAAAGAAGCAAAATTATTGAGGAGTGATTGTATTTTAGGCCATAAACATTACACTGAAGTTTAGGACTTCAAGTTGTCTTGATTTTGCTTTTATTTTTTATTTCAGAATTTGTCTTGCTAGTTTTCAGCATGATTACTTATGTACTCAAATTCCTCTCCCCACAGTAAATTTACTGGATTGACGATGGAGTATTTGGTGATACACAGCATGCTTTGATACCTTGGATGTACCAGGTTTCCAGCACAGCAGAATGGGAGGATATTCTGAAGAGTGTAAGTTGCCTTTCAGGAGTTAAAAAATTGTGATGCTCCTTTTAAGAGTGTCCATATGCTTTCAAATTGGGTTCAAAAACCTATTATAAATTTTGAGCACGCTGAGAACTGCTGCAATGCTTTCATTTTTACAGTTTTCTTTTAGGTTTGGCGTTTCCCCAATTTGCCTGATAGCTGGCATTGTGACATATATATATGTGTTCAAGTACTTTCAAACCCAATTAATGCACAGAGTGCAAAATGTAACTCCTGTACCTTTCAGTAATTGCAGGAGTTACTTATGGCATCAGATGAAGAGAAAAGGAAGACACATGTAAGGAGATATTGTGGGGTTTTTGATATTTTTATAGAGCATCTGCCGTAATCCACTCTGAAACTTTTGGGAACTACTGTAGTAGATGCAGTAAAAATAGATAGAAAATATAACATTTTTAGTGATATAAAAGAATTTACTTTCTATTTTAAGAACACTTACATAGACACCTCTGCTGATTACATTGTTCAGCAGCCCAGCAAACTAGCTGAGTACCTCTGTCAGTGTCTTGACAGAAGTCAGAGGTTGTTACATAAATGTAGATGTTAACTATTTCTTTGACTGGAAAAACAGAGTTCTGTGTGACTGCTTTTGGAAATAATAGGTTTTTACCCCATAGCAGCTGATTTTCTCAGGCTGTATCTACAGTAGATGAAGTAGGGGGCTCCTTGAGAAGGAAATTGGAAGAGGCTGCTCTTAATCTCCCTCTAGAGGTGTCTACACCTCTTCACTGGAGAGAAAACCCAGGAGATTTGCCCCCTTAGGTGAACTATAGTCCTTTGAAACCCCCTGCAAGGATGGCAATCAGCAGCATGATATATGGCAATTTTACCATGATGTGCCAGGTTTTGGCAGCCCTTAATTCCATTACTACCTCTGCTGATTATTTCACACTGCAACTGCTTGTTGTTTTCTATTTATGTTCTGCTCATTCACTGGAGTGCAAGGTCATACCCAGACATTCAGCATCTCTGCAAGCCTGTTCCTTGTGGAGATACCAGGCACAGCATTCGATGTTAGTCAGAAATGTGTGCATGTGTGTTGTTTGAGAGCCTACTGAGTCAGGAGAAATACTTCAGTGGAGTTCTATGTATTTTAGATCAGGCTGATGGTTCTGAAATTTCACCCTGAAAAATACCACTCATATATTTCATTCGCTGTGAACATAAAAATTTACGGTAATTGAGAGTTTTAAAAATAGGACATAGTGTGGTGTTACAATATATATGAAATGTATTAACTCTAATTTTTATAGTTGTTTGCTATTATATGGATGTAATTTATTGTGCCTGCAGCAATCCGAGGACATGCTGGAAAATTAAATGATTCATTTCAAGTGTTTTATCCCAGTGAGCAAAATTTTAATCAGTCAGTTTTCAAATCCCAGCTCTGTTATTGGCACACTCTGTAAACTTGGCAAGGTCAGAGAAGGACTCCATTGTAGGCCCAGTGTAGCATCTCAGCTAAGTCATTACTGCATATGTTTTAATTTATCTGCAGTATAGATTTTTTTTTAAAGAAATAGAAACATGCTTTTTAGATGAGCTATGCTAAAGGTAAGCTAACAACATAAATTATGATGAATATAAGATTTATCTTGAGCTATGGTTGCTATTTCCTATGCAAATTTATTTACAACTTCACCTTAAAAACCCCAACCTCGTAACCCAGTGCAAAAGAAAATAAAACTTCATAGCACATGGATTGCTGTCTTGTCACTCTTACAAGCTTGTGACTAAATTGTTGACTGAGCATTGTAAATTGTACCATGCAGTGAACAGGAATGGTATTATCAGATTGCTCTACCACAACTCTTGCTGTTAGGTTTTATCAGGAAGATTCTACTTTTGAAGATGTAGATATTAATTCAGAAGTGTAAAGTAATCCAGTATCCAAAAATTAGTTGAGTATGTCAAATGCATGCCTAATTATGAGGCAGTAAATATAACAAGAATGGTCATGAAGTAGAAATTTCAAAATTAACCAATGTACTAATTTTAAAGGGCATAAAGAAGCCTAACATACATTGGAAATGAGTGGAATTGGGCTCCAAAACTCACAACTGGCTTCTGAAAATGTGTCTTAGACTTTCAAGGAATGTTTAAAAGTTTTACCCACAGATGACCATGACAAACACAAGCTCTTCAGAGTGATAGACTGACACATCCCAGCTGGGAGTGAAATCATGAAACATATCATATACTGCATTTTTTGAGGTAGGAGCTCAATTTCTTCACAAAGAAAATATCAAATTTTGCCTTGGCTATCAGAAACTAGAATGCATTTCGAATTAACTATCACATTAAAAAACAAAAACAGATCAAACAAACCAGTGAATATTTTTAGTAAATCATAGAATAAGAGAGTAGAAACCATAAGAAAAGATATTGAAAAGGAATATTTTTATAGACTCAGAAATGTTTAGTAGAGCATTAAATTAGGTAAATGCATAAGCATGTTTTTGCAGACTGAGAGTGAGAAAGGCAAAGTAAATTAATTCTAAACAGGGAGGGATATAGAGACTACATATCCCTTAATACATACATATATTTTATATTTTACATAAATATATGTTTAAATAGGTTTATGTGATGAATATATATACATACATATATGCACACACGCAAATATATATATGAATATATGATATTAAAATTACAAAAATCAGAGCTGAGTTAAAAAAATTAAATTACTTAAGTCATACATACATCTTGAAGATCTTTCCAAACAGAAGGTTTTGTTGAAGCAATTCAGATGATCAGTAAACTGAAACATCTTCAGCATTGAGTATTGCCTCATAGTATATTGGTATTCTATTACCTCATTTTCGAAAGTTTTAAATGATGCTGCTGTCATGTCCCCCTTTTTGCTTTTTATTGCATCACTTATGTGGCACCTGGGGATTCTATTTATTGATGAACATGGTCCTGGGATAACAGTTGGACTTGATGATCGAAGGACATTGGTAGGTTGGAGTGATGGGCAGAGAAGAATCAACTGAAATTCAGCGAAGGCAAATGCAGCGTCCTGCCCCAGGGGAACAACAACCCCACACACCAGGACAGGCTGGAAAGCAGCTCTGCAGAGAAGGACCTGGGGTCCTGGTGGCCAACAAGCTGTCCATGAGCCAGCTGTGTGTCCATGGGGCCAAGAAGGCCAAAGGTATCCTGTGGAACATTAGGAACAGCATTGTCAGCAGAGAGGGAGGTGATACTGCCCCTCTGCTCAGCCCTAGTGGGGCACATCTGGAGTGCTGTGCCCAGTACTGGGCTCCACAGCAGAAAAGAGATGTGGAGCTGCTGGAGTGGGTCCAGTGCAGGGCTATGAACATGATGAAGGGATTGAAGCATCTCTCTTATAAGAATAGGCTGAGCGAGCTGGGCCTACTCAGCATCGAGAAGAGACAACTGACAGGGCACCACCAATGTCATAAGTATCTGCAAGGGAGGGTGTCCAGAGGATGGAGCCAGACTCTTGTCAGGGATATCAAGCAATAGAGCAAGGGGCAATGGGCAAACACGGATGCACAGAAAGTTCTACCTGAAGATGAGAAGGAACTTCTTTACTATGTGGGTGACCAAACACCAGAACAGGTTGCCCAGAAAGGGTGTGGAGTCTTCCTCACTGGAGATACATAAGAGCCATCTGGATGTAATCCTGTACCATGTGCTCTGGGTTGACCCTGCTTGAGCAAAGAGTTTGGACCCTCTGTGGTCCCTTCCAGCCCGAACCATTCTGTGATTCTGTGATTTACCTCTTTAATAAGAAACACACACAAAAATATAGCAGGAATGTAAGTTGGAATGAATTCTGGACCATTTATTCTGGTAGATAATTCAGGGAATACTTGAATGCTGACAATGATGGAAATGGGGTGATGCTTAGAAAACTAAAGCCCCAGTGTAATCACAGATTTCAATTTTCTCAGGAAAATACTGGATGTTAAAATGAATATTAGTTCTCAGGATTTTCTTGGAACTGCCAGGAGAGATATTCTGGAAGTAGAGTGACAGTCGAGTTTTTGAGATATGCAGTTTTAGTTAGAATTCAATTTAAGAAATTTTGGAGTAATTTTTAGTAATGGTCTTTCCCTTGTTGAAAACCCTGTCTAAATAATATTAACAGAGATTGAAATAAAAAAAATGTGCGTATTACATATCTTATTCTTCCTTTCTTAAGCGAATGTATCTACTTTACTGAGCTTTTCATTAAGGTTTGTGGGGTTTCTCCCCAGATATTTAGTAATTTTTTGGGTAGTGTTGCCTTTTTTTACCTGTGAGATGTAAAATCCCAAGCAAAGGGCCAGGTCTGATTGATAGTGATGCAGTAATAGTTACATTTCTTTGAAAGCCCTAATGATACAACCATACCAGCAAAACAACAGCCTCCAGTATCATCACACACAGATTGCCCATTTCTAGTCTATTTTTACCTGTGTCTTTTGCCTTTCTCTAAAATCTCTGCATTTTTAAAGAATTCTTCAGAAGTTAATATATGAGGTTCTATGAACTGAAACAAATCACTGATCCATTTTAATAAATACTGTATTGTCATGCATTTGCTAGCTAATTTATCCAGTGATTCATCAGTTTAGCTTTCAATATACATAATACCATTAAGATTTAGTAGATCATATATTTGATTCAAAAGATGTATTAGATTTGGTAGGCCCCGGCTTCAATTCAACATAAGATGTCTTTATCTGTCTTACGAGGATATATGTGATTTCAAAAAGCAATGTATCTGGTTTAGAAAAAATCCTGCACTGGAAAGGAAAAAAAAAATTAATTTATTGTAAGGAATGAAACATTCATTTTAGAAATCTGAATATAGAAGCGACCCACATTTATATTAGAATTTCATAGCAAAGCAATATTCTGTGCATGTCTTCACATTTCATATACTGAAAGGAGTGTTTTGATCATGATAACTTCACTGCATGTACTGTTGAGTTCTGAACTGAAAAGCACTTTGCTCTGTAGAATAGAAAAATCAATTTAGCATAAGGTGATCTCATTAAACTCTATTTAACCAAGATTAAAACAATTTAGAAGAAGATTGAGAGTGAAAGTAATTGTTCTTTTATTAATCCAAGTACCTTTTAAAAGAAATCTACTGATTAGGAACCCTGCTTGACTTCTAACTTGAATCTCCCAGGACTAATTGCGGGAGGTTCTGATTTCAGTGGTGTATTCTGATGATATTGTAAGCAGCTATGGCCATACCCTGTGGGAGTTACAAAATCAAGATGAAATAACAGGTTAACATGATATTTTAGTATGTTTCAGTGTTAATTTGCCATAGAAATGTTAATAATTTTTAATGTTTTGCATACATATGCTCTTTTGCCAAAAGGTGATTTAAAAGCCGAAGCTTTAGGCAACCCTTCCACCTCTTAGGGATGTAGGGTTTTGGGTTAACTTTGAAAAATTACTACAGTGCTTTTTCTCCCCTATTTTTTCCCTTTTAATTATTTTTCTTTCTTCCTTCCCCCCGACCACCCACCCCCCACCCCCCCCCCGCTTTCTTTTTATTTTAGGTTTCCAGATTTCAAATCCATTAACTTTAGTTTGAATCCATGTTTATTTACTGTATTGGGAAGAGTGACAGGTTACAATACACCAGACATTTAACAATTAATATGTTCATAAAAATCATCTGATGAAGTGATGACTATGTTTTCAACTTAAAACTGCAAACATTATCTCACTGTGCCTGTGAACATTCAGTTGCATCTGACAATTTTTGTTTCAACTCCAGGAAGTCAAAGAATACAGCTGCTGATGGGCGGTCATGCAGTCTCTGCAGTCTTTTATTCATGTAAATTTTAATCTTCTAAAACCCCCTCAAACCTCCTTGTAGACTCTCACACAAAATTCGGCCATTTAGGTAAAGAATTCAAAAAAGGCAGAAGACCTTATGCAGTTATTTAACCAAATAATGCTGTGGATAAGAATAGTGAATAGAGGGTCTGAGAGTAACAGTTTCTGGTTTGTAAGTCAAAAATATACAAGGATCTCTAAATGGCTTCTGTGCCCCAAATGCCACTTCAGCTTGGATTGTGCCCTGTCCCTGCACTCTGCCTCCTTGCAGGCCCAGCTCTGTTTAGCTGTATCCAGACTGGAGTTCTTTAATCTTTCTCATGAGTTTTGCTTTTGATGTTGGCAGAGAAAATTTATGGCAAACTAAGTTTTTTTACAACACCATCAGAGTAAGGTGCATACTTAGTGGTTTGTTAAATGAGATGTAGAATAAATGGAGAGGAGACTTACAGGAACTGGTAAAATGGAGTATTATTTAGAGGTACCTCTTTGGCTATTTGGAGATCTCAGACTGAAAAATGTGCTGCTGCCTTGCAAAGAGATGCACAATTTTTTACATAAGGTGCCAGGTAAGTTCTTTTTTGGTATGTCAGTTTTTTAAGGCTGTGCAGAAGATTAGTGGTTATGACAATATTGCTATTGTGTTTTTTAATATTTATACTGTCAAAGTAATAATTTAATCCTGTTTTATGTCACGGAAATTCCAGTGGTGATAGACAATTGGACAGTGGGGTCAGTCCTCAGGTATAGCCTAGAACCTGCAAAGAGGTTCTGAGGAAAGAAATCTTATTATAATTGAACTAATTTCGAGTTTTTCAAATTTTAATGACATTTCGTTTTGAGAGGTTGAATTGAAAGATCTTTATAAGTTAAGCTGTTTCTGAGAAAAAAAAATTAAAAGTTGACAATAGTTAAAACAGTGACAGATGAGCAGGAAAATAAATATTTTTTATTGTTTCTCTCTCTTCTCTCCAGAACTAATTGGAGCACTTTGTGCTGCTTCAGTATTCCACTGTCTCAGAACAGATCTCTAAAGAGGTACCATTGCTGATGTCTTAATCATCTTCTGTTGTAATTACTGATTTTAATTTCTTTTTTATTTTATTTTGCACGGAGAAAAATGAAGAGTTGAGCTAAATTTGCAGATGAGAGAAGTTTATGGGCTTTATTTAATATGAGTCTCGATAGTGTGCCTCAGAACTACATCTTTAGATGGTGTCAATGTGGAAAATCTGTTGAATGAACAATGCAGATTCTTTCAAAATGAGTCAATAGCTTTTGTGACTTCATAGAGACATTTTGATTTCCAGAGAATTGATGATGAAAGTAAATGCAATGTCCCTCATTGTATGGTAGGACAGCATGTGGTAGACTGGTTATTAAAGGCACCTGGTTGACCAGCAGAAGCTGGACTGGCAATCTTCTTTACCCACTGTTTGAGAATTGCATTTTAAGATGCCTACATGTCCCTGGATATGCTAAACAAGCAGGTAATGGTTAAAACTTCCTACTTCTTTAACAAAATGCTTATTAAGTCTTCTGCTTAGAGATTAAATGTAGGTAGATTATTCATTGTGGAGGACTTCTCTATTGGCATGATATGCTATCCTAACTTATGATACTGTTCAGAGTGAGGGACATAATATTACTTCAATATTTGTTGAACTGATCGGTAAATCTCAAGTTCACACTTTCAAAAACTTTAATTTGTTAGAATATTTAGATAAACAGAAGTGTTGACATCAAAAAAGAGCAAAAATGAAGTATCTCAATATTGAGGTTTGAAAGGAAGATTACTCTGCATCTCTGAATATTAAAGTCTCAATGTCACAAGTTTATGAGTGCACGTTGTTTCTGAACAACTTAAATTAAGATTTCTCATGTTATGTCTTGACCTTGGTGTTTCTTTGTGAAGGACTACTCCGCATATCCCTCCCTATGGCATAGATTTAAAGCATCTGTGTACTTCCAGATAAAAACAACTGCACATATCTGTCAATAGTGATGATTTTCACCCTCTCAAACCACTTTTAGGAAAGATTCAGAAGTTCTGTTTTGAGAAGTTAAACTACAGGATCTCCGAGCTGCTACTAAAATGTCTTATAGATTTATTTTGGCTTCAGAGTACCTTTGCTTTGCCTTTTTCTCCATTTGTCAGACATGTCTATTATATTTGATATTGTATTTCTCTCATGCTGGACTTTCCCTAGTTTTGTGTCTTGTGGCTGACACCATTCTATCTCAGATTTATCTGTGATGTGGTTCCTGTTCTGTTGTGATGTTTTCCTGCAGTACTGAATGTTGCCTTGTATTTCCTTTTCTATAGACACATGTATCTTTAGTCTGGCATCTCCTCCCCTCAAAATAGGATGTTTACAGCCTGGTACTCTGTTTGAACTGT
Source organism: Poliocrania exsul (assembly GCA_035041345.1). Lineage (NCBI taxonomy): Eukaryota > Metazoa > Chordata > Aves > Passeriformes > Thamnophilidae > Poliocrania > Poliocrania exsul. Next base: position 12,792,241 of record JAWWLZ010000139.1, read on the forward strand.
GGTTTATGCTGGAGAGAGTTGGGGACTGATGACTGTAGATAACTGTGCCTCAGCACTTGGAAGCTAAACAGAAAAGCAGGAGGGGCACAGAGATTCCTAAATCCTGTGACAGAGCCAAAGCAAAAGTGACAGAATTTTGAAGTCCTAGAGCTCCACTAAACATAAATCATCAGAGAGCAGAAAAAGGACAGAATTCTGTGGCATGTTCGTTCAACAGGCAGATCAGTGCTCAGATCTGTGTTTCTACCTCTGTTCCCAATGCTATACACAGAAGGAGAGGAGAGTTGCAGCTATTCCTTTGGAAGTTATAACTCTTTCTAGATGTAAATGTATTTCTTCATTTACTACAATTCATATCCCATATATGAGGAAAGGCAGACAGGGTTTTAGCAATGAAAGAGAAACTTATCTTACCTGTTAATTTTATAGTTTTTGGAAGGAATCATTTGATCCAGCTGACCTGCACAGCATTTATTATTCACCAGCCATTTTTTTTTTTTTACATGCAGTGTTTTTATGCTGCTTTTCTTTCTCTGGGAGATTCAGATATTTGTAGCTGACCCTATAGTTTCCTTTTTTTTTCTTAGCCTTTAGCATTTGCAGTTATAAGTCAACCTGATATTTTTATTTCCCAAGTGACTGCTAGAGCTAATACCATTTTTGGATTGATCTTCAACTTTGAAGAAAGCAGCATTGCTGTGATGTCATTGTACTTTTCTGCAGTTGCCACAGAGTATTCTCATCTCTGCTTTCCCATTAAAAGCAAACAAAACACCCCAAGCAAACAAAAAAACCCCCAAGCAAACCAAAACACTGCAAACAGTTTCCTTGGAAAAACAGTTAAGAAAAACCTCTTTGTTTGAAATATTAGTTGTTTAAATATACCAGATTAGTAAAGCCTTTTGTAAATGTTAGTAAATTGATTTTATGTATATTCAGAAACCCTTGAGAAGTCAGGAGGCCTGTGGGTGATGTGGGTGATTGTTAACATTATAACAGCCATAGAATGCCTTGCAACAGCTCCAGGGGTTGTGGTGGTGTCCACAGCATCATTCTACAGATGATGGAAACAAGATAGGGTAGTTTAGTAATAAACCTTAAGTATCGAGTTTGTTTGCCCTGTGAATAGTAAGGGCTCCCCCCTTCCCTGATCCTCTTTTCATGGAGTTGGCCAAATTCCAGGCTCTTTGCCTTTAAAACTGGAGCTATCCCATCCTTGCAAAACTTCTGTCAGTGGTGCTCAGCAGATTTCTGTAACAATCCATTGCAATGAGTCCTATCCATTATGTTGTTTTCCCTCATAATTGCCTATATCTACCCTGCTGTAAATACAGTGGTTCCTTTCTTGTTTTGTTGTCAATAGACTATACCTTGCACAGATAACTGTGTACAAAAGCTCTTTGGTTTTCCTGTGTGATTGTTGCATTAGTGGTCTTTGTGAAATTAAGCCATTTTGCCTGTGTGTGAATAAATGCAATTTTCTGTGAACAGCAATGCAAGGAGAAAGGGGAGTAAAATGAGAGCCTTCCCCAAAATCTGCTTTTGCTTTCATCCGACATGTTCTGTACCTTCCCATCAGCTAACTTCGAAACATATTTTGAGAAGCAACACCTTCGATGACAGCAAAGTTATTCATTGCTACTTAAAAACTGGTAGGAATGCACTAGGGAGCACAGATAGAGTGAGTCTAATCTAGGTTAAAATAATAGTTCAGAGGTAAAAGAACAGTGTGGTGAATTTATAAAGAATTGCAGGTTGATTTCTCAGAACCATCCAAGAAAAATAAGGCCCTGCTTACTGCATCTGCTCCTAATAAAATGCTCCTTGGACTAAACACTGCTCCTACAATATTGTCATTTTCAAGAATCATATCAGAAACTCCAGAATCATTTTGATGAAGAAGTTGTCCTTTCAATGATTAGAATTAAGAGGTTTCTCACAGAGTCCCCTGCTGCTCGAGTAGTCATTGTTTCTGTAAAGAGAGGTTACCCTGCAGTGATGGTATCAAACTTTTCTGCTTCCCATGGTGCATTCCGAGGTCAGCTGCAATGAGAATACAGACGTCTGTTTGACAGAATAAAAGGGTAACTGCAATCTTATAAATCATCACCAATGAGGCAAAAATTGATGTCTTAGGAAAATACAATTTCTTTTTTGTTCAGATAGGAGGATAAGTGAACAGGTTATATTTCTGAACATCCTTGGGAAAAGAGAGAGGTAAAGGCTCTGTAGAATTTACAGTCACAGCGAGTAATGCTCGTTTTGGCTGGAATTGGCACAATGTGAAGGTTGAAGGGGAACTTTCTTTCTACATTCCCATTTTGAAAAATTATTTTCACCTGTGCTGTAATTCTAAGATGATTTTAGATAAAAATAATCCACGAAGCTCTGCATTCAGGGTCAGTGTTGTTGATCAAAGCCTTATTTTCAAATATGGTAAGTCCATATACAGAAAGAAAACGGTTGTGCCATACATCTAAATAATTTGATAATTTTTATCTTGGCTCTTTTGCTTCCCTCCAATTTGGTTCCTACCAGCTATTTATCATGGAACCTGCTGTCATAAAAATATTACATTTTATTTTTTACATAATTATAGATTTCTTCTCTGTATATATTTTATTTCCCTGCAGAAATTATCTACATTGTTATTATTGTTTATTGCAATAAATATTACCATGTATTTGACAAAATAAAATCAGCATAATCAAAAATGCATTACTACGGAGTAATGTTTTATACTATTCTCTGTAACAGAGAATGTTTTAAAGATACAAAAATAATTTATTTGGAAACATCACACAGAATACTTCAGCCTTACAATAAACAATATTGAAACCTTTAAAAATGAAGCTGGTGCTGAAAACCTATCAAATTAAAAGTATTTCTAGATGATTAATCAATGTGTGTACAGTACTTTGAAACAAAATGCTCTATTCTTGCTTAATTGTGAGTGACCTTGAAATTATTAGGTGCAGTCTGCAGAAACAGGAAAACATATGGATGTTCTTTTTAATTTCTGGTGCCCCTCTTACCCTTCTGAGTCCTCCTTCTCCCCATTCTTCTTATAAAGTGTATTTTCAAGAAAACCAGAAAATGCTGGGACACCCACCCTTCTCCAGCAAATGAGGACTCATTTAATATGTGGTCTGTCTGTATGTGCTGCTCTTTCTCTCTGTGCAATTTTTTTGCAGTGGGATTTAGGAATCCTTCTATTTTTCACAGTTTCAATGAATTCAAAGCTGGAAAAATAATCTAGACTGGCTTCTTGCATAACATATCTGAGGGATTCTTGCAGGATGCTGTAACTTTTGAAATATATTTTTTAGATAAACATAAAATCTTGATTTAAAGATTACAGGTTATGGAAAGTCTAACACATGAGTTTTATATTTCAACAGGTACCTTCAACAGTGTAAACAAGTGCACTTCATTCTAATTCTACGTGTTGGGTTTTGCTACACCTCTCAGTCTGATAAAAAAGCCAGTCACTATTTGAAGTCTTTTCATGTAGGCACATACAGACTGTGATTTGTTGCATGAAACTTCTGATATTATAGAAGATTTTCTCTCTCGCTGTAAATAAGGAAATGAGGAGTTGATAGTTGACACAAAAGGTTTTCTGAGCCTTTGTTTGTTGAGAGTAACACAGTAAGAGTTGTTGGTTTGCAAGCAAACAAGCCATTCAATTTTTATTGATTTCTTTTGAGATATTGTCTGTATTTGGTGAAGTGGTTCTAAAGGAATCATCCTTTTTACTTTCTGAGTATTTATTTCCAATGTTGTGGCTTTAAAAACCAACCCAACAGACCCCAAAACACCCCCACCCCCCCCACCCTCTGAACCCCCCATTTAATGTCCCCATGTGCTGTTTCATCCTCTTTTCAGACCTGAATTTATATTTCTTTCTTTGGCTGGCTACTCCAGATTCCTTTGTCCCTTCTTTATGAAAGAGTGGTGAATGAAAGTATTTTCCCAATAATGTTTTCAGATGGTGAGTAAACTTGTTTCTTTATTGTCTGAACGTGGTTGGTGATAAGGCAACATTTTCTCCTTAACTCTGGCATTGACTTTTTTCCTGATTTCTGGGAAAGCCACACTGCCAAGTTCTCATTTTAAGAGCAATGATACCCTTAATATTGAGTAGTATTCACAGAAAGCAAGGAAAAACACCTTCTACATCAATAAAATTTACCCATTTAACAGTTTTTAGTTGCCATCTACTTGAATTCTGTATATATAACATATACATGTTCCTCTATACATCTGAGACTAACATTATTTCCTTCCATACTTTTTGCTTGTTCAATTTAGTTTTTGTCAACACAAACAAGTCGTTTTCTAGCACTCTCTTGTTTAAACTAAGAATATTGACCTTATCTGGCTTTAAGGCATATTTCTCAGGTCTCAAAATGTGCTTTAATTGACTTCTGAATACTTAATTTTTTTAATATGTTTCAAAAAATTCAAATCTCAGACTAAACAGTGTTCCAGCATTGGTGACATCAGTTTTTGAATTTGGAAATAATGACAAGCATCTATTTATTTTTAATATCCCTTTTCCTAGGACCAAATTGGTTTTCATTTAGCCACAGCTTTGCACTGGAAACTCCCAGACAGTTCCTTGTCTGCCTATAGTTTCAGAATCACGTTTTCCAAAGTCCCATCCAATAAATATAACCTACATTCCCTGTGCCTAGATTAATGACTTTGCATTTGTGCTTCTTAAAATTTATCTTGTGCAAATGAAGACACCTAACCAATCGAGACAGGTCATTCTATAGAACATTTGCCTTATTATTTGCCACTCCACCAATTTTTGCATGATCTTCAAGTTTTACCAGAAATCACTTTGCATTTTCTTCCAGATCATTGAAAATGATACTTAGGACTTAAGGCTTCAATACTGGCTAGTCCATATTCAAAATATTATTTGACAGGCATTCCTATAGACTCCTATATAACTGAAGAGGAATGTAGAATATATTTATAACAGCTATGAGTAATAACTAATTTATCATTTTTAAACCAAACCTTAATCATTTAAATACAATTTAAGCCATTGTCTTTAATACTATCCACCCCTCACTCCAAGAAATCAGCAAGAATGTGGTAGCTCAGAATGTGGAAATAAGCCAAATGCTTTACAGTCATATAAGTACAGTATATTAACCAATTTTCTTCTCTCAAGAAAAGCTCTAAAGCTTTGCATCCAGAGTGCTCAAGGTACAGTCCTCCATTTCCATAAAATCAATTAAACTTTTGAGGAAGATAAGAAAGCCACATTTCACAATTCTTTTTTTTCTAATAGTAGGATATAAGCTCCAAAATGTTATTTAAATTTTAAACCGGCAGTTTGTTCAAAGCTTGAAGAAGATTAGTGCATTATAACATCCCTGCTGGACCGTGAAGAATGGAATTTGAATCTTGAAAATTATGTCAGGTGCTTTGGTTCTGGGGATGGTGGTACTTTTGTCTCCTTGTTGGGCTGTTCCTATTGAAGAAGTTCCAAAACAGAGTAAGCTGGTGTAAGAGAGAGCTACTGCAGTTCTTTCCCCTTTGCATTGCCCAGAGCTGCATGGTTTGTGTCAGTGTTCTCCTGGCTCTGTGTTATGCAGATTTGGGGAGATAAACTGGCTCAAAACTATGAGCATGGTGGGTAATGATGATGAGAAGGCAGGAACCTGACCAGCTAAGCTGTGCACTAGGACTGTGAGAGTATGGTCTGAGGTAAGGAAGGTGTTACAACCCACTGCAGAAGGGGAGGGTATCCCAGGTTTTTGTTAATAAATCCCTTGAGGTGGGTGAGAGTGAAACGACACTGGATGATCAATGTTTGTAAATATATACATGGAGGGTTTATTTTAGAACAATTTGGTTTCAAAGGAAAACAGATGTGTAGCCATTTTGGTTGTTACCTCCTGTAGTAATATAGCAATGTTAAAGAGAAAGAAAGGATAAGAGTCAGCACCTGCTACATCCAGTGATGAACCTTGGTGGTTGCAGCTTCCATGTCTGTTGGTTGAATTGGTGGTTGCAGTCCTGTCTAAGTGATGATCTTGATCGATTGAGGTTGGGGGAAGCCTCCCCAAAACTCAAAGATTTCATGAATTATTATACACTTCAAGCTCAGGTGGGAAAGCCTTGTACCTCCCCTGGGATGAGGAGTTTTACAATGGGTGATGTCACAGGACATGTCACAAGTCTTTGATGCTCCCCAGAGGGGTTTCAAAGCAGAGTGATCATGGAAGGGAGGACATTGGCATGATAAGAGGGATTATCCCATCTCACAGGATTTCTCTCTTATCAGCCTCTTATCTGGAAATCCAATTTGTAGCTTCAGGTATGCACACCCTTCTGCACCTGGGATAGTTGGACAGTGGCACCCACTTAACTTGTCTGAAGATCCTTTCACAGTAGGCATATTCAGGGAAGGGCTGGCTTTTGCTGCTGAGCAGCTGGTGTTTTTGCAGTTTGACAAAAGTCTTTTGGGTGATCTTAGCAATGTTTAAGCCATTAACCATTTCAGTCTCTGACAGAAGGTCCACATCAAGTGTGAATTTGATTTAGCAGCCTGTGCAACTTTTTTTAGATTTGTTGTGTCTCTCCATTTTGTAAACTGGAGTAACACCATTTTCCAGTTCTTTGAGTGACAGAATCTTAAAATATTTGGGTTTGTATAGCTCTGTTTTATGCTGGAGTTAATGGGACTTGTCTTCCTGCTAATGATGGGAGGGGAAGGAGTCATTTACTCAGCTGCAACTTTTCCTTATGGAGCTAGTGATCACAAAATAGTTCAAATGTATAAGCAGCTGTAAGGAGAAGAGATAAATTGTTCTTTATCAAATTGCACATTAGTTTTGTCATCCAGGCACCATCTTGGTGATAATTAATTTTTATTTGTCATCAATGAAAGGCAGCTATATGAGTAAACATAGGTAGGACACAGAGAAGTGTGATGTAGTGAGCATTTGCAAGGTGAAGTGGCACGCATTCACAGATAATTTTTTCTACACGTAGATGACTAGAAATTAAACAGATAACAGAGTTTTCCATAGAAACAAATATTATTTAAAAAGTGGTTCAATGAGATTAAATAATTTATAGATGCTATGGGCCACATAATTAGCTATCTATACACAATGCCTCAAGCTGCAGGCAAGTCTCCCTTCAGGAATTTCCATCGCTCCCTCTCTTTAGAAATCTCAATTCATTGGCTCTGCAAACATAAGTATTTTCTTCTTTTCTGTAACTACACCTCGAGCCGCTTTTAGTCATCTCAACACTTTCCTGAAACTCCTCTCAGCCAGCCAAATCTTGGAATTGCTTGGAGTGTCTTCCACTCTTTTCCTAGCATTTACTTTATATCAATGACACTTGCAATTCAATCTTTCCTTTCAAAATACTACCCTTCAAAGAGTTTGGTGAAACATTCTTCTAATTTTCTGCCCCACTCCTCTGCTTACTTCTACAGCATCTCTTTCAGTGCATTGTTTTTCACACTGGGAGTGCCAGGGGCTTTCTCTCTGTCTCTAGAGGGCTTTCCTTCTGCACTGCATCCACTGCCATTTGATATTGATGGCCCATCTTCTTTAACTACCCATCTTGGTTCTCACCACCTATTTTGGTAGTATTCTTATCTCCAGCTTTACTGTCCCCAGACTGTGTATCTCTCCAGATCATCTGTATTGCCTTTTACTGTCTTTCCTTCTTGCTAAATTACATTGTTTCTGTTCATCATATTTCAGCTACTTCACAGCTCTACTTTTGCCCTAGTACATCATCAGTGCTCTCTAAGCCTCTTTAAAGAAAACAAATTTGATGAGTGCTGAATTTGTGCCTCTCCTATGCCTGACAAGATCATATCTTTCTTGAGACAAGCTACATAGGAAATTTCTCCTTTTTGCACATACCTTCTAAAGCTGGTGTCAAATTAAATGTCTCACAAAAATAATTAGTTCCTAATTTCAAGGAAAAGGCAGCTGAGGATAACTGTGTTTTCTTCCTTTCCCCTCTTATTCCTTACTGCTTTTTCTTACACTTTGAATTTGGGGTTGTGTCTGTACACAAGTTTGGATAGTGACTAGCTCAGGATGCAGATTAAATATATAGAAAAGATTCTCTTGACCTGTGAAGAACAAAGCCCATCCTAGTATTTAAATATTTAAAGTATTACTACTTGCTGTGTTTAGCACATACAGCCAAGTAACTGCCAGCAGCCTTCTCCAAAGAGTGTAATGTTATGGCAATTTTTATTAAAATACTTGAAAACTCACATAATTCCCCTGATTTACATGATTCTGTGGATTTCACAGGCAGACTAGTGAGAGATTCACAGACTATTCTGAGTTGGAAGGGACCCACAAGGATCATCGAGTCCAACTCTTAAGTCA
>JAWWLZ010000139.1:12806399-12823758 GCA_035041345.1 Poliocrania exsul
AATTTCTGAATGTGTACATTCCTAATGAGATCTTTTCTAAAGCAACTTTGATGCTCCAAAGTGGTTTAGTTTTCTCTGTGCTAGTGAATATAAAACAGAACTATGTGGAGTGTGTGGTCCACTTGCACGATTTGGAGTCCAAAATTAAATGCAGAGTGACATTGGAGAAGATGTCTGTTTGCAGTATGTGCATATGTTTGTTGTTTTTCTGAGAAGTTTCTCATACTCTTGTAGAAAAACAGGATGTCTTCATGTCTCTCTCGAACTGGATGTGCTTATATGTCTAGGAATAAATATATTTTAAATCTTTGTCAGATCACCTACCTTTTTCATAGAGAGAATAAGGAGTTGTCTGGGATCAACTCTGTGAGCAGAGCTTTGGAGAATGAGAAAAAGCAGAACTCATGATCTTTCAGGTAAGACTTGGGACAAATGAATGGACTATTAGTAGTTTTTCCTCTCAAAACCAAAAAAGAAGTTGACTGCCTTTTTACAGGTTATATGTTGTTTTTACTGTATATTCCTTACTGTAAATTCTTCGAGAAATTATAAAGTTCTAGAAAATCTAAGAATAGGAGTTCTGCTTCTTTGCTTGCTTCCATTTATTTTTATGGAGTTCATTGTTGTTTCTTCAATATACAGGTTATTCTCAAGATGTCACTGAAAAATGCAGGATGAGCTACCTTGGAAATTATATACCCTAAAGACTTACATTTTTACAGGGAGAGCAATTGACCCTTCCTTTTTATATGAATAAACTTATTAGTCTAAACTCCTGTGGTTTTTAACTCATTGATTTTAGTGGTCAAACTCGTATCTGCATTATGATCTCTGGTCAGGCCCTATTCCTAAACTAAGACATGATTGAAATGTAGTAAAACACTACTGGAATGGAAATAAACAATAAAACCCCCCACACATATAATTTTTAGGGTATGTAATTTGCCTTCTTAAACCACCAGCTATGCAATAATCTGCCATACCTAGAAAATACAGCCAAAACCTTTGTTGCCTTGGCCTAACCAAGTTGCTGATAATTTACAGCAGCTGAAGATTTGACCTAGTTCTATTCCCCAAAATCAGCTTTTTTGCTTTTTTTTAGCATGGTGTAATTGTTTGGTGGCACATTTCTTCCTTGTGGTAGCACCATTTCCTTGGAATCTGTGCAGCTCTGAACTATTCTGACTGTTTACTCAAGGCTGCAGCTCATGGGCTCTGATGAGACTATGTGTATGAACACATGCCCACCCACCAACATGAGTAATGGAGCACACTCTAACCCATCATGGATATTTATTTACTGTCTTGGATGATATTTTGTGAACTAAATCTTCCCTAAAGTTGCTTTTATGCTTTTGATAATTTTAACGATTTCTCAAACATCCTTATTACCATTTCAAACACCTTCCTAGTAATGCTTCAGAACTGTTGACAAAAACTTCCTTTTATCATCTGTTCTAGCACTTGAAGGAGCATTCTTAGTGGAACATTAAAATACTGGTAGGAGAATATAGAAGTCTAAGTGTGGGCTTTTAGAGACTTTTTGTCTGTGTAGCAGGGTAATTATATTTGCCTTGTGTGGGCAAAATGAAATGGCTGCTCTGAGAAAACATTTTAGCTGTATCAGAAAGCTTTGTTGATTCCTTCCACACATTCTCAAAGGAAGAAAAAATTTTAGTTTATGAAGGACCTTTCATTTACCCCTCCTTCCACCCCTCTAAAAAGCTTGAACCTCAATAAATTTATTAAAATAGTTATTTCATGATTTTGATGGATTTCCACTGTTTATCCCCCACTTCTCATGTGGACCTAGATAGATGAGAGAGGTGGAATCATAAAGAGAGGAGGATGTAGGGAGTAACAAAGATGACCAGTATAAAGCAGAAAAAGCAATGGGGAGGACAACAACATGCAACTACATTTTGCATTGGGGTTTATAATACTGAATATTTTTTTATTATATTGACTTTACTTGCATCTTTGTGGCAATGTTTTTTTGGATGTAGCTTTGTTCACTGAAAATCCTTGTGAGTGCCTGTTACAACCTTCCACACCTGTGGCTACATTTGTATGTTCTGACATGTTTTGTAAACGAGGTTAATAACATGAATGTGTTGCCTGGCTGGTTTAAGGGCACATGCATATCTACTAGAGTTGTATATATCTATTGAAGTGCAAAGACCTGGCTGAAAATAAAATTGGTAGTGCCCCACTGTCATCAGTAGTCCATGAACATGAGGCCTAAACTCAAAATCAATGGAAAAACCTATTTGGAATTTCACCTTTGCTTAATCTTTTACAAGGCTTTTAAGGTTCTTCAAGAATTCCAGGAAAGCTCATTTAGTCTTCTGAAATCTGTGTGGATTCATGCAAGGTTCCAGTGGTGACACTCTCAAAGAAACATAAAGTGTAGCTATGCTTGTGAATTCTTCTGATGTTGCTTTCAGTGTACCCTTTTTCAGCCTGAATGTCTCATGTAACCTTTTCCTCTCACTTGGAATTCACAAATAACTTAAGATCAGCCTCCTGATCATTTCCAGAGCACATTATAAAAGAACATGAGAGATTTAAAGTTAAGGCATATAATCTACATTTTGATTTTGGGAGTGAACATATCTCAGTAGTAAGCAGAATTTGGTCCCATGCTTCTGGAGGATAATAATTCTCCGTGGGTGTCACAAAATATTGGGGTAAGCAAAAGGTTAAATACCTTTAACACTGATGAAATATGATAAGCCTCTAATAACCTTCTATACTTATTGTATCCTAGATCTTCATGAACACAAGTTTGGCTATTTAATTAATAAAACAGGAAAAAAATACGTTCTTTGCAAGATGGCATAGTTGAAAACCAAACTCAGCCACATACTTAGGTTGTGATTATTATTTCCTTTCCCTGAGTTTCCTGTTATCTTTTTATAATATCTGGATCCTGGTGACCATATTAGCACAGCAGGTGTGGGAAAAAATATTGCTCCAGTTTTAAAGGTACTTTGTGGAACTGTTGACTATTGCACTTCTCAGTAGTCTTATTTCCAAGCCAGAGCTGAAACTAAGCTATTCTTATCCCATGGAGTCTCCTGTGGCTTTCAGTTACTTCACAGCAGTTCTAGAAACTGGTCATGGGGACAAACTCATTCCCTGAGGGATGAGAATGTGCTGTGTGTCCAGCATTAACCAAAGTTAAGCAGCTAGGTTAAAAGATGTTAGATAAACTTATTTATGTTATTATAATGTATTTATATATTTAATAGAGCCCAAAACCACAGTTTTCATGACTGAGTTGAAATTCAGCAAATGTGGGACTGGTACTCATGAACAGTGAGTAGTTCTCAGTAACTGATTTTTCTATCAGAATATACTTTTATTTCAGAAAATTGCTTCATGCGACAGCTACACATCCCATTGTTTTAATGGCAAAATTAATGAAACATCTGGAAGTGACAGAATTACTCCACAGAACAGCAAGTGAACAGATGAGGAGACAGATTGGCATGGCTATGAAGAAGCAAAAGCCAGACCAGCTTACTCCCACTGATCCAAAAGAGAATGAAGCTTCACAAAAGTAATTCTCCTTGTCTCACTGACAACCATGATTCACAAAACAGCCACAGCATAATCTGTAGGCAATGCCACTTGCCCAGTGCTCTTTACCAATATGGACAAACTGATGTCTTGCAGTGCTACCATAGAAAATATTTGTTTACTTACATTCTTTGACTTCCACACCCACAACAGCAACATAAGTGGCAGCTAATTACAGTCAGAATGCAGAAATCAGTCTGTGAATAAATAGAACGAAGCCATCTATTTATTTTCTATTATCACAAAGCAGTTTTTAAATTGTAATGGCTTTAAGCACATGAAGACCAACTAATTTAAAGACTTTCACATTAAAAAGTCCCCAAAATCTAGTGTTTATTCAAATGATTAATTTTGACTTGTAAGTGCTTAAAAATATATTTTTAATTGCTATTTTTCTTTGTTTTTATTTTTATAAAGCAGATCGTTGGATTTACTCTGCTCTTCTTCTAGACCATATGGTATTCCTGGGTTTCAGATCACACACAAAGGTAAAGAGAAGTAAATTCTGTTCTGGTACAGAGGATAGATAGAATATGATTAACCTATAGTGATTATTAGAAAAGAGAAGTTATCTTGAGCTTTTGGTGGGAGAGATATTTTTATGTAATTCCTCATGTTGAGTGTATTCTTTCTAATGTTCTGCAAAACTTCCAAAGGTTTACAGCATTGATGCTAGGCAAATTTATATGCATATTTAAAAAAAAATTGAGATTTTTTTTTGTAAACCCATGCATCTCAGAGGAACACTCCATATTTATCTCCTAATCCCCTCCACTGAGTAGGCTTTGCTAGCTTACTTGAAACCTTTATCTTATGTCTTTGAAATCCAAAGTGCAAGATGTGTGTTGTCCTGTGAGCTATGACACATTTTCTTTGTATACATGAGCACATACCAAGATCTCATCTGACTGACAGCACCACTGTGGCCCCTCCTGTCTTGAGCAATTCTAGCATACACCAAAAACCCCTCCTAAACCTTACTTGGATACTTGGGCAGTCCAAACAGCAGTCAAATTGCCTGGCCACAGTCTGTTCCCCAAGGATTTAGGTACTCGTTGAAAGCTTAGCTCATGGTTTTCCCATCAGTTGGTTTCCCCTCAGGGACTTTGCTGCAGTTCTGGTCTGTGATCCTGAGATCTACCACCTGTTTGTCTCTGTTCCACCCTTGATTCTTGATCCTGACTCTTGGATATGCATCCCTCTGTTCTGCCTCCCATCCCAGTTTGTTCCCGCTGCCAAACAGCCAGACTAATCCTGCCACTGCCTTCTTTGTTTGACATCTCCATTTTGCAGGATTGATCTTGTAACTCTTGGCTGAGTCTTCCCTTGCCAGCATTTACTGCTTGAATCCTGCTTGTATTAGCTTTTCACTGGGTTAATCTGCTGTAGTATAAGGGACAGCCAAGATCCTGAACTCCTCTCCTTCCACGGAAATGGACTAAAAATACTGTGACTGAAAAGAGATTTTCAGTAAAAGTTCCTCATGCAAAGTTGGAGACTTAATGCTTTTGAGACCTAAGGAACTTACTCAGTTCCATCTGTTTCAGTCAAAGGGCACTGAGAAATAGATAACAATATCTGACTCTTGTGAAAATAAGACACTTATCTGACTCGAGCTTTTCTTGATAAACAGAAACAAAAATAAAAATGTGTTTGGCATAAATGCTTCTTGGGGCTTTCCTAGACTTAACTGGGCTCTGAATCATGATAGCCACTAAACATTTTCTTAATCTACTGCACTTAAAAGTCCCTGGATAGGCCATTGCTAGCAGCAAAGTGATCTGTCTGCTTTGATCTTCCCTTTTCTCTGCACTCTCTAATCTTAGTGCAAGGAAATGTAAGGCTGTGAATAGCCAATGGCTTCTGAAACCATCAGGTATTGAGAATGAGTTAATATCTGTTCTGTCTTGCAGTGCTTTCTGTTTAGGTCTTTTAAACATTTCAAAGCCTAGATTTTCATGCAAGCAGACAAAAAAGAGCTGATTTAAACTACTATCAATAAGATACTGGTGTCTCAATGAACGGGAATGTTTAGACTATATCCACAGTGTGTTTTTGTAAATATTGTTTAAAAACAGAAAGAAAGGCTCTGAAAACCTGTGTTTGATTGTTCTTTAGGATTAAATTTCAGCATGACAACTTGCCTCAGCGGCAGCCTATAGTTGTCCACCCCCAGAGCAGATCAGCTCTCAATTGCGGTTTGTGCTTTGGTCTCTCCTTCCTTACAGGGGGAAGCAATCTGTTACAGTCTATTCAGCACAGGATTATTTTGCCTTCCTGTCTGGTCCAGATCTCCTGGGCAGCAAGGCTGGATGTCCTGCTCCCAGCCAGCAAGGCTGGATATCCTGCTCCCACCATTCACACTGGCCCACTGCTGTGTGCGATGAGAGGACAAACCTCTGTGGGGTCACTGGGAGCTGTGATGCTCTTCAGAGGAACGAAAAAGATGTGAGACAATCTTGCAAAAAATTAGATCTGTCATTTTCAAAGGGCATAGTTGTTTTTAGTATGTGATAGTCTACTGTTTGGGTCGAAATGACTGATTCTTTTATTGGTACTACTTGTACATCTGTACTGTAGGTAGAGGAAGTTGAAGCTGAGCATCAGTTGAGCTTTAAGATGATGTTTGTTGCACATTTTTATAAAAAAGCTTATAATGATGTCCTCACAGTATGTGCGAAAATGTTGATTTCAAAGAAAAAGTGTTTTTCAAATCTGCTATTTAATGCTTTTAAAGATTCTAAGTCCATGCACATGTAAAAATATTATTATTTTTAATATACTACAAGAACACAAGTGGCAGGCTATCCCTCTTTTTGAGGTAAAAGGGATTCTTTCCTTAGTCTTAGTGGATTTTATCTTTGAGAGTGAGGAACTGAAAAGTAGTGGTGAAAATGGCTAGGAATATGCAGCAAAAATAGGTTTTCTAATAATTTATTCAGTGATTAGTGCCAGTATTCCTCAAAACATACTCAAGCAACTGTCAAACCAGCTGAATACCTAAGTCTTCAGTTAAAAAAAAAAAAAAAGAAGGTAAATTATTAGATTAAAAATGTCAGCATTAATTCTACAATGTTTTTAGGGAATGACATTAGTCCATCTGTCTTGCAAAGTAAGAGAACCAAAGCTTTTTCCTTATCTTCTGAGAAGAAAAACTGACAAATTTCTTTAAATGTTTGTACAGATCTGGTTGTAGTCCTTTGATTCTAAACTGCATATTAAATGATGAACACTGTCATTCCTCTTGTAGTAGAGGTTTGATGAAAATGTTAAATAATCCATTCAATTAAAAATAGGAGGCAAAAGTTTTAAAGCCATGGACAAATACCAATTCTTTTATGCTGATAGCAATATTTGTGTGATAGCAATATTAAAAATAAATATAATTCCTAAGATCGACTGGTCCATTTTACTTACAGATACAGCAAAGTTGATACAGACAATTATTGATAGTGCGGAATGGCTATGATCTCTTTATTTGTTCATACCAAATAATTAGAAGCCTGCCTTTTTTAAAAACATTCATACCAAGAAGAATAACACTCTAATTTTGTGTGAGTTCATTAACTTAGTTTCTTACAGATCCTCTTGAGGCTGAGGAGAGACTGGGGGGAAAAGAGTAAAGTGCTTCTTTTGCTGTATTATACCCACTATTTTTGAACAAAATTCCTGTGAGTAACGGGATGCAGAGGAACCAGATGAGCTAAAGGTAGTGTAAACTATGAAGAAGCCCTGATTCTTTACTTGTGGTAGTCCACTGTGGCCTGAAAAGACCTAAGGGTTTTGCAGGTTGACCTGGAGCCCATTTTTCACTTCTCCTGCTCTCAGCAAAATCATTTGAACAAAGCTTAGAGACCGGTTTTTTTTCTTTATTTTTGCTATAAGTTATTCCTCATACAAAGGTGATAGCACACAGAATATTTCTCTTGCAGTGAACAAGATAGCTCAACATGCGACTTAAATCAAGGGCCTTACTTATCTCTATCAGCCAAAAACAATCCAAGCCAAAGGAACTGATGACAAATATGTGAGAAATCAAACATATTTGATGATAAGGAAGTAATGCCAGAAACCTTGCATTGACTTGATTCATCCTTATTCATGAACAGAGATGACTCACAATCAGACACTGGTTTGAACTTAGTTCAGCTTTTTTATTCTTTCCCACCTCTATTTCTGTCATACAGAATAATGATTTTCTAGCAGAATACAGGGAGACAAGTTGGAATTCAGTTTTTGTCCAGTAGTCTGTTTGATTTTTTTATTTGCTTTGGTTGGATTTGCCTATTTGTTTAAAGATGTATGTGCTCAGCAAAGAAAACTTCAGCTTCAATAGTTACAGTTTCTTTAAGTAGCTGAAAACAGAGCATTGTAAAGGAAAATCATTGACCACTTTTGATGGGAAGAGCTGGTAACAACACTCGTGTTGCCCATTCATGTAAAAGCATGGTTGAAGATATCTCAGTGTTGAATGAAGTGTGTCAAATAAAGCATCTGATTTTTTCTTTGAAAAAATAATGCTATGCTGGAAACCCTTGCAAGACAGACCACTCATCTGTTATGGTTGGCCTGACTCAATAAGGTTCAGTAGGGCTCATCCTGGCCAACAAGGCCTGATTCAGTTTTTCCAAGTCAGTGTTTGTGTATAAATTTGTTAGGCTGTGACAGATCTGGTACTGGAAAGAAAAGGAAATCCCAGAAGCCATATACCTATAAACATGTGCCAGACCTGTAGATTCTACAGATAGGTCCTATGTGAAGTAGTAGCACTTCTGAATGCCTTGATGAAAATTACCTTTTACAATGAAAGTCAGCTTTCCTACCCTGGCTTAACAGATGATTTTAATAAGAAATCTGGTTTTTTTAATTAAAGACTTGGTGCAGTAGAGGCCAGAAACTCAAAGGGCAAGTGCTGCATGGTACTGCTTTATCTAGGACAGCTGAACTGTTTTGAAAATCTGATCTTCAGAGCTGAAAATCTGATCTTCACCCAAAAGCTGGAGGACTTAGTGCTTTGCTCGGGCGGTTGCAGAATCACTCTCTCTGTTGAGTTCACTCAGTGTGGAAACACCTGCAACCTTTTTTGCTCTGTAAAGGGACATTGGCCATTGCTGAGATTCAGCAGGAGCACAAGTCTAGCTCTAATTCCATTTTCTGTCACCATTTTAGGGGATCTGTAGCCAGTCGCACCTGGATAGAACAGAAAACATCAAGGCTGGGATTCCGTTTGAATCCTCAATACTTTTTTTGTAAAGAAACAATCAAATTATTCCTGTCTGCTTCAGGCACATTTACATATTACTTTTTTCTTTTTCTGTCAGAAAATAAAATAGTGTCAGATGAAGAGATGTTATCCTTTTTAGATTCCAGCATAACTGTTTTTCAATTATGTTCTTGTAAAATGGTTGGGCTATTGGGCTATTGGTAACTAACATTATCACAAGTATAATTGAGAAAAAATTCAACACAATTTGTGGGGCTAAAATTTTATGATGGCTAAATGCCTTTCTACACCAGGAAACTCTGGAACTGTTTATTTTTCTTGCTTGGTTCATCACAGTGCATGGTCATACATCTCTCAGGAAAAAACCACCACACTTATTTAGCAGCATGAAGATATAGAAGTGATGGGGTTTTTTCATGGAAAACATGTGAACTGTTTCATTTCTTAAAGGACAGTATTAGCTGGAAATATGATGTTTAGGAAGGAAAAGAGAAGAAAGATTTGTAACACTACAAATAAATGGTGCATTTTCAAATACAGCTTGAATCATAACATTAAAAAAAAGGTGAAGAGACTTCACTATCTAAGACAGGAAAACAATTTGACCTTTATAAAAGATATTCACAGTACATATTGCTCAGGCCCTTTGATGCTTTGTTGATAAAATCAGAAGCTGTTTAGAGCAAATTAGAGTTGTCTTGATTTTGAAGCAATGGAAAATAAAAAGAACAGTTTGCAGGAGTGATAAAACAGACTTTCACTCTCCCAACCAAGACCACAGTTGTTTGAACTGCAGTCTTTATTCTTTCCTCTGTTTCTTCTGACACAATATTATTTCCTCTTCATCTTGTATTTTTGCATTACAGTTGAACAAAGAAGCTTCACTGAGTAGATCGGGGTTTGTTTGGAACTACAGCTTTGTATGTATTTCTGAGGGGATTTGTAGGCAATCTTTATGAGGGCTGCATATTTTTAGTAGTCCTCTCACTTGCCTATTAAACACAGGGCTGAACAATAGTAATTACTGCACAAATACCAAGGTCCAAAAGCAGTACCATTCAATTCAATGGAGAGATGCTGTGAAAGCACATTTGAAAAATAACCCATGTTGATAAGAGCTGGGGAAGAAGAGAGAGAAACTGCAGTTCAAAGGGCTTTTACTGAGGGAGCATAATTCACTCATATGTGTACAAGATTCTTTTCCCTGTTGTTTGCATTTTCACTACAATAAAAAAGGCCTATGGAAGTGCCCTGTGGGCAGAAAGTGAGTTCTTTAATGAAAAGGTTTATATGACTGAAATAAAGAAAGGCCATGAAATAGGGTATTGCTGGGAGGCTGGAAATGAGCTGGATCAGCTGGGAGGGGATCAGCTATACAAGGAGTTGAAGGGAGAAGATTAACTATGGGATCAGATGTAGAGACCTGCAAGGTGGAGCAGGAGAGATGTCAAGGAGTGTCGATGAAGACACAGGGTCTTTTCTGAACTGGAAATTTCAGGGTCATCTATCAGTGTCCCTGTGCCAGTGCAGTGACAGGGAGGAACCCCCAAGGTATTCAGGTGTGTGCTACCTTAACCTTTATTTTGTTTGCAAATCTAGTATTGCTTTAGTGAAGGTGAGCCTTTTTGTGGCATACCATTTTCATTATTTGCAAACACTAGTTGTACACTGCAATGGAAAATGCTATATTAATATATTTTTCATTTTATATTTCTGCTCTTTCAAGACTGCTGCAAACTGTGGACTGTTGAGTTTATTAAGCTTTTCTCTTTTTAACAAAAGAATTTGAAAAGCATCACTTCTTTAAGGATTTATTTTATAAAATAAATGTTTCCTTTTGTTCCAAAATCTCAAGAATATACGTTAGAACATTTGACACTGTTTCACTCATTCTAGCATTTCACATTTTGTCTTTCTTTCATACATTGTGTACCACAGATCACAAATAAATTTTTGTGTACATGGTAATACTTTTCCAAGACAGAGCTACTGCTTACTTTGGTAGACCACGTCATCACTGAACTCTCACAGTATGAAAAAAGACAAAGGGTCAGTGGTTTCGCTAACATTTCTCGTTAAGCAGAACAACTTTGTAGGTCTCCCTCAGCCGTGTTTAACCGGTGAGATAAAATCTGTCGCAAGGAAAAAAAATAAAACTCCCAAATGGGAAGCCTATTTATGACTAGATTTCTGCCATTTGGGTTGAAGACTCCATTCTCTTCCCTGGTGAGGTGTGGGTGTGTTAACCCAGCAGCTGAACTGGGTGAATGAGATTGATATTACAGGCACTTGGAAGAGATTTCAAGATTTGTAATGCATAAAAATAAAGCTGATGAGACCATCATGACATAAACACTTCATTTCCTTCTTAATACAAGCAGGAAATGAGACCAAATTTCAGATGTATTTCTTGAACTACTGTGGTTTTCTAAGTGCCCTTGAAATGTGTTGCATGTAAACAAACCTGTCCTCTGGGTTGGACAGCATTCTTGATTCTTCAAAACAGTTTCTTCCCAAAGTAAAATTAAAGTCTAGAAGTTTAAGGACATATAATTTCAACAGATCTATTGGTTTGGGGTTTTTTTCATATTTGATAAAAAGAAAAATGCTGTCTGGGATTGTTTATGATTTGAAATATGCTTGGGAAACCCACAAAATTTTAATTGAGAATAAATTTATTTTATCTCTAGTACGGGCCTGCTCAGTCACAGCTCAGTCCAGCTTTTCCCCAGGAACTCTCATCAGAGTTTGTGCTGAGCAGAAAGCACAGCAATAGAAAGTCCAGTTAACAAAGAGCATTTTTATTTCGAATATTTCATGCATGTAGATGTTTGCAACATGAACTGGCAAAATCACTTTACATAAAATATGCAACAATGCTGCTACCTTCCCTAAACAAAAAAAAAAGGTTGTTCTGTTTGCTTGTTAAGTCAGCTTTAGCAGTTCTTAGAAATGTCGTTTATTAAATGTCAGGCTAATTACTTGTAATATCAACCCTGAAAAGCAAACCTTTGTGGGTGCACTTTATGAAGCCTTCGTTATTCTTCTCTAGTCACAGTCTGTCTGGTACATTTCTAGTAAACAAATTGATGTTTTTTCAAAGATACTAAACTATTTGATAAATATGTGTCTTTGTTTAGAACATAGAAGGGTGTTTATATAATACTTTAATGAAATACTTTCATGACAATATGAAATACTTTATAAAATACTTCCATGAAAAAAAAAAGAATCTTCATTTTAAATAGCCATGTTTTTTAAACGTGGCTGTGATATACAACAAATAAATTGCAGAAAATATCCTGTGTCTGGCAGCTACCAGTTCCACCTTTGTTGGTTAACAGGCATTGGTTTTGTTCTTGCTGGTGAACTTGACACCAAAAATACAATTAGTGCTGATTCAATAGCTGTTTCTATGCCATGAATCATTACATCTTACATGGCTGCTCGGCACTGGAAGTTTGCTACCAGCACTAACTGCACTATTAGGAAGAGTGACAGACTTGCCTTTTTCTGAGAAAAAATGGTTAGTATAAAGAAAACAAACTTCAGTGTTACAAATGCTTTGTCTGCAGCAACATGTAAATCAATAAAAGTGAAGTGGAAGTTTTGGATCAGTACAAATAAAAGAAATGGACTGAGAATTGCTATACGGTTTAGATTACAGAAAACAGAATTCCTGCATTTGAAAACTCTTACCAAGCCCTGAAGTAGCCTAAGTAATGGGAAATGAAAACAAGCACTGTCATGATGTGTTAGTTACATGTAGTTACATAGGTAAGCTAGAGTAAAATTGCAGCAGTCCAAAGCAGCTAGGAGAGGGTGAAAGCTGGATTGACATTGACAAAGAGTGAAGCTTGGAGATGAGAGTTTGGGAATAGAAACAGTAATTTTTCCATAGGTAGCTGCTGTACCTACACATGGATACAGGTAGTTCCTGCCTTGGAAAATTCGCATTCTACATGTCAAAAAAGGCAAGTAAAATTGATACATTCACAAAATAGACTGAAAACTGCAGATAAAAACTCAGACTTAAGTAACAGTCAAAATGCAGTCTAAGCATGGGATATTTTAGGAAACCCATCATTGTTGTGTTGATCCATATGGGAGTTAAGGTTTTAGGTTGCTCCAAATTATGTTAGACAAACACCTAAGTTTTTCTATACTCTTAAAGTTCACCTCAAATTGTGTGTCAAGGAAAAAGTTAATCAAATGAAACTTAAAATGACAATAGTTCATGACAAAGGGATATATTATAATGATATTATATCTTTAAAAGTTACGAGTTTCTAATGAAATATTGAATGCTCCCTTTTCTTCTGTTGCCTGAGAACTACCAAGATATTGTAACATTGTGCTCATTCTGGACTATTGTGTTCATTCGGGAATATTTAAATACTTTGTTGCTGCGCTGCATTTGTACTTTTATTTCTTATATATTTATGTAATCTCTTAACATACATACACATAAATATGCATAAAACATTCTCATACATTTATAAAAAAATTGCACAAAAATATCCTAATTCTGTTACAACCTCAGCCACTGGAGACATTCAGAAAATACTTATTTCTTGTTATGCAACTTTATTTAAAATAAATGTAATGAGAGTTGCAAGGTAGATAGGGAGTCCATTCTCCCATTTTGGTGCTCAGATGAAATACAATCTCATTTAAGCTCTCCTGGCAGTGTAAAAGGCATCAAAGTGGATGCAAACTTCAACCTCATTCTATGACTACTGTATATTTCTAGATCCTGGCTACTGTTTTTCCTGTTCACTGTTTTAAAGCACCCATAGACTGACTTTTTACATAAAGTTGAAATGTTTTGAATTAGTTATGTAACACAAAGTTAGCAAACAAACATATAAACTATTGACTCCTGGTTCTCTATTCTAGCTAATAATTGCTTGTAAATACTATATATTACAATGAACAACCTACTGAAAAAAGGCATTAGCTAACTGTGAATGTTCACCAACTTCTTCCTCTTCCATCCACGCATTCATTTCTAGAGTTAAATGGTAACTGGTAAAGAGTGGTTTTGTGAGAAGCTTGGTTTAAACCCTGGCTTTTCTGAGTGCTTTATCAGGTAACATAGAGGTATCTTTCACAGGATTCCTACAACTCCATTTGCCTTTTAAAAGGTTAAAATCACAGCTGGCTAACCTCACAGAAATATTTTTTATAGGAAAGGGCTAGGCAAAAAGTCTGACAGAAAAATGAAACACTACAGGAATTTAGAAGGGAAGTTAATTTGGGCCCTGATAAAAACCAGTATGTGTCAGAAAACTTGGAAAGGTATAAAAAAATTAATTTGTTTATTTATTTCTTAACCTGGATTCTGACTCACTGGTCCCTGAATTGCAAAGGGATGTAAACTCACTGATCTATTTTTGATATTGCTGATATGTATTAAGTTCTTCAAGGTACGTGGTGTTGTGCACAGTAAATTGTGTGGGAACACACAATTGGAGCAGAGAGCCCAATGTGTTGTGAACTCTGAATGTCTCTCCATTAAGATATTTGTTTGTGATCACTACACAGCTCCTTTATCTTTCATACCCAGGTGTCTCAGACATTTTTCAAATTTAATTTCTAACCAAGCAGGATTATTGCAAATACAGGCTATAGACAACATTTTGCAGTATGTCCTAAATGATTGAGGTTTTGAGAAGTGACTCAAATAACTGAACTTTTCAGTGGATTCCGCAATTTACACATTCACAAAGTTAGAAGTTGTAAAATACATCCTACTAAACAGAAATGTACTTAACAAAAAAAAAAAAAAAACAACTGCAAAGGAATGATATATCTTTAAATCCTGTTCTTTCTTGAATGTAGAGGCTCAACACCATTTATCTGTATTATATCTTCTCTATAAAATACAGAGGATAATTTCCTGTTTTTTTTGCTTTGTTTTGTTTTTTTTAAATGTAGTCTAGGAATTAGTTCAGTTCTAAGTATCTTAGTAGTTAGGGAACTCATCTCTCCTGGTAGCAGCCATGACTCCCATCAGTTCCCTACAGGAATTACAATTATGTTACATTAGAAAGAATGTTGAATCCAACTGTCATTGAAAGAAATCCCAGACTGGCTGAGGCTGTAGAAGGCACCTTACAATAAGCAAGTAGACAAGCATGGCCTGAGTCAGGCATTTTATCACAGATTATTTTACACAGTCATCTTTTCCTAATGTTTTTAATCTTTTAGCATTAGTGAATACTTGACAGAATTTTTGTTGAGTTTGGGTAGAAGGCTGAGCTCTTATGTGCTATTAAATACAAGTGTAGTGACCAGTAGAATAAGAGAAAATATAATATGGCAAATGCAGAAAGAATTTATAAAGTTTCTTAAAAAATAAAGTTTCTTCTTAGAAAAAAAAGAAATTTATACAAAAATGTAAAACTATCAAAAATAGCTAGTCATGATTATTTGTAACACTAAAATGTGCTAGTGACAGTAAAGTTTGTGACCACAGACCAACAAAACTAGATAAGAGAAGGAGCTCTGTTGATTGGAGATTTCTCTAGCAGTTTGCAATTAAAATTTTCTCAGAAGTGCTTAGTGCTGGTTTTGGAGAAAGAGTCCTGGACAAGAAGGACCATTGAACGACTTCAGTAAGGCAGTTCCTATTGTTTTTTATGTAATGGGAAAAACTGGCATGATTCAGATTTTCATTTCTTTGGCCAAATATGACTCCATTTTTTCTGCATAAATTCAACTATTTAATAAAATAACTGTAGATATATTTTAGCCTGTTCAAAAAAATGTGTGAAGACTGAAAGGCTTGCAACAAAAAAAATGTTTTTAAAAATATTTTTTTGTTCTTTTAAAGAAATATCTACCTGTAAATAAAGCACAACATAAAAAAAGAGAGAATGTTTGATAGCTTGTATTGAGTTGGACCAGGCTCTGGATAGTGGCACTTGAAATTTTAACACCTCTTCAATGAGAGGAGATGTTATACCTAAAAACCATCTTATAACGATAGTTATTTTTAAAGGTGTGATCTTCAGACAGATACAGTTAGATAATCATTCTCTATATTCTTTGGAAAATAGTATCTAGAGACAATTCATTGTACTAGGAATTCCTAGGACCATTCTCAATATTAATGGCATGCCCAGAGGTACCATATTTAGTCTCTGTTACAAGCTTAGGCTGAGGGTGACTAAGAGCAAAGTCTAAGCCTTATGTGTATTCTGACATTTGAAATGTCTTAGGAATTTTTGTTAAGGTCATTTAAGCTGCAAAGAAGCTGCTAACTGAAGAATCCTGTAGTTGTATGAAATGACAGATGAAATAACTCCTTCTAGCTGATGAAGTGCAAATCTTTCCAAGGAAACCTTCCCGAGGAAGAGTGAAAAGTCCATGGACTACACTCACATTTAAAAAATACTATGGAAAAAATAGGGAAAAAATAGAAATCAGGTGGGATGGGATAGACTTAGTGATCTTGTCCAGCTTTAAATCAAGAATAATGTTCATAATAAGTAATGCTGAATGTAGCAAATTTTCAGCTTAGGGAAGTAGAAGAGTGTTGGGGAGTCTAGATAAAACAGGTTACCTCTTGCCTAGAGAGGAACCTGATCATTAAATATAACATGTCATGTACAAAGACATCTTTGTTGCTGCCTGTTTTGTGTGAAAGAAAATCACCTTGTAGAGTATTTCCATGTCCAATTGCATTTTCTTTAATGAGTAAAGACAACAGAGATCACTGTAGCTTGTGAATCTGGATAAAACAGGGAGTGTGCTTGGAAAGTGCCTTTCGCTTTGCTTACATCTACACACAAGGAGCATTGTTGTTTCAGAAGGAATTTCCATGTATTGTCTGTAAAATTAACAGAAACAAAAAAGTGAGAATGAATCATATGAATCATTAAACTTTAAAATATGCTTAGTAAAATCTTTCCCCACCTGACCTATGAGGAAGACTAGGTTATAGACAAGGTGTTATATTGCCAGAATGCCATTATTTTGAATTATTGATTTATTTTCTTTTGGATGAGATAGAACGTAGCTGTGGTGTTTTAAGAGCTGAGATAGTTTTGCTGCTTTGTTTGCTTGTGATTTGCACTTTAGTAGGGTTTTGCACTTGACCTAAAACAGGAGATCATTATTTAAATCAAAAGCTCTTTCAAAGCTAGCTGTGAATTACCCAATTCTGCATCATGATTCAAGGCTGATAAAGAGTTCTACTGTTTATCATGCAAAGTGGCTCTATGGTTCAAATTCACGTTTAGATAAAATACCATAATAATCTGAATTGAACAAAATATGAAACATCTTTTCCCACTCTCTCATCTCTGATTCACAATAGAATGATCACTTCTCTTTTCCCCATTGATGAATGATGCCGGTTTCAGTGTTCCGGCACGCAACTGCAGGTGCTTTTTCCTGTGCTACCTTTAGGCTTGGGAGATACTATTTGTTGATAGTCCAAAACAACCTCTTTAAGGCACTTTATGCTCATTCTTAAGATTAACTTTTACTGCACTGTCTGATCTAGAGTAACAGCATTAAGCCCCTGATGTACTGTGAAAA
>JAWWLZ010000139.1:12823858-12834952 GCA_035041345.1 Poliocrania exsul
GCTCATTCTTAAGATTAACTTTTACTGCACTGTCTGATCTAGAGTAACAGCATTAAGCCCCTGATGTACTGTGAAAACTTTATGTCATGTCAGTTGAATTCACTTCATTGTGTCCTGGTATTAGTTTATTTGTCTGTGTTCCTCTGTTGTCTCTTGATCTTGAGTGCAATTATCTGAGATAGTAATGGTTTTATACTTTATGTATTCAAGCAGTGTCCAGCATTATGGGATGCTGGGACCAATACTAAGGTCTTGGGTTTCTGTAACATGGTACCAGTAACTATACTAGATGAGTGGAATTTTTATCTCTGATTGCAACCTAGTCATCTCTTCCAGTCTTTCGTATGACACTCAGTCCTGTTTCTGGGCTGAATGATCTGTGGTTTGTCATTTTTTAATTTGGTTTGAGTTTTTTTTGTTTGTTTTGTTTCTAATTGCCTTTGGGACAGAAGTTGAAACAGTCATTTGAGTAAATTGTATTCCTGCATTCCAGTGTCTTTGCATTTTCAGAATTGTTTTAAATGTCACTTTCTGAAACAACTGGAAATTTTTAAATTATACTTTGAGTAATTTTCCTTTCTTTTTGTTCATTAATGTGATTATTATATCCATATATATCCTGTCCTAGTAGGAATATTTAAGGTAGTCACAAATAGATCTCAGGTCCTGTACAAGGGCAGACTAATAATAAAATAGGAAGCAGACTAAGAGAGCTAGAAGGAATAAATTTGTTTGTTACCCCTGATTCTGGAGTAGCTTTCCATGCAGACATTATTCTTAAATGAAAGTTGCTTTTATTCCAGAATAATTATTCAGCTCACAAAGCTGCACCGGCTCTGAGACAAAGCTGAGACTTCTAACACTTGGTAAGTTTATCTCTGAATTCCTGCTGTGCAGATGGCGCAGTGGGCTGGCGAGCAGCAGGACTGGGAAACAGGAGAGGAGTTGGCAGGTTGGTGAAGAAGATAACAGGTGGCTTGTGAAGTGGAAGCAAGGTCTTTATTGTAGGCCACCCTTGTCTCAGGCAGAATTAAGCTTTGAATTCCTCAGGGGGAGGTAGCCTCACATGAAAGCATATCCAACCTATTGGATCACATGCTGGAGACTTGAAAGGTAGTTTGAGAAGTAAAGGAAAAGAATTGTGAAGTTTTGGATGGCCCTGGATAAAAACTGGAAACTCCTCACTGGGGTGGTGATGGACCAGCACAAATGGAGGACTGTGGAAGAAATACACCATATGAGGTCTTCAGCTAGATAGCTTTGTTGCCTTTTTATTTTCTCAGCAACCTTAGCAGAGTCCAGATTGCTGTAACAGCCAATTAAATTCCTTTTGCAAGCAGGAGGCAGGAGGCTGAACTCAATTGGCAAGTGGCTCATCATAGTGTGAAGTAGGAACAGCTCATTCCAAATTAAACACATGCTTCACTGCACAGTTTCACGTGGAAGATTCTGAGAAGATAAAGTCATTTGACTCCTTTGTTACAGCAGAGTATCAAATAGCCTGGCAAGTGCAAATTGTAAAGAACCTTTGTGTGTACTTCTCAAGTCCCACATTTCAGAAGTTGTTGGTATGACTTTCCTTATTTTTAAAAGGGAACACACTTCAAGATATGTGGTCAACTTACTTAAGGGAAGTAAGGTACTATTTACTTAAGAAAGAATACCTAATGCTTAAGAAAGTAAGATGAAAAATAGCTTTTACTCAGCTGTATTAAGTCTTATGAGTGGCAATCTGCTGATCAAATGTTTATCTTCTCAAAATGTATCTTTTTGAAAAAAACAATACTTGTACATGTTTGAAACTGGATTCACTAATATAAAAGATGTTCTGAGATCTATTCATGGTCATGCTGATCATTTTTAGTTTCTATTATTTAGTTTCCACTGTCAGCTTCTAATCAGAATCATATACTGATAGGCACAGCTGAAGGATCCATGAGGGCCTCAGACAGTTTCTTCATAGCAATTGGGAAATGTCATGTGAATTACCCAGATACTCAATAACTCTGAGTTATTTCATGTGTCTGTCTTGCCTTGAATTCATACATTCAACTACAGAGATGTTAAAAAGTTGGATGCTGTAGTGTTGGATCTTTGCCCAGAAGATAATATTCAGAGAATGACTCTTGAGGTTTTATGCAGATTGTATGCCTACTGTACCTCCATGTCCACTCTTTTCTCATGTTTCTTTTCTCAGAAAGCTGGTGTTAACATCCAGACTGCATTAAAATAATGAGGCACATCTCAAATGCTGAAGAAGAGTAATTTCATCTTCATATTAAATTGGAGTTGGTGACTTTATTAGGCATTGTCTTGGCTTTAGAGCACATGAACTAAAATGTAGATTGCCTTTCAGCAGGTACCTCACATGGCTGGCAGGACTTCCAAATAGATGAGTGGGGTTGATAAAATGATAGTCTTTAGCCACAGTGGTTTTGGGAAGAGCAACTTCAGATCCCAAATCTCTTGATCACAACCAGAAGTGAAGACCAAAATGTAGCTACAGTATAAAAGCCAAGCAAATTGGACAAGACTACTCGGTGGTAACACAGAACTTATTAAATAAATGACCAAAAAGGATACACCTATAAAATGAGGTACTTACTACAACTATCTCTGAGCATCTGCATACATTTTAGCTCTCCCACTAGATAAAAATTAATTGCTCTGGTGGCTGATGATCCTAAAATATACAAGATTGTGGAGAGCCAGGTCTTCTATTTGCAATAGCAATTACTTGAATTGAATTATTAGATTTTTAAGAATGACTATTTTTTAACATTTGAGTAACTCACTCCTCACTGCTGGAAATCTGCAATATATGACAGGGCACTGACTTGCAGCCTTTAAAATCTGCATTCTTTGATTAAAAAATGATAACCAGCAATTTGAATCCTGACTCGGTGAGTAAACTTGCTAAATAGAAACCTGGAAAGAGTGGTTTAGTTGTCCTCGATGCATTGCCTACATTAGTCTAACCACATCTGATTTTTCCAACAAAATGATGTTATTTGTTCATGAAAACATTCCAGTAATTGGAAAAGTAATGAAAATGTTTGGTGGAGAGAATCACTCCACACACATATACCTCAATGAACTCTAAATTTGGCATTTTCACACAGGCAGGAACTTGGAATCATTGTGTTTAGTTTTATGAAATTGCTAAACAAAAGGAGTAGAGAAAGCAAAGAGGCTGGGTATGGAAAGGAAAAGGACTTAGGTCTGAACGGAAAACATCACCATGTGCGTGTACCTTGAGGCAGGTAGAAGTGTGGAGAGAGGCTACAGTCAGAAGCCAAACATCAGGTCAGAAGAAGAATCTGTGGACGGGAGCTGGGCTGAAGTATCTGGAAGTCCACAGAGGACAGGTGGGTCTAATGTGGTAGGTAACAGACAAGACTGGGGTACAGCTGAATATGTGACTGGTTTGTGTAAAGGAGACTAAGGGAACAGGACTGGAAGCATGAGGTATCAAGAAATATGTGGAAGCAAGCAACCAATAGATTCACTTCTTCATAAAATGGATAGGAGCAAATCACTTGTCAGGCAAATCTTTCCTTCAGGCAATTGAATGTATCAGGTCCTTAACTGATAGGGAGATTCCTGAGAGCAGCTGAGTGCTGATAATTTAATTGGAACTTACTAAGAATGTCAAAGTAGCTGGCTGCTGCTCAGGATAGAGCCCTTACTACATTCATAGCACACCCATGTCTTAAATACCATGTGTCAGTCATACCATCCTAAAAAGAAAAGCAATCTAGAAGGGAGTCTATGGAATTGCCAGGGGTGTTGGGATAGTTTCTGTCTTGAACCAGCTGGGAATCATGAGGTGGGAAAATGTTTCATCATAATGGTATCATATACCATTTTACCATCCATTGATTCAGTATCATAGAATCTAGGTAACAGAGGTAATGGACCAGGAAAAAATCTTGAAAGGAGGAGTAAGGCTAATAAAGAATAATATATATTGTTTTTCTAGCTCAAAAACTAGAGGGCTCTGATGAAATCATCAGGTGGCAAATTTAGAACAAAAGTACAAAAATCTTTTTCATTTAATGCATAATTGAATTGTGGATCTGGCAGCCACAGGTACTGCAGTCTGGAAATAGAAAAGGGATCAAAAAGAGGTTAGACAATTTGATGTCTCATTGGTTGTTCAGTGGCTATTTAAAATAAGGGCAGAGATGCTGCCTATACTCAGTCACTAAACTGCTGATAATCAGAAGTCCGTAGTGGAGACAAATGACCCTTGAAAGTGCCATGTTTCTTGTGCCTGCCTATACTCCTTTGCTGGCCATGCTTTGGAAGAGCATATTGGGATGGGTCGTATTTTGGTGTGATATCAGATCTCTGTTCTTTAGCAATCTTTGTTTATTGCTGTGTTAAAGGAACACAGGAACCAAAATGACAAAGACATGTTTCAACTGGTTTTGGTTTTACAGATGATACAGTCTTTTAAGGTTGTAGCCAGATCAAAAATACACCACAGTAGAAGCCAAATGCCCTAATCTATAAAATTACAGGAAATGTTTGCGGGTTTTGTGTTTTCATAATTCATTAAATGAAGACACTGTTAGAATTATTCTGTAGCAGGACAGAGAGTAGTCATTGAGGAGATGGAAAGTGGAAAGCAATATTTTCCTTTTTTGAACCTGTGCACCCAACCTTAAAACAAAGCATTGCTAGGTTTGTCCTTAAAATTTGCAGTTACTAATTAGGTTGGATTTATTTCTTCAAACTTTTTGGTCTTCCTCAATAAAGCTTTAAATCTTGTCTAAATTTGAAACCTTTTAAAAATATATAGAATTCTTGAAATATGTGGCAGTTATGAGCTGACTTAGATTTTTATCTAATTCGCTATGTCTTTTTCCTGTTTTTCCAGATTACAGAAGAGTTCCAAGCCAGTAACAATAAAAGCACTCCATCAAGTGCTAAGTAAGAAAGGAGGAATATCAGGTGCAGATGAAACTTATTTTCAGACTTATTTTTCAAAGTTTTTCTTTTGGAAATTAGTATTGAAAACTGAAAAAAAAGAATTAGAAACCATAAATAGGTCTTAATAACACATTTACACTATTTCCAAATAGAATCCATAGATTCTTGATGTCATTGAGTTACCAAATCTCAGAGTGGTGATTCTGTGTGGTGAGCAAGATCTGTTTGTTTGATGTGTATAATAATGTTCCATTGACATCATTGCAGATTTAGGAAACCGGGCAAATTTTAGTATCAGGCCTTGAGACCAACTAAACTGGGCCTAATAAGGCTGAGGATGGTCTCTCCAACTGGAAGCCAAAGCGGTTGCTATACCTGTCCTTTTGGCTTGTCTTTATGCCTCCATTTTGTTTTACTGTCACATTTTTATCTTCTATGTACATCCTGAGTGAATAATTTGGGATGTATCTTTGAGTTTAAGCAGTGTTTCATCACCTTATTAATTTCTGTCTGCATGGATTGTCATTAGCTGGTCATCAAAATTCTACTCAGCCATACATTGATTAGGTATATGCATATCTTCAGATTTTATTTGTAAAGTGATAATTTCTGGGTTGAGAACATACTGACACTTCTGATTAATCACTGGGCTTCAGTTCAGCACTCCATCTGCATTCAGCAAAACACTTAAGCATATGCTTAATTTTAACTTTAGCTCAGGTAAGCATGAGATTGTCTCCATCCAAATTCAGCGTAGCTTCTTAAGTATGTGCCTAACTTTAAACATATCCTTAAATCCGACTAAAGCTAAAATCAAATACATCCTTAAGTGTCTTCATGAATATGGATAACTACTGAAGGAGTTTTGATGAAATGAACTCTGTTGGCCATTAAATAACAAGAAATGCCTGGCCATGATTTCATTAATGTCCTGCAGGCAGGGAAGATATAACAGAGAAAGAAAACAATCGTTTCGAGTCTTGAAATTCTGTGTACTGTTGAAGACAAAGTATTTTGTAAACTGTGGGGAGTCTTTCTAACCCTTGAAAGGACTGTATCCATGGGAAGTCAAGACTTCATTCTCGGTGTTTCATTAATTCAGAATGTTCAATAAAATTCTATTTACTTCTTTAAACAAGACATTTCAAATAATGTATCTAAATCTAATTAAAATTACAAATTATAATGAGAGTGCAGCTGGTCACAGCAACTTGCAAAAGAGGTGA
This sequence comes from Poliocrania exsul, assembly GCA_035041345.1. Lineage (NCBI taxonomy): Eukaryota > Metazoa > Chordata > Aves > Passeriformes > Thamnophilidae > Poliocrania > Poliocrania exsul. The sequence goes on from JAWWLZ010000139.1 coordinate 12,830,023, forward strand.
ATATACAGGTGGTAAGGATGTTACAGCATGTTTTCTACGATTTTGTTTTATTTTCACTTCTGATGTGTTTGATTTACATCACCATTCTTAATTTCAGTCCATTTTCACTTTTGCTGCTTCGACCTCTACAGTCTTTCTGCACTATTTGTGTGAAAAGCTCCTTGCAATTTTTATTTCAGATCCTCTCCTATTGCAGTTCATGAAGTCTTTCAGCAGTAGGCTGTTAATCCTTTGCAGATTAATATGATTTCAGTGATAATCCTTTCATTTGTTGAATTTTTAAGGCATATAATCATTAAAGAAAGTGCTTGACAGATTTTCCATTAAAGCAGTTCAAAGCAGGTGGTATGTCTTTAATGTATGTCGGTAGCACTTTATGTTGCTCATTTATAAAATTAAATTTGCAGATGAAGTGAATAAGTCTAGGGTTAGTTATTGCTCTTTTCCCTTTGCTGTTACAGTTCAAATCATCAAGAAAAAAATATTCAGGAGTTTGCAGACAAACCAGGGTTAGAATATCTGCTTGAATGCTCTTTTCACAACTCCATTGCTTTTTTTCATTTGGCATAAGGGTCAGCTTGGGTTCTGTCCTGATACTGTAAAGCATTAAGTTAAGTATATGTAGGAAAAACAGACTATAATTTAAATGTGAGCTTTGCCTTCAGGTAGGACATAGGGTGTAAATGGTGCATAGGAGTTATTCCAGTTCTCTGCACAAGGCTAATTCTTGTCTTCATTTAAGTTAAACTTATGACTGAAATACTCTTCCATAGATGGAACTGAAGTCTGTAATTATCTTAATAATAGTGCACATAATTTTCTTGCCATTAGGGGTTTTGGTTTACTGTTGGCTTCCAGCTCACTGTCCATGACTGTTCTTTTTCATCCAAATTCTTTAACGTCTTTTTAATTTTTCTTTTTCCTGTGATGTTTCCCATATTGATTTATTTCTGATTTCCCTGTTCTTTTATGCACACTGATGAAATGATAGACAGGAAGAGAAGGCACAGGTATTAAAATATAGTGACACTGAGTGCTCCTGCAAGCCCCATTTTAGTTAAGCTCTCAGAAGCAATGCTTCAAAGCTAATAGACAAGCAGCAGAAATGATTTGAAAAATGTTGGGAGTTCATTAAAACCTCTGTTTAGACAAATAGCTAGAAGGTGTGGCCTGTCATAGCTAAATTTTTGCTTTTTTTATGCTGAAAACTCATAGATGCTTTAGGCAGGAGGGAAAGGAAGCAGACACCACAACACTTTAAGAAAAGCAGGTCCTGAACTTGGCAAACCTTTAGCTGATTTTGTCACATATTTGCAGCTTTAAAATGATTTGTCCTTTGCAACAGCCAAAATAAGTGTCCTTTAATCACTTCCAACCTATTAACAGATGGGCAAACAGCTTTTATAAGTGGGGCATACAAAATACTCCAATATCAGCCAAAACTAATTAGTAGTGTTATCTGAACTGAAATTTTTAAGTGATGGGAAATATATTAATGCAGACAAACGGATAGAAATTCCTTTTCAAACATCATGCTTGGTACTTGTTCTGTCCTAGTATATTCTAAACACTTATTAAATAAAACCCACTTATTTGTGTTTAGCTATATTCTTCTATTAAAAAAATACAAATTTTCATGTAAAAGTTGTCATTAGAGATAGTGTAACTGAGAGAAATTACATTAAGCAAGAAGTAGTTTAGGATACACATTTTGTGGTATAAAAGAGAAAGAGCTGTGTAACTGAACACAACCATAAAATTAATTAATCTTTTAGAACAGCACAAAATACTGATATAAGACATTATTTATACAGCAGTGCCAGAGCATATTAAATATATCTTTGCACAGCACTATTAATCAGAATATGTAAATCATATGAAATTAAATTGTGATATTATAAAAAAAAATTGCCCCATGTATAATTCAGTAGGAAGAGCCATTCAATGCATTCCCATCAGATCTGCATCATGAATTTGATTTTACAAAGACATCTGTAGTGCAGACAGCTGCTGTACCTAAGTGAGGAGTTGATTGTACACTTGATCTTCCAAACAGCCACTTGTCCATATCTTTCACATATTTTTTTTTGTCAGGGATCTACAAAAGAATGTAATGGTTACAAAATCAGAACTGTTCTGAAATGCATTTTCATTAAAAGAAGAGTAATTAAATATGTTGATTTTAGGAAGACTTTCTCTGCTTCCATCCATGTGTCCTGCCTTCCTTAGATAATCTACTTCTACCTCAGCTTACATGGTGATTTGAGGATCTTGTTTCAAAGTCAAACTTTGAGTAGAATCTGCAATAAATCTGAAAATGATATTAGGGAAATATTTCCAACTTTTTTTCTCATAAGGTAACACTATGGGACCTGCCCTCCCAATATATATAATTACCTCTGATAAACTTTTTCTCAAAATTTGGAAAAAATTAATCTGCAGATATACTGGGTATGCTCCATATGCCCATGTAGATAATCAGTGAGGTAGTTCCCTTCCTGTCCATCTGATGTAATGTTGTTCCTGGGTCTTTGAAGGCAGTAGGTTTGATCAGTCTGGAGATGCAGCCCTTGGATATCCTTATGCTTGGCACATTCTCATGTCTCAGAGTAGAAATACATCACCTGGAATTCACTAGACTTGTCCAGGAAGAATTGTGGTGGTGAGTGTCCATTGAGGGTATTCCCTGTGCAACCTATGAAACTGCAATTTCCTTGGAACCCTACACACAGATTAAAATGTTGTTCTTCTCTGATAGAGTCTCTGGGGAAAATAGCAAATGCACAGTCTACTTACATGGAGCTGAATTAAACTGGTAAAGGGTTCAGTTCCTTGCTCAATGGAAAAGGTTCAAGGGTGTATTAGATTAAAAGTGAATGGTGAAACTGTGGTCCCATATTGGGAGGTTACACGAAATACCTGGAAGATTTTTAAGCCAGGAGAAAGATCAAGATTGATGGAACAGATTTGTCTTTGTGGCATAGAGTGGAGTGATGAATAAGTGCAAATGATATTTTTTTAATTATAAGAAGATGGTCTGATGAGAAATCCTGCAGGCTCTTGGCTAGATGGAGAAAGTGCCATAGAATACCAGAAACTAATCAGCTTGAAATTCATCATCCATGTTATTTTGTTTGTTGAAAAATCAATATATTATAACCTCAAAACCAGACAAGTAAAACACAATATTTTGATAAAAACTCAGATCTCAATTTCTTCAGCATTTTGTCTCACCAGCACCTTACTTAATGAAGACCAGGCATCAAAAACTATTTTTCTCTCAATTCAATGGTATTTCAAGCAGATTTGTTTAGTCTTGGCACAATCTGGATGTGCTAAGTAAGATTAAAACTGGCTTTACAGCACACAGCTGCTTATGACCTTAACTATAAAATGACTATTTCTATTCACAATTGTACCATCAGGAGAAAAGAAAATTCTAAATCTGGTTGGTGAAAAAATCCTCAGCTATAGTTTGGTTCACATTTCTGCCAGTTACACTGCTTGAAATGCAAAATGTAACATTTTTGATTGTGTATCATATATATTGTGATGATTCCTTCAGCTGGGACACAGACAATCACATGAGAGGACTGTAGAGATGAAACTTTAGAGAGTTTCTTTCTACTCTTTCTGTATCAAGATTAAATTGAGAGCTTTCAGGGGTTTGAAATTACTTTGTGATTTTTCTGTAGCAAATACATGTGTAGTCCAGGATATTGAATATCTTGGCTTTTCTGGTATTTGTACTATCTTGTTTTGACAGGAAAATCTCCAATACAGTTTTTCCTGCTCTCTTCTTATGAAAATGATTGGTTTCAATGCATTTCTTTAGTATCATAAAATCTTTTTTATGCGTGTATTGGAATTTCCTGGCAACTTTCATGAATACACATTAATTAAATTCATGGAAGTTTGTGTTTACATGGTAGACACACTTAAAGCTTTCACTGTCTACCAGCTATGGCTTGTATTACCAGTTAAGCTGTAAGAGCAGGAAGGTAACTTATTTCTTTAGTCTTGCTCAAATTACAGTGTATTTGCACACAAAAATATGACTTCTTGTGCTCTCCATTGTGTAAAAAAAAACCCCAACAAACCTGTACAGTTGAATAGGAATTCAAAATGTTAACAAATTTGAAAATAACTTAAACTTTCCAGTTTACAAAGCCCTGAGTATTGTGCAGATCTACGCAGCTGCAGCAGAACAGTTGGCAAGCAGATTTGGATGCTAATTCTGTAATTGGAGATGGTAAATGACCAACAGTTCCTTTTCAATCTTTGCAAGCTATTCCTGTAAATAAAAGGAGTCTATGTGATTCTGTAATTATTTTAGGTGCACATTACAATTTGCCTTCAAGAGTTTTTATTTATAGTTCAACCATTTGTCCACCAAGCTGAAAATTAATCTGCTATATGTTAATTTCCAGTGACACACTGGGAAGAAAAATGTCACTCACCTAGGCGGCTTTGAAGCTTCTTGAGATAATAGAAAGCATCCAAGCTTTAGAGTAGCACTTAAACCTGTCATTTCCATTCTAAGATACCTGAAAAGGTGGTTTGAACATAGAGCATTCAAGAAAGCAAAGATTAAGATACTGTCTTGATCGTTTAATTCATTCAGCACTTATAGTTTAGTAGGGTAAGAATTCTTGATGATTATTATTTCATTAATAAACAAACGCAGTGCTCAGCTGGCATGACTACCACGGCTGTCTTGCACCTCCAAGGTCAGGGAGAAGTCAGTGGTATTGAGTGCTGTGTTGGTTCCCATCTCCATCCGTTGATGTCAAGAAGAATCTCTATCAGTTTTTAGAAGAGAATGCCCTGTGTGGCACTCGTTCCCCCTGCCCTCAGAGAGTTTGGTGTACATGCATATTGTACTGTTAATCCTGGGGCTTGCAGTTTTTCAGGCAGAGAGACAGGCTGT
>JAWWLZ010000139.1:12835052-12862574 GCA_035041345.1 Poliocrania exsul
TCAGAGAGTTTGGTGTACATGCATATTGTACTGTTAATCCTGGGGCTTGCAGTTTTTCAGGCAGAGAGACAGGCTGTAACCAACAGAATGTTTATTTCACTTTTCTTCTCCCACGTTGTTTTAAATTTCAATTGCTAAAAAAACCCTCAAACATGTATTCTGTAGGATAATTACTGTTTTTCATGTACATCCTCTAGGATTGCTAAATGAAATCCCAGTTCCTGAGAAATGACATACCGGAATGCACTTTTGTCTTCTCTCTCAAAGTTTATACCAAGTTAAAAGAGCTTTTGCATGTTGCAGATTGAGTGTTTATGGAGGCTGCATAACTTTGATTATTGTTCCTTTCCTGATGGTTAAGCCTCCTATCCAAGAAGTATTCTGTAAGAAAATTTGTACCTAATTCAAAGAAGTGGATCAAGTAAGAAATAAGTAATCCATTAAACAGCCTATTTTATTAATTTAACAGAATCCTAAAATAGGGTAATCAAAATCGGGTCATATTATTTGGTAATCATCAACCTTTAAAAATATTCTTTTATTTTATACACTGGAGGAGAGGAAGTTGTTGCTGCTGATGTAATTAATGATGAGGTAAGACAGAATTGTGTAATATCTACCCTGGACTGTAGAAAACTAACACACCTTTTTCTTCCCACAACATACTTTTAATACTGAGCACAAATTTTCTCAACTTGCCAAGTTCCATTGTTCCAATTTTCCCATTTTGAGGTACAGAACCTTGTCTTTCCCCCAAGACTCTGATTATGTGCAGATAACATTTCATATGGTTCCTGATTATCTTCTGTAACTTGGGATAAAATGTGGTTATCCCAAGATAGTTTTATCCAGTTACCTTTGGAATGGGTTGTCCCTTATCCAGTTATCTGATACTGGTTATCTCCAGTACCATGGAGTAACTGTTTTTATGAACCTTTTCATATGAGTGAACATAAATGGAATTTGTTCCTGCTTTCTGCTAAGGCTATCTAGTACAGTTCACACCTCTTACTTCCACCTTCTCATCTGTTTCTTTAGTCACCCTTCGTTTATTTCTTACAGTAGTGAAAATGAAACATATCTGTAATTATAGTCTACAGGTCATGGACCATCCTTACCAGCAGCCGGAAGGTACTACTGTAATATAACCTGCTTTGTATGTCCAGTTGGTGTTTGGGATCTCTCTTCACCACTTTGGTATTTTAAATTAGATGTGTGGATAGACAAGAAAAAATGCAAGTCATCCCATTTTTAAATAGAATTATCTTTTATTTTCATTTTAGTACTCTGTCTAATATAAATTAATATTCCATGTCTGCAATCCAATTATTTTAAAGTTATTTTTGGTGCAAGGATGATTTCATGTTTCCATACACATAGCTGCATTTCTTAGATGTCATTCCAGCTCTGTGGAACTGCAGAGTTTAGCTTGAATAAAGAGATTCTCTTGGTCACTTGAGTTTGTGTAAATAAATTCAATTTATTGAAATAATACTTTGAAATATTAATATTTTAATTTTTATTTTCAAATAAATAAAGAGTAAATAAAGAAATTAAATAAATAATTCACTAACTAGATGAGGTTATTTAAACAACTTTTCTTATTAACTATCTTTTGTAAGCTGCAGTTTGTGATGATGTCATTGTGTTGTGGTTCTTAGTCTGTAACTTTGTTAACCATGAAATGAGGGGCAGTGTAACAAACTATCAGAAAGAAGGATTTGTAATGATGTTTTAGGTGGAAAAGTGCAAAATTGAGTGTCATCACAATTTTCTTAACAGTTTGTCCTTTCCAGCATTCTAACCAAGCCAAGATTTTTTTTTCCTAGTGTTATCACCCTATTGTATTTTGGGGAGGATTGTGTGGAAAATGAATAACACTTACACATCTCCCAAAGTGAAATGATAACTTGTATGTCTACAGAGTCTCTTTCAAGACTCAAATCTGCAGATGTTTTTGAGCTATCCGTGTATTATGCTTTTAATTCATGTAACTACTCTTTATACCTGCATTTTTCTCCCCCTGTTCCCTCATCAGTTTGATTGCTCTCTATGAAGTTAGGCATGTGTGGTAGAGAAGATAAATGCTTTTGTTCAGCTGTATGGTAGGAAATTCATGGACATACACAACAGAATAAACAGCAAAGATCAGGAGAAGTATAAATGACAGTATGAAGAAGGCACAGAGACAAGGGCTGCTCCTGATATATAAGCAGAGAAGTGTCAAAAGAAGAGGAAATGGTTGACTAATACCCAAACTGCCTGTCTTTAGCTGCAGATGCTCTGTTTACTCCCTTCTGCATTCTTCTAGAGGTTTTTGTTTGTGTAGTCCTTATCACCCCAGGGATTATATTAAGATATTAAGGAAAATAAAAAGCAGTGTAGACTGCAAAGTTTAATCTAAAAGTCCTTTTCGTCTGATCCATTGCCCTTCAAGTTCCTCTTCCAGAATAAGAGGTGGCCATCTCATCACAGAATATGTTTAAGATCAGTGGAGTGTGTACACTAGAAAATAGTTTCCCTCATGGGAAAAGGCTGAGAAAAAGAGAATGGTATGAGTTTTCAAGCATGCATCAAAACACAATACTGCAAGTTGGGCTTAGGTTACCATTCTCATACCTAAAGGTTAGAAATGTGAGGATTTTTTTTTTCAGTCTCCCTTCAGTAGACATTTCAGAGAAATGAAAATGTGCCACCAATTAAATAAGATGTTGCATCTCAATGTATTGTCTTTTTTTTGTTGTTGTTGTTGTTTTTCTCTTTATGGCCTTCAAAGCTTAGAGTACAAACTCTATCTTACAAGGCAGATGCTGTTTTTCTGAAATGTTAAAGTGACATTAATTTTCTCTGCTTTGAAGACAGAAAGAGACATGTTATAGATGTTCATGCACAACACAGACTGTAATAATTTCTATTGATGTTCACCCTTACAGGAGATCTGATGGCTTTGTCAGTTAGTAAAATATGAGCTAGACCAGTAACTTCTGTCTCTCAGGGAGAAAGATTTGCATAATTGCACCAAATCTGTGAAAATCTGTGAGTTAGGTATATTACCTGAAAAGTTCAGTGGATATGAAAGTATAGGAGATGGTGAAGTTTTTTATATTTATTTGGCACTTTTCCTTTCCTGAGCAGAACGAAATAAATCACACAACGCCTATCTGTGAGTTACTCTCCTTGACTGAAGCTCTATTATTTAATATATTAAATTTCTCAAGAAAATAATTGACTGTTAACATAGCTGTTCTCCTTTTCACTCGGCAGGGATGATGCATGACTTTCCCTTCAGTGCAAGAGTATGTCAGCACCAAGCTACCCCACATAACCTCTGCAAAGGCCTACATTTCCATACAAAGTGTGTCAAGCATACTAACTTGGGTTTGAAGAATATATTACTAAAAAAGGAAAATATTTATGATGAAAATACTTCTTAAAAAACTTTCATGTAACTTATTGTAAAGATATATCTGTCAAAAACGTCTCTTTTTGGGTTTATGTTTTCCCAGAGAGAATTTGACAAAAAGATAGACAGACATGATTTGTCTGAAGTTTTGAGATACTGTGGCTACTGGGATATCTCCTAGTGAAATACAACTGGTGTCTTCCAGCTGGTTTGTTCAGGTAAGTGTTTTCTTATAATTGTTTTACAATGGTAAAAAATTTCAGCTGCAGGTTCTGCAGGATTTGGGCTTTTTTCTTGGTGGTTTTTTTTTTTTTCCCTTGCAGAAATAAGAAACTACTATTCTTGAAAGCATAGTCAGGTCAAACCTTACTTGATGTTGATGATCTTTTTCCACAATGGAGTGTTTTATCGTTATATTTGAAGTAAAGTACATTTTTCTACAATTGCACTCTGTCTAAAAATACTGAAAAATAATCCTATACCATTTTAAAATATACTTAAGAGGGTGTAGAGCAATTTTGTGGCAGGTCTGCACTTGGAGATGTCTCCAGGCAAAACATTAACCCCTTTGTAAAATCAGTGGTATTTACCTTAAACTGCTCAGTGCAGAAAACTTTTAGAAATATTGACAGATGAAAACATTCTTAGATGGCTGTAAATACAAGATACCACAAGGCAAGAATCAAAGTATCCTTACTGTCAATTGGAGGGAGATCATTACCCTTTAAAAACAGAAATAAAATTGTAACTAATCAAGCCCTTTAAATAAAACTAGAGTCTCATCTTCCTCCTGGCTTTTGCTTTTCCCAAGGAAATCTGGGAATCTCCCAGTGGGAGAGCCTGCAATGACCCTCTCTTAGTGCAGAGCAGAAGCAGCAGCTTCTGTGTGGGACTTATGGAGAAAACCTCTTTGGGAACCTCACAAGTTGAGGTGGGAGATGCCACTTGCAGTTTCTCCTCCAGCACACTTTAATAGCTCCCTCCTGATATGGAGTGACATATGTAGGTGCTGTGAGCAAAGCTGGTCTAAGCATGGGTTGTCCTAACTTTGAAAGTCATTCACAACTGGGGGATTCTTGTGAACAGTGAACTTCTTTGGAGGTTACGGTTAATTTTATGTATCAGCAGTTCCAAAGGCTGTTTTTAAAGGCCAGCTTTACTAAGAGAAGCCCACATCTAATCAGTGCTCTAGACTTGTTAATGACCTATGTGTGGTTTCTTTTATTGCATTTTTTTTGCATGCCTTCTTCCAGACAGATTTCTTTCCAAACTGCATCTTGGAGAAGGTGGTCTTTGAGTGTCTGACCACACATTATAGTTGCACATTATTTGCTTTCTGGTGTGGGCTTCTAGTAAATGAAATCAATTTCTCATGGAAAATCAAGTATTACATGTCATTTAGGTCACATTCCTAAGACAGTGTGAATAAGACCAGGTATTTTTAGTCATTTGCTCCATTCCCATCACTATGGTAACAGGAGATTTTCTGACTGGGAGACAGATTTCTGTTTTATATCCTAGATTTGGGAGACTATTGCTACTTTTCACTGTGTTCACAGACATACTAGGAGAGGTTCATGCTTCCCTACTCATTATTCAATTTATTTAGAGTCTCTTAGCTGTGAAGTGCTATCAAGACTTGTTCGGCCATTTGAGGCACTGTGTAGGCTTCTTAGGCATTTGGATTTTAAAAGCTCTCCTAAATTGTTAACATGTAAATGATGAATAATTGCTGAAACATGGAGATGTGTCTGTGTCTAAAGGGCATCCATAAAATTATTTCTAACATGGAAGCATTTTGAATAAATTCCACTTATCTGCAAAGTACCCTCTCTTTCTCAATATTGTAATATAGATGTCATTATTTCTGAAGATGAGTTATTAACACAGTCAAACCTTGTTAAATTGCTTAGGAGAGACACAGCAACTGGTTGAAGGTTTGCAATTGCTGAATACTGATTTGATGAAGCCATCTTCTGTGTCAGTGCAAAGCACTCCATAACATCAGTCTGCCTATTCAGGAAGGGAAAGATATGGGGAAAGGGGAGGTTTCTGTGTTTGGGCAGAACGGTGGAGAGACCTACTGATAGTTACTGCACTGAACTTGTTTGGGTGAACATTGCATCCTCCATGGCCCTGGAGCTGATCCATGGAAGGTTAAAACAGGGATTCTGGCCATGTGAACATTTAGTCTGAGCACATGTCAAAAAAAAAAAGATTCAGATCTCTTGAAAATTTTTCCATCTCATCTTACTCTTAGTGTTGTTGGTGGTGTTTTTTGTTTGGTTGGTTTTTAATTGACTCTAAACATTGCTGGAAAAACATGGCCTGTGAAAATTAATGCCCAGATGTTAAATGTCCTGTTGCTTTTCCATTTACAGTAATGAATGAGTACTGTCTTTGGTTAACAACAATTTAAGCAGGAAAAGCCTGAAGACTGAATTTTACATGTTCTCTTGTGAGTTTTAATTACATCAGTACCATTCATAACTACAAATCTGATTTCTATAGAACCTGCTTATTTGATGTAAAGGTTAGACACTGAAGATAGTAAAATTATCAGAATAGAACAAGAATATATGTAGCAAAATGCTAATTTTAAATAAAAAAATCTTGCTGTCAAAATAGCAAAGTCTAGTTGTTATAAAATACCAGTGAAATGTTCATTAGAAATATCAGATGAGATAGGAAAAAAAATTGAATATATCTAAGTCTACTAGACATACTGTTTCAGTCTCTGTGTTTGTACAAGCAAAGCCAGTCCAGTAATTTGGCCAAACAAGACTCCAGTAATGATAGTGTCAGCAATTAAAAAGGCAGCAGTACCTAGAGTGGACTCATGAGTGCTGAATGTGTGTGACTTCCTTTTGAAATCTGCTTCTTGGCTCCTGGGAAACCAAGGGAGCTTCCTTTAGGGCAGGTCAACTTAACCACAGGTGATTCTTTAGATGTATCTGTACAAATCTTGTTCTCCACAGAGTGAGGGAAAATCAGTGTCTGTGTTACCAGCTAACACATTGCTCGCTGAGGAGTTAGGAATTGCCTCGAAATAATTGAATGGCTTTCTCTCAGTGGTGAAGTTTAGCTGCTGCCTTCATGAAAAAGCCAATTAAAATTAAGGTCATAGTGCAGTGATTTTTAGATTTCATACAGGAGTAATGATGCCATTTCATCATATTTCAAACCAATTTGTGCTGCTACTTCATTCTGCTATTGAAAATCAGAATGCCAAGCACTATGCAGCCAGGAGAAAGCCTCAGTGCAGCACTGCTGTGCTCTGTTTGAATAAAATAAGAAAAATAAAGCTAATGAACCGATCAATTTTGGCCATATGCTTTGAAGTATCCATTGAAATTACAGCTAGTTATTATGAAAAATATTTATTTAAATATTTTTGGAAAGCAATATTGTAGCTTGTGTTTAAATATACCTTTTTTTCTCTGACTAACTCAAAGTTCTGTGTGTTCTATTCAGGTAAACATTTATGTGGATTTCAGAGGAACTATGCATACAGCAGGTTAGGTTTTGGGATTGCTAGTTATTTTGCTTCCATATTTGCTGAAAAGTCCAGCCATAATATCTTGTTATTTAATGTATTCTGCAGTCACTGAAATGACTACTATTAATGCTGGTTGAGGCTGGATCAGGTAAATAGTTGTGAGCTAAGCCTGTTTATATGTTGTTAAGGCAAACTGTTCACAGTTGTAGCATCCTGATAATTGGAGTATTTTCAAATAAAATGTAAACACAGCAAGGATTTTCTCTACAATTGGCCCTTCTTGTTGCCTCTGCTAAAATCCATACTTTTCCATCTTTGTATTTGTGATCTTGATAACTAGTCCTGCATTTATATAAAAATACTGGTGTTTAATCTAAGAATATGAAATACTGCGTGTTCTACTTGAATTTGAATAACTGCCTGTAAGCCATCTCAATTTGTATCAGCTTTGCCTCATTGCTGATTGTTCTGCATTTGCAGGGAGGTAGGAAACCATCTCTTCATTTAAGCACAGAAATGTCCATATATTTCATATATTTAAATTTTCATATGTATTAGTGGAAGGTAAGGTTTATGGAGGAGCTCTTCATTTGCAGACTGGTCTGGCTTGATTTGAAACAGCAAATCAGAGTGCAAAACAATGAACTCTCAGAGATATGTTGAAGCAATGTATCCTTGTTAAAGTCAGTGCCAATTTGCTTTCAAACTGCAGACAGGGGAGACGCAGAAGGTCCCCAGGATATGCATTGTTGCATAAGCTGACAGAGAGTACTAGAGCAGTCCCACACTGCCCTTCTCACAACCTGTGGTTCAGATCTGACTCCTGCTGAACCTTCATCAGCTTTCAGTCCCACTGAAAGTGGTGCCTGTTACTGGGACTTTTGGAAAGCTCTTGTGGTTTTGGAGATTCAGCTCAGAAATGGCGCTCTCTGACTAAAGATTCCACCAATGCACCTGCAGTTATTCTCCCTCAATTCTTCCTTACCATGGTTCACATTTGTAACCATGCATGAATTGTTAAATAAACAACACCTAACAGCAATTTCTGCAGCAGTCATGCCAGAAAAGCCTTATTTATAGAGCAGAACCCTTCTGTGTTGAGTACCCTGTGCATTCTGAAGAAAAATATGCTTCCTGCATCACTGATGAGAAATTACCTCCTAAAAGTGTGTATTTTTCATCATACAAAATCTTAAAGGACAAGCAATGGGAAGCTGTGAATGCTGTAGTAGGAACAAAGGTGTAATAGCTCCCATGCATTTGGCAGAACACAATACTCAGGAGTTTCTTTCGTTGTACTGTTGTTTAATAATGTTCTCCCCACCTATGCAATAATGAGCCCTGGGGCAGACCAAGGTTATCCTGATGACCATTTAAGCCAAATAAAACATCAAGAAATTTAAATTCCACTGTGTGAGGACTCTACAAGAGTCTGGTGATAATGAATAGATGCATTACTAAAATGTCTTAATAGAGCTATTTTAAAGCTTTGAATTTCCTACATAATGGTTGCTGGATAAAGGGTAAATGCAAATCTATCTAATGATTCCTTACGGTCTTTAAGGCTGTGGGTCATTCACTATCTACAGCAAAAGGAAACAAATTATGTAGAGTATACCCTTCTCCTTGACTGCTGATTCTCTCCCAAAAGAATTACAGATTAATATGAGTTTAAAAGGTTAAAGAACTCCCACAACATCTGGAATGTTTGTCAACAAGCATGCAAGGATCCCTGCTGGATACAAAAGCTGTCTAATCAATGTTTGTTCTAACCTTCCACATATATACAAACAAAAGCCTGTGTTTCACACAAACAAAAGCCTGTGTTTCTCTTTTTGTTATTTCCTTTTTAATGGAAGGTAAAATTTGTCTTTAAGAACTTCATTTGCTTGGTTATTTTGCTCTTAACATATGATCACTAGGCTCCCGTGGGTGGCAAATATGAACAGAAAATGCTATGTGGGTCACCCACAAAACCCAAAGAATCTTAGGCCAGCCACCAACCTTGTTTTTAACATGGTTAAAATATTATTTCTCTTTGACATTAATAATAGTCCAAGATTATTATTAAGATGTTTTGATAATAAAGTTGAGACCTAAATAAAACCAATGTTCTACTTAGTTGATGAAGAGAGTTTTTACAGTTCTGTTCATATTTTACATCACATTTAGAGTTATTCTAAAAATCTTTGGAACAACAATACAACTATCTGAAAAGTAAATTTTCTTCTTAAAATTCTCCTTTGCTATGTCTACAGAATACTTGACAACAGTTGAACTAGTAGTGTGTTGACACTGCTGCCTGTCATCCAGACTGATGCTGTCTTATTTTCATTCACCTGTCTTGTCCTTTCCTCTTATACCTAAGCTATAAAATCTTGGACTGGCTTTTTGTTCCAACTGTGTTAGAATCTGGCACTGAGGGTCTTGTTCCATGCCTAGGGCTGCTGAGCACTATCCTAATACTAATAGATTATACAAATAATGATGCATTGTCAAATCCCCTTTAAAGAGATTTCAGGAATTTTTAAATTTGAGTGATGGAACTTCTTTAGACCCATCTTCTATCACAAAGAATCCAGTGGCAGGTTATGAGTGGGAAGCACAATAGGCTTGTGCTACTTATCCATTAGCATATGGCCAGAGGTGGAATGAAGAGCAGTGTGTTTCTGTGACCATCTGACTGATTATCAGGGACAAAGGACCTTCCTTGGACCAGCAGTTTTCATTGCAAGGGCTTTTCTCAGAACTGTGGGGTGTAACTTCTTGACTTCTTTCCTCCTCTGTCTAATGACACCATGAAGGATCACCGTAACAGAGGAGCTCGATCAGATTTCCCATCTTCTGCCTCAGCAATTTGCCCTGTCACAAGCCCAGAAGGAAATTCTTATTGCAACCTTTTAGTACATGAAGGAGACCTGTGAGAAAGATGGGGGCAAATTTTTTACAGGAGCTATTGTGATAGGACAAGGAGGGGTTTTAAACTGAAAGAGGGTCAATTTAGGTTAGATATAAGGAAGAAGTCCATATTTTTTTCTACAGTGAAGGTGGTAAAACGCTGGCACATGTTGCCCAGAGAGGTGGGGAATGCCTCATTCCTAGAAATGTTCAAGGTCAGGTTGGACAGGGCACTTAACAACCTGATCTAGTTAAAGATGTCCCTGTTCATTGCATGGAAGTTAGACTAGATGACATTAAAGGGTCACTTCCAATCCAAACCATTCCACAATTCCATGATTTATTATTCCACATGCCTTTCCACCTGGCAGTTGGTGTTTTCATTATTGTCACTATGGGGAATTTATAGTTTTATGTAAGGATTAGTGTCTCAGTTTGCTGATATATTCCATGCAATATTAACAAGTGCAATTCATTTCCTTCATACAATAACACACACATTATAAAAACTTAAAACTCCAACTTGTCCTCATGTGTCTCTCAGCTCATGTTTTCTCTGTACTATAGATCATATTCACCTGTTCAAATCTCTGACTTTTGGCATGTTAGTAGCCACATGAAGTAAAATAAATTAAGTGCTTTCCATTAAGAGAACTCATCAGATTCACCTGTGTCTTAATGACATTGGCTTTTTAAACTTTTTTTCACGTAGATTTTGCCTTTTCCTTAATGGGATGAAGTGCTCTTGCAGGCCCTCCAGTGCTGACAGAGCAAGTTCATCCCCTCATATACCTGAATGGCAGCGTATCTTTTAGAATATCTCAGTGTGACATTGGCTCCCTTTGCAGTGGTGTTGTTGACTGCCATTCTGATTGTTGTTCTCTAGAGCACAAGTCTTTACTGCTGCCTAGACATTCTTCCTCATTTTTTAAGCATTTAATTATTTCTTTCCAAGTTTACTACTTTACGCTTGCCTTTATTGAGTTTTATCTTATTGACTTCATGCGATTCCTCCACTTTATCAAAATAATTTTGAGTTTGACTGCTCTCCTGTAAAGTACTTGTAACTGCTTTCAGCATGGTGTCACCTACAAGCTTTATAAATGACTTCTCTATTCCATTGTCTTAGTAGTCGTTAATGAAAACACTGAATAGACCAGACTTGGGACAGACCTCTCTAAGATTCACTTTATATTTCATCTTGGTTTTGACAGGAAGGTATTTATCCACTCTTTAGGTAGGATATTTTGATTCCTAACAAGAAAAAATGAGTCAGCAGAAAATATGAGCTCAAATATTAGGTAGCTATTAAGAGATTCACAAATTCTAGCTTAGAATAGCAGTATGTGGGAGAGAAATTAAATGTTCACCATTTATTGCTACAAATACATCTTTTACGTGATTTGAGAAGGTTTGTTCTTCAACAATGCAAGAAAAGATTTATCATTACAGTATTCTTTGTTAGAAAGATATACATTAGGTTTTAAAAGTTTGAAAAACTTCCTGTCTGTGAGGAGAGGGGCCATGTAAATTGATTCAACCATCACCCTTTATTAAAATACATGTTTTAATACTTATAATGTAGTTCAGTATATGCACAGTACAATGCATTTGCACAGATACATGGATATGTATTTACAGTAGATACAGAATATATGAAGTTGAAGACTTGCATAATATATCTTGAAATGAAACAAAATCTATATCCAGTGAAAGAAATCCCTTGTTACACAGCAGGATATGTGAATAATCACTGCTCCCATACTCCAAGATCTCTTGACAGAGCAATGAACATAATTCAAACACCTTATTTGATAACTATGAAGGGAGAATAATTCTAATATCCAGTTTATATATTAGTCTATGGATCATGTTAGAGTTTCATCTTATTTTTGGCAACTTTTATCCATACTTTGAAAGTGCTATAATACTTCCAATACTGCTGTGTTGTAGATAAGTATATATTATTCTCATTTCTTACACAGAGAAATAAAGAAGAGTTTAAATTATTTGTCTCTAAATGCATATGGAATTGGTGTCAGAAATTTGGCCTGAATTATTTAAAATTGACATAAAACTCGTTCTTATGCCCATGCTAAACAGGTGCTTTCAAAGGAACAGCTTATTTTTTTGTCCATCTTTCATATGTGTATGTACACACACACTGAGTCTTCTCCTCCAGGCACTTGCCTGACACAAATGTACTCAACTTCTTCTTGTCTGTTGAGACAGGCACTACTCACAAAGAAAAGACCTTGAATTCTTGCTGTCAATACTGAATATGTGCAGGAGATTGAGTAAGATTAAAAGGTTTTAAAACAAAAATCAGACTTTCTTTTTCCAAAGAAAAAGAGTTGTCAAAGTAGAGAATCTATGTAATTTCTTTAATATAACCCTAAAACCTTAATATTGTTTTGGTTTTTTATCCTGTTAGGTTTGGATAATTTGATGCATTTTAGGCAAATTCCAATCTATCGGTAGTAATATTCAGCTTTTTGTCATGATTACAAAAGCAGGAGCACAACGACTTTGACCCATTAAAATTGCTTTGCTGAATGAACTTTATGTTATTATGCAGAATTCTTTTGCAACTGAAAGCAGTGGCAAAAAAACCCAGCCCATTGTAAAATGGAACAACTACAGTGAAAAAGTTTTAACAGTAAAATTTATTGAGAATAACTTTATATTAAAAATAATAGGATTGTTGTATGCTGTCATCTGCTTGACAGTTTGTTTGTAATATCTTCTTACATTTTTTCTTAACTTCAGCAAAGGTAGTCTTTGCTTTATCTCAGTTTTTTGAGTAACAGCATTTTGTTCTTTTAAATGTCCTGTCTCATGTTGCTGTAATCCATTGTTGCATTTAAAGCTCTCTAAAGTATATGGCATAGCATTGATCAACCATTTATTTTACATAGATAGGCTTCCTCTTTTTGAACAACTGCCCTCTATGAAGTCACTCATCCACACTTCAAACTTACAGCAAAAAAAATCCCAGAACTGCTATTGCAAATTTATATAGTGCAATATCATCGAATCAACTATTTGTGATATCAGTAGTTGATTCCTGTATAAACCATTTCTGTTAAGATCAGGTCCAGAAGAATATTTTATAGGCTAAAATTCTGCCCCTTCACACCTGGTTTAAAAATGACACAGCTAGAAAAAATATAATTTATGTGCTCTATAGTTATGTGAATTCTATTATTTAGGCATTCTGTGTTTCAAGATTTATCAAAAGCTTTGTTTCCTTTCAGATTATGATCTTTTTGCATTCTGTTGTATCAACTCTGTATGAAGTAGTATTACTCAATCTAGTGAATAATTATTTCTTTTCCCTCTAAGTTATCTTTTGGGGTTTTTTTCAGTAGAAGGATTAAATACTTTTCTGGGTGTCAACTCTTATCTCTGCTTGATCAAAACCACATCCTTAATGTAGTGAATCCTCCTCCAGAATTACCAGTCCTTCTACCAAGGTGGGATTTGACTATCAGTGTTCATATTTCTCCTACAGGAAACAAACTTGGCTGTCAGTTTTGATGATAAGTAACATTTTGGTTTTCTGTTATTTGTTTTGCTGGGATTATATTGGTCTCAGTACTGCTATTCTATCTGAAATTGAGTTTTAGTGCAGTGTATTGTCTGTCACCCAGCAAGAAGCTGTGTTTCTGCTCTGGGGACATCCATAATCATGACCATCATGGTTGGAGGCTTTTCCTCTGCTTCATGAATTATTATTTCCATTTCTTTAAGTTGTGCTGAAAGCTGAATACTTGTGGTAATTTCTTTTGAATCCATTGTTTGAAACTGTAATAACCATCCAACTTCTTGAAACAAAGTTTCTAGAACAGATGTGGAGGGTAAGATCCAAGATGTCTCTCTGCTGTAGTTCAAGACAGCACCTAATAAATCTCTGTGTGGTAGATGACTGAATACTGTAGGATACCCATCAACAGAATGCATTTTCTTAAAGAAAGTCATCAACATTTTAGGCTACAAAGTCCAGTTAATATATTTTTGCCACTTAAAAAGCTATAAAAAATGATGTGTTTCTGCATTTGTGTATTAATAAACATTTTCTGTTAAATGAAAAATAAAGCTATTTCCTATAGCTAAATATCCTAGTTTCTTATCCAAAAACATGCAATAATGGCTTAATCCAATGATGGTTAAGATATCTGTAGCTCTTTTGTTAGAAAACATTCCAGACTAAATGTTTAAGTCACAAATAGATATTTCCTTTGAAATTTTAGTCTTCTAAATATACAGACAGGCCCTTACTTGCAGGGATTAATCCAGAGGCCAATGGCATCCATAGAAAAACTGATGTGAATTAAGTTCATCACTCCAAATAATTGGTCTTAGTGAGAGGTTCAGAGACATAGGAGTAAGTTTCATTTAAGTATTGGCATAATGCTGTCACACAGGCTTAGATATTTGTGTGAAAGTTATTTGATAACATCTTAAGTCACTTATATTGCTCTTTTGAAACAGTTCATGACTGAATCTCTGTAAAAAATATGTTGAAAGTTTTATTGTAGTAGAATGATACAGTTATTAAAGCTGCTTTTGCTATTTTGTTTTTTCCAGTACTCAAAAGCTATTGTAATGCAACAGAAAGGGTCTAGGTAAAAACCTAATAACTTAAAATTAAATATTTTTATTAATGTCTTTATTTTTCTGAGGGAAAAAGGAGCATGTGTGTTACATAGCCTCATTTATTGTCCACTCCATCAAATTTTGTAGAAAGAATTTCAGCAAAGTCCCTGGGAAAATCTTGTATTTTGAGAAGATTTATCATGTTCGTCAATATTTCTAGGTCAAAGAGAAAATTGGCAATCTATTATGAGAAAGTATTTTGACAATATTCTGTTTTATTGATGGTTTCAGGACTGCTTTTTTCCAGAACTTTCATCAAAGCACTGGAGGAAAAAGTGCTTATTACACTAGTTCTCTCTTTCCTTGAATATGAAGTACTTCAAGCAATACATCATGCAGAGGAAATCTACATGTACATTTTCTGTTATTAAATATATTGTCAGTGATACCTTAAAATAATAGATCATGAAATGTACTGGTCACAGATATAATTATAGAAATGACAGAGAAAGAGAATGTAGAAAATAGAGATAACTACCCTAAATTGTCCGAATATGAATCCTAATATGTAAATAGACTTTGTGCTACAAGATGTACAAAAATTCAGTTTGGAGCAGTATGAAATACTTTTATTCTTCTAACTTCAGCTCATGTATGATTAAAATTTCACAAGGACTATCACCTGCATGAAACTTCATTCAAATAGTGAAAAATCTGGCATAGAGCCCTTTCAAATGTAGAAATTTCTTTAAGAGATCACTCTTCATAACCTTGGTGCTGTCGAATGCAAACATGTTATGAATTTATCTTTGGACTTCATTGTAGCCACCACAAGTCTACCAACACTAGTTTTTTGCATACCTCTCTTAGGATTTAGTAGAGCATACTGAATTTTTACACTTTTTTTGCCTAGCTGGTTTAAGTCCCCCATCCCTTTAAATGAACATAAAATTGAGGTAGATACGTTCTTAAATGTTCCCAAAAATATGGAACATGATGCTTTGTGGAAAACCTTAGATGGAATAAAATGTATAATAGTTGTTTCCCTGACACAGCCTTTGTCTGTTGCCTTAGGAAATGTAGCTCATCTATGTTTTCCATCTATCCCTTCACTAAAGCATAGTATCTCCTAGAAAGAATAAATTTCATCTTTCACAGTTTTCAAAGTATTATATACTATATGAAGTATAAATATTTAGAACTGGCTTAATTACTGAAAGCTGTTTAACCTTTCAGGCTATCAAAATGCCCTTTGTAGAATATGGTGAGCTTTGGACATTCTTACAGAATATTAAATACAAAATCATATTTTAATATATAAGCCAGGGTCAGCATTAGACTTTCCTGTCTTCAAAAGCCATGGCATATTTCTCATTAATTGTAATAGTGAATGATTATGGGGAGACATGGGAGCCCCAGAGTTAACTCCTATATGCCATCTACATGTTCCCCACCATCCTGCTGTTCTCAGTTCATTTTTATCGACATGGGAGATGAGGTTTGTATGAAGTAACAGCTGAAACTTTGAAATTCTGGTGCCTTTTGTTGGTTTGTCGCAACCTGAGTGTTATTTAAACATCTAATTTTCATATTTAATACTGGATAATACTCTAGAGGCCTCTATAAAACAGCTAATGTTCCCTTTGGCATCGAAATCCACTTACCTTAACTGACTTCTGTTATACTTCAACCTGATTCTCAGAGTCACAATGGTAATATTCATTTTAATGTCCCAATAGACTCTTAGTATTCATCAAATATTTGATTTACATTTCTAATAAGGCTTATGGAATGCAGAGACATGAAAACCATACTCTGCCATGATTCTAACTACTGTCTCTTTCATTAACACCATGAATTATTTCTCCAAAATAATTAAAATATGTAATTGAATATACTAGAATAATTTTTGAAAATTAGTTTAATTATTTCGGTGCTTTTATTTGGAAAAATCACATAATTCATTATAACAGAATAGGCAAATATGAATATACTCTCACAAAGTCCTTTTGTTTATATTTATCTTTAAAGAAAACATAAATACTTGAGATTCATATGCTTGTTAAGCAACACAGTTACCATGTAGATATTTTGTACTCCAGAATTCTACTAAAAAAAAAAAAAATCAAACTTGGAATTATTTCACTAATTATTGGGCCTGTTCTCCCCTCTAGGATTTTTTTCCTATATTCATACTGTAACATAAAAAGTATTCTCTACCTGACCTGTTATATATAATTGAGGTCTTCCAGTATCTGAAGGGAGCCTACAAGAAAGATGAAGAGTCCATTTACAGGACAAGGGGGAGTGGCCTTTAGTTGAAAGAGAATAGGTTAAATTAGATATTAGTAAAAAATTCTTTGCTGTGATAGTGCTGAGGCACTGGCACAGGTTGTCCAGAGAAGCTGTGGATGCCCCATCCCTGGAAGTTTTCAAGGCCAGGTTGAAGGGGGGATGAAAGTAGATGGAACCAGATGATCTGTAAGTTCCCTTCCAACCCAGGCCATTCTGTGATTCTGTTATCTTTGATTTAGCCACAGTAAAACTACATACACAAACGAATCATGTCTACTAGGCAAAGACTTATACACCAGAAATCACTACACTGCACATACAAAACCAAAAATGCAACTGCAAAACCTAGGAGATGGATTGGAAGGGTTAAAAACTCCTAGAATATTCACAATTTTTAACTATACTGCTGTTGTATAGGCAACTGTAAACCCTTGCTAGGGTTCATCATTGATATCCTCTGCAAGAAAATAAGGAAATCTGTGATTCATCAAAGACCAGAGAGTCTGAAAACTGGCCATAAATATCTGAACAGCATTTTCCAGCTGCTACTGCAACATAGTGAGTTGTGGGACTGAATGGCATTTTGACCATTATAAACATAGTTGGAAAGGGTATTGAAGAGAAAGGAAAAATAGGCTAAGAAAAAAATCTGAACTGGAGAATTTGTAGGAAAGACAACGGGAGTGAAGGCTCAGGACAGGAGACCAGTGCAATTGCAAAAAAGACATAGCAGCTTGAATTAAAAAAGAAAAAGAAAAATCTTCAAATTGTGGAGCTCCAGCTGCCTCAGGGATCCTAGCTGGTTCTTTTCCATGATGCCAAATGGTACCTTTCTAGGGACCTGCTCCCAGCAATGGGGATATCTAAATTTTCCTAAGTTGTTGGATTGATGTGGTGTGTGTAAGCACAGGGCTCACACATCTGTATCAATGCATTGATCACACATCTAATTCTGGTTATACAGAGGGCTTGTGGGCAAATGCCTTCCAGGCTGGCATGCCTAGAAACAAATGCCTCACAAGCTACTGGTTCCCCCTGTGGTAATCCATGCAGGGCACATTTCTGGTGCACCCATCACCTCGCATTCATGACCAGCACTGATTAATGGGTATAGAACAATAGTATGGGTTATAACAATGATTTGGACTGGTAAAATTTTAAATGGTGTGTGTGTGTGTTACTTCAGGGGCTGCTTTTGATGCATGATGGAGTTTAGTCTGTAGAACTGCAGGGTTAGCTCTTCAATAATGACAATACCACCATGTCACCACACATGTGGAACCTGGACTGGGAGACATGGCTAATTAGTCCAGACAGCGCAGATCTCATCATGTTTCTGGAAGCTGAGCTGGTAATGCTGCTTGATACATGTCAGCCTGCTAATTCATTCAGGGGTCTCAGTGGGGTCTCTGAGCAGCCTGAGGGTCATCAGCTATTCCCTCAGTTGCCTCCCTTTTTGGGAGCCCTTATGGCATGGGAGGTTTAGGTGCTCACCAAGTTTAACCTCAGAGAACTGACAAAGCTGTCCAAGACATTTTCTGTATTCTAAATTTTGGTTCCATACTCAGTCTGCCAACTTTTCTCCAGTTCATGTCAGAGGAGGCTTGTTTGCTCCTGAACTTTTTCTTCTTCTCTGCCTTGCTGGCTCTGGCAGGTGGAACTTCAGTGTTAGAGTCCTCTTAACAGTCCTGGTAGGGCTACAGGCACCCAGTGTCAGGAAAAGTAGGATCAAAACTTTTTGTCTAAGAGCAATTACTTTCTTTAGTAGTGATATGAGAAGAAAGGGGTAGAATCTTTTTGATTCTACATCATTTCAGTCTGTTTCAAATCACTGGCTGCTATTTTGTCACCTAGCCTTGCTTTGTTTTCTATTTGGCTCCTGCAAACTGTATGAAAATGTTGCAGACTGCAGCTCAGGAAGGGGAAATAAAAGCCCTGAGAAGGGAAGATGGGGTGCACAGCAAGAGAGGAATAGACTATTTCCCTGTCTTCTTCCCTTCAAGCAAACAACGTTAAGTGGTTGAATTGCTTAGTGAACACTACTCTTTTCATCTGGTCTTATTCCATACATTTTACCAGAGTGAATAGTGATTATTAATAATAAGTGAGTCTTTAATAGGTCTCATAAAAATACTGTTCAATGTAAAGATTACTGATTTAGCCCCAAAAGAACTATTACAACAGCTGTGTATAATCACTTTTTTCTGATAGAAATACTAGACTTCGGACAGCTGGGGCTCCATGTGTGCACAGGGGGCAGAAAATAGCTTTTGTTGTTGTCCTATTATTTCAAGAAAATACATTATTGAGTAACCTAAGAATTTTTCGAGCTGTTTAGCACTTTCCCTGTTCATGTCAGAGAAAATCACACATTTACTGCTAATGAGTAGAATGCAGCTTTATGACTTTGTCTGAATATTTTCCATGAGATGACTTCCTTTACCACTAAAACCATTGACAGAGCCCTTCCTGTTGGTTTTAATGAGGAAGAATTGGACCTTTAATAAGCAGCATGGTCACATAAGCTTGGGGTTTGTTTTTTTAGCATCATGCTTTTTAAGTGTTTTTAGTTACTGCCTGCAGTGTATACAGCTGTGAACTTGGATAATAAATAAGGATTATTTCTATGAAGAAACCTTTGGCAGCAATTTTTGCTTTGCTGAGGTAAGCTGTTAGTCATCTGCCACCAAAGGGTAATCAGCTAGATTTTAAATATTGCTGTGTCTTTCTACTTTTACTGTATTTTTGATTAGTCAATAAATACATGCTCAGTCTCTTTCCAAAGCCCAGCAATCAGAGATGCAAGATACATTGCTGAAAAGAAACCAACAACAGCTAATTGTAAAGCTTTGGGTTGTTCTAAGAGAAGTTCAGGCTCACTTGGAAATTAGTGGAAGGTGGTGATGCTTCATTATGAAAACATCACAACCAAAAATTTGTGTTGACAGGTGGTAAAGTACATTCTCAAGACTGAATAAATTTATTTACTGTTAGGAAAAATGGAGCCATAAAAACTGCATTTCCTGATAGTAATGGTGAATTTGAGGCTGGGTACCTTGCAGGCAAATACAATTCAGATTGGAGAGCCTAAATTTAGGCTTCTAAATCTTTGCTGAGGAACCTTCCTGATTTCAAAAGGGCTTAGTACTTAGTCAAGGAGAATGTCTTGTGTAATAAAAGAAATATAGAGTGGAATCAAAATTTTTTATTCTTGCTTTTTAAGAAATAATTCAGATCCAAACATCCTAACTCTCCCTCCTGAATCCCCAGACAAAAAGTGCTGAAAATGTCTAAGAGGAAATTGCCACAAAAGGTACTGTGTAATGAAATTTTTGGCATATTGAGTAAATACAAATGGCAATGGCTTGACATGGTTAGAAACCAATACATATATCCTGGCTTACAGGTAGTGAGTAAGGAAATTAGCTGTTTGGGTTCTTACTTAACCAACAAAAAAAAAAAAAAAAAAGAGAGAGTTATTAGTTGCATTACAGGCAAATTGGGTGTGTGCTGTTTCAGTCACTGGATATATTGCAACAATACACCAAATAGCAGTGGTTTAGCCATATCTAAAAAACCTCTCCTGATAAATAAGGATCACAATGTATCATCAGGCATTTTTCTGCATCTTTGCTGTTTTTTTGCCTATC
This sequence comes from Poliocrania exsul, assembly GCA_035041345.1. NCBI lineage: Eukaryota > Metazoa > Chordata > Aves > Passeriformes > Thamnophilidae > Poliocrania > Poliocrania exsul. Next base: position 12,855,397 of record JAWWLZ010000139.1, read on the forward strand.
ATACAAATGCAGATAAGGGCATGTGCATTATGCAGATGACTTTTAGTTCAAATTTGGTTTGAATAAACTTTACTCCGTATTTTAGCTTGTAAAACTTTTAGCTGATAGTAAAAGATTGGGTTGCATAAAATTTCTTCACCTCAGTAGAGCAGTCCTTGCTTTAAAGGATTTCATTCCTTGGAGTAATCAAGATCATGTTCATTATCATCTAACAAAGTCTTTCTCTTTTCTACCCAGCTCAGAAAGAGGAATTTTCAGTTAGAAGGTAAACAGATAACATAAAAATTACTGTTATGCAAACTAATCAGGTTTGACTATGCAGTTATAAAAAATATGAAACTGTGAGCACTTTAAAGCCCATTGATAAAACTGGCAGGAGAAACTTCTTGGATATTCCACTCCCAAGATATCAGTCAGGCTTGTAATGTAGGTATGGGTGCTTGCAGATGTTCAGCCATTGGTGTACCACTGCTGTATCTCCAACAGTGCATCAACATGTATGTCCTACAACATACCAAAGGATTTAAGGTTTTAATTAGATCACAAATTTTCCTTTACGCTACTTTTTTTTTTCAGACTATACCAGTTTTTGGGAGAAAGCTGTCCCTCAGTTCTCTGGGCTATTTTCAGTCACTGGCTGTATTTCAACAATACATCAAATGAATTGTGCAATCTGAGCACAGAAAATGAATTTTTTAAAAGATTGTGCATCACATTGTTCATTTTGCAAATCCCTGTTTTTTCCTAATCTTTGAGATGTAGTAGTGCCTTAGAGGAAATTGTTAGATAATAGTAGGTCAAACTGTGAATTTGAAAACTCGTGATTTTGCAAAAATAGAAATGAAGTGAACCATTACAAAATTAAGAAGCATTGCAGAGGATCGGGTAACATAAGTAATTCTGACACATAGCAGTAGTTTGTAGAAAACTGAAACACCTACAAAACTGGAAAATGTGCTGCAGCCAGCCAGTGATTACTTGCCATGGATGGCAGAAGAACAGATAAACACATGAGTTTACAGTCAGGTCTGGAAGCAGGGCACAAAAACAGAACTAGAGAGGCTTGGGAATTATGCCCATCTCTGCTGCAGTTCTACTGGGCAACCTGAACAGTTGGTTCATATTTCTGTTTTGACTATTCCTGATGTTATTACATGGATGTTGATGGGAAATAAAGGACTGTCAACCCCCCTGGGCAGGGACCCTTCCTGTGTGCTTGTACAATGCCTGGCACAATAGAGCTGGTATCTCTGTGGGGGACTAAAGGCATTACTGTAATATAAGTATCAACATTTTAATCATCTGCTTTAAATCATCTCTTATCTCATGATTGTTCAGAGTAATTTGGACATTTGTTTCCTTTGCACATTTAAAATGGTCCCAGGGAGACTTCAGTGGATTGAGGTTCAGGGATCCTGTGGACCTGATTATTCAAATTCCCTGCACCTGCGGGGGTTTCTTTTGATATTGCATGTTTCAAACTGAATGTTCGCTAAATACAATGAATTTAAAATATGGAAAAAATGAAGTAAATGAAAACCTTAGAACTGCATCTAGGTTTATAATCAGCATGATGTGGGGGATGGAAATGAATGTGGAACCCAGCTGAACAGTGTGTTGGCATAAGAACTCTTGACTTACAGCTGTTCCTTTGTTCTTTTTTGTTAGTCTTACAGCATTTTTTTTCTAGAAAACCTTACTTTGCATGAAAGACAAATTCATGTGAGAAGATTGTTTAGCTTTGTGCATCATAATTTAAACAGAGTGATTTTAAATCTGTTAAAGTTGCACAGGATTCTGATGGAGTGGGCAGTTAAGCTTAATAGGTCATTTCTGTCCAAAATTAAGAAAAACTAGTACTTTCTGAAATGTGAAAGTCAGCTTGGACAAAAATATTCTTATTGTTTAGTAAGGCTAACATCTTCAAATAAAAGATGAAAACAAAATCCTAGTGCAAGAACTATGCATGGAAATTGCCTGTAAATAGCTTCTCTAGACATGGTGAAATAATGAGACAGATGGATAAGAATGAAGGACTCTGGTAGCAATCCTAGTCTGCTGCAGGTAGTTCTGAGTTACTCAAAAGGCATAGTTTGAACTGTTGGGTTTTCCACAGAGTAACTCATGAGGAAGACCACTAACCACTTCTCCTGTGAGAGCATACAATAATTCAGGTTGGAAGGAACCTCAAGGGGTCTCTGGTCTCTGGTTCTACCTCCTGCTGAATGAACTATGAGGTCATATCAGCTTGCACTGCCTTTAATCCAGTATGATCCCGAAAACCTGCAGGGATGGAAACTGCACAACCTTCCTGGGCAGGCTCTTCCTCTCCTTGAGTGCCTTCATAGTCAGTAAGTTTTTCCTTTTAGCAAGTTAATATACTTTCTTTTTCTTAGGGGATTATTTTATGTGTGTTTGTTGTTTTGGTTTGGATTTCTGAAGTAATTTTTTTGTGTGTGTTTGTTGGGGGTTTTGTTGTTGTTGTTTGGGGTTTTTTTTGGGTGGGGGTGTGTGTTTTTGTTTGGTTGGGGTTTTTATGTTTGTTTGGTTTTCTTTTTTTCTGGGACATGGTATTTCAAGTTCCAATGCTTAGCCTAACCTGAAAAGATTAAAAGATTCAAATCAGCGTTTTCAGCATCTTGGATTAATATCATCATTGTGATATAGGCTGGTCGGGTGGGTTGGATCGTATGACCTGTAGAATATGTTCTGCTAGGCAGAAAGGACATAAAGAATCACTAGACTAGAAAAACAGATCTAGAGTCAGCAGAAGTCTAGTGTCACAGTTAGGGGAGAAAGGGACTAGGAAGAGGAGACATTTGGTGCTAGGGTCCATGCTATAATGATTGTTACTATGCACTTCAGTTTAAAGAGTCACCATATAAAGTACAAGAACAGAAATATAACCCAAGTTTCTTGCCACTTGCAAGAGCATCCTGTTTATTGCATTAAAAAGCCGTATCATGGGCCTGGGATTTGGTTTTTTTTCCACAGTTTAATCTAATAAAACTTGAATACTTTTTTTGCTGAGATTCTCCAGCTTAAACAGGAAAGGTATCATATCCTGTATAGCCAGGTGGTGAGAGATCTACTCAAACAGATGGGGTTGGAGCCTCCTCCCCCTGAGGTGGTTTAGCCAATGCTTTAGCATCAGTGCTTTCATCACTTTCCTGTTACTGAACAGTGAGCACTTTTACTAAATTTTCTCATGGTCATCTCAGTGAGAGTGCTGTATTCATAGCTACATGTCAGCCCATGCTCACCAAACAGCCTCTGACTGCATTCATCACAAGGCAGGTTTATTCCCTCTAGGACTGTGACTGAGTTCAGGTATGAATATTTAAGTCAGCCTTCATTATCTCTAATGGCAACAGTGTTAGGTGAACAGCAGAAGTGTTTTTCCCACCAACGTCTGCTTCCAGGTTCTCCAACATGCAAGGAAATTAGAAAACACAGTAACAAAGATTTATATGATTTCTCAGATTATTAGTGTTTTTCTTTCTTCTTTCCCACCTTTTTTGATTGTCTGTTCATTTGTTGCAGAGATTGTCATGTGCAAGGTTCAAAACTGTTGGGATGGAGGGGCTGTCTCACGGTTCAGGTGGTCAAATGCCACTTTGAGGAATTGAGTTCCTCTCCTGCCTTCATCATCATGTTCTAATGGGATCATCAGCAGATTTCTTCAACGAGGGTTTTCACAGATATTTACTGTTTATGGACATTCTGAAAGCTCACATGTAAAGTACAAATTAATAGTGGTTGTACTTTAAATGTGTGCACTGCTGCATGAATTACAACTTAGTTGTATCAAAGCAGGTACCTAATCTAGTGAATATTTAGTGAAGTGGCCTTCATCTCTCTGTGCTTCAATTATATGATTTCTTAGAGGTGTTGGGAGGATAGATTAATTATAGTGAGAGCTGAGAGTACCACAAAAAAAAAAGCTGAGAAAATCACAAAAAAGCCTATGAAGAAATTGGTAATTTTGTATTCAGTGCAGGGTTTCGATGATGTGTGCTAAATAAGGTCTGGAATCAAACATAGAAGGATGAAGATAAAAAGAAAAACTGAATAGCTCCCCATTCAGTTCATATCCATTTTAAACACTAAGTCCTGTAAGGAGAAAAAATGCAACACTCATTCTTGTATTTTATAACTTTTGAGTTCTTGAATCTGCAAATTTAATATTTGAGTAGCATGAGCTTAGAGGATCTGCACACCAGAAATGGCACAAAGGAGCTCTCTTCCACGAGGACATCTCCCAGGTTTCATTTAAGCAAGATATAAGAGTTTGTGCAAATTTTGATGTACAAAGACCTTGGGTTATTGTTGTTGTTAGTGCAGGAAATGAAGCTGCTTGTTATCAGTAAACTTCTCAGCAGCTGCCTAGCCAAGAGGCTCCTACATTTCCTTGTCCAGCTCCCTGGTGCTGTGCACAGTGAGGACGCCTGGGGGTAGTAAATAAACTTGGAAGAGATCTAATATTATTCCTGAGTCGGCAGGGTGGGGCATCATTGTGCGAAAAGGAATTGAAGTGTGGGATTCAGATACATGGGAGCCTAATTTTTAAGCTTTATGATTAGAGGTACAGTCTTTACTGCCCTCACCTGTGCTATTAACTGTTTGAGTCTCCTTTTGTGAAACGCAGTCCCCTTTGGAATGAAAAGGCAAAGGAAGCCTCAGTTTTTAATTTCTGCCTGTCAGTCACTTGAGCAGAATTGATGACCCATTCACAGGGATTACTAAAGTTACACAGGCAGGAATCCATTTGACAGGTAAAGGAAAACTCCCTTTCTCTTTGGTACCTTTGTGGCTGTAATTAACATTTCTGTTTTGTTCTAATTATAGTTTTTGTATCTTAGTCATTATGCTAATGGTGTTGTTCAGTAGTATGTGAGATTGCATTCATTATCACTGGTGAATTAAACCTTTATTAAAGAAAAATTCCCTCAGGCCTCATTCTGAAGTTAAGTAATTATTCATTTGGTTTTATCCTGGCAATTAGCTTATATACTGTAGCACTCATGATTGGGTTTCTATACCTCCCCAGATGAGATTAACCCACCATGGTAAATAAATGCATAACAGCTCCCAACTTGTTGTTTTAAGTATACTACTATATGGAAAAAACCCCCAAACTCCCCCAAAACCCCAAGCCCAAGCCCAAAAAGACTCATCATTCAGTAGAAGAACCTTTGAGCTGCGAGCAGACCATACAGTCAGAAGGAGAGTGTGCTGGACAGCTGGGGCTCTGTGGAGCAACAGTAATAACAAACGAGTTTATGAAGCCCTCCAACAGAGCAGTTAATTCTTTCTTCAATTGCAATGACTTCCTTGGTCAATAGGCTTCATATCTGAGATATGCACTATACTCAGCCACACTCCCATTGTAAATCAAGCCTTCTGAGAGCCTCCAGACATAAACAAATTACCTGGATGATATAGCCTAGTTCTCAGTCATGAGAGGGGAAAAAATGTCAAGGAAATTCTCATTTTCCCACCCTACATACTAGTAGTTTGTGAATGCCTCACAAACACTGTCGCATTTAACCATACTTCCTTGAAGGAAGATGAGGTTTTATGCCTATTTTACTACCAGACAATGGAGGCATGGAGAGATTAGGGATTTGCCAACAGTCACAAAGAAATCAGCAACAGAAACAGTTTCTGACTGTGGGTCCCCTTTGTCCTAATCAGATGTTCTACTTGTGTTAACATTTTTTCCCCTCATATCTCTGTTTAGCACACATTCAGTTTACAGATCTCTCACAAAATGTGGCAAATGCATTTGAAGGCTCTTTTTACTGATCAAATTCATTTTATGCTTCTCTATGGGGAGGGGCAACCATTGTCCTACCTCTAATTACAGTTACAGTTTTTAGAAGTATTTTTAAATAGAAACACCTTAAAGACATTAAATGAATCAATCAAGCATCCTTGATTCCATACGAGACTTCAGTGATGGCTCATATATAATCATTGCATAAGGTGAAACCTAACGTGCTACTACAGCCCAAACATTAATCAACTACCTGAGAGTTTTGCCTCAAGAAGTAATTTAGGATTTAACCTTGAGCTGGAGTAGCTAGTATATGTGAAATGCAGGCATTACCTCCACTGTTGTGAACCCAGCAAATTTGCACAGATAGGAAAAATTAGTATACATTGATTTTTGATAAGCATCATTTAATCTCTTGTATGTTCTGGCAATATCTACCATATACCCACAGGATCTAGGAACAACCTTAAACATCTCCACTCTCAATTCCAAATGCAAGCTGCATGTCATTAACCTTGCCTCAATATCAAATGTGAAGCAGAGCAGACATAAAATAAATAAATGAAAAATAATGTTGAAACCTGCCACATAATTTTCCCACTGGGAAAGAAGACAGAGTAAAAGAAAAAGGGAAACACAATGCTTGTCCTGTCCTTTAATGCATGTCATGAAAATATTTCACTTTAAATTGTCAGAGGTCATCTGCCTCACCTGCACTGTCATCAATGGAAGTTGCATACCTAAATATATTTGAATTTCTGGGTTTCAGCTCCATATAGTTGATGGTAGAATGAAAACCTAAATAGAATTCAAGGTCATTAGTAACTCTTATTAAATTATGTATTATATGTGGAGCTATATATCACATAACACAACACAATATTGCTAACAGTAGGTGTTATCCTACCTCTTGGGATAGTGAAGAGGCTGCTTGATTAATATTCATAAGGTGTTTTAAAATAATAAAGTTAAATATAAGTGACAAATATTATTGTGCTGTACTATATCTCATTACCCTGGTGATGAGGGACATTAAGCCTCCAGGCTTTGCTCTTAACCACTTCATAGAGGAGCAGTGACATGACTATGGAAAGGAAGCTCTCATAAAAAGAAAACTGCAGATATGACCTGTTGGTCAGGTCAATAGTGCTAACTGCTGTTTAGGAGTAAAGGAAGGACTGAACTTGGGTTTCAGCTGAAAAATCCTGTCAGATTGCTTTAAGACTTCCATGTATAGTCATGTGTCAGTTATTTTGAAGCAACTTCTGTTTACCAGAAAATCTGCTGGTTATTTCCACAACAACAAAGGAAACCAGGCTTGGTTTTAATCCCTCCTGCATTATTAGAAATCATGCTTTCATGGTAATGAGATCATGAAGACCAAATTCTTTTTTCACTG
>JAWWLZ010000139.1:12862674-12873935 GCA_035041345.1 Poliocrania exsul
TTTTAATCCCTCCTGCATTATTAGAAATCATGCTTTCATGGTAATGAGATCATGAAGACCAAATTCTTTTTTCACTGATATCTGTTCAAATGAAATGCTGCTGCTGCCCTGACCATTCACTGTCTGGATGCCAATAGATAATTCATGTCCATCAGGACATCCATTGCAGATGTGCAGGAAAGAAGCAGGTATCCTCCATGTATGAGTTGACAGACCTTTCAATCATGACCCCTCAAACTACTTTAAAAGGGAAAGTGGAAAAAAAAGATAGGGAGAAAACTAAATTTCCAGAATTTTCCACTGCTCTAACTGTCTTCTGTTGCTTCTTAATGTCCCTGCAAGAATGAGAGAACTAAACCTGCATTCTTGATTGAAGAGAGGAATTTTATAAAAAGTTGTTAATGACACAAGTGCTATTCATGTGTCCTTTGATGAGACATCAGACCAGTTGAGGAAGGCAGTGAGCTGTTAGGTAGAACCTGCCAATATGCTCATTCTGTTTCCAGACACTTCTGCCTCTACCAAGAAGTCCACTAGCTGCTGCAAATGCTTCTGCTATATCAGATTAAGTTTTACAAGCTTATTTCATTAGCAAGACTGATTATTTTTCTTTTTTGCTTAGGGGAAAAAAGCACTCCTGTTTATTATTTTGAAAGCTACTTTCTTACTGAAATGCTGAATTTCCGTTATCACAACTGTACTCAGTGTAAACAGGAAACATTTGCACTTTGAATCAGGCTGTAATGTAAAAGTAGAAGGTATTTCAGTGGGAGAGTTTTGGAGATGTCTGTTTGAAGGCCCTGCTGTTTTATGATGGTATTATGGAGAAGGAACTAGGAAATTGTGACAGCCATGGAGAAGGTTTGGTTTGAGCAGTTTATTGCTTCTGGTAGACATCCCAACGGTGATACTTGTGAAAAATATTTGAAATCATTATTACAACCGAAGAACTGTAAAAGCCATATCCAATTGGAGAGAAAAGAAATTCTAAAGGTGTTCAAAACTTGCTGATTTCATTGACTGGTGAATCAATATATCAGCCTTGCGTTAGAGCAGCATCTAATGATGCTGGAAAATGGTGCAACTCCAGGTTGTTTTCTGCTTTGCATCACTGTCTTCAGTGGTGGTCATAACAACATATACAATCATAACAACAGTCTTTATTTTTAATTTAGTAGAGATAAATTCTTGCTAAAAGGAGATAATGTTGATTTTCTGTTAGGCTCCAAGTCCTTGAGGTGGCAAACTATGAAATGGTTACCGTAGAGGTTGATTAGGAAAACAGGCCTTGCTTTACAGGGACAGGTCCCCAGTGCTGTTGCTTTCATGAAATCTGATCATCTTGAAGAAATATTCCAGATTTTCCAGTAAGAAGGTGCTAAAAAATATATTATTAATGGCCTTTAGAAAAATGTTAACTTCATATTTTATGTACCATTACCTCATTCACATCTCAATCACACCAATTCTTTGAACTGTTCAGAAAATAAGTGTCAGCCCATTAGTTATTTCCACAAGTATTTCTATATCTTAGATACGGAATTCCTAAAATTTTGAATTCAGGCATCTTTTAATCTGTAATATATAGCACTTTAAAAAAGATAAATTAGAGAAACTATCAATTTCAAAAAAGTAGTCCAGAATTTACCTACGACAGGAAAGTTCAGAACTTCAAGTTCATTTTGGTTTCAGAATCCTTTCAGAAAGATGGTCCTTATCTATAGCAATCTTGAGACTATTCAATGGCCACTTCAAGTCAGGGTTCTTAATTATGTAGAATACCAAATCTGCTACATACATCTAAGGAATAGGTAGTAGTAGTCAAATTTTCCTCCTAAATTTCCTTTGCAAGTAGAGTGAAAGTCAGAGTATACTCAGATTCTGCCATCACATGTTGGCTTGACTAGTCACCATTATAACACACTTTAGAAAACCTGAAAGTTTGTTTCATCTCCATTTGGTTCTTTCTCTTACATTTCCAGATGTACATCTGTGCATTTACATTTACTACCACTGCAAACATGAAGAGAGGATTAGGAAAGTTTTAGTAAATTATCAACAGTACTTTTTATAAAATTTCAGAGGTGCTTCAGATTTCTGCAAGTAAAGAAATCATAGCATGCTTAGCTTATGAGCAGGAGGGCATGTTTTTATTTGTAGATGGTACCTGTTCCTTTCCAGATTCCCTTAAAAGGAACTGGGCAGAAATGTTACCATGCCTGTGTTTTACTGAAGCACATTTGAGTTCTGTTGTAATAATGGCCAAATTAAGCTTCTCTGTATTGAGATTTGGAATGGATTTAATGAAGAAACAGAGATAAAAAACAGTTCCAAATCATGACAAGCTTTTGCTTACTCTTTCCACAGTCAGGTGAAATAAGACCTTAGAAGGTCCTGAATCAGGAACAAGAAACCTGCAAGTAATTTTGCTGTGGGCAAATGTTTAGTAATGTTAAAATATTTTTAAAAATTTTTTTGTTCTATTATTTTTGGAGTTTGCAGGGTCAAAAGTAGAATTTTCAGCAGGTTGAAATATCAAGGCATATTTTTAAAATGCCTTTGACATATTAGTGTTTTTATTGCACATAGCACAGTAATGGCTTGCTGCCAGTCAGGCACATTCTGCTTGCTTTATTTACACATTGAGGTCAATGAAATTCCAAAGAAGGATTACTCATTTGTGCCTAACAAATTTAGATTTGCCAATGAAATGACCTATGTTGTCAGTAGGATTGTCTTAATCCAAAGATCCTGAGTCTGTGCCTCATGAGTTAAAGGGGTAACTAATACAATGGAGAGAACTTCTTTGGTAGAACTTACACTCTTCAGTTTGTTTAAAGACTACCAGTTATTATGGCAATATGATATTGTAACACTAATATTGCTAACAGTTGTTTTTACCAATGTTGTTGTTGATATTTTAATGACATTCTCTCCATTTTTTGAACCCTGACTCTTGGTTATGAATGGTTAAGCATCTTGCATTGCCTGATTGTGGTTCCAAGATGCAAGCTCGGAGTGACTTTGAATCCTTTGGTAGTTCTTGTTTGTTTGTGTTTTCTACGTGGGTAACCTTTGTTCCAAGATTAGTCAACATTCAATAGGAAATATAAATTTCTAATCACTTCTAATTCCCAGGCTTGGGTTTAAGGTAATTCCCTAACACCTGGGTTAGGTGTTAACACCTCAAGAACTTGCATTTCTATGTTTTTTGTCTGCATGCCATAAATGTTTTTAAATGTTTTCTTTTCACTGTTTACCCATGGAAGGTAAATTGCTTCCCTTACAGAGCTGGGTTATCATAAAATCTATATTAGCCTGAAAGAAAGAAATTACTTAATGTAATTTTGTATCTGCAGTCTTTGTCATTCTCAGAGACTTGTTATTTACCCATCCAATTGTATAACCAATTGTTCCCACAATCCTCAGCGTTTAAGAATAATGTTTCCATGGTAATCTTAGATTCTGTAAATGCTTATCATTCTCTAAATGGCTAGCTTTAAATAAATAAGTCATCAGTTATCGAGTGGCCAGAATATTCGCTATTGGTATAAAAAGAAGAAATATACCTCTGTTATAAAAAGAGACTAGTTTGTTCAGCCATAATAAGTTCACAATCTGCAGAATCATGACCCTACTGATAGTGTTAACAAAAGCTTGCTCCTTAATTATCTGCCTTGCATTCAGCTGCTGTTTCCCTCCTAAACTCAATTATAATTCTAATAGCAGCTGTGCTGCCATTGTTTGTTGCAATTCATTTTAAAGAACTTTGATTGGATGTCATTGGTCTTTTTGACTAAATGTGCAAGGTTCAAAGTATCCACTGCCACTAATAGCCCTCATCTCATCTCAAGATTATACTAATTATTTACATAATTATATATTATGCATTATAGAGCTATTATGTATTATTTCTAAATGATAGTTCTCCATCAAAGATGTTGAACAAAAGAATATATATAGTTTTATTGTCCTTACACATATTTCAGTGTTGATGGAGATATGCTTATGATTATTCTCTGTTTCTATGTTAGCCAACAATTGAAGTATTCTTCAGTGTCCTGCAAATTTATTAAAGTGATCAGAACTCTCTATTCCTTTCAATTTTGACTCCTCATTTATTGTTTCTTCTGTACATCTGTGTCTGCAATGGATGTGATAAGCTATTACTTTTAAAGGAACAAAAATGTCTTCATATGTCCTTCAAGTTTTGATATATCATACTATTATTACATGAGAAATCTTTGTTTGATGTAATTGTTACAACAGCTAGTAGAAATACACCTCATGATTACCACTTATATAATTCTAAAAAGCCAGCTCATCTCTAATGTAATATGAGAATTAGTATGATGGGATATTTTAGCTCATTTATACAAGACTAGACAAAAATAAATTAAGAAATTGTTGCAGGTCTTGGATTTCGGATTGGTTTCCATGTGTGGAGCTAGTGCTATTGACTCTGCATCACTACTACAAATACAACTTTATTTCAGACTAATTCATACTTGTCAAGGGAAATGAAGTAGTAAAAAAAAAAATCTTTAGTTATCCCAAGAAATGGCTACCTGTTTAGATAAAGAGCAAAATTTATTTGATGTTTATATATGAAAGGAAGTGACTTGAAGTGACACTTTTATTCTGAGGACTGTAGAATCCTTAAGTCTGGTTTGGGCACATGTAACACAAAGGCAAGACCATGAATTCTGCTTTCTTACAGCAGAAAATATGATCAAGGCTACCTGCGTGTCTGTGGGGCATCAAATGGATTGTCAGTGCCTTAAATAATGAGGGCAGTCTTGCACTTTTTTTTCTGTTTATTCTTTCTAATATCTGCAATGCTACCAAAAAACCCCACACCAACAAGTCTGCAAAGAATTAAAAAAACCCTGTTGGAGTTGCAAATCCAAGTGATTTGTAGTCTGCTCTTCAGCTTCACTACATATGAGAATTGGCCTCTATGTACATACATGAAGTAGTGGTCTTCAGCTGCACAGTCTTTGTGGAGGGAGAAGCTGCTGCCCCATCCAGTGCAAGAGACTCAGAGTTTGCAGAGAAAGAGATTGCAGCCAGGACTCCTTCACTTTTTGCAGAAGCTGGAAGGTATGTAGCAAATGATGATGGGAACTGCAGGGAGAGAGTGGTTACGCAGTTTAAGTATTTGAAAATTGCCCACAGCAGCTCCATGGAGTTTCTTTTTGCTGATAGTTCATTTATATAAAAGTGTTTGCAGAGGTATTCAGTATTTTTGGATGCCTGACTTGGGATCTTGATGACTGATATGCAGAAATGCTGAGGATTCAGTGTACAACTGATGTTTTAATTTCTGCTGCAGTTTGGAGCTGGTGTTTCAGGCATACAAAAAGGTTAGTAGAATGCCACACACACTGAAGATGAGATCCAAGATGTCTGAGAGTTGGAATCCACAATTCATTGATACCCTCATCCTTAATGTTTTTTGGGTTAAATTTTAAAATGTTTTTATTTGCATGGCTGGTGATGGGCATAGTCTCATAGAAGAAACTTCAAAGGCACCCTTGTGTTGGAAATGAAATGTTTTAACAATTTTGGGAAATCTATCAGGCTCCTTCATGCATTTTTGGGTACCTATTTAACTGTGAAAAATCTGATCCTCAGTGCCTTAGCTGCTGACCATAATAAAGCCTTTTCCTCCCTGAGGCTGTTTTACCTTTACAAACGTAAATTTTTTAATATCTCTGAACATCAGATACTCTCGAGATGAGTCCCAGGAAGAAGCTCGTGAGGAAATTGCTAATTCCATCTTCAGCTCAGAGCATGAGTGCTCTATGGTAACCAAGTCCTAGGATAACACTGAAAAAAAGAGAAGAAAACCCAACCTGGATAACTGCCCATAAGGTGAACACTGTCAGTTTGTGCAGGGAAGGAGACAGGACTCACATGGATTGTGAAATTAAGGACTGTATCATAATACACATGTGGAAGAAATTCTTATGCTTGAGTAGTACTTGACTTCTGAACCTTAGTACTGATGTCAGAACACAGTTCTGTATGTAATATTCTCCGAAGTTTTGGTTGACAGTTGTTTAGGAAAATACATATATCTAACTTACAGCTCTGCCACCTGTTATTAATAGAGTTTTCCCAAACCAGAGGGAATAAAAGTTTTATGGCACCCCAGGCTCTCATATATCTACATTAGGGCAGTGATTAATACACTTTTTCTTTTCTCAAAGTTGGCTACCAAATACTTACAATTGAAATCTTCTGGAAAACAAATATGAATCTGGTTAATGAGACAAGTCTGCCATGTTGATGAAAATAAATGTAGAGTTTATTCTAATAGAGTTTCAGAAGCACAATCCATTTAAAGGAGTATTGTATATCTGTTCCAACTATCTCATTCTATAAAATATGAAAATGTATTTGAGTTGTGCATGGCATTTCACACATAATCCAAACTTTAATCATGGTTTAAGATTTAAAGGGTAAGCTTCATAAGAAAAAAAATCCTACATTTTTGTGTGAAATCTATGCTCCCTGCCTTTTCTTTTTTTACTATGTCCTTGGTATCTTCTTATCTGAAGGTCTGGTCTGGACTTGACAAATTCTGTTATTTCCTTAGATTTCTGTTCCAGTACTGTCAGGAATGTTTTCTGGGGAGTGAGGCCTTCATCCTCTGAATGTATTTCTGTATACTTACAGATGTGGGATTCAGGGTCATTTTAGTGTCATTTCTCCTGTTTGCTCTTTGCCAAGTGGATGAGGAAGGGCCAGCAGCTGTACTGCACCACTCCACTGAGAAGCAAAAGCTTTTAAAGGTCCAATTTTTGTCCCATAGATGAACATTTAAAAGTAATTTAAAATTATCTGAGGATTTTGTTTGGTTCTACAGATTGTTTACATTTTTACTGGAAAAACGGAAGGAAAAAGGAGCAGAAGGGAGCAAAATAAAGTCTCAGAGTACACTATTAAGAAATTGCACTTTTGAGATTCCAGCCTAACCTGCATCTGTTTTTCTTTCATATTTTTCTAATGAGCTTGGATCCCTCTTACATTCCTGTTTACATTTCTTTTTAATAGATCTTTCTGATTCAATAATTTTTCCTTCTATTTCCAAATTAAATGCAAAGTGGCATGTGGTAGGAGGTGCCAGATGTGGATTGCTTTCCTGCCTCTGAAGCAAATAACACACAGAATAAGTGCAAGTATTAGGGGGAAAGGGCAGCACATTGTATTTGATTGGAATCATAGTTCAGAAAATACAGACAAATGTTCAGAAGAAAACCTGTTTTCTAGTATCAAGGGCATGACATTTGAAGAAAAATTAAAGTCTAGGATGAGAATAGTTATAAAATTAAAAAAAAAGCAAGTAAAAATGGATCAATTTTTACAAGTATAGTTTTGGAAACAGATGCAGTAACCAAGCATGCATTCTTAAGTTTAAGGTATTATTGGTCTTTCTAATCAACTCTAACCATTCTAACCTATTATTTTAAATAATAATAGTAATAATAATAATAATAATAATAATAATAATAATAACAACAACAACAACAACAACAACAGTAGTGATAACAGTAATAACAATAATAATATTTAATCATATTAAAATCAGCTATAAGCATACTTATCTCTGCACGTTTTAGATATTCTTATTGAATAGAGGATAAATAACAGAAATGTAGCTTTGAAAATGAATTATAACAACTAAAAGGTTTCTGAATAGCAGTAAGAAATAATGTAAGTAAAACATGTTGCTGTGACTTTTGTAGTCAGGTAATGCAGAATTCCAGTAGTAGGAAATATTTTTATTTTATAGAATTAGAGAGCAAATGCTCTAGTCCTTGCAAGAACAGTCACTCACTCTTCGTGGAAGAGGGCAAAAGATGTTAAGTTAGCAGGAGCATAATTGTCCCTGGTTGAATTTGTACTTTTTAATAGCTTTATTAGGTATCTGTGTTCCTTCTGGTTTGTGATATTGCTTATGCCTGGAATTCTCTGCCTCGCTTTTAAGAAGCACAAGAATTTTTTTCCTTCCATGAGTCTGCAAAAGGTAGTCCCTATATATATTTTTTCACCATATATATCATCACAGCAAGAGGGCCTAGTCCAGGTTGAGTACCTACACACAGAATTGAAACATGGCAAATACAAGAAGGTATGATATGTCAGAAAATAGGCTATCAGTAATGAAGAAGCAAAAGTAAAATGGTTTGTTTGATTGTTGATAAAATGACATTTATGTTCATATAAAGAAGAGGATTTAAAAACAGAGTTCAACTTTTGGATTTTTTGAACAATATGTAAATATATATGTTTGTTAAAATGGATAGAGTTGTTTATTTTCTGGAACTTTTAGATGTATTCTGGAACAGATTAACTCATTATTCATCCAAGAACTTAAGGACTAAATTGATAAACCTGGCTGTTCTAAGTCTTTCTGTATTTCCTGGGAACAAAGAAGAATCTATTATTATTGTTTCATTTTCAGCATGAGAATCTCCTTTTATCTGTCAGGGAAATGCCCTTCCTAAACTAGGATGAATCAAACCCTGACAATTGGTTTTTAGACGATTTTTGTTACTGTTGCAGTCCTAACCCTTATACTGAAAAATTCCCATATGAGCAAAATCGATCTACATTCCATCTTCTGTTATATGTTGTGAGTGTTTTTAGTGTACTCAGCTTGCAATTTAAAGCCTGGTATTTGACAAATACAAAGTGATCTAATGTTGTAAAATATTTGAATGGTATAAAGGGACATGAAAAAAATAAAGTTTTTCTGTGCAAGTGATGGGAAGAAATGAGGAATTAGATTTGTAAATTGTTGCTTCTGTAGTCTGGCAAAGGGTGACTATTGTACTTTCTGACACATGTGGAAGTGTCTCAAGGTATTGAGTGGTAGCAATAGCACTGAGCAGGAGGCCCATGTTCAGTAATACTTATATCACAGACATGCTTTGTCTTTGCCAATTCTTATTTCTATTGTTTGTCACCATATTTCAGCGTGCCTTTGTAGCAGGTTGCAAACTGACTGCTTTGCTAGCTCACTTGGCAATTCAAATTTGAAATGTCTGTTCTGTAATTCCTCTGGTAAGTTGCCTGTTTTATATGGTTTTCTCTTCAAAAAAAGTAATATGGTTTGTCATTTTCCAGCTCTGGGACCTTTGCTTTCCTCCATTAGTTCTGAAGAATAATAGCCAGTGACTCCAACACTATTTCTGCAAGTTCCATTAACACCCTGGGATTTATTCCACCTGAATTCTGTGAATTTTCTTTTATTGCAATAAACGTATATGAAAAGATCATTTATTTCACTACTTAAGAAAGTCTGGGTAAATCTGTTCTGATAGATTATTTAGAAAGAAAGCTGAGAATGTGTGTATTAGTGTCTGGATGGCAAAGTGCATTTATGCATTTATGAAAGGCAACTGAACTGTTGCAATGATTCTAAGGGACAGAAATGTAACATAACACCCCACCAGCAGCTGAACTGGCAAAGGGAACATTTGGGAATGTTGCAAACAAATTAACTGTCTTTAGAAATAATAACTATTAACCACTACTCTTAGTTAAAATTAGAATAATAACCAAAAAAATCTGTTTTGAAAATTCTTCTTGTTAGAATGAAAGTGCTCTTTGGTTATAAACCTGACCCTTCCTTAGTACATCGGCATCTTCATTTTGAAGTCAAGTTTTAATGAACTTTGTTGTCCTTTCTCCTTGTCGTCTGTTACGTACATTTAATTATGGTATCGAAGATCAATGATCCTTACATTTATTTTCCTAGAGTATATCACTCGATGACAAGATTTTGAAATGCTTTTTAGCAGTTTTGCCCTTCAGCTGTAAATTGTGATTCTGTACTTCTTCATTAATGATCTTGGAGCGCTTACATAACTACTTAAGGGAAAATATTAAATGTAAGATGGTTCCATTAATTTAAGAGCATGGACATTCTATTTAGACTCCCTTTCCTTGCTCAAGGAGTACAGCATTTTTCATTTTGATAAATGATTTGACTTGTTATAACTTTTTTAACTAATGGATATAGAAAAACACCCCGTTAAATAAAAATGATATGACAAAAAAGTGTGACATTCACTTTATTTTATACAGAAATGAATGTAACACAAAGTGATTTTATTGAACTGTAACAACAAAACATTTGAAGTTCAGCACTGAATTGGCCTTGAAATTTATTTCTTGAGGCATATAGATCCTTTTGCCTTCAGATGTATGTTCAGATATAGCCCAGTTAAAGACCCATACTGCTAGCAATGCAGTGCTATAAGGCATTAGGTTAGGATAAGAATTTCTTCCTAGAAATTTTATCTCTTTCTAGTTGTTTTGATTTTTTTGGTCAGGGGATTTCCCTCTTTTTTTTTTTCCTTTTTTTTTCCTTTTTTCTTTTTTTTTTTTTTTTTTAAATAGGATTCTGTTAACAAACAAATCATTTAACCAAGTAATTTAATGGTCTAACTTCAGATGTGTTATGGTTTGTGATCCATAAGCAGTAGATAGCATGACTGAGATTTTCAAAGGGTCAGAAGAATAATTACATGTTCATTTCCCATTAAGTTCTCAATGCCTTTGAAAATTTTAGTCATGCTTATCACTGAGCTCTACTCAGAAAAGATTGGATCATATTATTTAGAGAGTGGCATCTGCATATTGAACCAGCTGAAGTATGGGAACAGCAATCAATTAAATCTCTCCAATCTAGACACCTTTGTGCTGTTTTTAATCACATCCAGCAGCTCCACAGTTTATGAGCCTACATACATCTCAACCTTTTAACTTGCTGAAGTTCCCAGTTTCATCCTAATGTGTTTCACTTAAGTAATAAATCTATCTGTATAGGTTATCACTGTGAATGTCAATTGCATTTATATGTATATCAGAAGAAAGATATTGGTCATTATACGCTTTTTTCCCTTTTCTTCAACTTCAACTGCTGCTGTGAGAACCATCAAAAAGCGTCAAGCATTTGAAATGGCTTTCACATTATTTCCTTTCCTTGCTGCAAAACTGAAAAACCTAATTACAGTGCTGCTACCATGGGTACACTGTCTCATGGATGGAAAAGACAGTTCCAGGATATCAGGTAAAATTTTCAACCTCTCAGAAGAATATTGTTGTAGTTTGGGATTATTATGTAAATTCTCTCCCCTGCCATTAACTGTCCATGCCAGTAGTTAGCAAAGAAAGTAGTTGACTGCTGATCACTTGGGTGGGGCCAGGTTGCCCCTTCTGTTTCTGGGGACATTTTTTCCTTT
>JAWWLZ010000139.1:12874359-12915026 GCA_035041345.1 Poliocrania exsul
TAACTACTGGCATGGACAGTTAATGGCAGGGGAGAGAATTTACATAATAATCCCAAACTACAACAATATTAATGTAATGAAGGGCATAAAGTTTTTGTATCTTGCACATCATCTATTGGAACCTGTGTATGTGGTATATACATCTCAACACGCAAACGTCATCACCACCCTTGCTGCTGAAGAACTGATGTACACTTTCCAAAATCAAGTTAGTTTACCTATTGGCTTCCCATAGAATGAGACAAATTCCTTAGTTTTCAGTAGCTTAAAGCACAAACCTGCTAGTTCAGCAAATAAGCATCACACTTCACCTCTATGTATGTTAATAGTAACCAGTAGAGGTTTATGTGAGCAGGAGGGAGGTCAAAATAAAAGAGAATAAAAAAATTATGAAGTGCATAGCAGGCTTTAGTCCTTAATGTTAGAATAAAAATATTTTACCATACAACAAGTTTGGAGTCAGATAAAATCTCAGAATTAAGTCTGTATGGAAAATGGTCCATGATTTACACTTCTTATCCCCTTCCCCCCTACTTTGCCAGGTAATAGCAGCCAAGCTGTAGTTTAGAAATTCAAGGCAAAAAAATCTTGTCAGTTCCTCCCACACCTTCATGGGATTTTCCTGCCGTTCCTTTACGCTCTAAACTTATTTCTAGGATTGGCCCAAAGACAGCACTCTGTAGGTTGCACAAAAATGTGGAGTTTAAGGACACCCAAAGACAAACGCCCATCCCTACAAGCACGTGTTATTTTTCAAGTGTTTATGTAAGTCAGAAGTTTGGTGGAAAGAAGGAATAAGTGGCAAATGAGAGTGGGAGCCATTCCTTGTCCAGACACTTAGTGTTCTTGTGCTCCATTCAGATGAAAAGAGACCTGGATTGATATTAAGACAGTTATGCTCATCCTTGATACATTAACAAGACCATCTCCTTCTTCCATCACTTTTTAGATGTGTCCTCATGACAGCTGCTGTGCTGAAGAAACTACTATTCAAAAATAACTTTCTATCTCAGTTGAACTTAAAGTTGCCAGATCTGTTTTTAAACTAATTTTTCAAGACTATTTTTTCACATTTTTTTTCACATAATTCATGACTAGCTGCTGTAAGCCTCTGATTGAAAATGAACTGTCAAAGGATTTTTACCTGCAGATATAAAAGGTACTTTTAAGGCAAATATACAAAAGTTTTCCCCTGTTTTTATTGCACCATTAGCACTGAGTTTGACTTCACTTGCACTGGTACTGGTAATTCAAAATGTTGAATTATACTTTCTTTGAGGCAGATCCCTCTCTGCTGGAAGCAGTCACAAATTCATTGATTTTAATGCAGCAAGGCTGGTATACAACACATGTAGACAGGTGCCGTTTTTGTGAGATTATTGAAATCTGCCAGGACTTCAAGTGTTTAACTGCTTGCCTCATGCTGGTCAATATTCTAGATAATGACTTTTCATTTAAAATGCTTATTTGGATCTTTGATAGCATATTAGTCTGTCAGATTTTGATTGTAACATTGACAAAAATAGTGGAGGAGGCAAGAACAGATCTTCAAATGAGATTATGATGCATATGGTAAAAGCTGCCTCTGGAGGTTTTTGAGCTTTTTGGCTCAGTGACCACAGCGTTGCATCTTCTTGAGTTACAGCAGTTATTAAACTGGTTGACAAGAGAGATGCAGTAGTTGCCTTGAAAAGAGATTAGTCTGTTGAAGGAGGACTTTCTGTAGCTCAGAGTCCCCTCTCCCAAAGAGCATTTTAGCTCTGGATAGCCCTGGAAATTTATTGTGTGTTTCACCATTAATACTCATAAACACCACAAGATTCATACACTGCTTTTTTTGCTTACTGTGTCTCTCTGTGGCTTTCAGTGGGTAGCTCTGAAACAGTGAGCACCCACTTACCAACTCATCTGTAGGCAGGGCTCTTACTGTTTGATAAAGATCTAAACCAAGATAAATAATCCTTCAGCTGTGACTGCTTTTAATTCACAAGTGGAAGTTCCCAGAGGCATATATTTAGACCCTATATGTAAATTATGGATTTTTTTCTTATTTTTCTAATAGGAATTGTACGTGTGCTTAAATGATCAGGAATTAAGCTTTTAAACTTTTTGAAATAGAATGGTATTTTCATAGCATGTTTTCATAACACTTCTGCAGTTATATGGAGTATTATCATTCCTTCATTACCAGTAAGTACTGTGCTAATATCGCCTTTATGATGAGTAATCTTTGCTGTATTTCTTAACTTGAAAAATGAAAGATAAGAATAATATCGCCTTGGCAAAAATGACTATATGAAAATGCATCTTCCTTCTTAATTTATTTGCCAGCTCTTTTATTCAGATTGCTTTACTGATTAGAGAGTCAGGACAGCAAGGTTTAGTTCACATTGAATTTTGTCACTGTGGTAAGTTTTGCAGGCGTTTCAACTTTCCATATATCCCAGTTTCAATATTTGAGAATGGGAAATTATTTCAAATTCCCTTTCCTGAAATGCTTTTAGATGAATGAAGGCATGGATTGATCAATACATTTATTTTGCCATGTGAGCAATTTGAAGTAAATATTAAGCTGTCAACACTATTGATGATATAGAGTCAGCTTTTCTTTATTAGGCTTGTGATAAAATATTTCCTCTTGATAGTTAAAGGAAGGAGACAATTTTTTTACTTTATCAGTTACTGAAGTCTTGTTCCTCTATGGAACCAGAAAATACAGGGTGGTTTTTCTGACTGTTAAATAAGACTTTTTTCCAATGTTTTACTGCAACAAAGAAGCAATACCACAAAAAATTCAATGTTGCTGTGCTTGCTGCAAATATTTATATGTACCTTGAAATTACCAGTATTGATAGTACAGCAGTGGGCTGAGTGTGGTTAGCTCAAATGGAGAGGTAAGGTTATAAAAGAGTTTTGAAGAGAAACCTTTCATTGAGAAACTAATTTTGAAACACACTGTTTAGTACCAGAGCCTCTCTGTCTCACAGGTGTAAAGAATCTCTGCCAGGATGGTTTCCTGGTGATATTTAGAACAGACACAATTCCACCAACCTTTCCTTTAGCTGCTAGACTAAACTGTGATGAGAAAGCCCTGAAAGTCCCATGTCCTACCAATTACAGGAATTGTGATATTGTGTGGTCTTGCATGTGGGAAGAAGCTTTATAAACGGGGGGGTAAAAATTCCCTGGGGGAAGAAAGAAGCAGAGAAGAAGCAACATAAAATGGAAGGCTGAAGCACTCACTCTTCAAGAGGTAGAGTGATTATTCTACTACCTGAGGAGGAGAGGATATGACAGGTGTTTAAATGTCTCTATGTAGTGCATGTTAGTTCTTTCTTTTAGCTTTGATGTGGATTTTCCCACTTTAATTTACATGGTATATCTTCAAAAATAATAAAAAAATAGATATTGTACAGCTATCATAGCAAGCTTTTCATATGGTGTCAGTTTGGGATAAAGGAATAAAAAGTTCTAATAATATCTTTCAAGCATTAATCTCTGCAAGATGTCGAGAAGACCAGAATTAGAGCAATATGTGGTCTTTGCCATCTTTGACTGTTGTGCCTCAAAGACACTTTTGATCACTTGAAAAGAAAATTCAACACTTAAAAAGCACACAAACCAGTAGAATTTCCACAACAATCCGGTTCCCCATTTACATCCCAACAGGGTCAATTTTCAATGCGTTTCATATAAGGAAAAAAAACCCTGTTCTCACCATTGTTTGTGTATGTAGTTCTGCACCCCCCATGCTGTAAATAGACCCCACAGTGTCAGATCCATGCTGGGACCAACAATATATGCCCAGTGGGCCAGGCTAGCAACATCTACTGTATGTTTATGGTTTTTCCTTTGCATTTTTTAAAGCTGCTTCTTCCTCTGTCTTAGCCTGGCAGTATAGCTTTCTATAGTTGGGGGTATTGTAAAAAGCCCTCCCTAAAAAGTATATTGGAATGCAGCATTTCGACCCACAAAGGAAAGCTCAAGCTCTCTACTGAACAGTCTTTGTTTTCTAAATGATTTCAGGGATGCAGCAGGACGGAAAAGCTGCACAGCAATACAAATAGTTGTAGAAGATATAGATGTGGCATCTTAGTGCCTCACTTCAGGTGAGAATTGTGGCTCTTTTACAGTGTGGCATTTCACATTAGAACACACCTTAGCTCCCTGAGCTCTGCTGGATATCAAAAGATTCTGAAATAAAATTCAGTCTCAAAGTCCTTTAAAAATATTGGAAATGACAGCTTGACTGCTCAGAAAAGAAGATATTTTTTCTTTTTTTTTTTTTTTTTCACAAAAACCAAACAGTGGTGTCTGAAATTTCTTTAGAAGAAGGCTAAAGGGAGGTGTTATATCTCTTCTAGTGCTGTTTTCAGAGTCCTGTTTTCATATAAATCTGGGAATGTGGCCCTCAGGTTGGTAACAAATTAGCAATAAAATATATCCATTAATTGAAGCAAAGTCAACCCTTGACTAATTTTGTGTTTAAAAGATTCTTGAAGTGGCTGCATTTTTCTGAAATTTCATCAATCTTGTTTTAAAGGCAGAGTTGGAAATCTGACCTGTATGTTTGTGACTAGTCAATTAAACCTCACAGTTGTATTTCTGTTTCCTGGTTCCACTAGTAATGGAACATGAAAACTTCATGTTGACTTTCAAGCAAGAGTTGCATTACTAAGCCTGTTCATCTGGAATTCTGCTCAAAAGATGGGGAGACAAGTCAAGGTAGAATTATGAAAATGTGCCACTAAGTACTGAAATTATGCCAGGCATGTGTTCACAGTGTCAAACCTGAACCATTCTGAAGTATCTAGAATCCTAGAAATGCCAATTTTGGGTAATTTCTAAACTATTCTACATCTACCAGATTAAGCTGATGTTGTCTTAAATGTAAAGCATAATTCATTGCAACTTGTGAGGACTAGTGTTTCTGTAGCATTTCTTGTTTATTTTTGACAACACACATAATATAATGCATCTGCTAAGAACAAATTTCCCAAAATACTTTAATAGTGAGAAATACAGAATTATGTATTGATGTACACTCATTTTGTATAAATCTATAATAAATGAACATTATATATATACAATTATTACATATTTTATTGCATCTAATTCCTTAAGGAAAGTGCAGGTGCTGAATTTTTAAATATTTTTATTTTTGATTGTTGTAGTTGGCACTCTTTTTTGAGCATCCTTTGAGTGAAAGATGTCACTACTCTTCAGTGATATTTTTTTTGTTTAAAAATTTCCTGCAAGGTATTTGAGACACAAATTTCAAACTCTTCAAAATAAAAGACAAAAATTTTAATCAAGCTGTCACTTTTTTAAAGTTCTACTTAACTGAAATATCATTATTTCCCTGTAAAGCAAGACAAATTTTTAAAATACCAAAGATAACAGCCAAAATTATTTGTATGTTCTTTTCTTAACTGCTGTTTATTACTGAATTGTGATTTGCTTATCCTGAAGCAAGACAGAATCCTTTCTAAGGAATGATAATTAAGTAGTATAATAAAGATATTTTTTAAAAATTTCTAATTATATGATCAAATGAAATTATTCATCAATCTAATGGGCCAAGAGTATGAATTCTAATTGAAATCCAGAGTCAGGTTAGACTTTGTTAAAGAGTTTATAAAATCAAAGTATCTTAAGGATCTACAAGGATGTTATAAGGATATTACAGAGGATTCCAGTATGAATTTAGATGGAATTCTGCCCTTGAATTAGGAATTTAAAGTTCTGAGAAAGACTGTTGATAAATTCATGGCCGTATAAGAAATATTTGTCCTACTCTGGAAATGCTCTGGAGGCAATTTATGTCCCAGCAGTTCCAGGGAGAAGTCTGTGCTATGAAAAAAAGGAGGGAAAATCATTTTTGCTCACAAATTGACCACAATGCTGGAAAGTTAATTTAATCTAAGAAACTCTGCTTTTAGTTCTCCTGAACAGAAAAGATAATGAAATTGTCCCATTTGTTAGCTATGGTGCCTAACTATGGTACTGCAATCATTAGAAATACTAGCAAAATATGTGGGGTTGGTTGTAGTCCTTGCCTACTGTTGGAGAGTTCCCTCTAATAAAGATTTCATAGTTCATATAAAATAGTAAAATGCATATAGTTCTTTATGGAGAGTCAGTGGATGAGGAACACCCTGTTATTCCTTATTCCCTATACTAAAGCATCACATACAAAAGGAAAATTTCATCTTTGGTGGTTACTGGCATAGATATGCAATCAGTAAATCAGCTGATTTGCTAACACTTTTCTCACTTCAGGATAGACAGCAAAAGGAAATTCTGAGCAAATTCTAAAAGGTGTTCAGGTTGGACTCCAGCGGTTGCAATAAACCCTTGACTGCAGAGGACCATAACTGCCTCAAAGAAATTACTTCATCTATTATATCTATAGTAAATATAGAAAGACATGCAATTTTAATAACTTAAAAGCTTTGAAATTCCACAGCAAGAAGAGCTGTATTTCAGCTGTATTTCAAAATTCTGTTGGGAATTACAAGTGTAACCCTGAAATCAGGTCCATTAGAAACCCAAATTGCAATATTACAGTTGAGGAACATGACACTCAGAATGATGAAGCTGTAAGCAAGAAAGTGTTTCAAAATGGTTTTTAACATCACAATTACTACCTACACTTCCCAGACAGATA
The DNA here is from genome assembly GCA_035041345.1 of Poliocrania exsul. NCBI lineage: Eukaryota > Metazoa > Chordata > Aves > Passeriformes > Thamnophilidae > Poliocrania > Poliocrania exsul. Next base: position 12,881,030 of record JAWWLZ010000139.1, read on the forward strand.
TCTGGAGATAGCTCAGTATCTTCTTGATAATTTTAAGAGTACAAGGCTAGTGTGTTTGAGGAGGGTGGTGGGGGAGAAACTTCATTGCACTAGAAAGGCTTTTTGTTTTAAAAACCATTAATCAAGCACAAATATAGCTTCATGTGTACAGTAAAGAAATTCAGTACTGTCAAGTCTGTGATTCATGCTTGCAGTCCTTAGAATGTGAAATCCATTGGCAAGATTTATTTCTAAAACCCTAAAAGGGAGTTATATTTTATGAAACCAGAAATTCTGTTTTGGCTCTTGAAACATATTTACTCTTAGTTACCACACACCTATTTACATTCTTTTCCCCTTTCCTAACTAGTTAGCATGCTACTTTTCACAAATATCTTTATGTTATTTTCCATACTCTTTAAAAATAAATTCTTTTAAAATATGCAATGTATTTGTCTGTCTTTGAAATCAATGTAGACCACATGCTTTGTAATCCTTCTAAAATGCCTTCTTGCATTTGCTTTGGGTGCTATAGGCAAAACATTGCTTAATCTATTTCAGTTGTTGCCATGAAATTTTTTAGTATAACTAGTCAGTTTGCTGAATATTCTATGGCCCAGGCATTCCACTTTCTAGTATTTATAACTGCTCTCAGGATTTCAATCACGAGAAGAAACACTGAAACTGTTGCTTAGCAAACTCCTTCCTTTATCAACAGTAGAGACATTTTAGAAGATCTAATTCAAAATAAAAAATTTGAACCAATGATTATATTGAACAGATTGTTTGAGATCCTGATGACATCTCAATCCTGGCTGGTGAGTATGACAGATTATCCACAGAAGCTGCATACGTGCAGTTATTTTCATTGCTACATCCCATAAAACCAGGCTCGTGGATTAATAGACTCACAGATCAATAAAACATTGGCTACGTTATAAGAAAATGCTAAGCACCAATGAGAAGACAGTTTCCAGTCAGAGTACTGGGAAAATGGGAATCCATTTGTGTCAGGGCATTTTTCCTCCCCTAGAGTAATTGTTCCTGGCCTAACTGCACTGTCTGATTTGTGCTCCTGAGTGGTCTCCAGCAGGTGCCATATTTAATACAAATCCTTCCAGTCCTGGGTAACTCACTGCAGTTAATAATGGAGAGGCAAAGTTTTAATGCCTGTTAATCTGTTTTCAGTTGGATAACCTGAAAATAATGTCTGCCTGCCCTATTGGCAGCTCCAAAGACTACAGTGAACAGGTGGGGTGTTTTCTTTCCAGGAAATGTCACTTTGATGTCTGGAAAGCAGATGTAGTTTTCCCCGACTCAGTGCGGGTCTATCTTCTAACTTAATAGGAGCTCTAAATAGCTGACAGGTGATAATACATCTAGTCAGCTCTAAGCATATTCTGACTGTACTGCCAGCTACTAAATGGGAAACTTTCACTTCTGCAATAAAGTGATCACCTTTTAAAGCAAGAAACCATGGTTAAAAAACTTTCTGACTAGAAAATCAAGCCAGACCCCTTCAAAGATATATATATATAAGTGATACATCTACACGTATAGAAACATTATTTGGTACAACGGCTGATATATTGGTGATCTGATATTAACAACAGTTTTCTGGAAAGAAGAGATTATTTAAATCTTCATTCTAGGCACTCCTAAAGTGAAAGAGGATACAGAAGTCTATATCTTCTCTGACCTTTGGTGTCAGCTCTTGGGCAACGGTCTAAGCCTAAACTAATTAGTACTTTTCTTTCAGAAATCCATTTTCATTTATTGAGCATTTTGGGTGGATCCAGTGTGGTTTCATGAATGCAGTTCGCATGGGCTGAAAGCTTTTTCTCCAGGCTTTGATGCTTTTTTGGTGACTTCTCTAGTCATGCTAGTTTTTCCAAATTTGCATGATTTAGTTTTTCAGGGAGAGGTGGGGGAGAAGAGAAAAACAGAGATTTCAAGGATTACTTTTTTTCACTTGCTCTCAATCTTTCTGTTACCCTTCAGCCTGCCCTGGTCTGAGTGAGAACCATCTGTTCCTCTCACTTTCCAATTCTTCCCAGCATTTTTGGTCCAGCATTTAGAAAGCAATATTTTCTTCTAGATACAATAATTTGTTCTCCAACAGCTGCACTGCTGTGGATGCTCAGCCAATACCCAGACTTTCATTCCTGCTCCTGATAGTTCCTGGTGTATGTTCTTGCAAATTGTGTTCCTAGACTGAATATTTGATACCATGCTGAGGTGGCATCTAGCTCCAGGTTATGGTAAATTTCTGCTTTGGACCACTCTACACTTCACATTTTTTGTCATCAGGAAATCATAGTTAACTGGACTGTGTGTTGGGCAAATCATTTGCCAAACCTGAATATTTTTTTAGAAGAATGGTGATTTTGAGCTCTATAAAGAGATATTCTGAATAACTCACCAAATGGATGAATCTGTCTTTTGGCATTGTTTGTTGCAGGAATGTAGATTTTGTGTATGTAGATAATAGACAGACAGACTGACTGACTGACCGACAAATTGACAGACCAACTTTATTTGTGAACCCTGAGATTCAAAGAAGAAAAATTACTGTCAAGTTAAAACTTCATGAAAAACAAGATTTAAAATAGAAAGGATGACACAACTCTAACAATAGCATTGTGAATGGCGACATTGTCATTCTGAATGGAGATCTGCTGGAGTCAAATTGAATAACAATGCACTTTTTCTTCATTAAGGCCATTAAAATCTGTAAGGCTATGGGACCTGGATAGACATAAAGGTTTTAAAAAGCAATGAGGAGAGACTAATGCTCATGGCTGCATACTTACTTGAAGAGCCCAATTAGGTAAAAGTTTGGGCTAATTTGTGCTCTCTGAAAAATCTAAGCAGAAAAGCTTCATTTTTGTATTGGTTTAGAAAAAAACCCACACTATTTTTTTTTCTTAGCATCGCCACATAAATATTAAGAATTCTTTTAGGAGTGCAAAGTAATTTTTTCTATTGTAGCTAGAGATAAATGTTATTTGTGAATAAAATAAAAATACAGAGATTCACCAAAATTCTTTCTCTGTGCCTCACTGTTTCAGTAGTGTCTCTTGGAATATTGCAGTTTTCTATTGTTTTGGGGAGTGCTAATATTAGCATGAACTGTGATAAGAATTATTTAAGAACCTAATTGCATGCTCTGTATTTGGCATTTGAATTTTGCATCTTTGGAACTCATCTTTTCAGAGTGCTTCATTTAGTTTCTATTAATACCCTGTAATTTAATAATTGTAGTGGGAGGCTAGGGAGAATATGGAACAAGGAAAGATTTGCATATTTCTTTGATACAGTAGTTTGTGATAGGCTCTGACCTTTTTTTTTTTTTTAAGACTGATCTTAAAAAGCGACTTTGCTAAGGCTAGTGTGAATGCCATGGAACATGGAGACACCAGATAGGGAGACTATTCATCCTTTATTGCATTCACTTGTCATATGGTTGAGGGAAGGCTGAATCAATCCATCAAAGCTCTGCAAAACAGCATTAAGCAATGTAATTCTTGATTAAATCTTGCTTTCAATGCAGATATCAGCCTGGAGAAATGATCTTCTAAACTAAATCTTACCATGAAAGCAGAAAAAAATATTACTTTTGCTGTTGCCCTAAGACTATGTTGAAAAGCACATCTGAAAAAAAACCCAAACTGTGGCTGTGACTTCATGTTTGAGTTTATGCCTGTTAAAACATATTACTACAGGCCTCTGTTTTTTTGCTCTTGTAACCCGAGTAAGAAAATAGCATACAAGAAAGAAATCTTCTGGAAAGATTGGCTAATGGCTGTGTAAACAGCAAATGCTTGCCACATATGGGCATTAAGAGTTTTTATTGCAAAGACTCAGTGACTACTGTGAACAGGGTAGAGCTCCGAAATGTGGTAATAGGGCAGATCTTTCAGGTGAGGCTTGGAAGTTTGGCAATGTCCTTACTGGAGGTTTGGGGACTTTAGAACTCAGGATCCATGTCAAAGAAGGACTATAGCAGCTTAAAGGCAAGGCTGGACTGTGCTGCTTGGGTCTTCTACAAGGGCCAAGGGTGATGGAAACAAAGGGAACTTGTAATCATGAGGCTGTACCTTGAACACTGTATTCAGTTTTGGGCCCCTTATGACAAGAAAGACATTTTGGTGCTGGTTTTGAGAAGGATAACAAAGCTGATGAAGGGACTGATGAAGGAGCTGGGGAATCTGGAGAAAAGGAGGCTCAGGGGGGACCTTATCACTCTCTACAACTACTTGAAAGGAAGTTGTAGCCAGGTGAGGGTCAGTCTCTTATCCCACATAAAAAGTGATGGGACAAAAGAAAATGTCCTGAAGTTGCACCAGGGGAGAGTTAGCCTTATATTAGGTAAAATTTCTTCACTGAAAGAGTTGAAAAGTACTGGACCAGGATGCCTAGAAAAGTAGTGGGGTTGCTACCCTTAGAAGTGTTAGTAAGACCTATAAATGTGGCACTTGGGGTCATGGTGTAGTGGTGGACTTGGCAGAGCAGAGTTAATGGATGGACTTGATGATCTTAGAGGTCTTTTTTAACATAAATGATCCTATGATAATCAACAAAACAGGGCTTAAGCAGAGTCCCCTCAAGCATTTGCATGTAAGCAAGAAAGTGCTGGCAAGGCACCTTTTATGGGGAACTCCTTCGCAGCCTGTTCTGGGAAATCCACATCCTGCTTCTTTGCTTTGATGGTGTCTGAGCACTGTCACAGGCTTTCCTGAGAAGTTGTGGAGTCTGCACCTTCAAAGATACTCAGAAGTCATGGTCCTGGGCAAAACTATGTTTGAGCAGTGGCTTAAACAAGGTGACCTGCAGAGGCCCTTTCCAACCTCAGCCATTCTGTGATTATGTGAGCTGAGAAGAACATTGGAAAAGGCTACAAAATATTGTGATGGTCCTGAAAGAAAGGTCCCTGCTGTCCATTTTGCCTGGATGGAGTAAAAGTTTCAGAAGTCTTCCTTAATAACAATGAGTTGAAAAACTCAGTTTCTACTCTCAGTCTGCTTTTTAAGGGTTGAAGAACATGCCCAGGATACAGCAAATATTATTTGGCATAGAAGTGGGTAAAAATACACTCAGTCATAGAAGCAGGGATCTCAGTAAGTGTCCAATTTGCTTTTCCGGTGACTATTTCCTTTCCTCATATAACATTACCTTCTATTTTTCTTGTTAATAGGGAAGGATTCTAAATTTCTCTACAGATTTTGTATAGAAATTATTTTAACTACTCTATTTATAGGACTAAATATAGGCCATAAATGGAATGGTAGTTGAGGTCAGCTCAGTGCATGGAGAGGAGTTACTGTGATTTAACAGGGAAACCCAGTCTAATATAATTTTATTTGATTGCACTACATCCTTGCATGGTTTATAACCATAATAGCAATTCTGACGACAATTTTCCATCAACTGGTAACAATAGTCCTAAAAGAAACTGGATGCTTTGCACCATGCTGCCATTTCTTTACTTGCTCTGGAAAGATCAGGAATGATTGATTTTTGACACAAATCTCCACAATTTGCACAGAAGTTTCCTATTTTCTGACTGTGGATTTCTGATTTCATGAGTGTCTGGATTATACTGTTCAATCTTTATGAGAGCTGATAATATGGAGAACAAGAAAATTTAGCAGCCCCAAAAGCATAAAATATTTTTATCATAGTGATTCCTATAGGTCAGTAAATTCTAACAGAAAATTTTAGTGTTGAATTCCCAGAATTCATTCATTCATAAAGTAGCAAGTTTTTATAGGACAAAAGATGTGTTTGTTGCTAACTATGCACTGGCTTTCAACTTATGAAAAGTTTTTTGCTCCCAAATATAAAAACTATTGAAAAATATATTATGGCAAAATGAGCTGTATGCATTATCTCTGAAATTCTTGATTTAGCATTTTTATTTCATCATTTCTGCTTCATCACCTGACTCCCCGGCCACCTTCTCTGAAAGAAAATGTTGACTTTTCAGGAAATTATGAGCTCTGTTGAGTATTTGGAATTTTGCTTGCATGAGAGAGTTTTTATAGCAACAGCTTCCCAGATGTGTGGGTATGTTTGAATCTTTCAGGAGTGTTGTGTGAGGACATGACCTAATATTCTGTTGTGAACTAATCTGCTCAGTTTTTCAGAGTTCAAGGAAATTTTGCTTCAAATGCAGCAGTAGGAATATTATTGTTCTTTAGCAAACAGTCTTGGACAGATTGCAGAAATCTGTTAAATATTAATTCCATTAAGGCTGAATATTCAACTGAAATTAATTGCAATACCATGTAAAATAAATGTCATTAATTTATTATATAAGGAATGCAATGAACTGTATAGAAATTTGTAAGTAGTATTTTAAATAGTACAATGAAGCTTATAATAATTTAATTGCATATTTGAAGGCAGTACAGGTGCAAATTTGAGAATAAATCTTATATATACGCATATATATACATTTATATATATGCATATATACACACATGTGTATATATATGATTGGATGTGGATTTCACACACACACACATACACATGAAAACGTTACTGTTGAACCAATAAATAAAGCAGAAATTAAACTGCTCTTGGACAAGCAGCCTACAGATGTCCTATCTGTGATCCTCCAGATTCCTGAATTTCTGCATCCATGTGCACAAACCTCTTTGCACCTCCATTTCCTGCTACGTGGGTTTTAGCAGCATGGAATTATGACTGGATATGTGTTGATCCAGACTGATGCCTGATCTGAACATTTGGGGAAGCTGGTTACTGGAGCATGGTGTAGCATGATAAATTAGCAAGGAAGTACAGATGCAGTGGCTGTGTCCATGCTGAATATGATTTGAGATAAAGAATTTAGAATATTAGGAAAGAATAATGGTGCCTGTTGTCCATTCGATGCACAGTTTTTTAAGGGAAATAAAGCTTTTCAATTTATTTCTTTCTTGCTCAGTATTTCTCTCTATCCTTTCTCATGTGACCCATCAGCCATGCGGATATTTTTCAGAAAGAATAAAGACAGATATATGAGTAGGAAGGGGGAGAAAACTCAGCATAACTACTTTTTCCTTTCGTATATGTCTTTTCTTGTGGTATATTTCCCCTCAAGAACGTTCACAGGGTGAAAACAACATAAGGGCTACTGAAATTATGTAGCAATGTACTGCATGCTTCTTATCCTCATTAATTCAAGACAGATAGCATTTGAATGTAAAATAGTCCTCAATATCACTACAAAAAAATGGAAATACAAGATGAGCAATGCAGTATTTGTTTCAATGATCTTAGCATGAAGTTCAGTGCACCACAAGGGACTATGGCATAAATATTCAGCAGTATTCCGTTTTTTCACTCTGCATGTGAGAGGGTCCAAGAGAAAGCTCTGTGGGATGGCTAATATGCTTTTCCAAACCAGATGGGTGTGGAGATCTTGTTTCCAAGCCCTAGTTGGGAAGTTCAACCACTGTGGGGAACTACTTACTGTTCATATCCACCGTGGGACTTGGTAACAAACTTAGTATTAAACTTAGTATTGAAGGAAAGGTTCCATTAAATTTGGTGTTTACAGAAAGAATCTGTTCTATTTCATGCTGTATTGAGTAGTTTTTCACTTTAAGATTTGGGTACTTGACTGTCCAGTTTCAGACATTTTATTAAAAGATTGTCTCAGGGCTCAGGACTTTTCTCCTGTTCTTCTAGACCAGTTGCTATGACCAAAATCAACACCATTTTAAAATTCCTGGCACACATACATAAAGATGAAGCATTTTCTGTTATGCTTCTATTATTGCAATTATGTGATGAAAAGGAGAATTCAATCCAAAATACAGAAGCCCAAAATTGTTAAATGCAAATGCCCTTGCAAATGAACCCTCTGCCCACATGGAGAGAAAAGATTCAGGCTCAGATTCACAGCCTGGCTCTTATTCTATGTATGAGACAGCTTACTGTAAGACCAAAATCAAATTAATTCTGTGTTCAGAAGGTAGTTACCATTGAATTTGCCTCTTTGTCATCTAATTTCATTTTCACATTTTTGCACAGTTTATCTTAGCTAATGAAGAAAGTTGACACAGCAGATCATGTTGTGAAGAGGGGAACTCAACTTTACCAGCTTTAAAATGGTTGTCTTCCAAACCCTTCTGGGCAGAATGACATGAACAGAATAACAAACCGCACTTCCAGCTGAAAATCTATATTAGAAAGCTTTATGCTAGTGTTAGCATATCAGGGTTGCATTGTCAGGAAAGGACGAGATGCTAAGAGAAGAAGAAAGGCTTTATTGCTTCATTTTTTTGAATATTTAATTCCTAATGAAAGGAAAGTAAGATAAGAAAAAAAGCAATTCTTTTTCATCATTTCAGACTGCATGTTAATGTCAGTATATCCATGTGCATTTACAATGTGGTTTGTACTAAAGGTACCAATTTATTTGTACTAGAGCTTTACTTCAGTAGTTTTGTTTCAAGCTGCTATTTTTATATCAGGGAATCCAAACTGGGAACTTTGTGAAGTCTGAGATGCTTCTATTAATTTGTGCAAGATTTTATTTTTCTAATTCCTTCATGATTGTTTCAAGGGCTTTCATTTGACTTGGTTATGCAGAAGATTAGGCCTCAATATTACAAATATTTTCCTTGGGACTTGCATATGAGGCAAAGTATACAAAGCTAGGGCAAGGTACCACCTGTGTGACATTGCTTGCTTTGAGTGAAACATCGTTCTAGGGCACAGTGCCAGGACGAATAATTCAACCTTTTTATCACATGAGTATCCAAAAGATATCTGATGCACCACTTCTAAACCCATAAAATCACTTCAAAGACAGCTTCTTGACTGTGGCCATCCTCAGAAGAGTTATCTACTTGTTACAGCTCCTGTGTGTCACCCCACAAAGCCTGAAAGTTGAGGGAGCCCTATTGTTGTACCTGCAAGAGCCAAAATGTTCTCCAGATTCTGCTGTCACTCCTACAGCAGGATCCATCCAAATGCCATTCCTTCTTGGCACAGGCAAGACATCAGTTTTCAGGGTCCTTATGTTTTTTCTCTTTGCAGCCCTCATTCTGATGTATCCATCATTAAGTGATTCCTTTCAAACAAAACTCAAGATTCTCCTGTTCTTTTTCATTGAAATCTCAGCTCCAAATTACCAAATCCTACATTTGGTACTTTGCACCCAATAAAGTTCTTGAAAAAAATGAATTCAGGATCACATCCTCAGATATTACTCAGCCTATCAAAATGAAGTCAGTCATCTCCCATGTGTTAAACAGATGATTAAGAGGTTACTTCGCAATTAATTTTACCCTGGAAACAGTAGGGATCAATATTCTCCTGAGAAAAATCTGAGCTTTGCTTCAGTTTGGTTGTGAGGAATGGCTGGCACAGGAGACTGATTTTGTATTCAATCCATTACATGTATCTTGTATTACAGGGAATGTATTTAACCAGCAGTGTACAGCATTATACAGTAGAAAATGTGAGCAATGGCACTTTGAGGACCCATAAGAAAACCGAGGGTAATGCCTTCCCATCCTTCTACCCCTGTTTATTAGTCCCACAGCAGTAAGACCACCCTTTATTGGCAAATGCAGTTATCTCACTTGGCATCTGAGCAGCTTAAATACTAACCAGTCTGTGGCTTTTTCTTCTTTCCCCTTAATACACAGAGGATTACCCTTGTGAAGGACTACATAAATAGAAAAAGTGATGGCTTTGCTTTAACTGCACTAAGCCTGTCTTTTTTTTCGCTGGCAACAGTTTTAAGTGTCAATGTTGCATCCATATTAAGTGTGAATTCCCTCGTGTAAATCCCATTAAGGTTAATAGAATTTTAGTTTTACTGCTTAATAAATTTCAAAGTGGATTAATTTTTGAAAAATATATAACCAGCCATAACACACAGAACATAATCCCATATCAGTATACATATACTGTAGCTAAGTATGGGAAGTGCTAGTAGAGACATGATGCAGCTCTGCACTATTTGTATAGAAAATAGAAGAAATAATTTTTGAGTTTGTAATTTAGCTAATATTTCAGTATCACTTGTCTTTTATTGTTTGTTGCTTTCCTTTTTTCACTTCTACTCATATTGAAATTGTCTTCTTCCAGCTTCTGTGCTTCTGGATTTAAAATCCTAATGAATTGTTTGAGGCACCAGCTTTTCCAAGCTGTGAGATCATAATGCAATCTCATATACACAGTAATCACTGGGAGAACTGTACAGTGAAAGAGCTGGTACTCAGTTGCCTGTATTTTAAGAGAAACATAGTCTGAGAAGGTTCCATGCCTTTAAGTCACATACATATAACACTGTATGTATTTAAACTTTGTCAGTTTGAAATTGGTTTATAGTATTAAGTATAGGCTTTCTCTAAAATTAGTGCATTTGTCTCTCAGGAGCTTTCAGAGTCTCAGCTGCCTTTCTCCAAGTGCTGTTACATTGGGTTTGCCAACTTTAAAAGACATTCTTGAGGTATAGGAATAGTGTTTCTTTGGAGGCAGACAACACTCCTGAACTCTTGTTCATTGGTGCTGCTCTAAAGTCAGTGTGAGACTGTCTCTCCATGGCCTGGCAGCCTTTCCACTGGCCCCGATTCTTCTCAACCCCAAATTTAGCTAACAAAAGCAAATAAAGGTAACAAAAATTTAGCAAATAAAAGCAGATACAAAGTCTAAGCTTTCCAATGCTCATCCATGTCTGCATTTATTCTAGAATTGTTTTTTCTCCCACTGTTCACATCCTTTCGTATATCTCACTTTTTATTTGTGTTGCCAGTGTGGCGATTTGGGAAATCTGCCTATGTATAACTGTAAATTGCAGCCAAGGCTGTGAAACAGCAGACTATCTGGTTATTAGTTATATTCAGGAGATTGACTGAAAATGTCAGTACAGGTTTCCATATTTATTATCTCAGAGAATTCCATATCCAGTAAGAATACGATTATTTTTTCTTTACATGCCAGCCCTGTAACTCTGCCTGTGATCTGAAAGTCAAGCTGTCATCTTTGCTTTTAATGAATTTTTTGCAACAGAAACTTACATTACAATATTGCTACTTACTTGAGCCAGCACAGGACTGAGGTTGCTTTTATAGCTCCATTGCTTCTGCAAAGAACTGAAGTGAAAAAGGAAAGAATAAAAAAAAAAAAAAATCCAAGAAATTATTTTCTATTAATTTTTTTTTAATTAAAACCTAATTGTGATCCTAAGTCATTACAGGAATACCTGTGGTTCAAAAATAAAATGGTATGTCTTCACAGTAATTTTTAATGACTATAACTGTACTTTTATTGTCTAATGGCAGCAAAGAGATGCAACAGCATCCATCTAAGCAGACAAGGTGACTTAAGCTTCTGTAATGCATGTAATAGCTGAAAATTGAAAAGTAGATAATTCACTCATGCTAAGAAGACTTAACTAGGAAGCTCAAGAGAAGTATCACTGAAGATCTCAGCCTACAATTTCCCTCTCATGGAATGATCCCATGTTTGGACCTGTTTGACCCTGTTTGCTTTACCTTCCAATGTTCCAGGTCATACTTGATTTCATTTTCAACCTCATCAGTTTTTACTGGCTCACTATTCAAAATCTGAATAGTTGTATTTGTGTTATTACTTAAAAATGCTTTCCTTTACAAGTCATTTGTAGTTCTTTGTCTTTCCTCTGTGATTAGAAGTTTCAGTAAGATTTGCAGTTGACTGTGTGGCACAGTCATACAATTGTGTCTTTATTCAGTTCAAGGTAACATTGCGCAGAGTGAGTTCGGTTGCTGTACCTTTGATGTTGACAAATGCAACATGGACATTTGCTGCTGCACTTTTAGCATCAAGTAGTACATAACTCTTCTATGGTTTAAAAAATTTCCAGTAGTTAGTTAACTTTTGCAAAATGTTTCAATATTATCCTAACTTTCAAGGTGAGAAAACTGAGGCAGGTGACCAAGTCAGTCTGTTACCTTGCCCCACCACAGCCACAAAACATGTTTAAAGCACTTATCAAAAGCAGTGACCAATTGCAGAAATGGTCACATCAAAAACAATTCACTTAAATGAACTGGTTTAGACTTTCCTATTTTTTTTTTTTTTTTTCCTACTGGAAAAATACTCAGTATCAATATCTTGTCAAAATGTGTCATAATTGTAGAGTGGCTGCCTTTGCTGAGCAGTAGACTTGTGCAGCTTCAAATGTGAATACCACAAGTCAGTTTTTAGGTAGCATAGGTTTGTCCTGGACAGCTGGCTTATGGTAGGTTTTTCTTTATCTCATCTCTAATTATCTTGAGAAGTAATAGTGAAGGATACTTTGCATGGTCACCTTCTCATTGTTTTTCTTTTTTTTTTTTTTTATGTTGTTGTTCAGTCAAATACTTGTGCTGTTTCTTCCCACTACCCTGCCCCACTCCTGACATGCTCCAGTGCTGATGAGACCTGGAGAAGCCATAAGGATGCTATCCAAAAAGGGGAGTTTTGGTGAGAGAGTCTCCATGAGCAGAACCCGCAGAAACCAAGTACACTGTGCAGAAGAAGAAATCCTTTTCACTCGACTCTTCTTTTTGGAACTGTTCTCCAAACTATCAAAGGTCCACTTTTTTTCTTTACTTAAGTAGAAGAGGTAATAGAAAAGCTTAAATATGTGTATTATATAAATCTTTATTTGGTAATGGATTGTTTTATACAGTTCAGCTCTATGGATATGGGTCTATTTTCCAGAGATCCTGCCAAGAGACTTTCCATTCCGGGGCTTCCTGCTTATTTCTTCCAGCTGCTTCCCTTTCTTATCCCTTCTGTTGTTATTCTCCTCCTGTCTCCTTGTTTTCACTACTGATGGAGAAAAGGCTTGGTTAGACTTTGAAATCATAATATAAATGTTCCTGGCAATTGTTTCTTTCTATACTCTTCATAATTATTCTCCAGCGTTTCCAATTGTATTTTCCAGTTGGAGACCATCACTGAGAACTGCATCATTCAGCCACAATGTTAAAGGTGCAAATAATCTTTTAAGAGGATTCATAAGGAACATGTTCAACGTTGAGACAGGAGGAGTAACACAGTGGACAAAATGGTCTTGGCTCTGTTGACCAGAGTGAGGAAAACTTATCCAGCTCTACATCTCCTGCCTAGTCCTTAAAATACACCACAAAGTCTACCTGCAATACAAAGCCTCATTTCAGTCTCGCCCTGAAAGTTCACAATCAACAATAGTGGGATTTGTGGAGCTTACTGGCCCAGCTTTCTCCAGTGGAGTGGTACTGGGTCAGTGCATGAAATAGGGGTGTTTGTGCATGTGTCAATGTGCATCATTTGAATCCTCTATTGTATTAATAACAGATAAATTTGAAATTAAAAAAAAAGTTTTTTAGATCTGTAGAAGTGATTTGATGACCTGTTACTCTGATGGCAATAATGCTGTAAGAGGGGAGTCCTTCCTACAAAAATAACCAGTGGCATGGAGTCAGCAGAGTGCTGTTTTCTCACACGTCAAAGTATTTGCAGAAAGAAGTCCTTTGTTTGTTTGTTTGCCTCTCTGTGTGTGTTTGTTTTCTCTACTTTTGGAACATATTAGAAAGCATCCTGCTCTTGTTATTTTTTTTGAATAGTCTATTTTCTGTAGAAAGTAATATCCACATGGTAGACTCCTATTCTTCAAAACTGTGCCAAATACGTGCCATTTTAAAGCTAAATATATGTTATTTTATTTTACTTTAAAGCAAGCCAAAATACATCCCAGGAACACAGCTCAGGATGGTGTTGGTCCTATTTTCAAGTGAGCATTTACTGTGTGAGGCACTTCTGTGCAACAGGCTGAGTTGGTAAGAGGCTGCTTTATAAATGCAGAACAGAAAGCAGTATTTCTCCTCCCTTTTACTGTGAATTTACCTTTTAATTGTAAAAATATGTGGTTTTTTACTATTCTAGAGGAAGCATGTAAAGCATGACATTATGTGCCTAATGTAGTTGTACCTGGCTCCCTAGTGTTCCCTTTTAACTTGCATTTTAGGACTGTTTCTCCAGGGGACATAAGAAAGTATTGAGTTTGAGGAAAATAAAAGGTTAGCACTTAGGACCTCCTGTGTCAACTCTTATATCCTTCTATAAGTGACTGGCTGATGTACAAAGGTATATTTTTGGTCTTATTTTTATTCCCTATCAAGGGGTCCTACTAAGTTTTTCATCTTGTCATGAGCTGGTAATACTTTTCTTCCTTAGCTTGGTCAGGATGAGAAAAATTTCTTAAACAAGCTCTCCCATTCCTTTACTATACAATAAAACAAGGCTCAACAAGAGACAAGAATAAATAAAATAGGGAGACTTCTGGAGTTACAGGGCCACATGGTGCCTAACTTCCCTTTTCATTATTTTGCTGTATAAAATTTCTAAAAGTACTCCTTCTCTTCTTGTAAGAATTGCATTTTACATATCTGACTCAAATTTTCCTTTTCTAAAAAGTTAAAAACATTACAGAGCAAACATGTTAGCAAATGCTAAAACTGAAAACCTGTACGTTATAGCACAACCAAGTTAAGGATGTGTTATGGGGTTTATAAAGTAAAACAGGAAAAGTTTTATAGAGAATTAAGAGTAAACCAAAACAGCAGTAGTTTTTCTCTGATCACATGAAAAGAGTTCTATATGACCTGCACTCTCACTGACCTGGAGGAATCCAGTAATTAAAAGTAGGAATAACTTAAAAATTTCACCTTTTGGTTGGACATTGAACTGAGCTTTGCTTGCAAATATGACATGGTTCTGTACATGGCGTCTGGTCACTCTGGCTAATGATTTGGTGATTTAGAATATGAGCTTTATCTCCTTGAAACAGTCTGAAAAATTATGCTACCTTTTCTGAATAATCTCAAGTGGGAAAAGAAATTTATCAGCCTTGTCTAAACATTACAGAATTTGAGGGGTTGGGTATTGAAATGTTATTGGCCTTTGTTGTCAAACTTCTAATTATTAAACTTCTGATATGCATCTAACTAATAAATGTTTTTTGTTGTTTTGTTTGTTTGGTTTTTTCCTGCAGCATTTTCCAATTGAAAGTCAGAGAAAAGTGTCAGCTTTATTAGCAACTTCTTCAGTAAGATAAAATCATCTCTCTGATCAGGATTTCTGCTGCCACTGCATGAAAAGTAGCTGGTGAAGCCTTTAGAAATCAAGTTCCATTGCAGAGACATTCTTTTGTAGGGAAAGAATGCTACATCTGAGGTAAAACAGGATACAGGGCTCCTTCATGTTGAAGACCTTCTTACCAAGGACGAAAAACAGAAGTAAAAATCCAGATGATTACAAAATTTTAGAACATTTTAAAAAACATGTGTATCAATTTGCATATGATAGGATGAATCAGTGTGCGATGTACATAATGGATTCAAAGATCAGAACAGCATGACATAGTCAATTGATAAGAAAAATGTAAAATTCCAAGAGCAAAGTATGAGTCAATGAGTTTCTTTATTTAGGATTTTTTAACTTTAACCTGTATAAGGGACAAATCTTTATTCTGACAGTCTTCCTGCAGATGGAGAGCCTACATTCTTCTGTAAAAATTCAGTAAATATTTCAGATTTTTGAGCCTAAAAGAGTAAATGGCACCTCTAATTTTTCTCAGTGGACACTGGTTGTGCAGCATGGAGGCAAGTACTGAGGACTGCAGGTAGAACTGGCTTCTTTTGTCCTGTGAGCACAGCTGACAAGTGATGCAAGAAAATTGGGAAGGGGTGTTATTTTCACAGAGTTCTCTTCCCCCTTGCTGCACAGGCACACCAGCAGCTGGTTCAGCATCCAGCCCACCTGGAGGTGAGAGGCGATGGGGGCCCTCTAAAATAGATGTGCTGCTTAGGCATGAGTGTTTATCCACTGCCAGAGGACGCCCTTTAGGAGTTTCCAACTGTCCATCCCCTGCTGTTCATGTTCATTCTGCCAAAACAAGATGCTTAAGCATTTGGCAGGAGGAAACCAATCGATTATCATTTCTGAGATTAAAAATGACCTAACAGGTTATCAGTTTACCAAGACTCCCACTGATTACTCTGAAGGCAAAAGCATCTTGCATATGAATAACTGATGCTTTAGCTTTAACTTGGGTGCAGAGGAAATTTGAGAGAAGATTTGAAGCATTTGCAGCTGCTGCTATGTGCATTCTGCCTGCTTTCTCTCAATGGAAAGTGTAGGGTAATAGGAAGGCTGCGTCTCTGCTTTCCACTATCCTTTTCAACACAAAAGCAAAAAATAATGAATAGATTGTGAATAGATGCTGCTGTGGGACATGTAACCTGACTCTGTCCATCTATCACAGGGAGTTGCCTATTCCAGGTTTTTTCAATATTTTAATTATTAAATATTTTCTATTATTCCTTGTTTACTATTATTTTTTATCAACTAAAATTGCCTGTTATTTCATTTCTATTGTTTTCTAAAAATTCTTCTGCTGTGCTCTTGCCCTTGTGAATAATGCCTTCCAACAGTGAACACCCCAAGTAGAATGCCTAACATATTCTGAGTGGTTTACTCTCCCTCATCCTCTCCAGATAGCAGTTCTGCTATCAGTGCCAGACCTTTGGGTGCAGCTCACCACTGGCTCCTCTGGTCCTCTGCTCACCATAGCTCCTAAATACAAAATCATGTTAAAGACTGAACCCTGTTCTGAATTAGTCTAGCCAGCTGCAACCCCCAGCAGGCTGCTCACCTCTCTGTGCCTGTGTTGGTTCCAGCCAAGAATCCATTATCACCACTATCAGGAGTGGCATCCAGGTTACCCTCAGACTGCCTTCTGCCCCCACTCCTTCCAGCTCCTGGGTGGAGTGCCGCTGTTTGTCCAGCTGTGCTTGAGGGAGCAGCAGCCCCCACACCTCTGCATGGTCTGGTCCAGGTGCTGGGGCACTGCAGGGGATCAGCTCCTCCCCCTCCCCCTGAATCCAAACCTCACTGGTCACTTTACAGTAAATGTAGTGACTTGTGCTACCAATTAATGCACCCAGGGCATTTTTTTTCTATGAAATGTCTGGTTGTTCTGATATTTATTGATAATAATTCTGATATTTATTGATGCTCTACATTCCTCTTTGGAGGAATGAACTTGTGCTTAGTGGAATGACAATATGTTGCTCCGGATCTGCAAAAGGCAGGGTAAGGTCAGCGAAGAGAAGAGTTCACTTTCCAATAGCCTGTGTCTACATATAAATTGGCACTTGATGCTCATCAAAGAACAAGAAATATTGGATATGCTCTAAATGTCCATTGTATTTTTGAGCCAGCTACCTGATGGAAGTCATCACTTATATGTAAATGAACTGTCAATGGCTTGCCTCTGTTGGCAGTCGCTGGACTGTGAAGGGTATGTCTTAATAAGAACCAAAGCTCTTCACAGACTTTGATTTACTGGAAATAAAATAGAAAAGTCCTCTGAGACTACAAAGGACACTTGTTTCAGATAAAATGTCTAGACAGTAGCAATATATTTGGGGCTTTTATTATAGCAAAACTGCAAATTAGAATGGAGTGCTGAGAAAGTTCCTATGACCCAGCTGAGTTCAAAAACACTGTTTCAGACTGATCCTTGAAACACACTCAAATTAAGTTCATGAGCATTCAAAAAGTGAAAGAAAAGATGTGCAAGGTCAACGTTCAGGTTTGCTAGAACTCTAGAGCTGCCCAGACTTTACATTCTATCTGACAAGAAGGAATTTGCAATGCAGCTCTGATTTAAATCAGTTAAATAAAACACAAATCATCCATTGTGATTCACTGTGTTAAATAACATTCTGCTTTGTAGCCTATTTCTGTGTGAGAGGTTTTTTCTTTGATTATTGTAAATTAAAAAATACATTAAAAAGATGAATTCTGTGGAATGTTACATTTTTGGAAAAGAAAGCAATCAAAATGAAGCTGAGGCATCCTTTGGCTAAGACACATCTATCTCTTGTTTTAAGGAGGACAAATGATACAGCATTTCAGATAAAAATTTGAAAATTTCAGAACATCCAATTTATCCAAAAATTATTATTTTTACAAAAATTGATATTTTGATATTAACTTCATTGTCAGGGGTTTTTTACCATACAGAATGTTTTGGAAGCTTTACAGATTTTTTTTTTTTAACAAATGATTGGAATAAGCCTTATACCTTTTATCATGGTCTGTGTAACCTGAGTTCAGTTCAGTATTTTTGCCCAAGAATATTTGCATACCCAATACAAATACTATATGTGAGAGCTTGGTTAGTTAAACTAGAACCTTGGTTGCTTGAAAGGCTAATGGAAAATCCAGAAGGCATTGCAGTGAGGCATCAATTTCAAGCACCAGAGTGCTCTGAATCATCTTCCGTGTGATTTATCACAGCTTTCCAGGAATCATCCTGTGCTCCTTGTGATCATCCCTTTTCCATCTGTACAGAGATCAAATGGAGACACAGGGTGGTGCACCCTACCAGCATTTCTTCCCAATTTCCTTCTTTGGTATTGGAAACTCTGGCTTTGGAAGAGTAACATTAGTCACTAATTTTCAGAGAATAAATATATTCATGGTCATGTTTTCACATACCAAAAAAAACAGCTCAGGGAAGTGTGGAATGCCTGGGAACCCATGTAACGTATTGCATCAGGTAATTAAAAAAAAATCAATTTTGTTAACTGTCAGGTTTTTTGCAGTGCATGTTTATGGTGCTTGGGGGAGTGTAACCCATCTGTGATGTGGGTCTACAGGTTTGTATGGGGCTCTCAGCCTTCCAGTGTGAGCTTTGAAATGGAAGGTCAGGGTGGGGTGCAGACAGAACACTGAATAATTCTTGCTGACTTGAACGAGATACTCCATTTGCCATTGCTGTCCAAATATAAAACCAGAAACAGTTTAAGAGGATCAAGCTGACTCTGCAAGCCATCTGAAATCCTATATCTGAGACATATGAAGGGTCCCTTCCTATTCACTAAGCTACTATCCCTGAAAGCTGAACATTAGCATTTCCATAGGCTTTTGGGAGCACAGAAATCTAGGTTCAGCTACAGGATTGTGTACCTAGGTAGTCTATTAAAAGATCTTGGTCTATGGTTTTAGTTCCACTGTAAAATTAATGTAAACTCTAAGGTTAAATGATACACATTGTCAGCATGATGACTGCATTAGCTGTAGCTGTTCCAAAAATAAAATTTATATGATAGTAACTGAATTTCTACATAGTCCAACAGATGAGTCATCAGATAATGTCCACAGAGATCAATTTTATTTATACTTTCAGAAGATTAATATTTACTGTTTTCTAAATCTAAGGGTATTTATAACACCCGACTGAATTAAATCTAAGAATTGTAAATGGATAATCAGAATGTCTTTTGGGGCTTCGTATTGATTCAATATTTGATACTCTGATCCTAGTCACAGTGTACCATGTTTTCTTTTATCCTGTTATATGGCTGGTAAATACCATTACAAATACAAAATTAGCAGAATCAATCCCATACAAGTACAATTTGATGCAAATCATAGTATGCCTCTTGCAGACTCCTCAAGAAGACTTTGTACCCCCTCTTCCCCTGCATGCAGTCCTTCAAATATTTGACAAACCACTGCTGTCAGAGAATACAAAGCACGAAAAAACCACATGCAATGGAAAATTGAGGTTAAAAAGCACAAAGAAATGAGATTTCAAAAGTTAATTTTAAAGGAACAAAGGGCAATATCTCTACCTATGCCTTTCTTGTTTTGAAGTATGTGATTCAAACATTACCTGTCATCAAGGAAATCATGGAAAGGACTGTTTTCTCTGATTCACTGACATTATACTTACAAGCAATTCAGTGTTGTAGTAGTTTCACTGCCTGAAGTATTATCTGGAACATCTATTTTGCGTTCAAGTTAGTGCTATATTTAGAACCTATTTTTATTCTGCCTAAAGTATACAGTACACTAGACCTTAATGCACCCTCTAACTACAGACATGGGCACAGAAGATGTAGGCTAAAAATAGCTATTACTCTATAAGCAATAATTTGTTTGAAAGCCATCACCTGAATTCCCAAGCAGTAGGGAATGATTAGGACTCGCTTGTCTTCTCTGCTGGAGAGAAACCTCCTCAGCAGATCCTCTTTTGCTGTTGGCAAATTTCAAATTTGTACAAAAATATTAGTAGAAAAAGTTAGAAAAATTTGGGCATGCCATTAACTCCTGTAGAAGGAAAAAGTGCTCCTTGTGAGCTGCTCTCAGCAATAGTTTTCAGTGCTTTATATTCTCCATTGGGAATAAGGTAATTATCAGTAGGAGTAGCAGTGAGGAAGAAAAATAAAATTGTTTATTATTGGACCAATTTGGCCCAGCAGAATGAAGGCCAAATTGTTTTTTGCTTGTCTGAGTTTGATTTTTAGGCAGTCTGGATGTGTTTTTTGTTTAGCAGAGAACTTCAGTGAGGACTATGTTGTTTTATGACTGAGGCCAATAGAAAGTCATTGGCATAATAAAACTGCAGATTTTACAATTTCAGCGCAGCTGCTCTGTGACTTTTAAGCAACTGTGAAATCACATTGTTTAAACTGTGTTTATAAGGACTGATGCCTGGATCCATCTTTTTCCTTGCTTTTTTTTTCTGGAGAAGTCAGCAGAATCAACAACTGGTATTGCAGCCTAACCATTTTAGTGAGTGTTCACAAACCTCCATGTACAAATAACCACCTGGTCACTCTGTATTCCACTTGTGTATGAAAATGAACATGATGTTACCAGTATCATCAATTAATTTACTAATCCTAATTCATCAGTGAAAATGCATTCGTTTAATGACAAACACCCTTGTTTGGATACACACCAATCATGTGCAATGCCCAGAGCAGACTGGCAGTTCAGTTGGCTTCTTAAACTGCAGCAGTTGGTAGTACTAGGACACACTTTTATACTGCATTGTAGAGAGTATATATATGTCCCATTTGCAAGAAGTATTCTTTGCTTCTCATGGACCAAGTTCTTTGCAGTGAGAGGTGAATTCGGGACCAATACCTTCCCACCCTGAGCCTGAGATCTCATAAACATCTTCAAATGTGAGAATTTATGCAAATGATATCAAAGTGGTTTGTTTTCTGAAATCACAACACTTAAGTAAATTTGTCTGTTTAGCAAATTAGGAGTTTATGTCTACAACCTGAAACTATGTGTCAAAACTGACAGCAGGGCATCCCCATCTGACAGCTTTCAAGGAATTAAGGAAGTCCTGAGTGGTCAACCTGCCACTGCATCTCTGCAGGTGTGTCAGGCCTCACTCCTACAGCTGGGGATGCATCTGGGGAAAGATGAGTTTTTCAAAGGAAATGGGTAGTGATGTGGGGAGGAGGGATGGCAAGTCAGCAGGTTTTGTACACTTTCAGAATGGTGAAAAGGAATTGCTTACCTACAAACAGGGTCACTCTTAAGTTACAGGGTAGGAGCTAATTCTTGTGGTGATTGGCCCTTAAGATTAAGAAGACCAATCAGTCAAGAATCCTGCAAAAAAATGATTGTCTAGTTCAGAGATTTCTGTGCATTTTTTTTTGGCTTTTGAGCTTTGCTGAGAGCCTCAAAGAGGGAGCCCAGCAGCTGCTGCCCTGAAGGAAGAATGACATGTAGGGGAGGCACTGGAGAGACAGGAAAAATGTGACAGAGCATTTGAGTTGGACAGAAAGTTTATGATATATTTGAAAGAGGGAATAGACTTCAGAGGAATCCAGAAAAAAAAGATCATATCCAACTTTATAGGTATTTGCTGGGTTAAAAGTACTGAAGATATCATCAGGATGGTTGTTCATAAATCATATAATCAACACAATTCTGAAACTCTGAAAGCTCAAATGGAAGAGATTCTATAGCAACTTTTTAACTGTGTCTTATGATTTAAAAATTAGTACCAAGGAATAAAATTATTATTTAACCTCAGTAGAATAACCATTTATTGGGCCAGATTCTGAGGGTCAAATCTTTTGATTTACACAAATTTAACTCACAGGTGTTTTGTGTGTGTCAGTAAGGTTGTTCCAAGTCTTACAGAGGTAGAGAAAAATGAAAATTTATCCCCACAAAACTTTTGGGTTTTCATGTCACAGCTCATGTGGGGAATGAGAAAAAAAATACAGTCCCATGTTCTTTGGCAGGTAAGTAGCCACATGTAAATAACTGTGCATCAAAGGACCATTTCTCAGGATTGCACCCACCCTAAAGTTCCCACAGCCAAAAGGTTACACACTCATAAGTCTCACATGCAGGGGTTGTACATGGTAGCCTACTTTCTAATCCACAGAAAGGATGTGGTCTCCCAGAGCATTATTTGTTTGCCATACAGGGTATTCCAAATGTGTATGGGAAATTGATAAAGTAAGACTCATTTTTCATATAGTCACAGAATATGCTGAGTTGGACAGGGCATGCAAGGATCATGGAGTCCAACTCCTGGCCCTGCACAGGACCATCCTCAAACGTCACACCATGTGCCCAAGAGTATCATCCCAATTCTTTGACTCTGTCAGGTTTGATGCTGTGACCACTGCCCTGGGGAGCTCTTCCAATATCCATCCCAAACTTTCCCTGACACAACTACAGGCCATTCCCTTGAGTCCTGTCACTGCTCACCACAGAGCAGAGATCAGTGTCTGCCCCTCCTCTTCCCCTCACAAGAAAGCTGTAACTACAGTGAGGTCTCCCCTCAGCCTCCTCTTCTCCAGGCTAAACAGACCAAGAGACCTCAGCCACTCCTCAAACTTCTTGCCCTCAAGGCACTTTTGTTTTGAGTCATGTATGCGCAGACATTCGTCTGAATGTTGAAAAGATCTTTGGAGTGTAGAATCACCCTTGGCTTTCATTAGTAATGCCATTCTTCACTGGCTTTAATATGGTCATCAACAGTGGGCAGTTATCCCTGTACTTGGATTTAAATGATAACTCCTTGACACTGAAGAGGGAAGAGAGAAGTTGTGGGGTTGGAGCTAAATGATCTTTAAGATTCCTTCCAGCCCAAGTCCTTCTGTGATTCTCTGAAGTTGTAACCATTTTTCTCTGCATAGAGTGCTCCTGCACAACTGAAGGGAGACAGCATTTAGCCTGCAGTTCATAAAAGGAGTCAGCATAAAATTCACTGGTTAAATAAAAACTTGACTCAAGTCTGATATCCTTTTTTTCATATGCATACAAAAATAACAACTCAGGAATTCAGTTTCTATTTTGTATATCCACAGCACAAGGAAAACAAAAGTGCATCTGTTGTTAGTCTTTCTCACTCATTTCTTTGCCATCTCAATCAAATTGAGACATATCACTTATGCTTGTCCCTTGTACAATAACACTGCTCAAATATATAAATTGGGATCTCCTTCTGACAAGTTTTAATTGTGGGATGAGTCAAGCTGGCATTTACCTAGAGAGTTCACACATACAAAGACTCCACTGTCAGGCTCTGTCTCTGCTCATTATAAAACCAGTAAGCTGAATTTCACAAATGTAGTGAAGGAAAGGTGTGGCACTCACTGTGAGCCTGGAAATTCAAGCACCATGAAAATTTCCCAGCAATGCATGGAGGAAGAGCATATTATGTTCCCTTGCAAGGAAGTGAAGAGAAGGCTTCATCCAACTGGCACCTCAGGAATGATCTCCTGGGTCTTGCATAACAGTAGGGAAGGAGGGAGGAGGTGGATGGGAATGGAGAACCCAGTAAGTTCACAAACTGGGAAGAGCAGAGAGCCCTACTGCTTACCAAAAAGAGAGTCTGTGTGAAGTGAGTGTTTCCCTGCAGATTTCAGCAGACTTAAGGTACCAGATTATGTAAATATGGTTCTAAAATCAGGATAGTGGCTAAAGTTTAGCATGTTTTTACCATGTGGGTGTCTGTGCTTTCATAGCCATGTAATGAACAGAGTGACTGAATGAATGTGGTGTCAAATATCTACTCCTGAGGACAGAATTTGTCTCTGTTTGTTAATAGACACTTATTCATCCTACAAAAATATGAAAAATGAAATTATTCAAGAAATCCTGCATCTCCTTTCATGTCTTTCAAGGTTAACACCTTGCTACAATACAGATATCAAACAGCAAAACATCTGGGCAGCCCCAGAGCTGGGGGTCAAGGTGAAAGTAAGTACCTATCCCATACCTGAAACTTGAGAGGAGGGGACAGATTAACATATTTGCTTTCTGGTCTCAATGAAAGGCTCATGCCTCTGACCTTCTGGCAACCTCAGGTGTCTTATATGCACAATGAAGTGCTTGATCTGTTAATTATTTGTAAGCCTAAAAATCTTTGCTATAGTAGCTTACATAACTGCAACTACAGCCAGAGAGAATTCCTCCTAAACTGTAAGGGCAATATAGAATTCACCCACTTAGTGCTGACCTAGGACACAAGCAATTGAACTTATACCTTCTGCTCTCATCTAATCTGCTGACTGCAAATGTACCTCAAATTAAACACATTTAAATTGTACTGGGTTTTTGCAAAGGCAACAAAATTTATTCTGAATTCGATTTAATGCCTTGAAATGTAATAGATTTTTGCAAGGCCTTGATATTATGTAACTGATACACAACAAAGCACACAGAAGAAAGTAAATATCAAACTCACTGTGCTCCGCAAAATGATATTTAAGAGACCTGTTGATCCATCAACATGGTAGGTTAGGGTGCAAGCAGGAATTGTTTCTGAGTGGGTAAGAAGCACCCTCAAAGCTCCTCACTGAAATGAGAATGGATTCCTCCTGGTCATCAGAAACACAAAGAAATCAGTAAGTAAGAAGTTCTGAGATTGTAAGGTTATAAGAAGGAAGAACCTTAACTTTCTAGTAGAAGTGAGGATCTGGTAACATTTATACACTTTGTTCTGAGTTTGCAGAACATGACATGATATGCATGTTGGTTATCACAAAAAAAAAAAAAAATGGAGCAAGTGGTGCTCTGTTAATGGGAATTGGATTGATTTTGTTTCTTCCTGGCTTCTCCATGTGCTCTATTCTGTTTCAAAACCTTGGTTCAAGAATTCAGAGATCAAGTGAACAGCAATAGTGCAATCATAAAATATACATTTCAGAAAACAATAAAAGCAAATATATTTTAAAAATCAGGGGAATACTTGGTAGCCTACATATTTATAATTGAAAGCTGTTCAGGAAGGAATAACTTTTTTGTTCTACTCCCAAGACAAAACTCTTCCTGGTTTCCAGAAATTAATAAATCTATCAATGAGAAACCCAGGGATAAAACCAGCAGAAATTGCCAACAGGTTATAAAAGATATTAACAAGAACCATCCATTGAAAATTAATATTTGTCAAATGTGGAAAGGTAAAATTGGTAGCACAGTCCAAAATATCTCTTCTTTATTTTTTTTTTTGTTTCTTATTTTTAACTAAAGCCTCTTTAAGAGGCCCAGTGGCCTCTTTAAACATGAATTTCTGAGCTTCAATTGTTTCGTGTGATGTCTTAACAATCCTTTAATGAAACTTTGATGGATCCATTTAAAAAAATTGTCGCCACAGTTTGTCTGAATCTTAATCCATGAACTAAAACCAATCTGCTTTTGCAGCAGAAGTATCTCCAAGTGGATACAGTGCAGTTCTTTCATTGACATCACATTAGCTATTGGAGCTAATCCAGACTCACTGGAGGTTTACATGCAAACCTGACTTACTGTGGGTCTTCCATTCATATCTGATCTGCTTCCAGATCTGATGTCAATGGAAGCACTGTATACTCCATGCTGATGCTATCCAGCTTGGCCTTCCTCCAGAAGCTTAATGTTTTTATTCAGTTGCATCAGTGCCTCTGAACAGAAAAAGAATGACATCCGTATGTTGTAAGATTAAAGCCGAGTCAACATTTCAAGTGAAAAAATGTATGTGCTCATAGACCTACAGTAATATGGTGAAAGGCTGAGTTTCTTGAAATAACAGTTTCAGTCTCAAAGCTGCTATGTGTGTTACATTTTCTTGAATGAGATGAGCTGAAAGATACATGTAGATTGCCCTGGTTTTCTTTTGACAGCTAAATTTTGAGCCATATAATTTACTGTATATTTTTAAATCAAAGAAGGTGATTTGGCAAATAAATATGTCAATAAATTCCCATTTAGAGAAAGAGAAAAGTGCTCTTAACTCAGAAAGCTGATGAAGAGAGCTAGTAGCCTATTGCTGCATGTGAACAGGGCTCAAAGGTGTTTTCTGAGAAGTTTGTATTATTCTAGTTGCATAATGCAACAAATGCAAATAGATCCCATCAAATACAAGTCACTTGTGTGAATAGGGAGACCAGCCTGGCATTTTAAAGGAATTAATTGAAGAATCCTTCCCACTGGAATTATTCTTCCAAAAGTATGATGCCCTCCAAATATATTTTATGGTAAATTGTGGAGGAGCTGAAAGGCTAAAAAGGATGTTTAAAAAAAAACACAAACAAAACCAAAACCGTTTGTTGTTTTTTTTTTTTTTC
This sequence comes from Poliocrania exsul, assembly GCA_035041345.1. NCBI lineage: Eukaryota > Metazoa > Chordata > Aves > Passeriformes > Thamnophilidae > Poliocrania > Poliocrania exsul. Next base: position 12,907,432 of record JAWWLZ010000139.1, read on the forward strand.
AGTGAGAGTGAGATAGGAAATGGTTGATCCTTGTCAGATTTCTTTAGTTATTAAAAAAGAATTTCTGAAGCTGTTTTCCCTGTATTAGCAGGTGACTAAAGTCTTAGATCTCTATGAGATTTAGATGAGATCAGGTCTTTTTTGCTATGGAAACTCCACAGGTCTAAGCACCACTTAGTTAAATAAACATGACCCTGATTTTAGCTCACCTGTGCCTCTTGACCAAAAATCTGATTACAGTTGTTTGAACTCTTAGTTTCCCCAAATCTTTATTCAAGAAATCCTCACCAAATAGTATATTCAGGGCATTTGTAACATATCAAACTGCTTTGTAATGCATAATACGGAGCAAAAGGTACAGTTTTCTGCAAAGGTGATCACTTTGGAAAATCGCTGAAGCAGTTCAGGACCCCTGCCTGTGTGTTTCTCCACCTCAGCTTCTGGTGAGACAAGGGTTGAGGGACTGAATGAAATGAAGAGTGTGCTGATATTTTTTCCTCTTCTTCTCCATGGTGGACAAAAGAAGATCCATGGTGGCTGAGCTGGGAAAAACAGCAGTAAACAGCAGCTGCCACCACTGCTATGATAGGCCCTGCCTTCTGGTCTGACTGCAGGCATGTTCAAGTGCTCTTCACAGATATTTTTCATAGCTTTCTAGAGCATTTTATTTCACTGCTGTGTAGAAAAGCCACACATGAGAGATCCTTTTTTTATTAAATCTAAACATAAAAGAAAATTTCACAAATCTGTGGGTCTGGCTGTTTCCCAGTCATATGTCATCTGAATTACATTACCACAATATTCCAGACATTAAATTAAAGACAGTAGGAACAAGTATAGTTGACATCTGTGCAAAATTTAAAACTAAGGAACTTCCAGTGGTTTCTTTAATCCTAGCCAAATTATGGCTTTTACCACACTCTTCCTTCTATAATGCCAATTTTTTTTCTTCTCTCTCTCAAATACATTCACAAGATCACAACCATGCAACTGCAAGGCACCCTGCGCTGTTCCTGTGTGGGCTGGCAATGCCAGCAGTCACACTGGGAAGAGGATGCTGGCTCATCCCTGAGGGATCCTGCCCTGGCTTCCTTACTTTTGGGTATCACCAGGAATGTGCATTGCAAGAGGTAATCTCTGCCTTGCCAAAAAATAGCTTTCATATCTTGTTTTTCCCAATATACTGAAGAATTGAATAAGAGTTACATTTCCTTGCTAGGAGGAGTGTCCAGCACTGGAACGTGGTATCCAGGGAGACTGTGAATCCTGTGCCCTTGGGGCTTTCCAAGACTTGCCTTGGCACAGGCATGGCTGACCTGAGCTAGAGCTACAGGGGTTTGGATTAGGTCACCCTCAGGATTCCCCTCCAGTGAATATTTTTGATAGTGACTGATCTATCACCGGGGAAATGGGCAATGGCCATTGCCAGTGGCACAGCAGTGACTGTTGGATTGTAGCTATGACTTCTGACAATCCCTCCACAGTGAGGTGGAGGAGTTTTTCATTTTATCCTCTTCTTAGGCCTAGAGATGGTAATGGCTTGTAGTAAACATGCCTATGAGCAGTCAAAGACGTGGTTAGAGTGAACGAGCAGCCCTTCGTTCAGGTCAACTAAATGCCCTAATGAGTGGTGGTTGTGAAGAAAGCCACGACTCAAGGCAAAGCTTGCTGTGGTCAGACCAATTAGGAGCTAAATCACATGCACATATTTAGTGGGGGAGAGAGAAAACAATACAGCTATTTGGCCAAGGCTGGCACACTCCTGCCCTAAATCTGTGGTGCAGGCAGAGGCTGCCACCTTGATGCTGCAGGTTCCCCTCTACTCTTGCCCTTCAGTGCCCACCACTGCCTGCAGAGCTCCTCTCTGCAGTGTGCCCATGACACAGGCTGGCACACGTGGGAGCAAATCAGGATGTCTGGCAATTCCCTGCATCCCCTTTGTGTCCCTCTGTGTTTGTGCAGCTGTGAGTATATTTGGAAACTCAGTGGTGGTGAGTGGGTTGCTTTGACATTGTAGAAGGAAGAGTGTGGTAAAGGCACTGTGTTTTCCACATTATCTGATTGATTCCATTCTTCTTTCCTCTTAATAGAAACAATCCACTATGGCTTTGAGATTGCCCTAACCACATAGGCCAGGAAAAAAAAAGGAATAATTTTCCATTTTGGCTTGGTATGTCCAAATATGAACAGTATTTTCTGTGGAGTTGATAAGGCAAAAACAAATAAAATGTTGTATATTGGCTCAGAAGAAACATAATTCCTCTACCTTTAATATTCCATCAAGAACTATTTTGATGTGATTTTGCATGTTCTTTTCCCAAGAAGGAGAGGAATAAAAAACTTGAGCAAACATTGATGTTTTCTACCACAACAAAATGAATACTTTGCATAGAAGTGTATCAGAAGGCTAGTAGAAATTAACTTTCTGTTTTCTGCTCTAAATGTCAGTATTTGGAGGCAATAAGGTACATAAATTAGAATTGGGACTATACTTACCTGTTTTTAAAACTCAACTCATGGTCTTCTATATGGGCTTAGAAGCAGTATCTTCTAAAGACTGTAAATTATGATGAGAGCAAGCAGGACCATGTCTTAATCTTAATTTTGCAGACTACCAATGGCTCCTTGATGTATCCCTCTGTGTTGACCCTCTGAGTACAATGTCTTTAAGGGTACACAATCTTTTAAGTAGTGCATAATGGAGGAAAAGTAGGAGCTTCTTATGTTTCTGGGCTGTTCTGTTTCCCATGGGTTTTTTATCCCTCAGATGTGATAATTGCATTGGAAACTCTGTGTTGGGGTTGCAAGGTAGGATGGTTGAATACAGTCCTGAGGGCAGGGAGATGACAGCCAGTCCTGGAGGCCAAGTAGACCATGAGAAGGAACCTGCCATGTGGTGGCTGAACTACCAGCCTTGATTCTTTCCCACCCACCCAGCCCACACATTCACAAATGAAAATGAGATGAGAGACTCATGCTCTGGCAACTACCACATGTACGCTGCACCTTGTTTGTCAGGCAGAATGTACTCATTGATCTTGCAGCAAAAGGTGGAAATGAAAGTGTCTAAAAGACTCCACCACATCTATTATTTGTTTGTTAGGTGTTGGCAGCCTGCCTTTGGCACTGCAAGGCAGAAATGTGAATTACAACCATCACCTGCAACATCTTCACTTTCTAATCCAGAACTCAACTTGTGTATCCACACAGGCAAAGTGAGTTTTAACAAAGTCTGTGGGAATGTCCTGTGAGTAAGTCTGTATATATTGTTCTCTCTGAGGGATGAGAAAGGATGGAAAGATATATGTTTTATTTCTATTTGCTTGTTCTTTTTTATTTTCTTGCTATTCAATTATAAATTTTAAACAGCTACAATGAGATTCAAATAAATAGCCCAACTGTTTTTTAACATCGACCAGATATCTGATATCTTCTTGGCAATCTGGGGTCCAGAAATCAAAGAATAAATTGTCATTATCCAGTGAATAAAATAGTCATCTGAATAAGTACAGCACAGATGTGCTCTGTCACTTCACTAACACGTACTGTAGGCAGAATACCTTAAACATGATGCAATTTTTTGTGAACTAACATATGTCTTCAGTTGTGATTGTTTGAAGGTACTGCTACAAATGATGGCTATTATTGTGCCTGTTGCTGTTGGCTAGTCATTCTAGAAACCCTTTTTTCCCTGTTAGTAGGAGAGATCACTTGAACATAAATTAGCTCAGTAAAAATATTTATTAAAACAACAGTCAACAATCTGCTCCTCCTAGCATGCATCCTGTATGATATTAGAGTGAAAGCACATATTATCATGTTACTAAAAAGAAAACTACTGGAATAAAAAGATTTACAAAAGAATAACGGTAAACAATCTGCTCAATCAGGCAGCCTAACTACTTAGGTGTGTAATTATAGAAATGCCACAATGTTTATGCAAGTGTCTTCAGAATAACAATAAAGTGCAATGTGTTTTCTATCAAGAAGATTTACTTAAATAAATAGGAGATTAGCCTGCCAGGGCTATTCACATGACAACAGAGGGGTAAATAGGGAGAGGCATTCCCTAATGCACAGTCAAAAGGTCATAAAGGCAAGGCTATGGAATATGAGGCTTCATCAGTGTCTGAAAGGTTAGTGCTCAGTCTCATTACTCTTTAGCTGTGTTTCAGTTATTTGCGCAGAAGGGGTGGGTGGTGTAAACAGGGCTTAAAGCTGCGACACTCAAGGCTCTCCACTGTGTTCAGTGAATGAGAAGCTGAAAAGGTAGAAGGATGCCTGTTTGCATTTAGTGCTCATGTGTGTCTTACTTTGTCATGGTCTCTGTTCCACTTTTTATTCCTTGTTTTCTTGTGGTCCAAGAAAGGAATCTAACCTCCACGTCTTACTTTTAGATACCTCTCCTAATCACTCAACTTACAGAGAAAATTCATCCTCTTTGCATCAAGTTCTTACTCTTTATAGCCCTCTTTCATCTCTAATCTTCCCACTGTGACAGGAAAATGTGCCCTGAGGCAGTGCCTTATGATGTCAGAACGAGAGGCTTCTGGCTGGATGAGCAAAAGAGTATTTAAAAAGCAATTTTAAACATACAAGTTCTGACCACATAGTCATCACTGACCTCAAAATGAAGGGAAAACCTCTCTGTAGCTTAACCTGCAGTTTGCCTTCTGCAGCCTCTAAAATACCACCACATAAAAAATACGGCTGATTTGGGGGGTGTCCTCCTGCATCCATTCTGTGCAAGGATTCATGATGGGAGAGTGTCAGGCCCTTGTGCCAGTCAGTTGGGTCCTCATTGTTTGTGATCAGTCTGTTTTCTGTGGCATTTCAGCAGATCTAAAGCTGGCAAACTGCTTTCCTCTAATAATCAAAACAGTTTGCCATGGTACTTGGGTCACGTTAGTAGCCTGCTCCCAGTGCAATTATTTCCTGACAGTGTTATGGGCATAACTGACTTTGCTCACAGGTAGACGTGGCCTCACGCCCTGACCTTGGGGTGGCCCAAGGTGACATCCTAGCAGAGCTGGTAAAACTGAATTGGGGTGTCTCAAGGGTGCAAAAATATTTTGGCCATTTTTGCCATAGGTGAAAGCAGAAGATGGGATCTAGGGTCAATAATCTGGGCTGGAATCTCTGAAGATTTGGGTTCAATAAATATTCTGTAGTGGTGTGATAAGACAAGAGGGCAGCAATGGTTGCTGTTGTGGGGAACAGTGTTTCTCTTTTTATATAGTCTGTTAGCCCCTCCTGGATACTTCTCAGGCCTGTCCTATAGTGTTCTGCAGATCACAACTCTTTTGAGGTTTTCCAGACAGGATTTTTGTTTTCCTTTTCTCAATACATTATTTGTATCATGTTATCATAGCAGATATGCTGGAAAATTGATGGCTCTGACTTAAAGAATTTCCTGGCTGTGGTAGAACCTCTAATCCCTAAGGAGCCTGGAAAGTATCTCTGTTTCAAATGAAAAAGATGGGAAGCTTAATAGTGTTATAACACTGATTTTGAAAACCAGAGTTATCATCATTTTACCTGGGATAGTTATCCTGAAATTACTCCCCTTTTTTTTAGCATTCCTTATGTTTCCCCAAAGTTCTCATAGTGGATCCTGGAAACATCAGCATAGTGTTTGCTTTAAGTTATGCAAGGAATTTAACACACTTAGAAGTAGTCCAGACTTGAACATAGATGCCAGAAATTACTCAAAATATTTTGGTTTGACATTCAAAGACACACTCTCTACCAGCAAAGGTATCTTAAGAAAAACACAGAGTATATACCACACTTGTAGATCCTTGGCTTCAGAGTGGTGCATGTCACATCTTTATTGTACAGTCATACCCATCCTGTTGCTTGGACACTTGCTGTGGAGCTGTGATTTTCTCCAAAGTGGGTTTGACACAGGGTACCAAGCCCCAGGGCACCCACCAGGGTCTAAAGTCTCTCAAAGCCAACTATGTTTGCAATCAGGAGCTGGAGATGAGCATTACAGCAGTCTGCATAAATATATTAATCAGACTGGGGTGAGTCTTGCAGTGGTGTGACCCTGCGGTGTTGGTACATCCAGCCAGTGCCAACTCACTCAGTGCTGAGGTCACCCATGAGCCTTTGAGTTCTCGACCTGCACTGAACCAAGCTGTGAGTCCTCCTACAGTGGGAAAAGTTAAATGACTTTTGGGGCACTTAAGGAGACTGTGTAAGGATGTTGGAGGGCTGTCAGCACTTGCATGATTTAGCCTAAATCCTCTCAGCAGAGTGAATGTTCACAGTCTGAGGGGAAATCTTGCCTGTAGCTGTGTGCAAGGCAACTAACTTAGTCTGAAAGGACCAAATTAACCTTGGATAAGAGCTTTTTGTGCATGGATGGTTAGTGGATTAAGGGAAATGTCTAAGTGAAAGCCCAAGCTAAGCAAGGAGAAGGAGCAGCCCTGGCCATGCACTTGCTCTGTCTGGCCCTGCTTCTCTCAATGGGAATTTCTTGTCTGAAAGAAAGACATTGAGATGCCTGGAGTGTGTCCAAAGAAGGGCATCAAAGCTGGTGAGGGGTCCAGAGCACAAGTCTGATGAGGAGTGGCTGAGGGAGCTGGGGGTGTTTGGCTGGAGAAAAGGAGGCTTAGGAGAGACCTTATCACTCTTTACAGCTGAGAGGAGGTTGTAGGAAGATGGAGATCAGTCTCTTCTCCCACATAACAAGTGGTAAGACAGGAGGAAATGCCCTCAAGTTGCACTAGGGAAGGCTTAGGATGGATATCAGGAAAAGTGTCTTCATGGAAGTCATCAAGCATTGCAACAGGCTGCTCAGGGAGTCACCATGCCTGGAGATATTTAGAAGGCATGCAGATGTCACACCTGGGGACTTGATTTAGTGGTGAGCTTCGCAGTGCTGGGTTAACACTTGGACTTGGTGATCTCAAGAGTCTTCTCCAACCTTAATGATTCTATGATTCTCCCACTCCACATCTCCAGTCTCAGTGCTTTGGGGCAGCAGCTGGCCTGTCCTTCCCAGCATCCCCTCCTCACATATCTTCTAGAGCTGCTGGCAAAGTTCAACAGGAAAACTGGGCCCACAGTTTATTTACTAAGAGTTGATAACTTCTTTTAGGTTTATTTCAGACTCACTCATCCACACTTGACAGGCAAATAAGGAACCTCCTGCCTCTCCCCAGCACATGGCCACCTTGGCTGCAGCCCACCAGACACCCACCTTCTTTTGGAAAGCAGAGAACAAGTCAAGGAAAAAGGGTGGCACTGCATCCAGGAGGCACGTTTGATATGGAAAATGGAATTTGTGTATGATCACCCTGTCCTGCCTCACTTTAAAAGTCATTAGCACAGAAAGCAAATATTTAATGAGAGTTTTGGTAGGAAGAAAAATTTCATCTTTAATTGGATCCCTTTTTCAGCAGGTTCAGCCTCTTATTCCTTATGTGGGTCTTGGCTGCTCATTTGACATCAGATCACTGTGCATCGTTAAGCTGAGTACAAGCAATTACTGCATCTTTTTCAGAGGGAAAAACTTGCATCCATCAGGCCCCAACTCCTGAAGAGGTGGCAGCCCTGGGAGCTCACAGGTGCAGTAATCACAGAAT